>JAEMBT020000007.1:11823128-12492355 GCA_018873245.2 Archegozetes longisetosus
CCTGCTATGAGATTCTTAAAAAAGCGCAAAACAAGTTGAGCCTCTCTTTTGATAGCTCTTGCTTTGCCAGTTCGGTTCGTCAGCCCCTAACAAGACCTCTCTTTTTTCAACATTTTCCACCCATTGCAACGTTACAACAACCATCTAATTGATAGCATTTATCATATTGACTGAAAAACAAGAATCTTATAAGAAAATATTCAATATCTTCAGTATCTATCTATTGGCCAGGATCAATTGTGGAATATCTGTAAATCAGTTTAAAATAGTCTCAATAATGAGAAAGTGAAGAAAAGAGAAACATTATATACAACACAAATACTAAACGCTTCAAAGTTTTTTGTTATTATTCATCCACAGCTGGTCTCTGCAAAAAAGCCTTTAAGGAGTACTACCAGAGAGAAATAAAAAAGGAAAGTAGGCACAAATACTTTAGTATTCAGTCAGTCATCATTGATTTCTCATATGATGGGCTCATTTTCTTTTGAGTGTTCGAGTAATATAAGTGAATATATACTTAAGTATGTTATGCAATAACAAAAAAGGGAGCAGAATATAAGCAAAGCTGCATCAAAGCTGCATCAAATAGAGAACAACATATATAAAGAAAGAATAGAATAAGTTAAATATGAAAAAGTGAAACATCTTTTATTATCTATTTTGTGTGGTTCATCATTGAGTTAGTTATCGTTGGATCGTCAGTCTAACAGATTCAAGTTATTCGACACACACAACAAAATTAAAATAGGACAAAATCGGAATAATAAGCAGAAGCGGTTCACTATTGGGTTCTAGATTGTTTCGATGTCATTGCATTGAGTCGCGAATCAATGGTATTTCGACCAACTTTTTTGCGTATTTTGTCGAGCATTTCATTCAATTTGTAAACATTTGGACGCTTAGCAATGAATGTAATGCTATTGTTTACTGTATTATTTGAAATTTGTTTAGAATGAGTTCTTTTTTCTATTTTGCACACAACAAAAATCTGAATATAAAGTTAGATTCTGTTAAAATTGAACATTTATTTAAGTATTTTTATGAACACTTTGACTCAATTGATTATTATCTATAAGCAACGTATATTTGTTTTAATATTGGATAACCTAAAATGATTTTTATAATTTATGTTCAATTTGAACAAATTTAACTTTAAGATTGAAAGTGTTCGCTTCCTTTGCTGTACAAAAGATAAATAAAAAGCAAACATAAAAACTATTTCAGTATTTTTTGATCAGTGCTTCCAAACGACTGACTCTATTCTCAGAGATAGAAATGCGACAATTCATCAAACATTCTCTGTTCCTATGATTTCAATTCTAAATGCAAACAATGCATACGAGCAAAGAGTTATGTAACACAAAAATGCAAACTAATAATAATTTGCAGAAAAAGCAGTGCCAACGCAAACTACTACAAAAATATTTGAAGCGATTGGGTATTTGTTATATATGATAGTCGTTAATATGCATTATTGTTCGCCCTGTACTTTTGCCTCTTTACTCTTTACCCAACTCGGCTCAATCCTTCATCAAAAACACTTCATTTTACTGTTACTCTTAATGTATGTATAGTTTACTCTATTGAATATATTTTAACTTTTTTTCTCTTTCTCTCATTCTCTCTTGAAACGCATTTTTTATGCATACACTCAACGAATTGTTTGTATTCGCTGGCAGGCAGTCTTCTCATCACAAATTACAGTCTATTCTCGATAAATAAACCTAAAGCATAGATAACAAAGAGCCGTAAATTATAAAAAACATCGATTTTTTAAAAGGATTTCTCAAACATTGAGCCGTGCAATCATTTAGTAACTATTAGACCAAATTAGAAAAAAATTCTTGAAAGCCAAGTCTGTCAGTAATTTAGCATTTCAGATGTTCAAAGTACAAGTAGAGTGTCTGCAAAGTTTTATGACAGGAATTTATTATTAATTTGTTAGATTTTAAAATACCATTAAAATACCGAGAAATAAGTCGAGTGAAAGTGAATTAAATTTTGTTGATCTGAACTTTGCATATGCTTTTTGTTGAGTAACTTTTTTATTGATTAAACTTCAAGTTTTAAGCAACCAAAAAATGGGGAACAGAAATAAAAAAGTTGGATAAGTAAAGTTCAGATACTTTTTCACCAACAAAACTCTTTGCTCAAAATTCAGGTGCTTTCACTTCTTTTTTTCATCTGCTCTTCTGCTGATTTATTGTCTCATGTTTTCAGTATTTTTTCAGTATTTCACTTATTCTCAATTTCTCTCCCATAAGACGCATAAACCTATATATTATAGCTTAATGAAAACTTATTTTGCAAATGAATAGAGTTTTATAGAAAACGTTAGCAGAAAGTACTTAATATTGAAAAAAAACCAAAAAATGCTTACATTATAACTTTGTTAATGCGCTTATTGAAAGAGAGAAAAAGACCAAAACAAACTTTCGAAAATTTCAAAATTAAGGAAATGAAACCCAAAGCACACATATAAATAGAAAATTAATGTTAATATAGAGATGCAATGGATATAAACTGTACAAAGAATTGTTGTAAAATAATAAAGTATTAAATTATAAATTCAGAATTACTAACACTTATGTTTCTGAACCCATTTTTCATACTTTGTTGCTATCGATCATTGATTAAAAAAGTTGTAACTAAACAGTAACGGGTTTTAAGTTCTATGTATGACATTATGAAAAACTCACAACAGTCACAATAAGTCTAAACACTAAAAGAGCTCATTCATAGTCATTACACAATTTATTTTTTGAAATGTTTTCAGAAAAGATTTTTTTATGTAACTTCAAGAATAAGTACTCAAATTGAAAAAACAAAATGAATTCTTATATATTTTGTCAGTTGACGCGCAATACAACAAAAATCAATTATAATTTGAACATCTCTTTCAACGATAATGTCATCTAAAATGAAAACAAATCCAAAACTGATGATTGAAAGAGATGCGAAAGAAGAGATGGAGTGAAACAAACTGGAGAATAGGGTAAATGTTCAGCTCTGAAAAGAAGTACAGTCTTGTGATGAGTCTTAGAAGTAAAAGAAAAAAGAATATGAAATAATATTTATTATTTATATATAGTTTGGCTTATTTTCTAAACCTAAGCTTCTGAGGGATGGATAAGGATTGATGAGCTAATGATCAATCTATGTGTCCATTTCTTTGACTTGGTTTGAGAAGAGTCAATACCATTGATTGTAATATATTGTACATATTGTCATTCATAATGATATATATGATAACTTTTAGTAACTTTTTCATAGTTTGTCTCTTATTCACTCTAACTACCCATAACTCTGTTCTTTATGTTATGAAACTGTATTATATAAATGATGCTCATTCGTCGACAACGTTATTACGATGATGTAGGTCTCATTGTGCTGCCTCATTGTCACAATACTCCCATTTTTGCTATTCATTTTGTGTCCTCTCAAACTTTGTTGTATTTGATATAAAAGATAACGAAAAACTATAATAACTGTAACATTAATGATAATAATGTTTGTCGTCTGCAAAACACTCCTAATTGAGCAAAATAAAGATATGTGTCTCAAATTTGACTATGATTTGTGTCTCCATTATTTATATTACTTGTAAAGAGCTTTATTACGCACTTAGAAAAAAGAACAGTTTCATTAATTTGAAAGCTCGCCAATTATAAGTCGTACACAAATAAGTTATTATTCACAATCTACCAAATCACAGACTAATGAGATTTCTGCCAAACTTTTTCACGCTCGAATCCGCATTTTTTTTTAATAACGTGAGCTATAGGTTAGTATTAAGTCATTGGCCAAAGAAGGTTAGACTTTAAGACCATATTAATTAAGAATAATTAACATTAGAATAATGAGTGTTTAGTATAATTAGTGGTCTCGTGCGAAATATTATTAATTACATTCTAATTTGGTTTAGTATGAAATGCAAATTAGAGATGGTTTTAGTTTTCTTACATTAATCGACTAATAAAAAGCGGTAATTTTGTTTCAAAAATTATAAAAAATAGCTTTTTTCAAATATGGTTATCAATAATTGATGACCACTTCTCCGTAAGAGTTTTTTCTCCGAAATTCACGCATAATTATCTTATCTCTTATAACATATGTTACATAATAGCAGCGAAAATGTTTTATTCTGGATGAATGATGGAGTAGTCGTGGCTAATAGCTATCGAATGTCACTCATTTAATTAATCTCATATAAGCAAAGGCTTTGTAGTGCTCTCAACAAAGCTCTTGATCAAAATTTATATTTGTGAGTCATTTGTTTAATTGAATCGAGTATTGATTTCCTTTGATTAAAAATCAGAGCTAAGTAAATATCTTGAAGACCTTCATGTGTTCCAAATTTTTTTAGATCATTAATTTCGATTTGTTGGTTCAGCCCTAAGATCAACTGTAAGAATAATAAAAATAATAGCACGGAATAGCAATTGAAATCATTATTTAATAAGTCTACAATTGAATGGGTACTGAATTGCATGAGTACTAAAAATTGCTCATTAAAAATAGCGCGTAATATAATAAAATTATATAATATTGACACACTTAACAGCTAATTTTAAGGTAAGTTAATAAAGAAAAGGAGAGGTCGTTAGATTGAACCTTTTGACACCCACTACTCTTTGGTAGTTATTGTCAATTAATGGAGACTAAATGAGCTTCAAATTTGAAGCCCTCATGTGTGCACTGCAACAGTCAGTCAGTCATTAACTTTAAATTATAATCAAAACAATTTATGAGTCAATCCTATTTTGCTTCTATTATTCATCTTTGGCTCATTGAGTTTATCAAAACGACTATCAATGAACTGATTGAAGAACGCAGAAAAGGTTTTCAAATAACTAGCAATAATTATTTGTGAATTGGAAGAGGATTAGTTTAGTAGATTTTGTAGAATGATCATATAAAACACAGATTACAAAACGAAGCAGCTTTCCGATTTATCTGCTTATATCAGGTTTTATATCAGCCTTTGATTCGATTAAACTAAATACAATCTATAAAATGTAATCGTATAGGAGTAAACGCATTTAACTACAGCAATTTAATACAGCATTTGCATTTAATTTCGAGCTCATTCTTACCTCAACTAATTTCATGAAATGACTTAAGTTGTTCGGTTTTATGTCTATAATTATTATTTTTTCAAATCTTCTTATGAATAAATGTTGATATTTATCTAGATTGTAAAATAAGTTAAACAGACGGTAAAAAGCAATAAAACCTGTCTGTAATTAAGCCTAAAGATTACGAAATAAATTATAAGTCTGAGAGAATTCAGATCAAATTTTCAGTTAATATTTGAAAACAGTTGAGGCCTTCATTATATGCACTTTATATTCAGTGGAGCGTAAGTATCACACAGTTATCTATAAATTAATGCAAACTATCGATTTTTATTGTCATTCATTGTTTAACAATTTGAGAGAAAAACATTTAATAAGTCAAGTTTGAAAAAACTTTGATATGGTTTTCAGTTTTAATTAGTCTAATTGTAAAGAGTGCAAACTCACAAATGGAATCAAATTATATTGATTTTAGGGCCAAAAATCTTCTTCAGCTAATCAATAGAAAATAGCATGCGTCTAATTCTGATTTCTGCAAAATTTTGAATCAACTTTTCTTTTTGTACATTTTCCGTCCAATGATGGCTAGTAACGAAAGTAAAGCAAATAAATCAGAGACAGCGGTAGTGGTCGAACCGCAACGATTAAAATTGGTCTCCAACATTAACTTAATTATAAATAGATTTTGTGAGCTAGAAAATGATCACATTCTGAGTCCATTGTTCAACATTGGATTAAATACAAAGTGGTACATTAAAGTTAAAACTAATCATATTGAGAAAGACGTCGAATACCTAAGCATTCATTTGTTTCTTTGCTATTGTGAACAATTGTCAGTTGAGGCTAAATATAGTGTTTCCATAATTGATGCTAATAATGAACTGCAAAATACAAAAGAATGTGACCAAATCGAATATAAAATTGGTGGTGACGGATGGGGTTATCGACAGTATATTGACAAAAAATATTTGATCGATAAAAAGAGTGAATTGATTCCTAATAATAAACTAACACTTTGTTTTCAAATAGAAATCAACGACAATCCAAACAATTCTATTGAAAATAATTTCATGCTCGAAGTCACAAAAATAAGATCTTTTAAAAAGTTGACTGACTTTACGTTTGTCGTAAGTGGCGAAGAGTTTTCTGTGCACAAAGTCATTCTATCGGTTCGTTCGCCTGTATTTGCGGCCATGTTTGCGAAGGATATGAAAGAATTGCACGAAAATAAGTTAGAAATTTGTGACATTGAGAGTAATGTCTTCCGTGAATTGCTTTCATTTATTTATACCGGAAAGTCGACACAAGTCAGAACTATGGCTCTAAAGTTATTACCGGCAGCGGAAAAGTATAACATTATTCAATTGAAGTCCATTTGCGAAGATGTTATTTTTAGTGACTTAACTAATGAGAACGCCATCAAAACAATAATATTGGCTGAAAAATGCAATGCAAACAAATTGCGCGATCGAGTTATCGATTATATCGCAGATAATCTTTCGCTCATTCGCAGCATTTCGGTCGATGAATGGAGAGCATTTATAGAGGAATACCCCAATTCCGTTGATAAGATATTCGAGGCCATCAGCTATAAGTCTTCTCAAAATATGACTAAAAAAGAGTTTTTAATAAATAGATGGATTTTCAGAAAGTTTTAAATCTTTCAATAAATCCTGATTTATTATTTCTATCCAGTAAACTTTGAAAATCTATTGCAGAGCTGAAAATTTGTTCAATCAAATTAATCAACAGAAATAGCTCTAATCCACACAATTTCTCTGAAAAGTTGAGGTAAAATCCTAATTTCAATAAACAGAACCATAAAGATATCTGACTGGCAGTGTTATCATTATATTTATTGTACAAATCAATGACAATTGAAGTATCATCAGTAAAGTCAATAAAGACTATTAAAATGCTTTTTTCAATAAAAAGCATAATTATGTTGGTTTGGTTGTATTAACGATATTTGAATGGTGCTCGACTATTTAGAAATAATGCCAAATACATATTCAGTCAACTAAATTGTATTTCGGTCCTAAATACCAGTATAAGCAAACAATGAATGCAGAGCGTTTTGTCTATTATAAAACTTTCAAATTTATATCATTATATCAGGGGATCTATGACTAGCTAATAACTACTCACGTCTCGCACTCAACATTATATTTACGAATCGCATTTTCAGTATAAAAAATTATAAAATAATTGGGTCAATAATTTGATACCAAGTTTTATTTGCTTTATACAGATAAATCTTATAACTAGAAATAAAATGTTGTTTATCTGTGAACTGTAAGAAAATGAAATGATTTATATTAGGATAAAAGGAATACCAAATTGAGATTTACGACATAAATAAACTTAATGTATTTATTTGGGCAAAAATCTTATTTAGGATGTATTATAAATTTAATTGAAATGCCAATCAAGATAAAAGAAGAGTATAACTTGTTAAATACTTTTTGGCTAAATAGTTAACTTTAAAAAATGGTTTTGAACTTTATTCACAGAAAATAATCGATTATATTATTTGTTAAGCACATTAAACTATTCTCTTAAAACTTTACAGTCGAAGAACATTTGATTAGAGTTCGTCTCATAAGTCTCAAGTTAAACAGGAAATCATTATTGATGACAACAATTACCCATATATGAGTTGCTTCACTCGACTGCCTCATTACCTCGTCTGAGCTCCTATTTTGCTTTTAGTGCAATATATTTCTTCTGCTGTAACATTGAGTCTCTGAAAAGTTAACTTTTATGATAATTAGTATAAGTGATTGATTGACAATCGGAGACTACCACAAAAATACTTTAACGCTAAGAAAAAAATGTTGACAACAAAAAATTCGCAAAAATTCAAAACAAACAAAGGCATTATTCACAGAATTAGAAATTCTAATTCTCCGGAAGATAATAAAGTGATAATAGCTTATGAATTGATGGTCCAGAAATAAATGTTCATAAACTTAGCGTAATTATAATTGTTGTGAACTTTAATTATGGAATTTGTTGTTCACAGTCATCAAACTAAGTGTGATGCATTCAATAAAATTAGTCGAGGCTTAGTTAGTTTGGGGCAATAGCTCTCAAAAAGCATTAGAATTAGTTACACATTAGGTATAAATTTATGAATATAAGACATAATTACATTGAAATACTTTTGGGATATTGAGCGCACGATTTCATGTGCATTTCCGTTATTGAATTAACAAATGCTAAATCTTTATCTCCTTTGAGATTATGAAATAATGGTTAAACAAAACTTTCACATCAGCAACAATTATTATGATTGTCATGAGCGCAAAGATAAATAATGTGAGCAAAGCACGAAACAAATAGCTAAAGAAAAAAGAAGATCTTTGTCTTTTAACAATCATTTCATTTGCTTCAAATCGATCGATTCAAAAATAATGCAAATTCGAGCCAATCCGGGCCTCGACATTTTTTTTGTTAATCAAACTGAAAACACTGCCATAACTGAAAGCCAATTTCGAGATGGATATCAATTTGCCTAAAAGTATGCGCCAATAATTTGTAAAACAGATCTAGTCTTTGTGATTTTAAGGTCTTAAGAATGAGATTAATGGCAGATGAAATGAGTCATCAAATTGAACAATAAAACCAGTGGACAGTCTGACAACTGAGAGAAAATACAAAAACATATTGAACCAGAACCATTTTTTGCACTATTTTGACTCTAAAAATGCAAACTAAATGCTAAGTAAATTTGGTAGCATTGTGTCAATCTTTATTTGCTATGAGCCCTGTCTGTCTAACGCACTACAACACACGGTGAGACAGAGAATAGTGCTGTCTTTTCTCCTGTTTCTACGATTTAGTTCATGTATAAACTAATGATCTACGAACACGCTTTCGATTGTTCGTACCGTTCGTTATGACTAAGCAGTAAAACGGAATTCCACTATAAAAAACACGGTGTAAGCTAACAATACAACTTACTAATGACAACTTCAGTTTTCAATATTGTTCTCATAAATATTTAATAAGAATTGTTACTTTACCAATGCTAATACAAATTAATGAACATTCGATTTGAATATATTTGGACTGAATTGAATTAGTCATTATTGAATGGAATACATCGATCAGGCTTAAGTCACTCTGAAAACTGACACAATTTCATCTTATATTCAAATATTTTCTACCCTCTGGTACAGTCTTGAGCTTTCATTTAAATTAGTTATGTTTAAAGTGTTTGATGAATTAGTTAATTGTAATATTTGAATACCACCTCAATTGTTGATAACTTTGATTATCTTTGAATTTTGTTTGCGCCAACATATAAGACAACTGTTTTTGAACTGAAGCCAATCCATCATAGATTTGTTGACTTGTATGCAATGGAATGTGCTTTTGTGTTCTTTTAAGTGAGTTATAAGAATTTTTTTTCGTGAAAAACATGTGTCTTTTCAATGTCCGAACTAATAGAGACTAATAAATAGTTACTGATGTCAGAAAAGTTTTTGGGACAAATACTTAAAGCGCATTCCTCACAAATATGCGACTGCCTCAATGGTAATACATCTCTCCATGAATACCGCATTTGCCAAAGTGGACAGTATATGAACCACAACAACTTTCATTATAGGTTTACGCAACAACGAGTTTAAAAAACAAAATAATCATTTTTAGCGTATTTATCTAGCAATTTAACCCTATTTTGTTGAAGTTTTTACATTAAATTATCTCGATAAATAGGTAACACAGAAAACCATAATCTATCGCAAATGACTAATATCTTCTAACATAATAATACTCGAGAGCTTAAAGTACGTCATGCTAGATTCAAAGCATTTCAAATATTTTCTATTCGAGTGACTCAATAGAGCAGATGTTTCAATATGAAAGTGTGGCCAGAAAATAGTGAACATTTAAAAACGAAATCCCATTTTACTATATCAATTCAACACATTAAGGTTTATGTGAGTTACATCAAATTTTTTATGCACACAATAAAAAAATTTGAATCAACTTTCTCGCAAATAAGTTATATGGTATACTCCAAATAAATTGATATAATCCATAAAAATTTATTTGTTAAATAAAACATTATAGCAGTAAAGTATTGAAGTTTATGCTCAGAGACTTTTGGCTCAACATCCGACTGAATGGAGCGCACGATTCTTAAGCCTTATTATTACAGACATAAACCTTCATTTAATTTATTTTTATATAAGATTTTCATTTAATTTGTGATAGCAGGAGAAAAGAGACCCTTTTGACACTATTTACAATGGCAATGGTGTAGCATTAATGCCATAACAGTACTTTTGGCTTATATTAGTTTGGCCCTAATTCTCCGGAGGATTTATCTAAAGAGAGAACAGAACAGATAGAACACAACAGACAGAACAGATAGAAGAGAGGGGACCAAAACATGTTTTCAAATAATACCAAATGGGTTAACAGCTAACATACTGTTACTGGTATTTTCTCTCAGTTCTCGTTCGTATCAATTCAAGTCAATGTCAACGTTGGATGAGTTGGGCTAAAGTAAAGCAAAGTCGTAAAAAAAGTTTCTTTGCGAGAACTAATACACAACTGGGAAAAGAGCTGAACCAAAGTCACTGAAAGAATGCTTACGAACGCGAACAACTCAGTCAAGCCTAAATATTCAGTTAGAATATAAATATGAAACAATAGGAAAGAACGAAAAAAGCCATGTTGTGTAATGCTGAATAAGCAATATTACATTGAAGCGTTATTTTTTTTTGATTATTACAATAGTTTATTCTTTCATCTTAGAAATTCAATATTTTATACAAATCCTGAAAAGAAAAAACTGAAAATCATTTTATTCAAACCTAATATTTAATACGAACAACCTTATTATTGGTTGCAACCTCATATGAATGATTGGTTTTGCAAATTAGAGCATTAAATTTGTCTTTAAAGATAAATCTATAATTTAACTCTGTTTCGTATTGAGAGCTCATCACTTGAGAGCAGAGGACTAAATGAAAGTTTTTCTATTACTACATGTGCCAAATAAACTAAATTTATTGAGGCATACGTAATATTATAGCAAATAAAAGTTGGGTCAATCGGTGAACCCTAATAACAGAAAAACATTGCTAAACAAGACAAACAGACACAAAATACTCCCCAAAACTAAATCAGAAAGTTGAAGGCATCTAATTTTGACTTTAATTAACCGGAACTGTCAGTTCAATGAGGTGTGATTTCAATGCGCCACATATTACTAACAGAATAGTGTTTTTGTCGAAGTAGACAACTACTGGTAGAGTCACAATTGACTCACACTATGAACAGTCGTATTCATCTAATGATCAAAAGCGTTTGTTGATCTAAGGGCTTGTGTACAATTCACTATTTAACTCATACTATTCACGTTTTGTGCTTCAATCAACATCATTACTATAGGTTAGGTTACTGTTTATCTCGTACTATAAGACTAGTTCAGCTCAAACCTTAATATTGGTTTTAAGTTTTAGACTTCAATACTTTAAAGATCTAATATATGAAAAAACTAAGCATTTAATACTTCCTTTTTTAGAGATCTTTTTTTACAGATCCCGGTCGCAGTCATTGAAAAATTACATTAAGGTTAGGCTCCATTTTTGGAACAAATAACGAAATTTATTATACTGTATACACCACTAACGCAACGAAAACAATACTATTTTTAGACTATAACTGAAATTTGAAAACACTATTATTTTGATGACATTAAACGTTTGGTATCCTAAAATAGAGATACATAAAAATATTATTGAATCATTGGAAGCAAACGATGCGCTTGTGTTTGATAAGGTCGATCCCCACATGAGTTAAAGGTTTCGGCCATAAAAGTTATGATGGATTGTACTTCTCGTATGTTTATTGTGTTATTTTAATTCAATACAGTCTACTGCCAGTAGTGGTCATACATTTTTCGAAACAATATTCTATCGACTCGACTACTAGTCTATGATTATACAATAATTATTGGTAGACACCCAATCACAAAACATTTGTTTGTCGGATTATTGTATGACTGAACCATTTTGTTCGTGCAACTTATTATGCTTTTGTGCTGATCATTGTTCTCGATTATAAAGAAGAACAACTGAAATAATTTGAACAAATGTCATTATTGAGGTTTAACGTAAGAAAAGGTTCGCGTTCATTTTGAATGACAAATAACGATTATCGCAGATATTGCGCAACGTTTTCTTCTGAATAAATTTACCCTCAATGATCTAATTAAGCCAATAATATAACTTGATATCAATTTGAATCTAAGACGTTAGAATGAAACAATAGATACCGAAAAGAGAGTGTATAAATGGCTAGTTAATACTCTAATACAATCCATGGTTCACTATTGGAGCTTTGGTACACTCGTTCACTTCCTAGCAGTGCATGACTGCTTCATCAGAAAAACGTAACACAATCATGAAATAAAGCTAAACCTACTCAACGGCTAGGCCTCTATTTGTTACGACGCAAACTGAATACTTAATGGACTCAAGGAATATAAAGGGAGAATAGGGAGCGGGAGAGACAAAATTGAGAGTTGGTAGTGAGAGGTATTTTCAGAAATAGAGCGTATGTTCGTATGCTCTGTCAGTTTGATTTTATTATGGGCACGAGCCTGGAAAATATTCTCTTACATTTCAGTCCATACTTTAGGTCGAAATATAACATTACGTGAAAATAGTTTGAAATTGAGAATCAATTCTTATTCTTCAAGCGTATAGACTTTGTTTCACTACTTTTCGATTGTATAGTTTTGCATCAGTGACTTGTCAGCTAAACTTTTTAGATTTGATCTCACTTTTTTGCGCTATGTTTATATTAGTGTATCAGAAAATGAACTCCAAAGAGTGAGAACAGCACAACAGCACAGACACAACATCTGTTACCCTTCTTATTATTAACTAACAAAGACAAAAACAAACTTATTTCATATCAAAATATCACACTCTCCGGCAGCTCGCTTTGGCTGTAATGTTCTTGAGTGGGAGTATATTTAAAATGATAACTTTTTCATATCTTTAAGATGTCATTTTGGGTATCTATTCGACTTTTTCTGAACAGGAAGACGCTAACAGTTAGGTCATAGTGAAGAGAGATTTTTAAATTGAAAGCTAATATTTAAACTTGAGATGCATTAGACATGCGATTTCACTCTACTATAGTTCGTTCTAAAAGTGTAGGTCACAAAATCTTGTAAATCTCTCAGTTTCCTTAACAATCAATTTTATTGCATAGCAGTGTCAAAATATTTCATACAATTTTAGGTAAACTTTACTTTTATATAATCATTACTTTGTTATTAGTTTTGACACTTTTCCAAAAAAAAAACAATGTTCGGTGTGTTTTATTACTAATGGTTTATTTAACAGTCTTTTGTCTTAGATTTTGGCTGTGATTCAAGATTTAAATTAAAACAAATTCAACACTCAGTAACAAAAAACAATAAGCAGATTATCTTAACCGAAGATTAGTTTAAAAAAAACATTGTAGTAAAGAATTAACGGAGCATACGATCAAATGATATGTTGAGCGAGAATTTAAGAACGGCACGAAAAATGAAACAATTTTAAAAATAATTAAGTAAATTTAGAAAATTGAACGGTATATTAGAAAAGAAAATGTTTTAAAAATTGTTGATCATTTGAGATCTGACACAGAGATATATTAAGTAAAGAATTGGAAAAGTAACGAGTAACTGCGAGCTAATGCACATACATATAAGAATTGAATGCATTGGCAACAAATTTAGAGGAATTTCCGAAAAATTTCCGATTAAATATTCATGAAAATGTTTACTTTTCATCTGAAGTTCTGAATTATCAAACTTTTGGCAGATACATCTAAATTTGAAACTTTGATATACTAGTAATAATTCATATGTTCTGAAGAATATTTTCTATTGTTGTCATTGGTTTTGTTGCGCGAAACAGTGCATTCTTTAGGCGAAATGTGCACAACTCAATACATGCCTCGGGGACCATAAGTTCACATCAAAAATAAAATGACTGGAGAGTTGCTCTAATATAAAATACTGAGTTTTCTTCAAAGCCCAACAAAGTTAAGCGAAGAAAATTTGGAGCCTTTACTCATAGGAATCCTCATATTCTTTTGCTCAGAACCAAGAGATATGATAATGACCTGCGGCACTGGTTGTTCATTGCAAATGTTTCACTACTAGACTAACATTAGCATCAACTCTAACTCTATAACTTTCAATTGAGAAGTGTTAGACTTGTGCTAAGAATACGAAATTTTTGATAAAATAATTCAATAGAAGTACCACTATATTCATTGCTTAGTATAATACAAACTGCTAGTATTAGGTTTTTGTCTTTATCCTTTTTGTTCAAATTGAAAATTCTAGTCAAATCCTAGTGGTAACTGTTAGCTCAAAAATATGGAATTTATTCAAAAATGTTGTACCATTTTGTCGATCGCATTTCATGACCACATCGGAGAGCAGTACTTCGCGAACACACTCTTTCTAAGTTTATTTCTCTCTTGTATAAAAATGAATTATTTGAGATCTTTTTCTAATTGATTTCTTCAGAATATTTAAGCTGAAGATTTCATTTTCAAGTTGTAATCAAAAACATAAGGTATTTGGACAAGTGTTTCTATTTTAATAAAATGTCAAATAAAAAAGAATAGATGAAAATTTAGCATATCTTACATCAAATTTGAGTGCATGTCATACACATTGATGAACCCCTACCAGCTTTCTGTTTGAAGCAAAGGCATCACCAAATTTGGTTGCCTTCTCTCTAACTATTGTCTATTGCGTACATCTATTACTTGAGTTGCATTTCAATCAATATTTCTCTGATTGTCTCTGATTGTCTCTCTCTCTCTCTCTCTCTCTCTCTCTCTCTCTCTCTCTCTCTCTTCTCTCTTTTGTTCGTTCTGATCCCAATAGACATGGTTTGTATCCATATTCCCACTGTTTCTGCAAATTGAACGTCTGTGTGATGATAACGAAAATGCAATACTTGACTACTAAGGCTTTGAATCCACTCGACTCTCATCACTATCAGATATGAACAGAGAAATAGAACGGCTGAGAGGAGAGTGAGTAGCGATCAAATTTTGTTGTCGCTCACTTTAAAGCCTTCCTATCGCAAGTAATTATATCATTTTTATTGACTCACAGAAGGAATTTAGTTATCTATTCCTGTGCTCATGTGTACAAATACATCGTATTGGTACCTCAACAAAATTGTCAAATTGCATTACATTTTTTTGCATGCATTATATTTTTGAAACTATAACTCAGTTTTATGCCAAATCCACTTATGAATGAAAATTACAGAGTTCAATTTTGTTAAAACTTGATTCACAGGTAAGAGAAAATGTGTTCAACTCATTATAGTATTATTAATTAACTATGAAATCTGATTTATTCCAATATAAAGATTAAAGATACGAAGCACTCTGCCAAACATGCGCCATAGTACAGTATTTAAAACTTGAACTTAATTTCCTTATTGATCTATTGAGCTTTTATGAATATAATTTTAAGAAAAACACTTCAGCCTAGACAGGAGTATTCTGCTTCAGATTGTATTTTGATATACAAAGTACTACTTTCTCAGAAACTAGTGGTAAATTAGAAAACATGGACAGTATAAAGCGTTATTCTTTACGTGACAGACCTTACAAACGCGACCCAATATTAAAGTTTAAATTAAGAGTTACAACTTCACTATCAATCAGCTCAATAGATAGACAATTTTGAGTTGATCGTAAATTAAAAATTCAATTCGCATCAAGCATTAGACAATTGACTCAATACTTCTACCTTGATTATATTATGAATTGTTTAATAAAAACTTCGAAGGTCCTTATATTGAACTTTAATGCCTATATCTCAAAGTTAAACGCAGTCGATCCAAAGTTCAAAATTCGTTACCTTAACCTGATTAGATATGATTGACTTTGAATATTGATAAAAGTGATTCATCTTTCGTAATTGCTAATAAACTATTTTTATAAAGATTTCATCTGCTATGCGCCAAAGTACAATATATATTTAATTGAGTATCGATATTTTTTGAGAGAATAGTACGTACTGTCTAATAGGCAAACATTTCTGACTTAAGAGATTAACAGTGGCTTTTATGCATAGTTCAGGTAAGATCTTTTAGGAGCAATCAATCAAACGATTAAACACATGCTATATTATACATCAAAAAGTTATATTGATCTTACAACCAATTATATTAGGCTTATATAAAGACCGCTTTTCTTAGATAATCAAGAGATACGAACAGAGTATTTAGAAACAGCACAGTAACTAACAATGCGTTATATCCAGCAGCAAAATCAACGTTCAACAAAATGACTCAAATCGATATTGAAGCATCGTCCTGTATATGCTCAATATTTACAAACAAAAAATCAAAGTTTGTCAGTCTAAATATAAGGCTCTGTCATTTCGAAAGGTAGAGATTAAAAACAAGAGATAAGATCAATAAGTCTAAAGAGTTTAGATTTTGCTCTTAAAATCAACTTAGATAGAAAAGGTTTTGAAAAATTTGAAACTTGAGCACATAAAAAACACTGAACCAAAATTAAAGTTTTATTTTTTACTGCATCAGTTAGAGATATCATTTATAATACTTATTCGCACACAAATAACTTTAATGGTATTCAGCTTTTTAGAGGATAGAAAAAATGCATTCTTCACTTTAATTGATGGGATTGTACTTCATTTTCTGAGCATTAAAATTATTATACGACGAAAAAAATCAAAATCAAGACTATAGTGAACTGCATATATGCAAACTCTTCTCATATTTGCTAAGATCTAATATAAGCTCAGAAATGCCTCAAAGCGTTCTTTACTAACCCTAAAAATTTATAGCGTAATAATAATTATTGAGCTAAATGATTATAAAGTCATGAAACTACTCGTTTTACAAAAGTTTTAACTTTTTTCATCCTTCAAACACCATTAAAATGTATTTGAGCGATAAAATATGCCAAATTATTTTTAATAAAGCAAGTGTCTGACGATTTGATTTATATTTATTAGTCTGAATTTTAAATTTGATAGTTATTACAAAATTTACATAAATTGCAACTAAATTTTCATAAAACAACAATAGCTATGAATGTCTGAAAACACGCCATAATTGAATTGAACCAAACTGTGTTCTACAGAGTCATAATTGTTTTTGTTTGATTCTTTACTTTTATTAGTACTGCTTTTTATAAATAGAGATATTTAACTGTTTCTCCAAACAAGTACTTTCTGTATGTTATTTACAATTCTCTCTTTTTTACTTCTACTCATTAAATATTAAATACGCAATACTTTCCTATTTCGACTCTATTTTAAATCAGTTTTAGATTTAATTATTTAATAGAAAACATACTTTGGTACAACACAGCTGAACCAGTTTAACGATACATTCCATACGATACTATGTATTAATATATAAATTATTATTATTGCTCATCACATTAGATCTCATTAGTCTAACTACGTTTATGCGATCGTAATATGGATGAAAGCTTAAGTTTTTATTTCATGTCAATTCATTTGGGAAAATAATCAGTTAAAAAAAGTTTAAATAAAATTACTTCAATTTTTGATCCGACTGTTGCTGGCATTTAATTAAGAATTGCCTTAATTTGCTTCGAGATATTTTGCAGGAATAAAAAAGTTGAGTCAATTTATGCACACTGTGTAATGTATTACATGAAACAAGTATTTTATCATAAATTGTAAGCAAATTGAAGTGCCTCAACATTTGTTAATCAAGTAAATAGAAATGATGCGCTTAAGTAAACAGGATCTGTCTATCAAATAGATCAAATGTGACCAATTTATCAATTAATGGTACAAATGACGAAAATTTAATTATGTCTAGATATCAAAATCAAAATCCGTCTAATAGTTCGATTGAACTGTTGTTCTCATCAAAGAGTCTTTAGCTCGACAACCATTTTATTAATGATTAATAACAATTAAACATTTATACAATAATAAGGCCTAAAGTAGTCGTTAATCTGAAAAAGTAATCTAATATATTATTTACTTTTATAGTTTGTGAAAGTATTGAAAGCATAAATTTGAAGTGAACACGGATTCAAATAATACATCTACAAACAATATCCTATACGATGCCATTCTTACCCTTAAGACATTGCTTTCAAATGCTTTTGCTTTGGAATTAGTCTTTCGTCCAATGTTTTAACACAATATCGATGTGATACTATAGAAATATGATTCACTTTTAGTTCAATTGTGATTAAAGTAGCTTCACTTAAATCGCATCAATTTTTGGTCAGTCAAATTGTACCAAATATAGCAACTGAAACCTCTTACTTGCTTTTTGCTTCTTTAACAGATTTAAAATAATGTTCGCACGTTTATCATAGTCTAATAGATTGGTAATTATTTCAACATTAATTAATTGAGACACCAATTACTTCGAACTTAACAACAATTAACATTTAATTGAAATATGTGAACAGTAATCCACAACGAACTACTTTCAGTCATATATTTTACGACAATAAATAAATGAATATGTATTCTACGAACAAAAAGCGCCAAAATTCAAATAAAGGATCAAGCATCGATTTCGTTTAATGGATTACACTTCAAAGTGAATGGGCTAACTTGCTAAACCTAAATGGATTTCAGTGAAATTCATGTCAATTAAACTACGTTTTTATCATTTATTCTTACAGCGGTTTTCGATTGCTTTTAACGGAACGGCAAATAACTTTAACGGCTCGACCGTCGCCCGCAAATAACTTTAACGTTTCGTCAAAACTAAATAACGCAATCGATTACTTTTGAGCAATGCATCGAATTGCAAACATTTATGAGATTGTAAACACATTTTAAACCATTAAGTTATGGATAAGATTAATGTGGATATAGTTTTAGTTTTATAATTCATATTTGATTTGTATTCATATTTAGTTAAATTCGCAAATTTTGTAAACATTTAACAGTTATATATAAGAAGTACTTGCTGTTATTTAGTTTTGACAAAACGTTAAAGTTATTTGCGGGCGACGGTCGAGCCGTTAAAGTTATTTGCCGTTCCGTTAAAAGCAATCGAAAAACACTGTATAACTCATTTTAAATTTTTGTTCGTACAAAACTTTCGTTCTTGAATGTAATTTAAATGTATTTAAATTTTACTTCTGTCAATTTTTCATCATAAGTATTATCAAAATGTGTTTGGATCTCAAAATTTCGACTAAAGCTCCAGAAAAAGAGAAATTTCTAAAGAAAATATCGATAACTTCTTCATTAACATTCAAGTCTCCCATAACTTAAGCTCAGATAAAATTAAGGCAAGATTGAGAAATTAGGTAAAGTAATTATGTATAAGTTTGAACACCAGCAAAGTCGTTTTATCTTAAGCCAGTATATTATATTTGACTACCAAAAAAAGTTGAATCATTAAACTTGAAATGAAGGATTACCCGCATATTTATTTTGACAATACAGGACTAATTTGTGCTTGAAATTCTGTGGGATCTACTGGTTGTTGGATGAGTGCTACAAACTTCTGTCTGCAGTGTAATTTGAATTGCAGATAGAACTTTATAGCGCTGACCCGATGTGATGTGTTTCAAAGTTACAAACTGAAGTTAAGAACAGTTGAATCTTTTATAACATCTATTGCATAACTAATTGACGTACTGCCATCAAAACACTGAATAATCAAAATTGTATTAATTTAGTGTTTATTTGGATAGTTTTGATAGCAAGTTATTTTGAATAGTTTTCTGAACATTTTAATGAAGATAAAAAGTAATAAAATATGTCGCTTCTCAAGGTTTTTCACTATGATAATTATGAGAATTCAAAAATAAGAGATTAATTAACAATTACGTAGAGAAGTAGTTCCGCATATAAAAGACTTAACACAACTACTTTAGCAAATAGTCTAAATAGCAAGACTTATCATACTCTTGAACAATGAAAATTACTATCATTTTAATATTTACTTTAGGTCTTTGCCATAAATCATTAGGTAAAGAATGGAAACTTGTCTGGTCTCCAGAAGCTGACAAGGATGGACTGAAAGCGTTCGAAGGGGTCGAAGACGAACGTGGAAATGCCCATAAAGTAACACATATACTTGTTGAAGGCAACAACTATCGATTCAATATGCACGTCCAGGACAGGGACTCACATTCAGACAGACAAAGACAAGAAGTTAAAGGAATGGTAGCCAATGGACATCAGATGCGAATGCAAAAGGGAGAAACATGGAAGTTTACTTATTCGATGTTCATCCCGTCAACACTTAAGGCCACGTCTTCATTCACACACATCGCTCAGATGAAAGTGCCCAATGCAAGTGCCGAAGACGGAGCACCCATTTATGTCATGTCACTTCGAAGACATGGAGAACAAGAAACAATTGAGGCCCAGGTTACTACTGGTGGACACATACTTGGATCGACTGACTTGAAGCCACTCCATGATAAGTGGATTGATGTCGAGTTAGAATATCATGTCGATGACGTTAATGGAAGTGCTAACTGGACTATAATTAGTGACAATAAGGCTGTAGTTCATGGAGCAAAGGAAAATGTGAAGACTTTCTTTCATGAAACAGTCAGACCCAAATGGGGTATATATCGATCATTGAGCGACAGCAAACAACTTTTGGACACCTATATGCTCCTTACTAAAATGAAAGCATATAAACTTGAATAAAGATACATCAAAAGCAGTCTAGCTTCCACATCTACTTAAGTAGTTTT
The DNA here is from genome assembly GCA_018873245.2 of Archegozetes longisetosus. Taxonomy (NCBI): domain Eukaryota; kingdom Metazoa; phylum Arthropoda; class Arachnida; order Sarcoptiformes; family Trhypochthoniidae; genus Archegozetes; species Archegozetes longisetosus. The sequence continues at coordinate 11,843,960 of JAEMBT020000007.1, forward strand.
TAAGAAAACAATACAAAAATGTCATAATGAAAATGTGGCCTAGTTGTTATTGATTTTTAAAAAGACTTTAACTACATGTCCGAGTTAGACAGGTTTTACTGTAATTCAAATCTATTTGTATGATTAGTCTTATCCTAACCTGAATTGGTTTGTCAATCAAAATAAATTGTTTGCTGATTACTACTCGCATTTTAAGGCGCTCTCGTTCGTTAATAATTTAATTTGATTTTTGAAATTTCAAAATTCATGCTCGAATTAAATACGTTAGCACTGGTAAAGATGAAAGATTTGCTATAAATCAAAATGGAGCTAATTATCTAAAATTGTCGTGTATCTGCGTGTGAGCTCATACAGTGTAATAGCTCAGAGCCTCCTTTTAACTTATTAAATATTGAACATGCAATACATGCAATGGTCAACGTAATGAGTAGAATTCAGAATTAGGCCTAATATTAGGATACAGTACATTCTATACCCAATATTTCTGTTTCTGTAATCATTCAAAAGGTACTAAAAAAAGTCATTTTTCCATTGTATTATTATGATTCCCTACGATAATATTAAATTATGGTTATAAAAGGCGAATCCTATTTTTATATAATTAAACTCGTAATTCTCTGTAGTTACAATTTTTGATATTTTTCTTGACGAGTCAAACGAAGCGCGAGACAGACTGAAACAAAGTCTATAATAGAAAGCGATTTAATGCACGTTTACTTTCGAAAATATTTTCCAAATGCATTTGGAAGTGACGAAACCTTTGTTGAATGTTGTGCAAAAATTTGCATATTTTTCTCCTATGAATAATTTATGGATTTATTTTCGCTCGAAGATTGACATGACTTTAAAGCGCATCACAATAATTGACGCGCAACTTATTATACGCATACAAAATGTTGCATTTATTACTTGTCATTTATTACTTGTGTGGCGCACACCACAGCTCTGTTTGCTTCTGTAAGTCTTAATTACAATAACTATTTATGTCAATTCATTTTTCAGATGCATTATTCAAATAAATGAGAGTTTGGTCCGCTAATAGTTAGTTTTGCATCTAAAATAATATCTATTATGAGATTTATAGTTTGTAAGTCTGCTTCGCTTTGTTTTTTGTCATTCAGAATATTAGTGTCGGACTGGGATTCGCCGCTAACGAAGTTTAAACAATAAAAAATGACAACATTATACTCTGACTTCCGGGATATTAAATAAAACTTATAGTTCTGTATGCATGTAAATCATTAATATTTCAGATGCACAGACATGAATATTAAGAGATGAGTAGAAGAGTATTCCATTGGAAGGTCTTTTGGCCACACCTAAACCAAAAGTAAGCATTTTATATATTGCGAGCATGTAATGACCAAAACACAGCGAATATTTTGTCGAATATTAGTTTGGAATTTATTTGCTTTTTGCTACTGAAAAAATGCACTTAAAATGCAAATTTATCTAAAATAGCGATTCGTTCTCTCCTTTCATTCGATTTTATCTCTTTTTCAATAAAGAAAAATCAATTTCGATCTAATGCTTAAAGAGTTGGACGATTAATTTTGTTTTTGTTGATTCAATATTTAATCCGAAGTCATTAAAAGATTGGTAACCAAAAACAAGATCTATATTTCAAAATGCACGAAAGGGTGGGTTTTTCTTATTTTGAGTTAATTTTTAGAAAAGTTGACTCAATCCCAGAATAATATTTCTATTAATTGTAAGAAAATATGTGAACACACCTGAAAACTATACCCTAAATAAATAAGATAAGAGATGCACTCAATCTTTTACTCTGTATCAAAAATAAATATTAATTTGTAAATATAAAATCTCACATAAATAACTTTTAATCAAAATCTGAAAACATTTATTATAAATCACGGATAATAGAGATAAAAGAAAGATTGACTACAAGTTTGTTGAGCCCTCTGGCAAGCAGAGTTGATCCAGATTAAGAATAGAATGAGTAATTGGCACCTAACATCAGCTAATTTGATGATCCAATGTGAAAGTGCTACCATTACTGTTACACGTAAACACTCTTAAGGTACTGCGATTATCAGATAATTCATAAATGTATTGCCTTAATGTACGAACCAATATTTATCCCATTAAAATACTTGATTGCGAGCTCAGTACAAATACATTGGGATGGTCCACATTCTGATCGCATTGAATCAATTGGATTCAGTTTGAATTTGAATTAATGAGAAATAGCGCAAAGCTAGTTCATGTTTTCAATGAGGCGATCGTCATTTGTAAACAGATGCCAAAAACAAATATCGCCAACACCTAGAAGTTGATTTTCAAATAGTTAAGGAGAAAAATTGATCGTTTAGTCAATTCGGATAAATGAAATGATTCTAAAACATTGAAGTTTGCAAATGATTGCAAATTCAATTTGAATGGATGTTTACTAAAACTAAGCCAATATTTTAAGTTCTCATCATAAGCATTAGACTGTTGGCCACTGACTGCAAAAAGTTGTCTGACTTCACTCAAATATGCATTGAATTTAATGCACAACTTATCAATGCGATTGTGCCCGTATGTAATCAAATGCAAAATAGTTAGAATTCACAGAATAACTTATTAGTGAGTGATAGCATAAATCATTTTGCTTTATGTTAGGCATTATTATTTATTTAGTTGAGAATCTTCTTCATTATTATGTAATTAAATTACAATCCACGTATAGTTTCTAATATTGAATATATTTGAGGCCAAATGCAATCCTTATTTGCGATGCTTAAAATTGCTTTAGTAGTTAACCAATTTTAATGAAAAAACAACCTTTATTAATTAGGGAATCAATTTAGTCGAAAGTGCTCTCCCAGTCACTCAAAGCATTTTTAATCAAATCTTAACTCCAATTCAATTTAGAGCTCATTATAATATAGATTACAATTATTGATAAAACTATATAATCAAATAAATTGCAAATTAATAGCAGACTCACGATTTGGGCCAATATCAAAAATATAAGACATAAATCAATTAATAAAGAAATTACTCTGAGCGAAGACGACTACCCATTAGAAAGTCTAATTAATCTCATATTACAGAGGAGTTTGTATGGAGTGCGACTAAAATTAAATAAATTGAATCGAGTTTGAGGCCCTTTTTTGGAGTCAATTAGCAGTAAATTAGCTAAATTTCTACAAACGCCTACGAAATAATGTAATAAAACAAAATTCTGTTGGAGTTCTAATCTTTTTGTGGTCTCAAATTTCAATTTGATGTTTATTATGTCATAAACCTATTCCTTACTGAATAAAATAAAAAAGTTATGGTAGAAATTCAAACTTAAATTGTATGCATCGAAGTACCAAATTATTTTGAACTAAATATTAAATACTACTCTCGTATAGATTATTTGTCATAATCAGTTTGACACTTGGGAAAACCCATTTCATATTGAATGGCATCATTAAGTTTTATAAAATTCATATTTGTTTTTGTTAGAAAAAATTTAGAAAAATACATTAAGGATTAGTAATTTAAATGTAAATTCAATTTCGAATTTAAAGAACAGTTTTGTTTATAATGAATACCTAATGCAATATAACTAGTTATTAATATATGATAAGATAGACAAGGATGTTTGCATAATAGTTGTGTTAATTCTCAAAACCACACAACTTGTGTGAGCAGTTCAATAGCTTAAGATATGAAACCTTCTCCTAAAAGATAGTGAAAGTATTTAGAGAAAAGAGATAACTATAAATTTAGATTAATTTTTTACGATAACTTTTGATAAAATATATTATCCTCAAGTAAAATGTGGGCTTCTGTCTGATAAATGGTTGAAATATGGCATGATTTTGTTGTTTCCTCAATAAAACTATCTTTATTTTATGATCAAATTGAGTTGAAGTAAATCTGAATACTTGACTCAATACTTGACTGAATACTGCACTGAAAACTGTACTGAACACACACTCGCAGATCAGATGATTACTTCTCACTCAGCTACTATTTATTCAACAAACTTTGTTATTGCATGAGTTGACAACTTAAATCTTCAATTTTTTCTTCTTTTTCGAAAACCCAAAACACTGATGAATACTCAGGCATTGAGTATGCATTTTGTGATTGCCTTTTTTCAGGCCTTTAACTAAGAAAAAGTGACAAATCCTAATAAAGCACTGATGCGTTTCAAAGATCTAAGATGGATCGAAAAAAAGCTGTATATTTTACAGTATAATAGTATAGTGATAGTAATAAATAGGTTTTTACTTTATTTTTTCCCTTAATAAGTTATACATAAAATATATTGACAGATTTATCGTGAAAGTGCAGCTCATATTGACTCGATCACTTGCCACTTAAAAACTATTATGTTACACTAAAGTCATACTTTATCTCGAGATATTAAAATAACAGATATAGTGGTATTTTTTGGGGCAATAAGCTACTGCAAGTATTTCATTAAATGGGTCTCCTGAAAAGCTACTTAATTTTGTATTAAAGTAGTTTTTGACTTTTGAAGGAGAAAATCCATTGACGTATGACTTACCGTATTGTACTGCGCTCAGATCAAGAGTTGCACTGATAGAAATTCTTAATCAAATTTTTATCATAAGTATTGAAGAAAAATACATTCTCAGAGTTTGTGAAAAGATCTAAACTATTGATTTTTATATTGTTCGTAATATCTGGTGGCACACAATAACAGTAGAGCCCAGACATGTTTCCATAAAATTAATTATGAATAATATAATGCAATACATATCTAACCATTGAGTTATAAATCGCTTTCCGAACTATAAATAACTAAAAGACAAACATGTGAGGTATTCCTATTTTTGCTCTTAAAAAAGATGCAAAATTCTTTCGCCTCTAAGCAAACATAACGTTCGGAACTTCTAAATTGAACAGAAAATAAACTCAAGAGATTTTAACAAAATGGAATTTTGTATTAGATTCGAAAACTTAGCTACAGATTTAAGTGAACTGAAGCAGTAAAAAATATATGATATTTCGAGTTGAAAGTTATAAATAAATAATAATTTAGTTACCAGTGTTAGCCTCTATTATATTACATTCACTCTTATAGCTCTACTCAAATCTAGACTGGATCACTATACTCCGATTGGTTAGATTAAACCAACTTTTATCTCCTATGGTCGAGCTTGTTCCACTGTTTGGGATCAGAACTTGTCCAGTTTTAGTTGGGAGTTTGATCCTATCTATAGCCAAGAAAGTAGGTCAGTCATTTCGCAACTATTGGCTTAGCAATCAATACATTTTGCCACAATCCAAGATTCTATTCTGTGATTCTCGTAAAATCATCTAAAGATATAATAAAAGTTTCAGTTAAGTAGTGAATCTTTGGATCAAAATTTGGATTTTTGACTATTGGGCTCAATCACTGCTTCGATGATGACTGAACTTAAGATTAATCTTCAAGAATATTATTTGCTTTATCATGGACTGGAGAAAAACTGTTGAGCCAAACTAAAGATAAACTCGAAAAGAAAGAAAAATTTATTAGATTTTCTGTATTTCATTATTATTGATTTTTGTGGAAACTTTGATCTCCAAAGAGAAATCTTTTGATTATTTCTGTAAACTTATACTAATTTTTTCTCTTCTACAAGAATTGATGTTCAAATAAAGTGTATTTATTGTAACTTAATATTAGAGAATTCTTTATCTCTTGTCTTAATTTACTTTATTTGTTGTTATTCACTTTTTCTCACACTTTTTTACACAGAATAAAGAATTATATAACGAGAAAAGTTTGTCGATCGCTATTTCCAGTAATTGAAAGACAGAAATAACATTCCAAAGAGTAAATGAAATTGAAAAACAACTGTTATGTAAGAGACTATTGCTTGTATTATGGCATTATTTGTGATCCAATTATCGTATGTACTGTCGAACACATTCTCTCAATTTTATATACTTATTTACTTATCCTTTTCTATGACTTCAGATAACTGAATATTGCTTCAAACTATCATTCGCGAGATAATAGTTGGCAATAGTTTTGAGTAAAATCAAAACGTTCATTGAAGATCGTGTATCTAAACCTCTAAATTGATTGCACGCGATAACAATACTCTTCTGAGTTTAGCTTAGCTTTGATTGTTTTTTATACATTTATGCAATGTATTTACTAGAATTAAATTTATTTTTCAGATTTGCATACTTTTTATAGATTTTCGGATAGCACATTCTCAAACTATTGTGGATTTTGATTCAGTTTTTTTACTACGGCTGTAAGTTAGGATATCCTCACTGATGATTGTCGTGATAAACATAACTAAATTCTCTTACTTGAAAAAAGAGTTTTCAACTAAATATTTAATCAATTGACTTTTAGCGTAATATCAATAGGAAGAGCACAGTTTATACATTGAAAGGAGTGTAAAATCGGCTTTTATAGCCAAGAATAATACGTCACTACTAAACAAATATAAAAATAACTTTGCGTTCAGAAGAAATTGTATATATCTTTAGCTAGAATTGAAAAATCTATGCCAAGTGTACATCTAGCTAAATCTATGGCGTACAAAACAATCGATTTGGATGATAAACAAGAAATCAACCGATTCTTGAAAGAAGTTGATTTTATCATTACTGATTGTGACGGAGTCTTATGGCTCGACAATAATGTGATTCCGGGCTCTCCGCAGGCCTTAAATAAGTTAAGGGAAAAAGGAAAAAATATTATATTTGTTACAAATAATGATACAAAAACCCGTGACGAGTTTTGTGATAAATTAAGAAAACTAGGCTTTGAAGCAAATGTCAATGAATTATATCCGGCCTCTTATTTGATCGCTCATTATTTAAAGTCACAAAACTTCAATCGCAAAGTCTATATATTAGGCTCTTCTGGAATCGCAGACGAACTGAATAAAGTGGGAATCCGGTCGATCGGTGTTGGCGCTGATCAAAAGCCCGAACAGTTACCTGGGATATCTGAATTTGACGAAGAAGTCGGTGCTGTAGCGGTTGGTATGGAATATGATTTATCATTCAGTAAATCAGTGAAGGCCTGCACTTACATCAAAAATCGTAATTGTTCATTTATCGCTTCAAACTATGACGAAAAAATGCCGAATCCCGAGATGACAGTTCCGGGTCCCGGAGCTATACTAGCATTGATTGAAAGCGCTACTGGCAAAAAGGCAGTCACACTTGGCAAACCGAGTACTTTATTTTTCGATATTATAAAAAAGGATTTTCCTAATATCGATCCGCAAAGATGTGTAATGATTGGCGATAGACTTACGACTGATGTAGTTTTCGGACGCAATAATAACATGAAAACTCTATTCGTTGAAACAGGAGTTAATAGTTATAATGATATGATTAAGTTTGCGAACTCACAACAAGCTAAAGATCGAATCTATGTTCCAGATTATTATTTAAAAGCACTAAACGATTTGAACAAATATTTATAACTTGTTTTCTCTTCAGTAATGATTCGATAATGACTTAATAATGAGCTTCAGCCAAGTTTGTGTTCCATAAATTTGAATCATATGTAAATCTGTTAAGTAATCAGGCATTAATTAATGGTTTTAGATATTTTAAAACAAGATATAATCAATTTATCAAAATTTATGTATCTTCTGATCTATTAGAGGAACTCCATCTTGTCTTATCTGAGCCTTTAAGAAATAATCTCATGATGACATAGGCAAATTCTTCTTAGATCTGATAACATAGAGTTGAAAAAATTGCTCGAATATCTTTACTTCAACTTTAAATTCCATGTAATTAAAACATGTTTCGTTCAAAGTCTAATAAAAACTGTTATACAATATAGAAATGAATGAAAATAATATTCATTATTGTTGTGTTACTGAAGTGATCACATTTATTGAAAGTAAACAATTACCTGTAATAATACCTTCAATTAAATGTGATTAACGAATGGAGTGCCATCAAAATGCCATTTCCTTCAAATGCAATTGAAACGAAGCTCTACTGTTTTGCTAACTGCAATCTTCATTTTTTATTACAATCTCATTAAGATTCCCAAAATGATAATTTGATACGCTTTAGAGATTCACGGTTCACATTTTGACCCTAAATGTATCTTTTTGTTATTTAATTAGACTTTCGCTTTGCAATCACTTATTTGAATAACAATAAATTACAATTGTATAGGTTGTACGACCAAAAAAGTTAATCCCAAGCTTGTTTAGCTTTTTATTAATTAAACTAAAAAGTCACTAATTCTTAGTCTTTTTGTCTCTCTTCATTTTTATGGTTATAGTTTTCTATTATTTCGCATAAATCTAAGATTATATAGGATTTTAGAGGCAGTAAGTTGTGAATTGGGGCCCAAATTAGGAGTGGCTATCGAGCCAGGATTGTGTTACACTACAGCTACTATAAGTTATAGTCTATAACTGATTTGTCATGATTCCTAGGTTTCAATCAATCACTTCCTCTTCTTACTTTCAAGTGACTTATACATAATTACTCCTATCAGTTAACTATAATTTATTGCTATTGTGATATAAAATTAGCACAAAAAATTATTTAATTATTTAGATGAAACCATGAGATATCGAAGTACTAGTTTAAAGGAGTAACTTTTTACAGCTCAAAGGATTCACTTCAAATTTTAATTTATTTACTTAACGTTCTTTATCAATTTTGAGTGAAATCCTTAACCATTTTCTAGTTTGAAGCTCATATAATTCATGTTTATGACTGAAAATTTTAATTAAAAGCAGAACATCTTTCCCGAAAAGTAATGCTTTATTTACAGATCTAGAGTCTAAACGATTCAACTTATAAATAAATTATTGCGATAACGAAACCAAAGAGTATTTCACTAATAAAATAGAGAGAAAGGGCTGGTTTTAAAATTGCTTTTCGAAAAGATTAAAATAGAACCTGAGACACAGTTTAAGACCAGTTCAAACATTATATTAAAATTCGATTCCGAGTATAATAGAATGCTTGAAGAGCAACAATCTCGCAATTGATCATTCAAATTTCAATTCATCGTTTCGCTCATGAAAAACATGATTCTCGAAAAGAATAAACAAATAAAATGAAACAAAATAGAATCATTTGAGAAGACGACGAGACTCATCCATTTAATCTTAATTTTTGAAGTATTCAAATGAAACATAAGGTGAATCCTCCCTCAAAATCTAGTGTCAATATGAACTACAAACTTAATTGAATCAATTTATTTAAATAATTGATTTGAAAAAAATATTTCTCATGTGACTATCTAGAATTACAGTGATTTTTCACTAGATTATATTTTGATTTAGGTAGCAATAATCAAGTAAAACTTGTCTCGAGTTTCAGTTACAGATCATCACAAACTTTGGTTGTGGCGCCAGAGGGCAGCAAAGTTTAAAGCAAAAAATTCATTCTATATTAATATGATTTTTAGCTACATAGTGACAAAACATGTGTGACTAACACAATTTTGCTCACCTCAAGCAAATCAGATTAACTTTGTGTGACTCACCTTTTCTAAGTTTAACGCAACAAAATTAAATTCACTATTAGTTTAACGCAAGTAATCAAGTTGATGAGTTGGCAGCACAGTCGCAGCCACAATATATTCAAGTTATAAATTATGCAAACTATGGAATAGTTTTTCTTCCTTTATTAAAACAAATGTCTTACGTTTAATTCATTAATTCTGTATAAGATTGTAGGGCAGGTAGTGAAAAACGTCAAAGATTACATCCAACTTTTATTTCCGAGTTTATAACATAGTTTTGTTCCATTTTTTGCTGTTATCACAAAATAACTTGATAAATCTAGTTGTATATCATTTATTATTCTTTCTTTTAAATAAAATAAGATATTTTATTATTTTATTATTTTATTCAATTACGCGATATATCCGCGCGTCACATATTTGTCAAATATTTGAGAAGTATCTTCAATGCTTCAATCAGTTAAGTAATTGCTGAAAGTTACAAGTATTTACACTTAGACTACTATTTTTGAGGTACTCTATTGAGGGTATTATTAGTAATCGTTAAATGAAGGCATACATACTCTCAAGTTTTAAATTTAATAACATTTTCAAAAACCTAAGAGCAAAAACGTTTAGATCACAATTTTCTCACAAGACTCATAAAGGAGTAGAAAATGAGAAGACAAATAGCATTTCGCAACAATAGTCTATCAACGAAAAAATTTTCTGTTTCGATAAAAGTATAATTTTCTATTGAGAAGTGTTTCGTTTACCTTTCATTAGTAATTATACGGCTCACAAACTTTGTGTTTCGAAGCAAACTTTGCGTCCTCTTTCATGCAAATTAATTCGTAAACTCAAATAATTCATAATTCAAATTAATCTCCAATTTTAACACTTCCTTCAATTACTCAGATACTATATAATGAAGATTTACGTAATACAAAGATAGATTACTATTCCGTACCACTTTTCCTTTTTTGAATAATTACAGGATACTCTGCTCTCATTTAATTCTATATTTTTATGCACGATTCAAGTTTGTTTTACTTCTTTGTCACCAAAATAAACGACATAATTATAGGTACGTTTATCGCGCTTACAATCAAAGCGAATACATTTTTACGTAAAGCTCGGCAGATTAATCACATTTTTTGTAACTTTAATATATAATAACTTGATGAGGTATAAGTTTTAAACCAACAAATTGGTCAGCAGATAACAATTGCAAGTCTTATAATTGATATAAATACTTTCTAAATAAAAAATATTTAAATATTTAACTAAGAGAGCGAAAAATGGTAAACAGAATCATTTCAAATCTATAAGTATTGAACTAATCAAAAATGAAAATTAGGAATAAGAAACACAGTTACAGTTGTTTGCAAATTTAACGGTCAATTTTTTTAAAGCAATAACAATTTCCTTTCATTTTTCATCTGATTATCCATAAAAGTTAATATGACAACAATAATTGCGGATAATTTTTCTCCTGAAGAGTTGCTGTAAAAGTAAAAGCAAATGATCATCAATTGTAGTTCATATGCATAACTATTGCTATTAGTAGATGAAAATTACGTTTTGTATAAAAGTATAAGATCTAACATATAACAGTTATGATGGCACAAATTTTCATTTGGTAGTTAAAAAGCAGAACATAAATCATTTTAATACAATTAAAATACTATACATTAAAAAGTTTAGCAGCGAAAGTAACTTTTCTGCTATTATTATATAAATGACATCATTTATCACAATTGATTAGTGAAACTTACTGTTAGTCCTCACTAGCTTTATATTCAAAGGCTGGACGCTGGGGCTTATAGTTTTTATAATCAAAGTCAACAAATGATATTAGTTTTTCGCGTCTGTTTTGCCACATATTCCACGGCTCAGAATTACTTCGTGACCAAATAGTGTCAGGATTTTTACTCTTATGATACGTCATGTATATGATCATCGATGGAGCGAATCCAAAGGCAAAGAACATGACTGGCCAAACACAATAATTCTTTCTCAAAGTATATAAAACTCGACTTCCATCTCTTCTAAGAGACATTTGCATGTGTGCGTACGGATTTTCACCTTGTTTTGGCATTTTTCTCTAAATTTCGGAATATTAGATCAAATACAGTGATTAAATCCAAACTGAATTATGTTCAATTGCAATAGATATCCTTAGAGCTGACAGAATAACTTTGAATCAGAAGAAAGAATTTGCCATAAATTATAAAAAAATGTTCTAATAGTTACAATAATTAGTTACAATAAAAATTGGGAGAATCTTCCACTTGCATTAACTATTAAACCGATAGCATATATTTCACGTGAAATGATTTAAAATAAACAGCTTTAAAAAACAAATAGAACTAAAGGGATAGCGATCAACTCTGAAGAAAAGCCAATTCTTTAAGTTAACAAAACTTACTACTTCGTTATGAAAAATCAAAGTTTAGCCACGAAAATCAATGAAAACAAAACAGAAGCTTTGAAGTGCTGAATTCCAACTAAAGGACTAAATGGAGATAAGCGTAATTCTGGCTTTTTTATTACCTAAATAATCGCAATCGTATGACTACAATGCAGTATAGATTGTTCGAAATTAATTATATTTAGCAGATCTAAGATAACAGAAAAATGAATGCTGCATTGCAGTCCATTATCTCAAAACTATCAATGTTACCGTTTTGAGTATCATAAAAGTTTATTTACATAACGAGCTATATTCGTATGCGTCAGTTTTCAACATCCCTTTGCGCTTGAATTATAACAGTGGGTATAAAAGACATTGTAAGGATCACGTACACTATCGGAACAGTGTGACCTCAGCAGTGAGTTAGATAAGAATTATATAATATTGCGAACTTTCAGTTCATACCCAATAAACATACAGAATATTCATTGTTCAGTCTGTTTGTCTGACTTTCTGTCACTACTGAATTAATTCAAAACAACTATTATTGAATAAATGATCTCAGAAGAATTCAACTCGAGATTCGGAATAGAATTCAAGGACATTCGAGCCTTAATAATGAAGTTGCAACTATTCTCGAAGCTTAGTCAATATTTGCAAAATATAATACTATAGCCTGAACATAATGTCTAAAGTTGTTTCGTCAGATATGTGTCAATTCTATTAGTAACACACTAAACAATGATAAGCTTGCGCTTTAGTAACGGATTTACTGCATTAAACGTCCGTTACTTTCATTATTGTTTGAATACCAAGGCTAAAGTGATAAGAAATAATGTTATCAGAACTGAATAATAATTCATACGAAGAGTATGAAATAAAATTCAATTTGAAAGAACATTCTATGTTGAATGTGATTCTTCAACCAGTATTAGAAACTATCTACCTCCCGAAGGAAAGCTTAAAATCATCAAATTCTAAAGTTTGAATCACGCAACACTGAATACTAAATACATGTATATTAGTTTGTCCAAAGTTGCCTTCAAAACTATTCTATCAAACAAATTATATGAAACCTGTAACTGCATTCAATACATCAAACTTAACTTATTAGTAATGTAACATTTTCTTAAGTTCAAACTTTGTTTCAAACTTTTATACTTCATATAAGATCAGAATATCAGAATAGTTGTTTATTTTATAAAACAGATTATTTTACTTATTTATGCTGTTTCTTGTCTTGCAATCAAAAGTTTATTAATTGCTATCTCGATTTTTCATCTCTAAAAGTCGAGCCTATGATTGATTGGATATCTTTATCTTTTATATCTTGCAGTTAATCTGTTTTTGCAGACTTGGGAACATTCGATGTGAACTTTTCCAAATTAGCATACGTATTCGCTCATTTTTGAGAATTTGCTTCAATCGATCATTACTCTTGCTTTGGATACCATTATACTGGAGACTAAATAAAGCTCATCTTAAGAGTAATTGCAAGTCTTCAAATCTGATCGAAAGATTCATAGCTTATTATATCTAATACTTTCTAGTAGATTTTGTCTTAAATGAAGCCATAATTATCTTCTGAAAAATTTATAGTAAAACATTTATTAATTATTTTCAAAATTATAAAAACTTTGATTCGATATAACTACAAATGTTATAAAAATGAATTTAATATATTTTATAAATAAGGTTTGATTAACAACTTATGATTGAATAGTTAAATTGAATTTTTATATTGGTAACATAACGCCAATCATTATATGGATTGAAAATAAATAAACCAAAATTGATAACTAGTATTTTATCGCAAACAGTCTTAAACCTAATGTTTAGTTGCCAACTATTTAACAATCAACTGCTTATCGACTTTAGATTTAACGATATGGATATTTGGCAACTGATATGAATCACAATAACATTTACTGCCATTTACGAAGTTAAAAGAACCAATTCTTGAGTTGCAGTCAGTGTTAGGACACGTAATTTTTCCTTTAATCCAATCAAAAGCATTTAATTGTTTTAATAACCAGTCATTTAATAGCAATTCGTTTAAATACCAAACGTTGGACTTAACAGAACATAAGTCAATAGTTTCTTCAGAATAACTGTTGCCATGATTTGTGACAATAATTTCATCGCTGAATAATAATTGACGACATTTTCGACATTTAAATTGATTCATAATTTAATTAAATATTATTGTCAATAATAAAACCTTATTAACACATGTTTTCAAATGTTTACTAATAATGATATTTTAAATGCAGCTACAATACAATGTAAAACATTCAAACTGTTATACTATTTAGTGCCTAAAAATACATTGGAGGGAACACAAAATCGAGTGCATTATTGAGCGTTATTTGCGTAATTTGACAAAAGTTTCTTAGTTTGCAACCAGATAGCGAACGCGATCATTCAAACACAAAAGCTTATTTGATTTAGAATCTAAAGCTCTAACTTATCGTCAATTTGTAAGATTTCTATTGATTGTAATGTTCAAAATGATAGTACGAATCAGTTTGAGTGACTAGTTTCATTAAATTCAGTAAAAACTGTTAACACCCTGATTGCAGACACTGTTTAGAGTGAGATACACATTTAGATAACATTAACCTGATAGAAACCGATGCGCACAATTTTCAATTTTAGTCAAACGTTTTGCCTCTGTTGTGAATTGCGTTCAATTTTTTTTCATATTGTCAGATTACCTGTTGTTGTGACGCAAGTCTATAGTATAAGCTTACGAGTTAGCTAAGATTAGGTTTTAAATTGTGTTAAGTTTACACTGCTTTTTAATTATAAGTTAAGTTGCTTAACAAAATTTGTACCACAGATACCAAATTTGACATAAAGTTTTTTTTCGAGAACTCGTACTAAGGCAATAAGTGAAACACACTATGATCTATTCGTGATTTTTCATTAACAAGAATTATCTACAATACAAGACTCTCTAAGTAACGATAATTACACAAATGTGTCAAAACTTAATTTCAGTATGTGGTTTATGATTTTAAAGTGCACCTATATTGTGTCTCATGTTAATCTAATCTACACTTAGAAATATAGGAAAGATGCACTGAAATAATGACCAGCAACAATAATCTAGCCAACTGAAACTTTAAGGCTGCTTAGGTTAGTACGAGACGCAACAATACGAACAAAGCTGAATACCAAAACCAAAGCTAATATAGTTGCAGTGATTTACTATTCAAATTGTGCATCTTTTCGATCAACTCAATCACTTCTTTGTTCAGTTGATCGGTTGCACTGTTTTGAAGAACTTCCTTAATCCAAGGCTTTTTTCTGATCTCATATTAATCTGAAAGTGCGTCTAATTCACTATAGTTTGAAATTTATTTGATAAAGCAATTTGGTAGAACTGTTTATCATATGATTTGTAAACTATAGCATATGACGCAATTCTCCTATTATTCATTTATCTCTAATTGTTAATCTGTTAATGAATGTACTTTTCACAACTAATGCGTCGTAAGTTATAAGTAGATAGAAAGAGAGAAAAACTTACATATTTTGATGAAGTCGATTTATATTTAGAAAGTAAATCGAACCATTTACTTGTTGAACATTTATAGATTCTAATGAATTTGCAAAATATTTATGCTTCTAGCAATAGCTTTATTTGAATCGAAACAAAAAAACTTGGAGTACTTAATTTGTCAATGATGGAAAACTTATTAATTTTACAATCAATAAAATTATTGCTTAATTCAATCCTGTGATCAGCTATTTTTACATAATTATTGTTCTTAAATAATTGTGAAATGATTTCCAACAAATAAATAAACTTATAGGTGTTACATTTTGTCAATTCTACAGTCATTTAGCTTAAAACTTAGGTCTCGGATGTTCATAGTTTTCATAATCAACAGATGAGAGAATTTTGAATTTTTTGTTGCTGAAATTTTGCCACGGCTCGAAATTGCTGCCGAATCTTCCTTCTGGACCCGTTATCTGATGAAATGAAGCCGCAGTTATTAATGCCGGTCCGATACCGAACGCAAATATTACAACTGGCCAAAGGCTGTAGTTCTTTCTCATTGATGTGACAATCCAACGCATTACTGTTTGTTCAGACATCTTTATTGTACTAATAATGATAAAACACTTATTATCTTACTAATAAAATGGTTTCTAAAATTTTATTCAAACTCTGAACCACTGGAACTTACTTTCAAATATAACTGTATTTGAGGAATAAGTTTAAAAATCTGTCGAAATATAAAACGAACAGAAGTCCTTAATTTCACAATATTTAAGAAAATTTAGGGATCAAGGAAAGAAGCTACGGCTTAGAAGTTCAAATGCTGTTATTCTTGAGATTTATCTAAAATATATACTAAAACTCAAGGCTGTTTTACCGTTTCAAGCAATTCTAGTCTATCACTAGTATAAACTTGTAATTTAGTTGATTAAAACTTATCTCCGATTATTATTTCTACGCAACGTAATCATAAAACTTTACGAGAAGTTACAGCAAAATAATTTCAACAATTGTTTACTTAAGGCGATTTTCAAATGTAAACTACGAACGAAATATTTTTTGAAGCCTTCAATCAAGAATAACACTTCATATCACGAGAGTGATATTCAAATCTTACGAATGAGCTATCACTAGAGCTACTTATTGAGCTTTGATTGAACTGAACGTAACTAGTTATACCCTTTTCAGTTTCTTGGACAATGATAAAAAGTTCGACGTAACAGTAGTTAGTCGGTATCAGATGCATAGATGTAAAGCAATTCCTCCTTGACTTTGTGGGATATAACGTGACATTCTTCTTAATCAGTCTCGTGAGCCTCTATTTGTACAAAGCTATCTTTTTCAAGCTTTTAAATACACCCATTCCTTGGTTAGGAATAAACAAAAACGTAAAAACTCATCTGAAATGCATTAGTTACTCAATAAAATGAAATATATTGATCTAATCTCGTACTCAAGGACTTCAAACCATTTTCTCCTAAAAATATTTTTCAGTTTAGAAAATCAGAATTTTCAAAAAATGTCACGTACACTTCGTCTCTGATACATTTTGGCTTAAGTTTCGCGTTAAAAATAGTTTGGGTGCAATTTCCTTTTCCTTTGCAAGAAACCGATTGCATTTCTCTAATTACTAGAGAAATCTTTCTGACAAATGTTTGAATTAATGCATTCAATGATTTTTATTATATATAAACTTTTACAACTTATATATCTTTATGTATATATATATATATTTCTATGAATGTGTTTAAGGCATATTTTAAGGCATGTACTATTAAGAAAAAGAATCCATTCTTCTAGTCAGAACTGTGATTATTAATAATACAAAATAGCTTTAATATTCGATGCAAACAATGTAAGGCTAGAGTATATTTAATTAATGTTATCCTGAAATATATTTCAAAAAACTAGTTCAAAACTTTAAAACCACCGAATCATAAGATTTATAAAAACAAAACAAACAAAAATACCAAAACCTAATCTTCGAAAATAGTCATTAATTGCTAAACACTTGTCTTTAAAAAATATGAAATAGACTTTTAATCACAATAGATCTCAATACGATTAGTACTTTTCCTTTATTTTCTTATTCACTATTTGTATTATTATTATTTTGAGGCACTTGAACGAAGGCACTCGAATCTGTAAAAGTTATCCATACTTCATTAGCGTTACCGATATCATTTGGATCGATATCTAAAAGGACTTCATTAACTGGTAATTTAGTGTTCTCGTCAGCAATCAATTGTTGCAAATTTTGTACAATAACACCACCGTCTTTCAAGTCGCCTAAATCGAGATCATTCAAATTGTTTGCGTCTATTATTATTTCTTGTAAATTATTATTATTGTTGTTATTATTGCTATTACTATTATTATTAGTAGCAGAAGGATTAGAAGTGGAAGCATTTAATTGTAAATTATAAGTATTTGTGTTGGCATTTGTTTCGACAACTAATTGTTGTCCATTCTCTTTCGACTTATTCAATTGTAATGATTCATTAGAAATGCCACCTCTCGCTAACTTTTCGAGCAGTTCTGTTGTATTAATGACAGGTTTGTTCATATTTATGTTATCATTATTATTGTTGTTGTTGTTGTTGTTGTTGTTGTTGTTATTGTTATTGTTATTGTTATTACTATTATTGCTGGAAAGTGCATTTCCACGCATTTTACAGAAAATGGCTTCTTTAGATCTTTTCAAAAGGCTTGCCGCTAAGGCCTGATTCTGTATTTCTTTTTCGTGATTTACTTGAATTAGCTGATTACTATTATCATTACTTGTGGTTGTAGATTCGTTTGCGTTTGTATTGTTATTGTCGTCATTTGCCGAACCGTCTGACAATTTGTGTGAAAGTCTGTGCTTCAACATTGTTACGTATGACAAAAATATTTTGTGGCAAATGCTACACGAAAATGTTCTGAACCGATAGGAGCCCTTTCCAGAAGGAGATGACGTCTCTTTTTTATCTTTGGTTTTATCGCTTTCTGTAGATTTCAATTGATCGTTGATTTCATTTTCATTTGAATTGCTATTACTATTGCTTGCGTTATTCGCTGAGATATCAGTACTTGAACACTGAACCGATTCGTCATTTGATTTTGATCTAACGAGCTCTTCAGAGCTTTGTAGAATCTGGTCTTGTTTCGTCTGATCTCTCAAAAGTGTTAAAACTGTGTCTTCTATTTGACTTCTGACTGATAGTGAGGACGGTGTGTAGACCAATGTTGGTATCGATAGTTCACATTTTACTTTAACGCCATTTACTTCTTGTTCATTGTCTTCGATCACTTGTTTCTTCTTTTCTTCGATTTGTTGTCGAATCGGACAAATACTTTTGATATGTTTGCGATAATTTGCTAAATAAGTAAATCCTCGCTGACAATAAGGGCATGAGTGATGTTGGGCTACGATCAGATAATCAACAAAATAAGTAAATAATTCAATAATAAATAATTATTATTAAGATAACGAGGACTTCACTCCAATTGCTTTTAACCCTTAAATTGTAGCAAAAGGTGCTATAAGTGGTCATATCTAGATTTGAACATGAATTGAGTTATACTTAAGACTAGAATAAGATTAGAGCTCATTACGATCTACAACATAAGGATAAAAAGCAACTTCTCCTCTAAACGAAAAAGTTCTATTAATTATTTAGCGAACAAAAGTGTTTGCCATACCTGGAGATCCCTTAAACGCAAACATAGGATTTTCTTGTTTGACTCGCCATAAATCGAGCTTAGAATCATCTTTTGAAGACATGCTGACATCGGTCGTATCCCCATCTTCTTCAGTGTTCTCTTCAACTGGAGTTTCGCCTTCGAAAACAATTTCTTCGTCAGCATTTCCATTAGAATTAGTATTAGTTTGCTCATCGATCTCAGGCTTTTCTTGTTTTATGATAACATTAGTCACTTCGTTAACCGATGATTCCTTTATTGTCTTCTGAATAGGTGTTGACGTGACTGCTAGACAACTGGTTGAAGTGCCATCAGTTCCGAGTTGTTTCCTCACTGGGCAAACATTTTTAATATGTTTGCGGAAGTTTGCAGTATAAGTAAATACTCGAAGGCAATCAGGACATCGATGTTCTTGCAACGAAGTGTTTGGTGTATCGGTTGTCACGCTTGAGTTTTTGTCACTAATCTGCTGAATATCTTTTGTTGACGAATCGGTATTTGTCTGAATATTAGAAGTGCTCGGAGTCCAAGTCATCGCAGATGAATCATTATTATCAGTATTCGATGAAGTTTCTTGTTCTGATTCTGGAGTCTCTTCTTTCAAATTAGTGCTTGTGACCGACTTATCATCAGTATCTGTTGATTTCGAAGGCTTTGCCTGTTTGCAAACTTTTTTCTTTTTCTCTTCATTCTTCTGGATATTTTTAATTGCTTTTATTCCAATTTTTAGCGCAAGTTTTTTATTTTGTTTGATTTTCTTCAATTTTTGTTTTGCTGTGCGCCTTGTATTAAAGACTCGTCGGCACGACAATTGATGCTTAGTTAGCGAATCCATATAGACAAATTTTTTGGTGCATTTCTCACACGCATAACGTTTCGGAAGATTTTCCGTATTTTTAGTCGAATTCTCTTCATTCGAAATATCGGATACTTTTGCTAATTCGCTGCATTTTTCTTCACTAGTAGATTTTTTTTGAACTCTTTGGTCATCATTATCGTAATTATCAATAACTTGAGCTTTACTTTCATTGATAATTTCTTTTTGAGTTTGTTTAGATTCTGTTTCAGAGCTTTTTGGGCTAGTTTTAGATTTTTTATTCTTCACCTCTTCAGGACTTATTTGCCTTCTCTTTCCTGACCTTGTTTTACACGGAGATAATGGTGATGAAAAATCTGATCCTTTATCAACGTTAGATGATAATAAATTATTATTGTTATTGTTATTATTATTATTGATACTAGAAGTATTAGTGTTAGAAGGAGTTGGAGTTGTAGTTGCAGTGATTATGCTATTATTATTATGATTCTTATTAATATTAGTTGACTTTTTCTTTGAGCTATTATTGTGAGCGCATTCAAGTATATGGTTATGAAGAAGACTGACTGATGAGAATGATTTCGTGCATTTTGTACATTTGAGAGATATTTTGCTGTCTGATTGAGCTTTTGTTAGCGACGGCGCGACCGGACATCTATGCAATAGACCGTCTGCGCAATGATATTGCCATAGAAGAAGTTGTGATGGAATGTTTCGCGATGGATCAACTTCCAAATAAGTGCAATACACGTTCGGATGATTGTTGGCCTCATGATCGGCAAACAGTTCCGGTGAGATCTTCTCATGACAAGCAGTGCATATGAACATTGGTTTTGAAGCTGTAGTCGTTGTCTCAGTCGTTGTTTCTTCAGATGACGATATTATATCAATCTTTGTATTTGGTACTGTATTTAGATTACAATCGAGTAGAAATTCAAGCTTTTCCGTATTAACAGGTGGTGGAGACGAACACTTGAAGTTTTCTGGAAAATTATATTCAACCAAATTTATCTCAGGATCTGTTGTCTTATCATTAATGCCAACATTTGTTCTGGTGTAGGGAATGACTTCATTATCACTATCATGACAGTTGACAAACTTTCCGTCAACAAAATAAAGCAAATTTTCAGCAACTCTTTGCGCTAAAGTGCGATAAAATTCAACTTCGTTTGCATTCTTGAAGGGCTCTACTATTTCGTCATCAATTTGTCGTTCAGCAGTCAATCGCGAGCAGTGTCTGACTTGTGGTCGATGTGCGATCTGCTTGTGACTAATAAGGCTGCCGTAATTCAAGAAGCGTTTGTAACATAGCGAACAGTGAAAGTATGCCTGATGTGTGTTCTGTGACCCTGTGCTATTCGATGTCATGACCGTTGTCGCCTTTGCTGATGACTGATCTATACTTGATTCTACACGTAATGGTAACCTCCTCTTAAGCTTCATCTTTTCTACATTATCTTTAGGTGTCTTTTCGTGCTTCTGTCTTAAGTGTTCGCTCAGTTGTTTCTTATTGAATACAAACTTATTACAAAATCCACATGGGTTGTAACATTCCTTATGCTTTTTGCTCACATGTTTACGTAAATCGGAATACGTGTAGAATATTTGTGAACATCTGACACACGAATGAGTTCTACTCGAATGTGTTGACTGTTCTGGTTGTTTGACTTGATGTTGACTTTTCTCGTGCTTTTTTCTATCAGCAATCGTTTGAAACTTTCTGCCGCAATGTTTACATCCGTACAGTTTCCTTCCTTGATGTACAACCTCTATGTGTCTCATTAAATTATGTCTTT
Organism: Archegozetes longisetosus; assembly: GCA_018873245.2. Classification (NCBI taxonomy): domain Eukaryota; kingdom Metazoa; phylum Arthropoda; class Arachnida; order Sarcoptiformes; family Trhypochthoniidae; genus Archegozetes; species Archegozetes longisetosus. The sequence continues at coordinate 11,865,596 of JAEMBT020000007.1, forward strand.
GGATGAAACTCATATTACAATGAGAACAAGGTATACGTATTGGTTCAATACTACCAGACTTTGTATTGCGATGGCAGTCATCGACATGCGACTTAATCTGTGATAAATCGTCATAAAAAAGCACACAAGAATGACAACAGTATAGTTCAGGCAAATCTATTTCACTTCTACTCAAATGATTGTCACTGTTTTGTGTATTCCATGTCTGTAGTGAAGCACTTGAGGCAAGATTTATACCACAATTTGTGACATCCGTTTCGCATAAATAGCCATAATTAATATGAGACCTAATAAAGTGACGCTTAAGACTAAACGAATGTCTGTAAACGGCGTAACAAACATCACATTTGTATAATTTTTTGCCATGTTTTCCTTTGAAGATGTGGTGATCCATCATTTGGAACTGATACTCATTTCTCTTGTGAGAACCACCATCTTCTTGCAACAAACAGGACTCCTTGCCTGTTTCTTTGTTTTTGTTATCATTACTATTGTTATTGTTATCAAACTTGAAGCCATCGCTGTTGTCGAACTCATCGCATTCAGTACTCTCTTCGTCGCATTCCATTGCATTTTGATGAAGAGTTGGCGAATTGAGCGCTTGCTGTAGTTCTTCTTCAGTTAATTGTTCGCCATCATCTTCTTCTTCTTCGTTAACAATAGCTAATAGTTGAGCTAAATCGTCGTTTTGTTCAGACATCTCCAAACTATTAGAACGAATGGAGTAATCGTTTAGTGTTTGTTCACTTTTGAAAAAGAGCTCAAAATGAGCTGCAAATGTAGGGCTTCTTTAGGAAACATTTGCTCTCAAATCAAATATTTTGCTCGTTTTGATTATAAATCACTTCGAACATAAACAAAATTTGGACAAAAATGTTTTGAGAGAACTTGCAATTAATTGATATGAGACCAAAATGGATTAGAATAAAATGAAATTATGATTTAATAACAACTAAAAGAGTACTTTTATGTAGAACTCGCTCTCTAAAGTATCGCATTTATGCCATAACAGTAGAAATGATAGCAGAAAAAAATAGGTTCACTTAAACTAGAAAACAAAGTTTAAGGGTTTGGGGACACGACTTCGCCAACTTGTTCCAAGTTTCATTTGAAACGATAGCAACCAAACCACGGCAACAGGTCTTTACACAAGTATTATCTTCTAATATAAATAGTAGCGACAGCAATGGCCGAATCAGAACAAGAGAGAGACTTTGAGAGAATTAGACAATCAACAGGAGAGAGAGAATGAGAGACAAGTTATGCCTTTAATAAAGAGTAAGGTTTGACAGCATATGAACTATAAGTGAATCGAAGCAACAAGTTTTAGTAGAAGTGCATTGACATTCGTTCGAATCACAGAATGAGAGGACACAACAACCACACATACAATAATAGCTGTGCCAAACTATATCGCTATACACTACTCCACTCACTCACTCACTCACTCTTAGGCAACACTTGAATCATAGCTCGAACGAACGAACAGATCAACTTTTGCAAACATTTTATTCAACTAATCGTTAATTGTATTGTCACCTATCAAACCAGACTATTGTATGATCTGATGCGCTCTCCAATTATTGTTATTTAAATCATAAAAGTTTCAGATAACTAATCATAGCTTTCAGAATATTACACAAATATGAGTTCAATTCACTAAATTATATTTCATTCAAATTATTTTCTAAAAGTAATCTAAACTTCCTTCACTATTTGGTACTAAAATACATGGCAATTATATGATAAGAGCGCTTCGCATAGACTTAAACAGACCAAAATGTTTGAAACTTATGAACCATTTTGAGTGTTGTATTACAGAAAAGCGCACTTAAAAGGGTTGGCATTCCATCAAAACACTAGTTCTGCCTCTAAAAGAAACTGCGAATCAATTGAAACCGCAATCAAATCGAGAGAAATATGTATTTGTATTGCAGACAAACTTTAACTCATAACTAAATCTAATGATCGCTTAGAAATGCGTTCAAATAATAAAAACAAATACTTGAGTAATGACGACATTTATTATTTAAACACAAAATAGTAATCAATGAAATGAAAACGAAATAAAAAATAAATGTTTGAAAAACAGTTATGTGTTTAACGCCATTAATGCGATTGAATCGCATTTAGAATAAGACTAAATGAATTCCTCTTTACTTTTAATAATGACTAAACACTTACCGTTTTATTAATTGATGTCGCCTTCAATTAAATCAAATAACAATAAAACAAATAATTTATTAGTCAATGTGTTGAGGATCACATAATTGTTGGTATAATTATTGTTCTAATCGATGCACTAATGAATGGAAGACTTATTCGTTTGGTTGTGCTCAACAAACAGTTTTCACATATTTCTATAGCAATAGCATAGCATTGAATAGTCACAGACAGAAACAGAGAAACAGAGAACTAGAGAGAGAGAGAGAGAGAGAGTCAGGCTCTACAGATAGCAGAAAAACAACAGTTTGAAAACACGCTATCAATGCAATTGAATCACTCTATCTGTTCGCAAAAAAGTTTAGCAGTTAAGACAATTTTATTATTTTAGATTGGATCGAGACTGTCAGACGAAAGGCCACGCATTGAATCCAACACTAAATTCAATGCAATGGGGAATCATTATGGGCAAAACTGTAGGCTCTAAAGCTAGTGAGAGATCGCTTCAAAGAGACACCCCTTGTGCCTGGCAGTGAAGCAACAGTTTTCACTTCTATAAGACTACTTCTGATAAAATGTACACTGCAACGCGCGTTTCTCTGCAATTAAATACGCCTAACCATTAGCGACATATTGAGCTTGATAAGTATTTCGCAACTCTTTTTGGCAAATAGTTCCGTTTGTAACACATACTTTACTTTGTTTCGTTTGATTATTTAGCCATAAATTGGAGCAAAGTTTATGTCTGGCAATTAATAAAAAATCAATACCAACATTGATCAGCTATTTTTGATTGATTATTTAAATAAAAGCTTTACTGGAGATAATACACTAGCAGTTTTATATTTGCAAGTGTTTTTAATGAGAATTTTCATACTTATCAAACTGTTTTCCAACAGCTGTCGAAGTTTCTCATTTGTGCAAAACTTATTTAAATATTTAGCAAAGATAGTTTGTAGTCGTCTTCAGTCTTGGGGGCGACTCGAGAATAAAACTGAAATCCGGATTTGTAGTAAAGTTCATTCCGTAGAATTCAATACAACGTTTAAGGAATAACTCGTAGAAAATAGAGAACATGAAAAAGTTTGGCATTGGATTGAACGAGAAATAGAAACATAGATAATGATTATAAAAATGAGAAATGAATTGATAGCGCAGTCCGTAATATACTTTGTATAACATGATAAACATATTGGTTCAAAACAAAATCAATAATTATTTAATATTCGATTAAAGAAAAAGTATTTTATTGAAAGCCAACTATGGAACGAAATGGAAAAAGAAAAATGAGCCATCAAAAGTACAGCTAAAAAAGAACGAACACATTTGATTAAGCTCAGTAACCATTTCGCAAAATAATTAGTTTAACCATAGTTAACATTTTCAATTTTCGTCTAAAGTAAATCCCTTTAAGTTAAGTTCTATAATTATGCATCAATTGCAAAAATGCATCAAACTATTGATAATTTGCATATTTAAATGATTATTCAAATACATAAAACTAAATGACTGAGTCTTAATTTAATTGTAAATTGAGGCGAAATAATTGTAAATACTGCTGAAAAGGCACACATTGATGTATTGAAATGATTTTCAAAAACGTTTATCTTTGTTTCCAAAGAACAATTAATTTTTTTAACTGGAGCTAAACAATAATAGATTATGAATAGTTGGCAGCATTTTATTGATAGTTTTATTGAAACCCAAAATTTGACGTTTGACTGATTTTGCAGAGCTATAAACGTAAGACTATTATAGCTAATGCGAAACTTTGAGAACATACGTCTCTTAAACTTACTGATTCTGTTTGAACTGAGCAATACTTTTTCAGATATAGGTCGTACAGGTTATTGCTTTTTAGTGCATAATAAGTTCTGTACCAAAACATTTAATCATATCTTATAGCATAGCAAAGAGCTACTAATTTATGTAAACAACATGTATCTTTCAAAACATTTCAATATAAATCCAAATCAAAGTAGAATAAAAATTATCAGCAAAAGGCCAATCTTTTGTAAAAGTACTAATGAAAAATAGCGAAATTTATTTATGCATACAATAGAGTATATAACAGTTATATTCTTTACAACAAATGTAGTCTTCACTGCAATACAAGGTTCTCATTAAATGATTGCTCCCTTTTATATTGAAGAGAAAAAACAGAGCACTTGTAAAACAAGAACTTATATTCATGATACTTAAATCTACTCTTCAAACAAAAATCTAAATATATAGTAAATCAAAATAAATTTCTGTTTTATATAAGTTATTAACATATTGTCATACAGTTATATCAATAATTTATATAATATTCAAGGCTTTGTTAGAGCCTATTTTTGAACACTTTTATTGAAAAACACTTGATATTTTAACTATAGTTTAAGTATTCTCATTGGCAGCAAAAGAATATAAGACTCATGTGAATAATACTTATGATTTTTAACATAAACACAAGTTTATGTGATACTGGTCCAAAAATAACAAAATTATCAAATTTGATGCGATATTCAAAGGAATTGTTGTGAAAAGTAAAAAAATACAAAAAAAGACAAAGCTTTTTAAACATATAAAACTTATATAAAAAAATTATTATAAAAATGCAATTTTCACTGTGCTTTACAGCCGTCTTTGCTCTTTTTCTTCTTTTCAATAGATGAGATTCTTCTTTGCCCCTGAACTGGCAGATAAGGTAGTACTGGAGATGTAAGAGAATTATGATTATCATTATTAATGTCCGACATTGTAGAATAATTTACATCGACCATCGATTCTCTAGTTCTGTGAGTAGTAGAGGTCGGACTATTAGACTCTGATGAATCGGGCGTCACTTCATATACTTGAGCGAAGTGAATACCCGCGCCATTAATAGTTCCTGTATTACTAGCACTGATGTCATCGACACTAGATTCTATTTCATTATTTGGCGGTAAATTCGATGAACGCGAAACCGGCGACGAATTAATTAACGGATTTGAAGCTGCAGTCGAGTTTCGCTTATAAGTCGGATCTAAATCCATAGCAATGTTGTGATGGTATATCTGATAAGGCTCTTCATATGTGATACTATCGGCATCTGAATAATAATTAGACGGTTGTGTTCGCGTCTCGTGTTCTGCATATATATGATTGTCATCATATCGTTCATTAGTGCTATAACTAGATCGTTGACCATTTCTATTAGAGATTGTCATACCACTAGACCCTTCTAATTCTTTTTGAATTGCTTTTTGTTTCGCTCTCTCTTTCAAACGTCGAACTCTTTCTTTCTCTTGTTTATGTAATAGTCTCGCGATCTCATAGTCTTGTGCTTCAATTGTTGCCAACTTTTCTTTATTGACAGTACTCTTACGTTTCATTTCTTGTTGTTGTAGTAACCGTGCAATTTCTGCGTCTTGTTCTTCAAGAAAGATTCTCAATTCTTCAGGTGAAAGCCCGGGTGGCGGTTGTAAACAAAACTCTGACAAATCGAACTCTTCGTCAGACAATGGACTCGCATTATTGTCATCACTTAAATGGATAGTATTGACATTATTAGCCAAACCAGCCACTTGTTCATTATCACAATTATACACTCTGTTACTGTTAGTTGTACTCAATTGAGCACTCAATTTCTCGACCTGTTGTTTCTCTTTTTCTAAACGTTTCTTGACAATACGTTGTCTTTCTTTTTGCGCCATCTTTTTCGCTAACTTTGCGTCTTCTTCTTCAAGTACTCTTCGGCCATGTTCTTGTTCTAAGAGCTTGTCCTGTATTTCTCGGGCCACTCGTTCGTCGGCTTCTACCTGCTCATTAAGTATTCGCTCATAGGCCAATCGCAAATTCGTCGCCTCGTCTTCTTCTGATCTCTGTAAATGTCTGGCAATTGGCAGATCTTCACGAACTGTTCGATTTTTACAACGATTTCCCTCGAGGTGTTGACTGACTGCAACATTAAGTCATAATAAGCAAATATTAAACTACATTTTGGTAGAAATTGAATCAAAGCTATCAAATCGAAACTTAAGATATGGATCACTGAATTTGAAAATATATTTATAAGTGTTGAAAACTTAATCATTATTATTAGTTGCAACAAATTGAACTAGGTTCTTTAAAAATTCATTCTATAGTGACAAAATGATGGGTCCAATAAGATTATTTAAAGTCAATTATAATTAATACTCATGAAGAACTGGTTTACTGCTAACCATATTTGGGCATTAGATTAGATTTAAAGTGGTTATAATTTTGTCGTAAAATATCCATAAAGGATGGCATTTGACTTCATTCAAACTGCTACAACTGCCACATATTTTATACGTTTCAAATATTCCAAAACGCGATACACCGAATTTTCTCAAATTTTTCCTCTACATCACAAATTCCATATACACCCACTCCCGTAGGGCTGACAGTTTTAATAAAAAAGGTTTCTTTTTTTAATACTTTTAGTGAACTGAAACTTTAGAAAAAAAAGATTCAAAAAGTTTGGCAAAACTTCTATAAAGATATTGTTTTAGTTGTTGGTTTAAAGGCGAAAGAAAAAAATATCTGTTAAGTTCAAGAATTTGAAGTTTCGTCGATTAATAAATAAGATAAAGATCAGAATGATAGAATGACTTACTTTCTTCATTTTGCAATCGATACGCAAGAACTCCGTCTTCTCGCACTAACCATTCTTTGCATACTATAAATAATAAATAATTTATATTTAAAATTGACCAAAAATAATTTCATTAATTTTAGGGCAGACTCTATAAATGAGAAATTTATTGAAAAAAAATTGACCCAATTTTAAGCTGACTTATTATCAAATACTAATTAGCGATATCACGAATTTAACTATGAATTTAATTTGAAAAAAGTTAAAAACTTAATGAAAGATAATTAGTCTTATAATATATGAGATAATCAAATAATTTATGGTTAGTAGCCTTCAATTTGCACTCTTTTGTTACTTTAAGTTTTTTGAATTGTCAAGGATCTTATTTGTCTCTCACTTCCGTTTAATTTAGTATTTGTTCTATTGTATCAAAAACTAATTAAGAAATATACGTTTGATTTTAGGCATTCAAAATAGGAGATAATCCAAATCTAAATTTTAAGGTTCATCTCAAAAGAAACTTTAAAAATTTTGATAACACGTATTTGATATAAAAAAAGTAGTCGTTTGAACGAAGCACAACTTAAGTAATAGATCGAAAATCACAAAAAAGTTAGTAAATTTTCACTAAAAACGAATGAGTCAATTTAATATAAATGAGCAAAACTGTATTAAATATGAAAATATTGATAAGAGTTTGATGCAAACCTTTCTCCACTTTTCCTTCAGGTATCGGAATGTTGTCCTCATCTCTGTTGCTATCTGCTAAACAATCTATTCTGCACTCAGCCATCACTGTATTGCCAATAATTATCGAACTCAACTTGAAATATACATATATATTGAGTTATTTAATAATACATTTCTGAATATAAATTTAAAAGTTTAGATGGTTTGGCCCATTTGTCAAACATTTAACCACTTATTGTCAACTCTGTTGCACTCATTTGTTTTGTTGACTTATATGAGTAATACATCTGTTATATCATATCATACCTATAAAAGGCTTAACTCTGTTATGTAAACAATACTTAAATACACCTTTTTATCATTGCTTTTATGACAAATATTTGAATGCATTTTTTAGTCGCAAACTTTATAGATTCTTACATTTAGTACGAACTTAATTTTGACAATATCAATTAATTATTATTTTAGTAAATGATTGATTATCACAGCAACTAAATCGATAAACTTCTATGAATTATCTCATACTGACTCTGCTTAAAGTAAACTTAATTAAGATTTTGTTTTAAGCCTAATCATAGGATTAATGAAAGCGATTAATGAAATGAAAAAATATTATGATTCATAAGACGTTGTTCGTGGGTGGAATCGAGAACTTTCTACAGCTCGCAATTAAACGTTAATCAATAAAATTAGAAAAAAATATTTCTACAGTTATTGATAAATATTAAAATTTGATTGTATTAAATCCTAAATTAGATAGAGAATAATAAATAGTGGTTGACTTGAATACAAAATTGATATATTGGTGATTTTTTGGCAATGGTTTGCATATCGTGTATTATCGCTCCATTAGTTCTATTTATTTGGTACAAATTCATTTATCCAATACTTCAACCATTAGTTCAACGAATTTGGACTAATTATCAACTACCGCAACCTTTCGCTAACTTGACGTGTCCTTTGCCTCAAAAAAAGAGTAACACGTCTAATGACTGCAAGACTACTCAAAATGAAGTCAATCAAAATCAACAAAATGAAGTCTTAACTAACGAAGACAAAAAGCAGTTATAAATTGAACACTTGTTATCGATTTATATTACTTCTAATTAGACATTCGTTAAATGTTTGTTTTATATAAGTTTTCAGTATCCTTAAAATATGTTATTTTCTACTAATTATTATAATTTTGAAATCGGGCGTATTCCGATTTTCACTTGTTACAGGTTCTGTAGATTTACTGAGAAGTAAAATTTTTTGCATTTTAAATGTGATTCAATGCAAGCTAATCATTTTGAGAAAAATCTCAACTTTTACTTTAATCTAATAAAATAGTTCAGTTGTCATCAAATAAGAAAAACAACTTGATTGATGTAACTTTCAATGAATAAATAAATTGTTATTTAAAAAGTTTAATATTAAAGTAGATAAAGAAATAAATTTATATTATATTTGTTTTTATTATTATTAAAATTATTCTGTTGTTCCGATAATTAGGATTGAATTTTGGGCTTCAATAGTAATACAAAGCAAAGTTATGCTAATTTGGATTTAAAAAAAGAAATAATGAAAATCCAGAAAAATTGTTCTCAATGAATAATCAAACGTTTACATTGTTTATCGAATTGCGATCAAACCCGATTCGATCAGTTTATATATCTTCGATTGAATTTCGGGATTTTTGAGATGCCTTTGAAAAAAGAATGAATTAATTATAAATCCAAAAGTTTTTCTTTATAATGAACTTACTCTTGAAGTGCTTTAGGATCGGTTTGCATTTGTTCTAGAATAAGTCTCATAGCAGGATCGGAAAGGATTTGTTGAACTTCTGGATCAGCCATCGCTCTTCTTCGCACGTCTTCTGGATTCGAATTCGATGTTAAGATGCATTTCCTGAAACCTTCAATCGCTTCCTACAATTTATAATAAACATGAATTAGCGTTTGGAAATACAGAAGAAAATTCAGGTAAAATCTGAGAACCTGATTGTTTTCGTCGATGTCCAGAGCTTTTTGGAACGCAGACTGAGCCTTAGTGAACTCTTTCAAAGCCAACAATGCATAGCCTTTTCGGATATGTCCCTTCACTGAAATTTCAATTAAAATACAATTAACCTATCGAAACTTCGAAAAGATATTTCGAGTAAAGTACCAAAATTTGGCTCCAATCTAATGCATTCCTCGCAATCTTTAAGTGCCAGATTATACTCAAGTAATTTTTGATAGCAAGCCGCGCGATTACTAAAGAGTTTTGAGTCTTCGGGATTACGTTTTATTGCCTCGGTATAATGTTTGATAGCACCCGGATAGTCACCTTTTATAACAATCCAAATATTTGAAGCTTTCAAATAAATTTTCTATACATTGTATTATAGCGTACCCTTCGAATACTTTTCGTTTCCTAAACTCTTCTCTTCGAGCGCTTTTTCCGGATTAATATAAGCAACTCTTTCTCTCTCTTTCAATATTTTTTCGATCTACAAAATAACCCATTGAATGAAAAAATTTGCAACCTTAAATCAAATAATTGATATGAAAGAATACATACCTCAGTCAGTTTCGTGAGCGTCTCAGGAGTTCTGTGTTCTGTCAACGATTTTTGATAATAAGTTTTGGCATTTTGTAAGTCATCCAACTTATTGTAAGCGTTCGCCATTCGGGAATACGCTCTGATTTATAGATAATCCAAATATAAGTTCATTATATTTGAGAAAAACAAACATATCATCAAATGATTCAAATAAAATTGAACTAATCAAATGTTAAAGTAAATATAATTATAAGCAAGTTGATAAATACTTTGCAATAATCTTAAAGTCAGCGCGATTTTCCCTTCCGACCTCGACGGCTTTCTCGCACTCTTTAATGCAACTTTGATAGTCTTTCTGTTCGAAATAAACAGCAGCTCTATTTGTATAATAAGTCATCTCATTTGGATCCAATTCTATGGCTCGTGAGTAGTGTTGTAGGGCTTCGGCAAAATCTTTCTTTTTGTATGACTCGTTTCCAGCGTTTTTCGCCGACAATGCCTTCAATGGATTGATTGAATAAACAAAAACATTTAAACACTTTATTCAATAATAAGTGACTTAAAACTTACAGCATTTTTGTTGTCATCGCTAACACTCATCGTTGTTATTTCGATTCAAATTTCAGTTAATATAAATTGATTACTATTTGATATAAAAATTAGTGAAAAACGTTACGAATTATTGATAAATGAATGCATTTAATAATAAGTGACGATAAGCCTCACTTTATAAAAGAGGCCCAAATAGAATTTTCGAGACTTATCCATAAACTAACGCTTTAGTGCGCACTCGCAGCGAATAGTTTCGTAAAAGTTTTCTAAATTCAAATTATGATTCAATTATTACATGAGTGACTGTTTTTCATTTAAATCACACATTTAAATTGACACTGTGCTTTTAAAAATTGTTCAATTTACTTCTTTTATGGGCTTAAAGAAAACTCAAGTTCTCTTTGGATTCTTATACGATTTTAGCGTCATTTACAAATGTGAATACATATACAGGTAGTTTTTCTCTTTCTGTTTCTCACTGTCTCGAACTCTTTCTTAACATTTGAGTATTCAATTTTTTATAGTTTCAAAATTATTAAATATTCATTAAAATGCGGTCACACTTGGTAAAATGTGTTGAAACTATTTGAATTTTTCCGAATTTTTTGATGAAAAAGTTAACGGTCCACCATATATAAAACTATTTTGAAAGCAATTAAAGCTTGAAGTGCTGTTTATTATCAATAATTTGTCATACTTGTATCTTTTGAAAATAGTACTCGAACCTCTTATTCCTCCACTTGAATTTATTGTAATTTTTAGTAAAATTTAGTAAATGCGTTCAGTTAATATTAGAAGTCAATATTTTGCTTGTCTTAACTTTGATTTGTTTTTTTGTCTGACATACCCATGAATCAAATGTGATTTATTAACTCATATTACAATTAATGATAACTAGTTATCAATAAGTTCATTTGGGTTCAAGTCTCAAAACTGTCTCATACAAGTGCTCTCTATTTTATTATACTGATTCCATTTTTATAAATGAATTAGAGATTTTTTGAATAATTCAAAAGATTCGAAATGTGTATAATTTTTCAATAGCTATTAAATAGCATTTTTTACACCTGAGTTATATAGCACGAGATCACAAGTGCTAAAATTGTTCAGCTATGGAGCAATATTGAATCGTTGCTCAGGTAACAAAACTATGTTAAAAGTCAAAACATGCAAAAAACTTTTATTTAGTTACTCAAACAGAATATTCGAAAGATAAAAGATTCCAACACTAAAGCCGGCACTTCCTATAGTTTGTGAAGTTATTTCGTGGCTATATATTTCTAATTTCTAAAGTGGTTCGCTCCTAAAAAAGTCCAAAAAGTCAATATATATGAATGAACATCATTAGGTAATAGTAAAAGTGTTTTATGCAAATAATGTAACTTTAATTATAACTAAATATCGAATAGAAATCTCATAAAATAGTTTTGAGGTCATTAATGATTATTTTACGAGATTATACTATATGTCTGACAAATGAATGCGATCTCATGTTTTGTCCAAGTTTCGAAAGTGACAATAAATTGTTATTTAATAAATTTAATCACATTTTCCACAAAGTTTATGAAAGTTGCATTCGCAAATGATATTCTTATTATCCATCAATTGATTATGAATATGATTTATGATCAATAATTATGGCCTCGTAATCATTTATTTCAGAGAATTAAGGATTATTACTGTAAGTCAGATATCAAAGCTTTCGATGTATGTTATGTTGATTTGCACCCAAATCATAAAAAGTATATTTTAGATGCATTGCTATGAATGTAGTTATTTCTATATTCAAGTTTTTCTCATACTATAATCAAGATTTTTTTCTATATTTAACAATCAATGATCTAAAATCGTTTTATTCAATAATCTGGAAGTTATATAAAGTTACATATGTATGTATAGAAAGAGTTGATAGAAATTATGTTTCTATTTGCAATATTTCAAATGACTTTTCCTGTTGAATAATTTTCAATCAAGTTTAATACTTAATAAGTTTTGAGAGATCATTTTAATAAGAATTCCTAAAATTCCACTTAAAATTGAGGTTATTATATGTTGATTTTGTTATCACTTTCGACGAATATTATTCATAAAATAAGCCAAAAATGTGATATATGTTAAACACAGTTCATATTTATTGTACACTTTGGCCATACTATTAGTGATTCACAGCCCATGTTTATAGCTTTACTTTTTGATGAAGAGAATAGAAAGAATTACAAGTATGATATGCTTACCCGCAGAGCCAAACTGTCATTTTAGCGCTTAAACGATGTCATATTCGCACTCACGAAACTATTGTCAACATCTCTCCTGAAGGATTTACTGTTCAAAGAACTTGACATATGTGTGACTCAACGCAATCATGTCTAGCAATCGCTTCAGAGGTTTTTGTCTTTGATTCAATCTAAAAGTTGATTCCTGAATGTAGTTCGCATTTGATGCGCAATAAAGTTTGAACGAACGATCCAATGTAAATATATTGACAAATTGATGCTTTCATTTGCATTTGAATACAATCTCTCAAAACACTGATTTCTTAAAGAAAACATTATGTCGAGATGTGACATATATTGAGTGAGGCATCGCTTAAATGTTCAGTCAATACATTGCTGTCACTCCATTTGTTTATGTGCCATCCAAGATAAATCTGTGCAAATGTTAGCTATGATAGTCAAAGATAAGCTTAGATGTCAATTTGGATTTTTTGCTATTATTATGCAATCATATTAGTGAACCAATCGATGGATAAAACTATGTCACGAATGTTATTTGCATTTTTCGTCTCCCTAACAGTAACGTTAGGACTGATAATGTCATTACCCTAATTGATGTTTAACAGTATCGCCGCCGAGATGGCAAAAATGTCACGATTAAAGATCAAAAAATGCCAAAATTAGTTTGACTTTAAAATAAAAAGCTTCGATCGGTTCATTTAATGGGCAATATTTGATTGTATTAATGTTGTACCCGTACAGGCGTTTATTCATTAATCAGATCATATGATTATGTGAGCGTAGGCTTCAGGTCAATTTATAAAATAGCAGCATCACATTTATTCCTCAATTTTGAGACCCCTTTCACAATCAAAAGTTTATCATTTTTAAAATAAGTGTTGGAATATTGAGTTGCAAAGTTCTAAACATACGAGTTGACGTTCAGAAAGGTTTGTAAAGTTTGAAAACAGGTTCCACTAAAAAGAATAATAGGAAAACTGAAATATGACTGTTTTTACTGTATTCTACTACGAATCCGAGAAGAATACGTATTTGAGTCGTACCTTTATTAACAATAGCATTGAAGTGAACTATTCTAAATATTTGTATTAGTCCAAAATGGGCTCAATTAAAAAAATAAGACTAGAAACTTTACTTCAAACTAATACTAACGTCAATTAAATCTTTTGAAAAACTATTACGATTCTCAACTTGAAATATAACTTTCGACAATTTTTCATTTGGAATCCATAAAAACGAATTTTTATGCTATTCAATAGATTAATATCTGATGTTATTCGAGCGATGAAGCCTTTGAAAAATGAAATTAACGTTAGTTTTGATTCTTATTGAATTCCAATAAATTTAGTACGATATTTGAAGCATGCCATCAAAAATAGACTGTGTCATAAATCTTATGCATTCGATAATATTTGCAAAAATAAATTGATTTTATTATCCTTGAAAATAGAAAACCAGAAAAAAGACTAAATGTTATGTATTATCACTTAATTAATGAGGAAATAGCACTGCAAAATAAGGGCTCCACCAAAAACTAATGTTTGCATTTCGAGTTTAGTAGTAATATTTCATCGACAAAAAAGTCATATTTCTTTCAGAGAGTTTGCAACTTTTCATTATGATCATATGTTAACTATAGTTATGTATTAGCGATATTTTGCATCAAAAATTAGGTTAAAGATCAAAGAATCAAACAATCTTTCAATACTGATATCAAGTGAAGACTAAGTGAAAGCCTGGAGTCCTCAGGTTTTCAGATGAGTCACAATATGAATGAAAGACTAGAGAAGGTGTTCGTGAAAAGTCTAGTGAAATATTAGTGAATGAAATTTAGTGTAATTCGTTAAGCGGTAAGCATTACGTTAAGCTTAGTTACCTCAATGCTAGAGTTACCTAACAATATAGAATAATATGACATTCCGCTTTAGTCATGACCGTCTATAGTATGTTCAGTTAGTTTATATGATTTCATGAGACACGCCATCGCCACCCAAATCAATGATGTTATAACGATTCTCGTAGAATCAGTTGAGAGACTTTTAGAGATGAGTACTTATACCTGTTTTTTATGTGCACTAATGCAGTGCTACAAATATTGTTATAGTTTTGCATACTTTCTGTTACTGTATTTTTGTACGCATTCTATTACCAAAACATATAATGAAATTTTCCCAAACTATCATTAAAACTGTTCAATGAAAGAAAGTCAACACAAACCATGTAAGTCATAACTTATAAATGTTGAGCTTTTATCATACTTTGTATTGTTTATTTTTATGTCAATCATTTTATTCAATTTTTATATGTTTTGAAACTTTTAAGTAGATATCATTGCATTTTGTTTGATTGTTTGTGTTCGTGTACAGACGAAGTAATGACAGTGTGTTTCAACTTGTTAGTAGTAACTCATGTCAATCAATATCTGAAGTATGAATGAAGAAAATTGGAAATAAAATTTTCTAAAATGTTAATTTCGAATACTGATTCATATGAATTATTATTAAGTGGAAGCACACTGCCATTTGTACAAAGTATTGTTTATCTATCGTAAGCGGTTGGTGTTCACTTCACTCGAGTTGTTTGATTTCCTTAAACTTATGAGAAAGAAAATGTGCTCATAGCTATCAAAGTAAAACCAAATATTTTTATCGACAGTTTTTCATTGAATAGAATTCTAGTCTGTTTTTGAAATATTATCAATTGAAACTAAAAAACTATCATTAACTTGAATATAAGTGTGATTACCTGATCTTTTTGTGTAAGACTGAAAAAATGATTTAAAGAATGCACGCTAAATATGCATGTACGGAACCACAAATATGAATACTAACAATAAAACAAAACAGAGCGAAAACTATTTTAGAAATCTCAAATTTACTTTCAAGTCATGATTTAAACTATATAACACATTATAAATATTTTATATGATCATTAAAAATTTTTTGAACTCTATCAGCTAGATTCTCAAATTTCTATCTCATTACATATATTTTATTTACTCTCTATATTTGACTGAATTTGAGTTATTTTTCACTACGAAATTTCAGTTGAGATACGATTTTTCTTAAAGCTCAGAATTAATAGGTATGATTTATGAGTAAAGCTTCAGTCCACATTTTTAATGAAAACTCATTATTGAATTATGAAAATGAAAATGTTTTTCTAAGGAAATGATTCCCTATTATAGCAAAGCAAAGTTTTTATGAATATTGCATAGAAATGCTACGGTATTTAATAGCACGAATCAGATATATTAAAATTTGATTATAGATCGAACTACTATCAATTATTTGGCTAAAACCTTGCATAAAAATAGCATGAAGCACAAATTTATAAAATACAAATAAGCATCAATTTCCATAGCATATCATTAACGCTAAAATCAATTCCCACTCATAACTTAAAAATAGTTTCAATTTGAATGAATTTTGTCATAAACATAGAACTCTATCTCAAAAGTATACGGCATAGAAAAACAGTGTATATGAAGAGTTAAGAAAACTATTATCTAACTATGCACAAGTAGCTTAATGGATATAAACTTAGTAGGATCTGACTAAAAGTGCAGTTACATTGTTTTTCAGTTTTGACTTTAGAAATATCATGTTTCATTTTCTCTACTCCACATTTGCTGGATCAAGTTTCACATGTTAAGCTAGGTTAGGTTACTTTTGGTTTTTAAAAATTTGTTATATGGTTTCGTTTAGGTCGTGTTCAACTTTGGCTTTATTTAAGCTAATTACTAATCATTTTAGTTGGTGAGTTTGATTTTGGTTTTAGGAAAAAAATTAATTCGACATAAAAAATAGCTCGTTACTTTCCCTAGAATCAATTTATAAAAGTTAGATCACGAACAATTAATCTTTATTCTGACATATGCTTCAAATAAATTTTAAAGATTGAGATTTTCTTTTCTTGTTCTTTACAAAGAATTTCAAAATGTTGGTTTTAGTTTGAACTCAAGCCATTATTCCTTCAACTGTAAAATTTCAAATCAAATTATCTCATTTTTTGTTCTACTCAAACGAAGAAAGGTTTATTCAATAGAGTGAAAGAGTTGTTGCAAATGATTCATCAAAAGAGGATTGTGTTTGATTTTGTTTCTGATAAGTAGTGAAATTCTTGAGAAATCAAAATAACTAATTTTCTAGAGTTTAGTTGAATCGTTTTGTAACGCACTTTCTGTAGAAAAACGGAACTGATAAATCGTTTTAAGCTGAAAAACATTATAACTTCAAGCGATTTGCTGTGGTTTTCATCTTATTGATCAAAAGAGAAATAAAGATTTCTAAAAAACAGTGATGATTCTAGGAACGTGCCATGTACTATACTTCTGCTATATAAGAATATTCTTTATTCAACATAAACATAGTATATTTTGAGTGAAAAGTTACAAGTTTTACACTTAGAAACAATAATCCATTGAATAAACGTTATCCACATGTATATTGGGCAAAGTTTTCTTATCTTTGATAAATGTTTGATAAGTTACTCATGCTTCATTAAGATCGATTTTCATTTACTTAATCGAAGCCATTGAATTGGCTTCTGACAATTCAGAGAAAATGGTCAGAAAAACTTGTACAGAGACACTAATAAGAATATGCTGAGAAAATTGAATGTATCATACGACATATACTCTAACTTATAAGCTATGACTCAATATGATTCTAACACATTCTGTTGTTCTTGAGCAGACTGGAACTCGAATGAAAATAGCATATCAATTTGAAGTATTAGCAGTGCATAACTCACTAATTAAACTGATGACAATCGATCAAACATAAATAATGGGTTGCGGTGCGTCCTCTGCAGTACAGATCGCTCCTATCAATGACAATGATCTAATAGCTAATGAGAATGTCAAAAAACGACACTTGAATTCTAGCAATACTGTCAACATTAATGGATGTCCGCCAAAGCCTGGCTTCAAGTTTACATTTTTTCCTAGCAAAATCAATGCAATACCAAACAAAGCATCAGTCATTACATTGTCGATCGGTGTTCAAACGGAAAGTGACATAAATGGTATTAAGACGCAATACACACAAACTGATATTATACTTCTTCCTGAAGACGAATTAGAACTAATGATGAATGAGTCTAATCATCACGAAAGCGACGAAGAGTCAAATTTTTGCAATAAGTCTTCAAGTGATTCCGATTCCGAGCATGAAGAACTAAATAAAAGTGTTTTACTTCAAACTGAAGAATCGCATCATAGAAAAAATAGCAAAAAAACATTAACTCAGGTAACTATTGATGTAGGGATTCAGGTGAAAAAGACTAAGACCTCAAGTGCCACACAAACAAGATTCGGTTCAGTTAATAGAAAGATTGTGCCAAATGTTTTCAACAAAAGATTTGTTAATGATCGAAATAATAAAATTTCTACAAATTTGCGTAAAGCTATGAGTGTTAATATTGATAATTGTCGTTTATGGACAGCGCCTTCGAAAGTCCAAGATTCGAATACATTAGACGCCGAACGCCTTAGTTTATTAAAGTCTAATTTCCAAGATTTCGAATCACAAACTGACCCATTATTATCCACGGTGTTAGCCGCTAATTCTGCGGGCAATGATTTAACAGTACTCCAATCCTATGACATATCATCGCCTTTTGCACACATTGAAAAGGAATTGTTACAATCATCCAGAAATAACTTCATGAATAAAGTTCCTGATTCTAGATTTCAAGACTGTCTCAGTCGACTTCTCGATGATATGGACGACACTTTTAATGCCAACAACATTAGAGGTATGAAGTTTTTCAATGCTTTAAATAAGTTTGAATTTTTGAACTTGACTTTGAACTTCAAAACTGAACAATTCTTCTATTCTTCTATTAAATTTGAAACAAAAGAAAATAACTCTAGTTCTGTGTTAACAGAATCATAGAATTTATATTTTATTGAAGGATATTTTAATCAATATAAAAGCATTTTAAAAACCTTTTGCTAGAATTGAGGTCAAAATTGTATAGAAATAATGGGCTCGAGCAAAATGGAGAAATTCAGAATATGATTTGCGTTGAATAGTGTTATGAATAATTTATTATCAGGAAATATGAGTTCATATGAATGGCGAACATTTTGTTATCTTTTCATTCTGTCACTTACTTTTGATATACTCTAGTTCCTTATAAACTTTTGAACAATAATTTAATCCTTTAAGACTCGATAATTTATTAACATTGCATTTTCGTCAAAACTTTTTTATGTGGAACATTATATCAAAGCGTCTCATATTTGAAACCAGAGAAACTTACGTCTCGTAGCTCTGAGTAATCCCATTCAATAAGGTTCAAATTATTTAAAATTTTATTTATAAGTAAAGATCTGGCTCAATAAATTGAAACACTCAAGTCTATAACATTTTTTATAAATGAGTTTTTGAGAAAACAACTTTTATCTTTGAGCAATTTATAAAGTCATTTTTCTAATCAAAATAAATGGAAACAAGTTTTTAGTTAGTTAAAATTTGATATTCTCCAATTCAAGCTTTTCTTAGATTAAGGGTAAGCCACGAGTTTTTCTTACGATCTAAATGAAATTTTTTCAACTAAACTGTAAGCATTTGTAATGTTGGAACCTTCAGTTTTATGTGACTTCAAAACTCATATTTATTTTATTTAAAAGAAAAAGAGACCATTCTAATATTTTATGAATTTCAAAATTTGGAAAAATAGTTGAGACGCGCACAACACTTGTAAGTCTCGTCCAAAGGTTTCTCAATAATTTATAGAGATCTTATCGTATAGATGACAACTTCAAAGAGTATACTTTGGTGTACAGTACTCGGCGAGATATTCAGTTATGTCCTTAATAAATATTTGTGTATTCATAAATATTTCGACATCACTCCTAAGCTTTTACATATAGCTGTTGCTCAAAATCTGAACGCATTGCAAACTCAAAACAGTTAAGAGCATAACTTCATTCATCAATGCTTGTTTCCCATATTTTTCTTTTGAGCTGCACTTTTTGGTTCTTAATTTTTTTTTACTAAAATTTACATTCAAAAAGAGATTAAATGATTTTTAAGAACAGAGTTTTTAGTGGAAAAAGTGATTGTTTCTGCGAAAATTATCAGTTTTATTCAAATCAATTGATTCATGCAATTCAATTATCAAATTTGAGATTCAAGAAAATGATTTTTGCTGATAGTTACGATTGAATTTGCAGTTACGATTTGTTCGATGTCTTCCGAAACGAAGATAAGTCTGTCTTCAAAGAAAAAGGTTCTCGCTGTAAATAAGTTCATAACTTATCTCATTATTTATGTATAGAATAGGAGTAAAGGCTGACTCGTAAGCGTTAAAAGATAACAAGATGGATAAATGTCAAACAGAATATTCTGAGAACTCAGTTATATTTTTCAAAAAAGTGTATCATCAAAATTTCGTATTAATAATTAATAAGCTTTAATGCGATTAATAACGATGAAAGCATTGGATGGAAAAGATAGCTTTTATCCATTTGTAACGGCCCATTCTTGACCTTCAGTTATAGATACTTAGAGTTCAATTAATTTAATATCTCCTCATATCTCATCCTTGAATTATTAGAATTTCAAATAAGGTAAAAGAATATTACTTGCTTTAATGGAAAATAACTTTCAGGTTCCGATACGAATGCTATTGTTTTCATATTTAATTGTCACAATTCTTGTCAATGTTACAAAGGCTTCGAAATGAGGTTATGTTAGATCTTTAGGCGAAAAAAACTGAACAAAAATTTGTTTTTATTCAATATACCCATAAACTCTAGGACTCGAATATAAAATAAGCTATTCATGTGAGTTATATATTTAATTAAATTAATGGTTATAAAGCAACGACTAAAAGGGCTTCATTTATGTTATGTTTCATTTAAGTTTTGCGTTTGTTTTAGTAATGATTGAATTGATTTTGTATAGTTCGGTATTAGAGCAATATCTACACTAATAGCAAATGAATTCCTAATAGGTTTTCTCGTAATAGACTCTAGACTTAATCTATTGATTCTATTTTAATTTATCATTGTAAATTGACACAGTATTTCAAACATTTTCCCCTAAAATCAAAGTTAATCATTTTGGGCATAACCCTTCTTATTCCGTTCAATAATATAATAAAATAATGTATAATTATGTAAATTAAAATGACAAAAATAATATCTTTGATTCACATAATGAATAATCATATTGAATGAAAATATCTAAAGACTTGGTTTATATTCAGAACTAATAGCTTTCAAAAACCATTAGTAGTGACGGACATAATATTTCGTACTAAACATTGGGAATACACACAACTTTGTACCTCTACTAATGTCATAACTATAACCAATATATTCATCTGTATTCGACAGCAAGTATGGAAACGCATATTATTAATAAATTACACCTTATTTGTAATGAATCGACGAATGAAAATAGGATTGTAGGTCGACTAACACAAAGTTTATGGATTGGACAACAATCCAATTGATTGCACACAACTTAATATTTATCAATTGATCCAAACAAAACATGAAAATCAATTTCTCACCCAAATTTACATAAATTCAGTTCAATGCCTTAATCAATGCATCCAAAAGAAAAACTTGAATCATCCTGCAAATAATCAACATTAAATTAATTCGAAATAAGCTTTAAAAAGCTATGAATTCAATCTTTTTCTTATATTTGCGAATCTGATCATATATTGTGAATTAGGACAAGATTTGTTTCAATTATTGAATATTTGTTCTCTATATTGAAAATTTGTTTTTCAATTTTGTGTTTTATTTTTAATAATATTAGTTGCTACATAATTAAATTTATTCCTTGATTTACTTAAATATAGTAATATACTCGTTCTTTTGCTATTCATAACATTGCATTAAATCAAGTTTTGCTATAATCGATAATAATTAAAACTTCTGTATAGTATGTAAAAATTGTTCAATATATAATTATCATTATTGGTAGTTAGTTTATTGTAGTTATCATTGAAGCTGTTCTATAATAATTAGGTCTATGGGAGGACTAATAGATAATCTAGAGTAATTAGTTCGAAAGACAGCCAAACCTTTCGCGTAAACCTATGAGAATTGATTCAGATAAATATAAAAATAATTGAGTTGTAAAGTCATTTCAAGTATATCTGTTTTGCAAATTGATTAATCATTCACTTAATAAGCTTTTTTTAATTACTCAAATTTGTTTTCTTAGTGTCTAAATGTGATGCTTCCATACAAACAGACAACGATATATTAACGGACGAGGCACCTGAATATGCAGCCCGTCCGCCACCATGTCATAAACGAGAAATGATCCCATCTTTGAGTATGTTTAGAGATATAGATAGACGTATACAAGAAGTGAGTGAACAAATTTCTCTTTTGAGTCAGTTCATGATAAGTTCTTGATTTTTAAAAGGCTCCAGAGGTAGAAACACTTCAAGAATTAGTTGATTATATTTGCAAGTACGCTAAAAACGATTTATTCAAAGTGAGGGGTGTTTTCAGATGGATTACCAATAATATAAAGTTTGATTGGAAGTATATGGGAGTGAACATGACATCGAGTGAGATATTGAAGGTCGGAGAAGGAGTTTGCAAAGACTATTGTCTACTTTTTGCTGATTTATGTCGATTAGCGGGTATTAGAGTCAAAAAGATTGAGGGTTTCGCTAAAGGATACGATTATAGACCTGGACATAGGTTCAAGCCTGGTATATTACCATTAAATTATTAACTCTTACTCTCATAAATAATAATTTTATTTTCTGAATCAATTTTTAGGCGAAGATATTACCCATACATGGAATGCAGTTTTTTTATTGAGTGCCTGGAGATTAGTTGACACTACGTGGGGAACAGGATTTACTGATCCTTCAGGAAAATTTCAACGTAAACTCAACGAACAT
This sequence comes from Archegozetes longisetosus, assembly GCA_018873245.2. NCBI lineage: Eukaryota > Metazoa > Arthropoda > Arachnida > Sarcoptiformes > Trhypochthoniidae > Archegozetes > Archegozetes longisetosus. Next base: position 11,888,237 of record JAEMBT020000007.1, read on the forward strand.
TTTTTCCTAACAGATCCCGAAGTATTGATTTGGACACACTTTCCCTATAATGAAATGGAGAATAACTATTGCAGGTGAGGGCAGAAATCAATATAAATGTAAGAGTGTTTTTTTGCGTGAGAACTACTACTTAAATAAGTAATTATTAGCGATTATACAATGACGTTAAGATGTGAAAAAAGAAATGCTGTAATCATGGATAGAATTGCGACAATTCATGTTTTTTGCCTACTTTTGATTTTAAGCCTGATTAGAACCTAAGTTGAGTTTTACTTACATAGCACATGAACCATTAAATATAACCTATTTAAATGCCAGATCATACCTACAAGTGATTCTTCTTCAATACAATGTCATTTAAAATGCTCTTGTCAAGCAAATATCTAACCAATAATTTCAGTTTGATTTTCTCGGCAATATTGCAAATTAGTCAAAACTGTTCCCTCGCACCTTACAATCTCGCACAAGTTTTTTGATCAGATAAAACGGAAAATAGACACTGGCTTAACCTATCGGATCGATTTTACCGAATAGAATGCTAGTTAACATGTTAAAAGTCTTGGGTTTTCAGTTTTCATCAAATCCAATTTGATTGTATATAAAAATCAATTCGAATATTTGATTATTTTCATGAGACTAATGGAATTTTGAATTAGGTGGCAATTACTGGATAAACCTTTAACTATAGATGAGTTCAATTCCTTGCCTAAAGTGACGCCTTATTTTTTCGACTTCAATCTTAAAATTCGAAGTAAACCACAGAATCCTGTGGTGTTTCGAATATCAACTGAAATTAAAATCGGTGCCCACGAAGCAATGCGATACAAGTATAAATTATATCCGGCGGATGAAGTTGAAAACTCTTCCTTGAACCACTACGTATTCTGTCAGCTCAAAGAAGACCGACTCGTGGGCTCTTTTGCGGTTACGCCACCCATTGAGGGACGATTTTTCTTGAAAGTAAGCTTCATTAGACAATTTTACTTTAAATACTTATTGCATGAGTAAAGCAAATCAATAAAGTCGCACATAAAAATCTCTTCATATCATTATTTAAATGTTCTTCAAGAGATTTACTTAAGAGTTTGATCTCACTCAATACGTTATATAAATTAATTAAATTGAATTTTGTAATACGAAAACATTAAATTTTCACGAACATCTCATAGAACTGGCTTATTATATGTTATCCTGAGAATATTACTTTGAAACACAGTTTTCTTCTATTATATCGTAGTTTTAAGTTGTTTGTATTCTTTATTAATGGCCGTATTGAGTTGCCTTAAGAGCTTAAAGAAAAATTTTCTATCAGATGGTTATTAAACGAAGGAATATGTAAAAATTTGAGCTCTTTTCAATTCGTTCTTCTGAATGTGAAACTGAAGCTAAAAAATCAAATTTCTTCATATTTCTATTGTCTAGTTAACTTTATATGAATCCTATTCTTGTCTTTCGAGTCAACTTTAATCTAGAGTTAGAAAAAACAGAAATTGCTTATTCATATTGATGTTGTTTATTGTAATACTACGCAAACTATATTTGAGAAGGTTATGTTTAGGCTTTAGCATAGAATATGGAGTGATGTTATTGAAAATTGTACTGCATTTACCTATACTTAACTAAAATTACAAATAAAAATAAGTTTAGTGAGAAGGTTGATAGTCGTTAATAGTGCTGCGTCCAACAACAATATAATCTGACATTCGATAGAAAAGCCTTCATTTATAATTAACTTATTATTGATTACGAGCAGAAAATGATGTTTCCGAATTATTGATAGATATTTGCCAAACCTGAACGTGAGATGCAGGAGGGACAGGACTCCACTAGCCTTCAGAATGTATGCATTTTTCTACTGGAGTGTTCGCGAGCTCGTAAATACATAGAGCCTCTACCTATAAATGAACTTCCGTGGGGTCCAACACAAACTTTTTACGATTTCAAATTGAGATTACACAATCAGACGGGTCCGGTCATAGTGACGTGGGGCGGCAAACGAAGACTTATTATGGAAGCAAATGAAACAATGCTCATCACTTACTCTATTTTCGACGCAGAAGGTATGGAAATGGATACTAGAAGTATAATATCGCGCGAAGACAGTGGTAACAAAACAACGTTCATTGTAAATCCTCCGCGTGTCGGAACTTTCAAATTCATGATATTCGGAATGCCTAAACCTAAACAAAAAGGCAAATGGCGTTTACCTCTTTTAGCCACCTTCATGATCGACTGCAAACTGATAAAACCACCTCAATACGATGAAGATCCACCACCGGTCAGTTTAGTTCTTCCAGTAGAAGAACCACCAAAAGGTAGTGAGAAGAGAAAGATTAGACCCGTAATTATGAGATAAAATAATATCCATTTGTTTATACAGTCAATTAAAATCTGTTGAAAAGTTGTCTTCTCTGAGCAGCAACATTTCGAAGCTTATGAACATCTATTAAATAGTTTATTTTAATAAACCAATTCTTCCGTTACATCAATTATTCCTTAAATAATTGAATGCTTTAATGAATTTTTGAATTAAGAATTTATTTCGCGTTCAAATGTGCCTCAAATGCTGTTTTACTACTTATCGATATTAGTTGTGTTCGGATTGAAAAATCGATTTAACTGTCATTTTTGTGTGATTTTCTGTAATTTTTCTTTACAAATATAAATTATACTTCTCATTGTAACTGAAATCAAATTAATTTTATTCATTTTGACCTTTTTGTCGGTCACTCTTCGATAATTTTTAATAATCCAAATTGCATTTTAGTGCACAAAAATATTAATCAAAAAACAAGTAAAAACATTACAGTCAACTCAAGTTATACTTGAAAGTCATTTTTGTTTCATTAAATAATAATGAAAAGAATTGTTCGCATCAAATAATTCTATTACATATAATAGTATACTGAAAATTATGTTTTTTCAAATGAATACATATCTCATTCTCAACTCGTTCCTCAACTGACAATACATTAAATGATTGTGATTCTGGACTCGCCCTCACAAACAAAAAGTACGGACTGTATGATCGAACTAACTTGTTGTCATTTTATTCTCTTGTATGCTAACAATATATGATCTGTATTATACACTAGTTATACATCTCCTAATTTCTAGAGAATTCAATATTCAGATAAAAGTTTTCATATAGAAGCAAACTTCAATTATATTTATTGTTATACATTACTTTTCCTCAATTATTAATAAATAAATATTATGCCTTTTTTACAAACACAGCATTTTTATCTCTATTGTTACATTAAATTTTGATGACAGCTACCAGACTTAATTATTTCTGCCTTCAAATATTAACACAATTTTCAAAAGTCACTTAAAATAATCAATCAGATCATGATTGAAGAGCTGGTCATTTGAAAGTCACTAAATCACTTAATCATAGTTATTTGCAGGTTTATAAAGCTTGAATGTCTACCAAGCTTTCTCTTCACTGTACGGACCAACCTTTTTCCTAACTTAAAACTCACTTTTATCTCTCGATTCAAACTTGCACTAATCCAACACAGACAGTAGTGGAATAATAGAGAAAATTTCAAGAGACTATGGCCCGTACGCACAGTGTGTTTTTAAACGGTTTTAAGGCTAAAACCAGGCTTAAAACCCAAAACTCATTTTAAAACTCATGCACAGTAAAAATTTAGAACCGTTTTAAACTAAAACCACTTTTACTAGTTTTAAATCGGTTTTAGTGATCAACAAAATAAGTAAATATAAACAAAACTTTACAAAAAAAAATATAAAAATGAACTAATTTTTTCAAATTGAAGAATTAGATAATTATGAAATAGCGACGAATAAAAGTTTTAAACGTCAGAGTATTAAAAGACAGATTCAATCCATTTGATAGTTGTGATGACATATCATTCATAAGAAGATATAGACTTACAAAACAGTGTTTCATTGAACTGTTCAATCTAATTAATACAGATTTTTATTAATATCAAAATGAAAAGACTCATTGCCTCCAATAATTCAATTATCTATTGTTTTAAGATTTTATGCCACCGGTCGGTTTCACATCTCAGCTGCAGATCTTAACAGTAAATATAAAACTATTGATATAATTATCAATTGAATCGGTTTTCTGAGGTTGAGGTCCGCCACCAGTTTGTCTTATTTCTGATTTTTCTTTATTACAATTCTCACGACATTCGTATTTATATCGTTTCCATAAGCATTTCAAAGACTTGATGTCTCTATTATTTGTATTTAAGTCCTGACTAAACTCGTCACTAATTTGTTGTCAAACGTTATCTTTTTGTTGTTTCGTATACTTATCAGTCGTTTTACACTCAATTATTTTGAGTTTGTTTCCGTCGGCAATTATTTGTTTAAGTAATTTTATTTCATAATTAGTAAAATTGTTTTGACGACCCCGAACATTATTATCACTTTCATTCAGTTTATTTTTATTCATTTTCAATTTTTTAATGAATAAACAAACATTTGTTTACATTTGTTTGCTGGTTTTAAAACGGTTTTTACTAAAACTAGTTTTATTACAGTCTGTGCATGAGTTTTAAGTTTTGAGTTAAAACCGTTTTAGCGAAAACCGTTTTAACTAAAACTCAACTGTGCATACGGGCCTATAATTTCAGAATTTGGCTAATTTTATTCGATGCATTTTGCTATTTCTTTAAGACTAGATATTTAAAGGAAGTGGTTTTAGCCTAATGGCTAAAAGCAAAGCAGATCCGAAAGAAGTTGTGGCAACATCTAATAGCTTTTGATAAATATCTTATAGTTGTGCTTTTCCGACAAGATAGAATCGATCACTTCTAACACTTGAGCACTCATCAGGCCTATTAAGTTGTTTAGCAGTTGATCATAATTTTGGTGCAATTTTGCTATTTATAGTTTACATGTTCCGTTGCGATTGACTATTGTTCGATTGTTAACTCCAGTCAATTCAAAACTGTTTGTTTATGTTATTAATGAATTTGATGCAGACCTTATTTTACTCAACATGACTCAATTAAATAGTAAAAATGCATTAAAAATGACTAACGAGTGGGTGTTAAACGAAGATTGCATTCACATGAAATAACACTAATGTCATAAACTAATAGTATCATCAATTAAGTTAAGTATATTGAGGCAAAGGTAAAATTAATTATTTCGGATCAGGAAAAACAACTCTACTGTTATAGTAATTAATCAGTAAAAAAACTTGCCGTAATTTAATACACATAGGATTTCAGACCAATTTTCAGAATATAAATTTCAAACCAATTTCAGAGGATACTTTTGTTCACATTTATCTCTATAACAGATATAGAGAAGAAACAATGAGCAAATATTTCATTCAATCACTCAACAATTATGCAAAGGAATTAGTCAAAAATAATAAGATTCGTCAAAGTGGCCAATTCAATCTTTGGTAAACTTTTTTATTATGTTAGAATTAGTCATTAAGAAAATGATTGCAGTGTGACCGAATACTGACACAATTTTGATATTTTATCAGTATTCGTACTGTACACGTATTTAAATCAGCAAATTTACTGGTAATGCAACAGCATTGAAATTTTGTTTTCGATATCTTAACGGTATTGAGATTTATGAATAACTTTTGAGTGCCAATTTTATGCAAAATAGATTAAAATTTTGAAAAACACGTACAACAAAATGACTGGTTTATTAATAGTAGTATTCAATTCACAAATAACTTAATACAAAAGTTATAATCAATACAGCATTGGAACAGTATTGGATTTTAATGTGACTCTTACAGCGGTAGTGGAACTGTCCTGTAGATAATTTACAGACATTGCAATAGTATTGAAAAAAAACTTTTCAGATTTTTTCAATGACCAGTTACAACTATTAAAACAATTCAAATTTTGCGCTACTCTTAGGCTTGTCTTAATCAATAAGTGATATGAGTCGCCATCAGTTATGTGTTTATGGCAACGCTTTGCACTTCAAGTGAATCAGCATTTTATCAAACATTTGATTTTGTTTTGTTTTCTTAGACTACATTCAGTTTTGGTTTAATACTAATTTGAATAATAATATAAAATAAAATTGAAAACAATGTCATCACAAGTGAGTCGTTCGCCACGTCTTGATGTCAACGAATATCTTCGACAACAACAACAAAACCCACAAAACAATGAGACGATCGAGTGGTGGACAGCATTTGAAGAACTCTACAATAAGAGATTATGGCATCAGTTGACAGTCAAAGTATTCGAATTCGTTAAGACTCAAAAATATAAGAATTTACTGGCCTTCTACCAAAACTTTATAATGGATTTCGAGACTAAAATCAATGCTTTGACTCTCATTGAAATCATTTCGTATGTGATAAAACAAATCCCAGATAACGAACAAAGACTTGAATTTATCACTAAAATGAAGGAGAAGGTGAAGAATAACAGAGAGGCTATGATTCTCTGCAATATATTTTTGGGCCAAACTAAACTCAATTGCAATGATTTGAAAGCAGTTAAAGACCTAATCGAAGAAACCTATGCTATGATTGAAGAAGAAAGTGGTGTGACTCCCGTTCACTCCAGATTCTATCAGTTGTCATCTGATTATCACCAAAAAATGGGTAATCACTGCGAGTACTATAGAGATGCTCTCAGATATTTGGGCTGTTGTCAAACAAACGAGGAGGACATCGAGACTCAGTCGCAACGAGCATTCACTCTGTCTTTGGCCGCAATTCTGGGCGAATCAATCTTCAATTTCGGTGAACTTCTGCAACACCCGATTATTGACACGATGAAACCGGAGAATAAGTATATGAAGGAATTGTTGTTAGCCTTCAATTCTGGAGACCTGGCAAAGTATGAATCACTGAAGAGCAAATGGTCAGAACAGCCGGACTTGGCTTCACATGAAATACAATTGAGACAAAAGATATGCCTCTTAAGTCTTATGGAAATGACTTTCAACAGCAGTAATGGTGTCCTCACTTTCAATGAGATCGCAAAACAGACTCGTTTGCCCGTCAATGACGTAGAACTGCTTGTCATGAAAGCACTTTCTTTGGGTCTAGTTAAAGGAACTATTGATGAGGTCGACCAAAAAGTTCATTTGTCATGGGTTCAACCAAGAGTTTTGGATAAAAAACAAATTCATTCAATGCGTGCAAAACTAGATGTTTGGTGTAAAGACATTAATGCTATCGAAAAATTGCTCGAGCAGAGGGCTCATGACATCATTAACTGATTAATCAAACTAATTCTTAACTTATGAATACTTCTTCTTTGTATTTTTATTCCTAAGATTTTTCATTAAAGTATTGAAAGGTTTTGCATAATTGAGAAAATATTAATATCATTAATTGAATTACAATAAAATTCTTAATTTGAAGTTTTAGTTTTGAAACTATGTTCTGATAATTTGTCAGTTAAGAATGGCAAATGCGCAAAAGTACAACTGAGTCTATTTACTTATTGATTCGAATTGGATCAAATTCGATGTTGTTTATATAACTGTTTTTAGATAAAAATTTTGTTTAGCTGTTTAAATTGAAATAGAGACTAAGCAATTTAAAAGTTGTCTCAAACCATTGGTGTACTACGAACCGGTATTCTGATGACGTCCATTAGTTTAAAGTTTGGGCAAAGTGTGGCACTGGTAGCACAAGTGAGTACAAGTCAACTCTAACTGCATTGAGCAGTACAGAAAAGATCGAAAGTTTAGTTCTCTCATTGTTTGACTAATGCATGAAAAATGGCAGTCGAGGCAACAGAAATCGATTTGTATGCCGATGATTTGGGAGAAGAATTTAATCAGGTTTGCGCTAAATTAACAATTATTTACTATTACCATTTATTATTACAATAATGACTCACTCTTTTCTTCAATACTTTCATTTGAATCGTATTTTATAACTTAATAAATATTGAATTATTGCAACAAAAACTTGTGTGTATTAGTGGATCGCTTTTGTTCATTTGTTTAGAAATAATTGTAGAAGTTTTGACATTAGTTTTAGTGAGAAACAGTTATTAAAAATTGTATAAAATTGATAATTGAAAATTGGATTGTTAGCTTTTGTTTTTGTCATGTCTAGAAATAATCATATTTAACACAAATTCGATGTGTCAGTCAATAGGCTATTGATTAATGAGAAAATGATACATTCACTAAATGTAACTATAGTTTTATTGATTTTAGCTTTTTGTCATATCTATTAATATTCTTAATGATCAAATCAATATATTGCCAATTAAGTCAAATCTGTAATTAGTATTGATTTGTTTTTAGTTTGAATCAGTTTTCTAAGACTTGGTTCAATTTTGATGCAAAAGGTTGTTAATAAAACAAATGTCAATGTGAAGGCTTTTACGCGTCCAGTTTTGACCAGTTAGAGTATCAAATAATTACTCGTATGACAAATAACAAAATACATTTTGATATAATCAATAACAAGAAAATTATTTTGTTTTCACACTATTTGCATTGAGTGTTAGTTTAGATACTGTTCTAATGTATTGATTATTTAAAGTGAATGATAATTATGATTATAATAATAATGAAAATGAATAGGAAAACGAATACAACGAAACAGGGCTCGATCTCTATGATGATGTGATTGCACCTTCTGGTAATATAAAACGTGAAGATGAAGACTATGGTCTCCCTCAAGACAACGGAAACGTACATCACGTCAACTCAAACGATGCTGGAGTAGATGTTGGTAGTAATGGTCCTCCAACAAAGAAGATTGGAATCTATGTCGGCAACTTATCATGGGTTAGGACTTAATTTAGTTTTTCCATCGTATTGTTACTGTTATTACCTTTATATCTCCTTTTTCATATTCTAAGTTTCTCACATTTCAAACATCAACATTTATAATGGTGTCTTGTACTGTATTTTTTTTTACTTATTATCATGATTTAAATGTTGTCAATAATGTATTCCTACTGTTTTGCTTGAGAAATCTTGTCTTTATTTCTTAGAGTTCTTTTAATTTATATTAATGTCATGTCAAAGTTTTGATCATCTAATTTGATATTAAGTTTGACACTTAAACAAAACTGATAACCTGCTCCAAAAGTCTAGTTCTATTGTTGAAAATGAAATTGTTATTGAATGTAGATTTAGTGGTAATAGTGTGATTATCTATTTCCAGTGGACAACAGATCAGGATGTAACCGATGCTGTACTCGATTTGGGGATTAATGACATATTTGAAGTCAAGTTTTTTGAAAATCGAGCGAACGGACAATCAAAAGGTTTTTGTGTTGTGACCCTTGGATCTGACAGTTCTGTTCGTACAGTCATTGAAAAACTACCGAAAAGGTATTTACTCGAAGCACTTTAAGTCAGAACAAACTGAAATTATATGTGATATTCCGAGTGTTAATAATTTATTTTCAAAGTGAAATTCATGGTCAAAACCCAGTAGTAACGCCATGTAATCGTCAAAATCTGAATCATTTTGAAATGCAATCACGAAAAACAGCTCCAGGAGGACCAGGTGGTGGGCCACAGCATGTCGGCGGTCAACAAAACTTTCCTAATCAAAGAAGTGGTTTTGGTGGTCAGCCTCAAAGTGGAGGAATGCGCCCACCTTTAATCCAACGTCCAGTTCGTCCAAATGGTCCACTAATTCCAGGTCAGCCACGAATGGCAATTCCACATCAGGGCATGCCTTTTGGTTCAGGACAACCTCAATGGGGTCCAGGTATGGGCCCTAATGCTCCGCCGCGACCGCCTGCACCCATACACCCGGGCGCACCTCCAATGGCTAACATGCCTCTCATGCGATTGCCACCTCAACCAAACCGAGGACCTGTTCCACAGCAGCCACTGTTAAGAGGTCCGAGCACTCAAAACGATCCGCGCACACAAATGGCACCAGGGGGGCCAATGCCTGATTGGGCCAACGATCATACACCTCATGGTCACGGACCGCCTGGACCTCAAAACATGGTTATGCCACAACCTGGTCAACCACAACCCAACCCTAACATGCCTCCGAGAGGACCAGGAAATGAATACACAGGTTTTGTCATTTTTTAACCATATTTTTCCATCTGGTTTGAGTCACTAGTTTTATGTTGTAATCTTAACGATTTGATTTTAGCTCCTGTTCCAGGCCTGCCTCCCGTCCCCGGTCAACATCCTGGCGGTCCTGCGCCTCACGTAAATCCAGCGTTCTTTCAGGCTCAGCATCATCAAGGAATGCCACCCGCTCAACAAACTGATCAATACGGCAATCGATTGCCTCCAGGCTCTGTCCAGTACGGTCATGGAGACTTTCGCGCTTCTGTCACAGGTCTCGAGGTGCCCATGGCTATACAAATTAGCGAACAAGAATTTGAAGAAATTATGGCCAAAAATAGAACGGTTTCGAGCTCTGCTATCGCTCGGGCTGTGAATGACGCGAGCTCTGGTAAATTATTATTAGTCTTAATTTCTTTTTTAATCACTATTTTGATTGATGAGTGATTGCAAAAAATGATGCTTTATTTAAATTAACTGTTTTTAGACAATTTAGACAAACTTGTACAATGAACTTTCTGGAATGATTGCCTTTTTTGAGCCATTTACTAATGAGTTCATTTTCAGGTGATTTTCCTGCGGCTATTGAGACACTTGTGACAGCGATTTCACTGATTAAACAGTCAAAAGTGGCAAATGACGAAAGATGCAAAATATTGATTAGTTCACTACAAGATACACTTCATGGAATCGAAGCTAAATCATACGGCAATTCTTCGTCACGTAAGGATAGACCACGCTCTCGAGAACGTTCGAGAGAAAGATCATCGCGAAGAGAAAAATCAAGAAGAGATCGATCGCGTAGCCGTGAAAGAGATTATCGCGATAGAAGCCGGGACCGTTATCATGAAGAGCGCTATCATGACGACAGATATAGAGAAAAGGATAGAGAGCGAGATAGAGATCATCGAAGTAGTCGTCATTAAGTTTGTGAACATTTAGTTGTGCCCAACGGTAAGAGATATCTAATTCTCTGTTCAAAATAGTAGAAATTGAATTATAGTATTTTTTTATTATTGTAAAACTTAGTTATTAATTGTGTATTTAATCGCTGCGTTTGTTTCACGTTTCAGTGCACTTGTGTTGAAATCACACACACTCTTAATATTGAGAAAAATACTGCTATTTCTTCGATACAAACACGTTTCGGTTTTTTGTTATATCGCACACAAGTCTTGATTAGTGATCAATATTTACAAAATTTATACAAATCTACTTATATTTATAAATCATATACAAATTTAAGCTTAAGTACAAATGAATTCGATTACAAAAAATCTGAATTTCTTCATTAATGACTTTGTTATGGAATTTTATATTGATTTAATTTTTAAAATGACTCATTTCTTATCATATCTATCATGAATTAATTTATTTAAACATCGCATAAATCGAGTTCACATAATTCATATCCAAATTGTGATAAAAGAAGTTTTAAAACTTTTTACTATTTCTGTAAGAACTATGCGTTTATGATCTCTAGATCTTATTTGATATAAATACAAGTTTCTTATCGATTTGTGATATTTTAAACTTTGAATCTAGTGTTCTAATAGCAACTCAATTTTTACAAATTATTTTGTAAGTTAGGTTTAAAAAGTAATTTATTTTAGATAATTGTATAGTAGGAAAATTTAATATAATGCAATTTTTTAGATAAATTGTACGCAACAAATATTTCTAAGTACTTGAATAATTAGTTTTCGAGAGTGTCTTAGTATCTATTTTAATAATATAATTTAAGTATGATTTCAGATTTGATTAATAAGATGCATAATTTTATCAAGTAATCAAGATATTATACCAAAGAAAGTGTCACATTTGTCAATGTAAGGAACGCAAAAGTTGAAAAAGTTTTGCTTATAATGGACTAGTTTACTTATACATAATTATTTCATTGAATCATTTTGTGTTTGATCAGAGAAAACACTGAAGCAACAAAAAAATATGATTCTCCAAAATGTAATAATTATCTAATGTTATCGTCGGTTTTAAAATCAAATTTAAGGTCAATTTATTTGTTATATACTGTATATTAACAATTGATGATTAAGTATTGCCATCAGTTTTAATGGGATAGGGATTGTATGGCATGTAATTTATTTGAATTTGAATCACATTTCTAATGATTAGAAAAAGTGGATCGACAAGTCTAGTCTTTAATTGTGATTTGTATTAATTATAACTTATGTATTATATTTGCTGAAAGCGTTTATTCTTTTATTGAGATTGTTTTAAGTTTCCTCTAATAATAAGTTATTCTAGTATTTAATTTACTCCTAAATGTGTTGTACAACTCAATACAACTGTTGTACTCTTCATAACTTGTTTAGGGCTTTCCATCTCTTTTTTTAATTGAATTCTACAATTATAAATATATACTAATTCGTGTTCTGTTTGCAACTCTTGTATACATATGATTTAGGCAACTGTTTCTCGAATTTGCGAAGCGATATAAAATCTATAAAATAATGTTTTGCTATTTTTGTGACATTGCAATTTCTTAACAGTCAGAGTCTTATTACTGATTATTATGTTGGACATGAAAACTTGTTAACATATTTGACTGTCATATTGAAAATGTTATTTTTCTAATTTAATCCATGAACTCTAATTAAATAGATTTGAAATTTATTATTTCAAATGACTTGAAAACTAAACCAATTTGTATACTCTATTATATAGTGAAGCGTATGAATATTGCAACATTTTTTACTTTATAATTTATAGGAATAAATGATGTCATTAGTGGACAACACATCAAAATTTTGGTCATTTGTCTCTCTCAACTAATGGTAACTATTGTAACCGTTATTACTATTATAATAAACATTTTGATCATCGAAGAAATCATTTTCTTATTCAAGATTGAATCGAATCATTAACTAATTGCTATCGATTTTTCTCATACAGTATTTATTTTATTTAAACTACAGTTCGAATTAGTTTGTCCTCTAAATCTTGATTCAAACCATTCTAGCTATCATTAACTTTTGTGGAATGTCTTTTAAACTAAACTATAGATTTGTATGTTTAAATAATTATCAAATTTTTAATTTAAGTCATTTTATGTAATCAATAATGATTCCTTTTTTCAAATAAATTCAATTATGTTTTTGTCGAAAATCAATCTTTATTTGAAACTTTTCAAAAATTCTCATTTATTTTATCAAATCAAGTGATTATTCAATTAAACTATTTGAAAGTCTGAAAGCATATTAAACTTGAGGATTTGTTGCATACGAAGGGCTATAAAATGGTTCAATTCTGGGACAGTCAACTCTGATCTGATCCTCTCCAAAAGGACAGTCTGTTATATTATCGCAAAGTTGGTCGTAATATGTTTCAATATTTGAATCCATGCATTTATATATTTTTCTGGTGGGAATAGCAGTTGTCGAATAGTTTTTCTATCGAACGCTTACATTTAACTGTGTTTTACGTCTCGAATGGACATTTCTGAGTTTTGCGGCAGATACCTTGTAATGCGATCATTTTGGTGGTCATTTGACGTCTACATGGTATCGGAATATCAGGTATAATTGCCTGAAGTTTATGATCTAAACTAATTGGCCTTATACCACAACTTTGTTCATCAGGTCCATTCGGACAGTCATTGACTCGATCGCAGATTTTGTTATGGGGTATACATAATGTAATATTTCAACATATGAATACCAAAACATATTTGCATTTTGATCAAATGTTTGCTTTAAGTCGCATTCAACTACTTCTCGTTCACAGTATGTATTGTCATAATTAATTATTTAATAGTTCTGGCAAATTCATTTTAGACTATTTATAAAATTGTTGAGTTAGAAAAATTTGAAGCAAACTTACGCGAAAGTATTAATAAGCAATTTAACAGTTTGATTCAGGGCATCATTCATAGACTTTTGATTGATAAAACCTTAGCTTTGATTATCTATCTTACAAGTAATTTTGAGGCGATACCAAGTTTGCAACTACTCACTAAACAAATAATTGTAATGGCATTAACTAAAAATGATGACTTCGAACTAATTGTGTAATCAAATCAATTCTAAAATTTCAATCAAATTTTGATTCCCTCGAGGTTAGATTTTCCTAAAGTAAAAAACGGTTCTCTTATCACTTCCTTTGATTTGGATAATAATTTGAAGTCATTTGTATAATTTCTTAGAGAGTTTGATTATGTAAGGGCTCTGTAGACCAGCAAACAATAAAATAATAAATTTTCGTTCAGGTAAAGGATAAAATCTTGAAAGTAATTATTTTATTCATTTTATGTAACATGAAAAATGATCAATAGTTTCTACAATCTGCAACTCTAATACCCTTTTCTAGCAACTGGTTTTCAATTTGTTGACATGTACGACAGGCGCCATAGCTAAATTCGACTCTTCTCAAACCAATTTCTCCTTTTACTCCAGGCCTAATTTTTGCTTCAATAAAGAATCTTGGATTTCTTCCCCTCATATCGATATCAATGAGTGCCGTTTTGCAAGCATTTGTCACAGAGTAGAAGACCAACCGATCCCTTTCGTCTTGCTGTAAAATCCACAGAACATCTGCTCCGAGACCTGATTTGTAATAATCAACTCTAAGACATGCCCACATATAGTTGTTTGAATTAAAATAGTTTGTCACGAGTCGTACGCCATTAGTTTTAGCAGTTTCTGAATCCAAATGAAGTACCTCTTCACGAGCACCGCAGGCATTGTGTTGTTTTAGGACAAATTTAGATTCACTATTGGGCTCATTTGTGAAAGGATTGATCTGATCGAACTCGTATATGTAGTTTCTCAATGATTGCGGAACAAACTCTCTTAGCTGTGGTTTGGGTACTCTCTGAGGTAGAGGTAGCTGAGAGACAAATCGATTAGCATTTTCTAAATCACCAATATCTGGGTTTCTCGCAAAAAATGTAGCGTTCACTAGAAAATCACATCCTTTTTGAAACGGATTATTACAATCTAGTAGATTGAATGTTTCGCTTTGATCGTCAGTCCCTTGATTACTGTATGAAGTTGCACTTCGTTCACAATAAATGCCAATAATGAGGGAAGTGACCACAAAATACAGAAACATTATTCCAAGTAATGCTGAATGTTAGTTTTGATTAAATTTCTTAATAATTCATTTAATACGTAATAAGTTTTATTAATTGAGACAAAATAGTGCTGGTGTTCAGCATACAACTCAAGTTTTAACTAATCTCATAGTCTGTTAATATGAAACTCTTATTAATTTTAAGCTAATTTTGATAAAGCAAAGTTGCTTTGGTCCAAAGTTTTGATAGAGCAAAGTTAGTGCTAAAGGTCGAAAATTGCATTGCGACAGTTTTAGAACCGCTAAATCTAACATAAGGCCACATTCATATTATCAGGCAATTCAATACTTAAACGAAGGCAAAAAATCATTTTTTATCGAGAAACTTGCAATAATTCATTACAACTTTTTGATTAAGATAATCGATAAAAACTCTAATTATTCAAAACACTTGTGATTTATCTTTACTTTGGATCCAATGTTGGAGAATTTGACACCAAATTATTAGATTTTTATTTTTAGAGTTGGTCAGTCTATGCCTGGGCTCCATTCAAGAGTTAATATTTTGCCATTCATTCAATAGTACTGAAAGACTGTAAAGTTAGAATTGATAAGTTTTTACTCAGACTACGAGAAATTAGTGCAAAAAACCTAACTATTAATGCCTATGGTTTAAAAAGGCGCCAAAAGTTTGATTGATTCTCATTACGAAACCATTAATGAGATGTTACAAAACAAGCACTCACTTCTTTATTAGTACTCAATTAAAAATTGCAAACAATGAACGATTGCGCTCAATGTCGGCTTGCCGATAATCGTTGTGACCACGTCACAGATTTTGGTGACGAACAATTAGGAATCTTTTGGGGAAAAATCACTCAAAAAGAAATAGAATTTGCCAAAAGATTCACTCATAATAACAATAATCAAAATAATCAAAATTATGATCAAATAATTGATGATAAATCAATAACCGACTCGTGCCATCGGTTAAATCATTTGAAAAATGTTAATCAACAAGAAAATCAAGTGGATATCAACCAAAGAGATGATGAATCGATTGATTCGAAACTACTGGAAGTCAAACAAAATTCGAACAAAACGTCTAGTATTGAAGAAGAATCAATGATCAACGAACAAATCAACAATTGTAAGAATCGTATTGAAGATAATAAAAGCGAACAAATGATTCAAATTAAGGATGTGATTGACATTGATACTCGTGGCAATCTCTCTGTTAATGAATCGAATAATTGTATGGATTCTGTTGGATTGAACGACATCGAATTAAATTCAAGAGCTACTAATCACAATAACAATCAAATGAATAATAATTCAGTTTTGGATTGTATCGAGAATAATGTAGATTTTGTAGACCCGTTTAGTATAAATTGCTTCGATTCGTTAACAAGTGATGAAAATTATGGACAAATAAATTCGTTGTTATCTCTGATCAATACTGAAAATCTATTAATAATCGATGACTCAGTCGATAACGTCGATAATGAAGAAATTATAACTAATTATATAATTGTCGATGACTTTGAACCAAATGATTTGCTTACAATTAACTCAACTATTCCTGCAGTCAATACAGATTTGTTGAACAACACCAACGATTCCATTGAAGTGAATGCAATGGATTTTTTGTCTTCTTTTAATGCAAATAATTCGTTTTCGGCATATGGTTCAGCATCTCATTTATCAGAAGCAGCACAAGAGATGCCGATCACTCATTTTCATGCGGACATAACTGAACCACAAATGCGTACTTCGGTCAACTCTTACAGAGTATTGAACGTCGACTTGGATGACACAACACCTCAAAAGAGAGATTTTAGTTTGAATGATTCAACTCTTTCATTGACACTCAATCAAATGGCCTGTAATTTAGTCGAAAATAACAAAATTGACTCAATAAGTCAACAGATTATTAGTGATTTAGAACAACAAAAAATCATATCACAAAATATTAATGGAAGTAATAAACAAATGAATGAAAAGTCAGGAAACGAAGAGAAGCAACAAAACGAATGCAAAGAAGAATCGGATAGTAAAGAGACGAGAGAGAAATGCGAAACAAAAACTCATAAACTATCAATTATTGACACGGAAAACGTAACTTTAAATAAAAGAAAAAGTTTGAAGACTGACACGAAAAACGTGACTCTAAGAAAGAGTAGAAAAAAAGCGACATTCGATGCCTCGACACTCACTCAAAGCACATTTCAAACCACAGTTTCGAAAGAAAGCGCTTCTTCGACAAAAGAAGCGAATAAAATGTCTAATTCTGGTGACTCCAAAAATAATATCAGTCTTAAGAAGCGTTCAGGTATTAAACCTAAACAAAAGCTAAGATCAGCTCTCACTAAAAAACGTACTGACTTGAGTGATGCGGTTCAACAAAAGTTAGCCAACGTTTCAACCACTAAAAGAAAACGCAATTCTAATTAATAAACCGGTAAAAAATGAAATACTTAAGATTTTAAAATATTCTTTTATTAAAACGCGGAAATTGCATTTGAAAAGCTATTTAATTCATACTTTAAAATAAAAATGTTATTCTAATTAAAAATAATTTTTAAGATTCTTTTTTTGGTCATAAAACTATGTATAACATATCAAATATATTATTTCAAAGTTATTAAGTATTGCTCTTCAGGCAAAGCATAGCTTTTGTTGACAGAATCGTAAAGCCATTGAACACGAAGACATGGAATTTTCTTGGTTCGTGCGCTTTCAAACTTGGTTCCGTTCGGCTCTTTCAGCAAAAGTATGACATTTGGAACGAACAACTGAAGAGATCCACTATAAGAACCACCGTTTTCTTCAACTATTCTTCTGATATTATTCTTTTCTTTTGGTTCAATCTTTAATAAATGATTAGAACAACGATCAAACGTATTTAAAAGACTAGTAAAGTCTAGCGCATTAATAGCTTGAACAAAATTAAAACTATCTAAGTTATACACAGTTATCTAAAAGCCAAATGAAAATAGTTTTGATTTATTTTTTGTGCTTTGTATTAACAATTATGTAATATATTATTATTATTATTGATAACTGACCTGTGAAACACAAATCGTTAGATTTTTGAATATTGGAGTCCGAAACTGATTGATAATTAGTTGATCGTTGGCGTGACATAACTCATACTGATATTTATCCCAACATAAGTCAACCCAATTTGATGTGACGACAGTCATACCTAAACTTGAAGCCACCTTGTATTTCTTAGTCATCACTGAATCCGAGACCAAATGAGTCACTTTTGTGGTCAAGTCTCTCGAAAAAGTGGCACACATTCTATTGATTTTATTGATTAAATCAACCCTTTTCTCTTCATCAAAATTAGTTATCGAAACAACTAATTTTCTCATACATTGACTGAATATTGGATAGGATTTTAAGGGAATTGTCTGATAACGTGCCTCACAGTCAGTTGAATAGCAATACAGTAGAGATAAGGGACCCATAATTCGAGCATTTCTTTCAGTTAAGTATTTGAATACATGTCCATAAAATGATTTTATGACAAATAAATGATCGTCTACTGACTCAATTTTCTTCAAGTCTTCGAAAGAGATCCATCTTTTGTTGAATTTATTTGACTTATCGCTAATTGATTGGAAAGCTCTTCGCATTAAAGACTCATCAGATTCACATTCAATAAAATTTATAATGATTTGTGTTTGTTTCGATTCTTCTGTTAAGTTTTCTTTTTGATTATTGTTGTTATCACTAATTTGTGTTGAGCTCAATGCTTTATTTTGTGTAACCTTTAGCCTCCAGTCACTGACTTGTTCATCAAATTCTTCTTGACAATCGCTGTCATTGTCTTCACTCTCACTTTCAAGAAGTCTCGATTTAAGAATTGAATTGTTTTGTGGTCTCTTTTGTCGCGTTCGAGCCATCGATTAATTTTCTAAGCCAATCACTTAAAAGTTAATGAATTGACTGAGTGACTAATAATAATAGTAAAGTCAGATAAACTGTGAACCGAGCTTTAAATAGGGTTTTAAATCGAAATGCATTACGAAATGCTATATTAGTAAATACTGTATTATTCATCGAATAACTAGACCTTTTAGAAAACAAATATCGCTCATTACAGTCACACAGCGGCTATTCAAACTGATCAGAAACTTTTATAAGTAATCTGTAAATTATCTCATTTTGCTTTACGCATTTAATTAAAAATTCATTCATAAATAGTGTCACTGATTGATTGATTGATTTGTGTTTACTTTAATCGTAAATATTGGAGTGAAAATTAAAAAAAGTATTTGATCTTTTGACAATTAACTAAATAACGTGCTTCATTTAAACACTAATCAAGTAAATAAATGGTTAGAATCGAATTTTCAAATTTAAAAAAATGTGCGTTCAACGAAACTTCGGAAAAATGACTGATACTTGAATGAAAATTGCGTCACATAGGATAAAAAAGTACAGAATTGAAGTCTGTTTTCGGTACTTGCGTTATAATTTGATGCAAATTTTAGACTCCTCTCGAAAACAAAGCAGTTTACAAAAACCAAACCCAAACTAATGATTGTAGTACTACCAAAAGTTACATGTTTTTACGGAACATACCATAAGATTAATTTAAGATAAGCTATATATAAGTAACCGTCAGCTTAATCTTTAAAATAACCGAAAATTATGAGACAATATTAGGCTAAGTAAATGATCTAAAGATTGTGTGAATTTGATGAAAAATATAAAACTATTTTGCAGCTAAGCTTTAGCTTAAACTCTAGCTTTTGCTAAAAGCATTGAAAATTTGGAACAAATAGTTATTAAAAAGTATTGCTACATGTTTTATGAGATACTTATTAAGATTGAAAACAATAAAAATAAGTACTCATTTATTATTAGGTTTTAATAGTTTTCCTTTAGAAGCATAATCTGAAAATTGTAAACTTATAATTGCTCAAAGACTTCGCGTTTGTTTATAAACTCCTTTTAGCGTGTTTTCTATTTAGGAAAAAATTGAATCATTTTAAAAGACAAATGTTGAGACATGAAATCCCAAAAATAAATAATAATTGAAAAAAGTTCAATCAAACAAGAAAGTTTCGGAAATTTTGTCTAAAAATAGAATTATGGGAAAAGTGCCTAAAAATTTCTGAACATTAGGATTTTTTGAGACAGTTATGAGTAAAGAGTCTTTCCTGATAACTGATCATAATAATAGCAAAGCTTATCATTAAGAAGTGATTAGCAATTTCTTAAAAGCCAATAAGTTTGATGTATAAAAAATTCCTATTGAAACATTAATCTTTTTTATCCCTGAGGGCTATTAACGTTAAAACGTTGTGTACATCATTCAAAATAGTTGTCGATCAAAAAAAAGCAAAATTTTGTCTGCAATACACACTGAACACTAATTGGTTAAAAATAAGTGAGTTTATGCAATTGGAAAATACGCCCGTTTTCTATAACTTAGTGGTAAATAAACGAAAAGGAATGAGTCTTTTCCTAAAACAGATGATATCTGAAACCTGTAGTAAACGTTGGTATACAGCGTTTCAATCACTTAGTAATTCCTGGTTTTCGAAAGAGAAGAGAGCGAGAAAACACTAAACATGAAAACCAGCCAAACAACTCGACAGGTAAACCATTGATGAGCAGGTTTTTTCCTATTACTGCAATACTGTTCAGTGTTGAGAGAGATGAGAACCGAAAGAAGACTTTTTCCACTGCAAAACTCAATACAAGTTATAAGAAGTTGAACTTCTTGTGTAGTATTTGTGCGCTTAATGTGTTTGTGTGCGGAAAGTGAACTTTCATGAAACGCAGTGACGGCACAACTTTCTTAATAACCATTTTTATTTACCTGTGATATAATTCATCTTTTATTCACTCAACTCAATGCTATTTTCAACCGAAAATCAGTCCAAAACTAAGTTTAAGACAATGTTTTATTTGTAGAACTTTCAAAGTAGTGGTGATTTATGTAAAATATCAATTTAAAGTTTGATGGCTTCAAAAATTTGTTATGAATTGAGAAATGAGTCAAACAAGTGAAACCCTTCTACAACATTGACCGTGAATTAGTAAATTCTGCCGAAACCGTACAGTTATTATCGAATATTTCATTTTTAAACGTATTTTTGTGTCATGTTTCTATTTATTTATCGAAATAGACTCAAAAAGTTTTCAACTTTATTATTGTGTCGATTAATAATATGAGAATGTTATGATTTCATTAACTTTTGTGTGAATAATATTTAACGTGAAAGTTACACGAAACTTTTGATTTAATAGTTAAGAAAAAATAATTTAAAATTATTACTAGTTAAAAATTGTTGTCTTAAATAATGGATGCTTTATTGGAAGATCAGACACTTCAGGCTGTTTTAGGTGAGGATACAATGCGATTTGTTTTGATCATTAATATACGCTTTCACGTAACATAATATGAGACCGATAGTAAGCTGAGCAATTTTTCGCTCAACTTTGTATTTTAATTGTATTTTTAAAGACTGCTTTAAATGTTTTTTCACACGACTTTGATATTATGAATTTTTCAATGCGAACGTTTACCTACGTTTTCGTGAAACTAAAAAACGCGTTGTCATCAGGTGTTCAAATTAGAAATATTGCAACCATAGGCTAGTTAATATCACAACTTAGCTATAACGATTCTCTTACGTAATTTAATTATTTTGCAATTGATTCAAGTGATTTGTGCAAACTTTTAAAAAATCTTTTTCATAGTTCAAATGATAGAACTTACGATGACCTACGACTAAGTTACAATATAAATTGTGAAGTATTACTTTTTCTTATTCAAAAATAACAATGTGGCTGCGCTAATCTTATGCATGATTGTTCAAATGAGTTAACTTGTGTGTTTAGAATAAGCACAGAAAAACATAAAGTTTAACATGGTCGGGTCAGTGCTATAAAGGACTTTACAGCACTGACCCGACCACATGTAAAAACATTGACGCAAATAATCAATTGTTAAAAACAAACGAGGAATTGAATGTAATCAAAAGTTGAGAATATGACAAGTTAGCTATTTTCTAGTATTACATTTCAATTTGTATTTATGGCTTTGTTTTGAAATAATTTGAATGCGTAGCAAAAGTTTTTTTTATTAAATGCGAAATTTTTATCTAAACTGCTACAACGAATGCTTTGAATTTCAATTTGCAATAAAGTTCCTGCTTCTAAAAGTTAGCAAAGAATAAAAATTTTATTTACATATTTTTATTATCCAAGTCATATATTTTGACATCTTTTACTTAAAAGCCAATCAATTTTTGTAATGAAAGCTTTTTCTTCTCAGTTTAGATTTAGCTGTCTTTAAATTTATATAAATTGGTATTATTCTGAATTAATCTAAAACTATTGTCATTTATAATTTACTCGAATTTAGATTAGTCTTTATTAGTCTTTCTTTAACTGAAGCAAAACCTGTTTAAATACCAGATGCTTTTGTATTGAATGATGATTTGATTTTATGAATAAACTTTTTCATCTGAAGATATGCTCAGAGCAAACACGGATTATAGGAATTGCTTTCACGATTACAACATTTATCATTTAATTTGACTTTTAAAGAACACATCTTTGTTTTTACTAAATTTTTGAATTGTCAAATTGGTATTCCCGTTCTGATCGACTGATAGATTCAAAGAGTTATTCGATTAGTGCTAACTTCTGAAAAATGAAGACATGATTTGTGTCTCATTAAATTGTTTTTATCATTGACATCATTTTTCTACACTCTTATGATAAAAATGGTTTCGTATTTATTGTTTTGATTTAGAATAAGCTATGATTATCGTGTTACGATATAAACTCATTTCTGTTTATCTAATTTTTGATCTCATTTTTTAAAAATTTCACTCACAGCGAATTATTTGTCATTTAAAAGAATTTTGGTGTAACTTAACAAAGCCTTATATTAACATCACCTTTAATCTAATGTCTTTCATCAAACTTTATCGCTCTATTCTTTAAGAAACGCATTGTTTCGAAGACATGGCTTAAATCTGAGCATTTTTGTTATTTCCGCTTTCAATCAAACTGAAAGTTATGAATTTTCATTTATTGAAATACTTGATTTTTTCTTATCCGATAAGTCGATTCTTTTGAATTATATTTGAAGTCTATTATGTTTTGATTTGCGATCGCTAGTTATCTTGTTTTATAAAAAGTAAATGTTTATTTGTTTAACTTGCTTTACTTGTCATAAAAAATTTGATGTTAAAAGTAAAAGAAAAACAAATATTTATTAAAAGCTCAATTCAGAGCAAATAAACATAAGTTGATGTAAAAGCTGTTTATCGTAATTGTTAG
Source organism: Archegozetes longisetosus (assembly GCA_018873245.2). NCBI lineage: Eukaryota > Metazoa > Arthropoda > Arachnida > Sarcoptiformes > Trhypochthoniidae > Archegozetes > Archegozetes longisetosus. The sequence continues at coordinate 11,911,577 of JAEMBT020000007.1, forward strand.
ACCCTATTGGCTATTATGTTAATTATAACCTATGATTTTTCGAGATAGTCATAATCGTAATCCCTATTTATTAAAATAATATTGATCATAAACATTTTTGAGAGATCTCACGCATATAAGTCATGAATAGCTAAAACTATGTAAAAAAGTTCTTTTCTGATACTAATCTTCAATCCGGCTTATCTTCGAGTGATTTATTTCATAAATTAAGAGCACTCTTTCTTTGAAGGTAACCGTAAAAAAATGATAAAATTTCTATAAGTTACTGTTAATTCGAGAAATTTATTAGATATAAAACGAAATTTGTTATCTAAATATATTCTGATGCACTTTTTTATAGTTATAGCCCTGAAATGTTATAAGTATAATTTTGTTGTGGTATTTGTTCACATTATTTTGAATACATTTTATGTGAAGGGAGGGGTCATTCATCTTCTATTATTATTATTTTTCCTTTTATCAAATGATTTTTTCTGAAACATTATTAAAAAACCTACAAAAACATAATTACATCCTCATTTTGAAATTGAGGAATCCTAAAGTTTTAAGCAAGTGGTTTCTTTTCATCAAAAATTTTAACTTTCGGTTAAAAGACTTTCTGTAATAAAATATAATTACCAGATTTAAAAAAGAACTTTAATAGCACTTAACATGAAACATGAGTTTTGATTTGATTTGGAGTAGTGATTAGCATCACATGGAAAGTCAGCGAAAAATAACGGCAAAATTTTTTTTTCACATGCACAATAATTATTTGCTCTGATATCCAATTTTAAATATTGATTTCGATTTAAAGTCTGATTGAGTACAGAAATAATTCAAAATAAATAGTTTTTTTAATTCAACGTCTAGCTTAATGTTTGCTTTGATACTATTTTAACTTTAATTATGCTTAGCCTTCATTTTTATTGCTTTTTAACTTTCTTATCGAATTTGTAAACTTCGCTCTTATGGACCTTCTTTAATTATCCCAGTGGACAGCATTTTTTGTATGGGAAATAGCGTGACCTAAACATTATTTTTAGTACAGACAAAATTAATTAATTTTAAAATTAGTGATTAAAGTAGATTTTGCATTTTAATCGCTTACACGCTTTATTATGGTTAAAGGTAGTTTAGTGTATTGCTCAATATTGATTTAAGTATAGCTTTCAAATTGAATGCATATTCAAATTCATTGATGTGCACAAAATCAATTTTGCATTCATTTTTATTGCGAACACTATTGTTTGAATTGTCATTAATCGGATGTGCACTTCCGTAAAGCTTAGGTCTGGCTTCAAAGGTAAAAGTGAGAAGTAATTGTTTTGTATATTTTTGCATGCTTTTTTGGCTCGCTTTATTTAAATATATTAATCAGTTTATAAGAGCGAAACATTTATTAATTTTTCATTGGAATCATTTCGGATAAGAACCTAATATAAGGTCAAGGCGACCGAGTTTTGTGACCATTTATATGATCATAAATGTTAAAAAGTACAATACGAGTCAATCTCAGATCAGGCGAGTGAGTGAGTGAGTGAGTGAGTGAGTGAGTGAGTGAGTGAGTGAGTGAGTGAGTGAGTGAGTGAGTGAGAGGGAGAGAGAGAGAGGGAGAGAGAGAGAGAGAGAGAGAGAGAGAGAGAGGGAGAGGGAGAGAGGGAGAGGGAGAGAGGGAGAGGGAGAGAGAGGGAGAGAGAGATACGTGACTACAATTTTAAGTGATGTATAACTTCCTTCCTTTTGGAATTTGAATAGTCCAGGTATTGTGGAGTGGATGACAGAGAGAGTGGAAAAACTAGACAATAATTACACAATTAAAACAAGACTATCGCATAGTCGCGGTCATTAACTGCCCACTCAATTGAAGGATGAGAACATGGATATAATAAAATAAATTTGAAATAAAAAGTTAACCGAATATATGCTTGAGATTTTGTGTTTAGACGCTCTAATAATTACTTTAAATAAGATTTTGCTTTTTGTGTCTTAAAGAGTCAAACGATTGAATATAAAGTTTTGAAAAGCAAATTAAACTCTGATCAAATTTTTTATCAAATAAGTCTAATTTTCATTATACGTTATAACTTAAGCTCAAAAATAGCTCAATTGTGATCAAATTTGATTGTTTCTGTTTATGTTTTATCTATTTTTGATTGTTTGTACAATTAATTGGCTCATAGTTAAGTTTGAGTGCATTTTGCTGTGAGTTTTCACAAAAAGTGTCATTCAAAATGTTGACACTATTAAAAACTTAGTTTTTTAGTTAAGAACAGTTAGAGTTCAACTATTTTTCATTGGAGAATAAAAAGATCGTTTTGATTTCTCACTTTGCAAATTGAATACTTGCGGAAAAATAAAAAGTATTTTTATATGAATAAAACTTACAGAGCTTTAAGGAACATTGCAATCTAAATTTTTGCTCAACGCAACAGATGTCAGTAACGCTGCACTTTTGTAGGCAATTTTAAATGTATGATCTTTTTCAATATATCGATTATTTAATAACAATTTCATATGGATTAGGTTCTAAATTATTAAATAACTTCTACTAAAAAAGTTGTGTCGTCTCTATTTAGACATAAAATAGGAAATGCTAGCAATAAGTTTGACAGCTACATTAAGCCATTCTACTTATTTCTCATTTGTCGATCAAAAATAATTGAAAAAGTTAATAAGGTTCTTTTTAAATAACTTGGCTCTTCAGCACTTCAGTAGTAAAAAATTATTGATTCAAATTTGAAATAAGATTGATCATCATTTTTTAGAGCCCAAAAAGTTGTTCTATGAAAGCAGATGTTTAACTGTTTTGAAATGAAAATCAATTTTCATACTTAATCAATGAACGCTTAGAATACTTTAAATTTAAACTGTTTCGTTCGTATTACCAATCAGTTATAGATCACGACTAATGTTATACTGATTTCATTTATTTAAATAAGAGTGAAGATTCTTGTCTAGTATTAGAACCTGATTTTCAAGCTGTAAATTACAACTTGTCATATGCTATAAGACTAATGCCCACTATATTTCAGGAATAATTTGAAAATCATGTTAATTTCAAATTTTATTAATTTTTTACTGGTCGCTAATCTTGATATCATATCTAAAATTTGCATTTTATAATAGTTTGAGAAATTATTGAGATGAAAATAAAATACAGTTAATGGTTGAGATATCTTTCAATTTTGAAAATGATTACACAAAGTTCGCTGAGAACTTGAAAGTATGAGCATTCTTTCATTTATAAGGAGTCAACTTGCTGAGCAAAATAAACTTGTTTTATAGTTTTCATTGATCTAACTTTTGATATCTTGACTAAAATTTGATCAGTAATCTTCGCATAACCTCTTAGATTGAAAGTGCAGGTGTCTTACATCTAAAATATGACATTAGCGTAATATTCGACAGTCAGACACAGTCAGTCAATCGTATGACAAGTTGTGAACAATGAGAAACACCTGCTTTCAGATAAAATAATTGTAAAATATGATCAAACATTTTTGTGCGAATTAATTGAACCAAATTAATAAATGATTTTCATATGATAAGTGGGCGAAAATTATGATTTAAAGTTACATCAAATTATGATTGATTAAACAAGTTTAGAATAATGTTCTTCAACAATATCAAACCTACCAAATACATGTTTTCAATTTTAATATTCAGTTTTCATATTAATTTCATGTTAATTTTGATTAATTGCTTAATGCTTTTATGATTGAAAGTTGAAGCACAAATTGATTTTCCTTATAATTGATGAGACATCAAACACAGGATAGGTGTGAAAAAGATCATAGAGAGTTAGCGTTTACTTTTACCAACAGTTCAGTGCCACACATTTCAGAGTATAAAACAATAAGTATTAAGTTTGAATTATTATATCGAGCCTCTTGTTACAGTTAGCATGTCAAAATTACTTTGAGGTAAAAAAGTGTTAGGACTACATTCAAGTTCAATCAGATATTCATATTTAATCACACAACAGTTTTTTATCATCAGCTATAGCCACTCTAAAGCTGGTGCGTCACTATTTATGGTCTTTAATTTAATGTGTCAATCAGTTTGTAAGTTGAAATGAGGTGATAATGCAAGTTAAAACAATTAAACAGTCAGTCATGTTTTCGATTCATTTTAATGAAGTATATCTTTGAGACACCAGTCTATCAGTTGACTGCGAGACTTTCATTTATAAATTTTGCGTCTCTAAATATAATTACGATGTGTGAACATTTCCATGACTATGATGACTATTATTTTGTAATCACAATTTTATCAAATGAAGAGTCAAATCACAAACCTCTTTAAATTGAAACTATAAATTGAAAAAACAGTTTTTATCGCTTACATTGTTAGATTACGCATAAAATGATTTTTAATGTTTAAGCGATGCGTTAAGAATTTGATTGAATAGATTCTGAGTTTATTTGATTTGTCCATAAAGTTGAACAACTATGAACTGAGAATATAGTTTGAATGCTCGTAAAATAAAACTTATGTCCCTCTGCGAGAAGAGAAAAAGTGTAATTGAAATGTTGCGGTTTTAATGTTTTCGTTTTTATTGTATCTGTTGTAACGAACGTAGTGCTCAATAATGAAGAGGTTAATGATTCAATAGTAAACAAATTTGGGTGGCGTGCAGTTGAAAAAATGCGTTTCTAAGTGACTGAATTTCAATGTTAGCCCCAAAGCTAAATAGTTGTTAAAAAGCACTTAATAAACGTAATGTTCCGGTAGTTTATATTAGATGTCGTTTGTTAATAAAATAGTTTTCATCCTTCCTGGACTCTATTCAATAGGATTTAATGTTTAGGCGCGAAGTTTATTGAAGAAAAAGTTATTTCAATCTTAAAAAATGTTCCGAGTTTTTCAAGTATGAAATGCCTTCACTTTATGTGAAAACGATTTCCTCAACTATATGTTGATTAGAAACCTCGTAAATATTATTTATTGAATCAACTTTTACAAGTTCAATATTTTGATCTTTAGCATAAACATTGCTATTATCTTCGAAAAAATGAATCATGTTACTTAATTAACATTAAATGAGTATTTTAGAGAATATTGACAGCTTCTAATCTTATTGTCTTAAGTTGAAAAATGTTGCAGTAAGTTATTTTGAAAACTATAAGCTTTTTTGATGTGACGCTTTGAAGCTATACTACACTGAATACTGTTTCATTTAATGATAGTCGAGATAAGTTAAAAATAAAGTTTCTCTTTATAACACAAAGCTGTAAATAGAATCTTGAGCTGATGAAAAAGTGCTTTAATAACAAGTATATTTCCGTAATTACATGTTATACCGTCATTAGTATTGGTTGTGATCTATTAAAAATTGATGTTAAACACTGATCGTCGTTCTGCGAGGGAACATCATTTGTAAAGCAGTACGACATTATTCATTATATTCAAATTATTTTGCATATCACATGTATAACGTTATTACAATCAATATCTACAGTGATAGAGATAATAAAACCTAGGTTCAAATTTAATTTCTCTATTTTAGTTAAGAATTCGATCTATAATTCTCTGTGAATATGTTTACCAAATGCTTTACTGAAAAACAACTTGTTCAAATTCGATCAAATATAAACGCATCACTTATACAGAATATTGTTAATTAAGGAAACTATTTTCAACATTTTTTTGCCAATTTCAATTTCTGCATAAATTTGAAGTTAATTTTTTTCCTATACTATAATACTTTGATTTATTGTGCGCTTAGTCCAAGTTTGATGATCACTTTGATTTAGTGCTTAAGTTTAGTCATTACGAATATTTCAGGTTTTATCTGAAAAAACGCATTCGCTATTAAAGTAGGCACGAGTTTGACTCTCATTAATAGGATATATTTTTCCAATAAATTTGATAGAGCCTCACACTTAAATATAGCTGCATCGCTTTTCTCAATAATCAACTTTTATAATAAGTAATGAGACTTTAGATTTGTTTCCAAATACTGAAAAATGAACTCAAAGCTTAAACTGAGAAATCACCCAAAATAGGAATCTAATTATTGCCAAATTATTATTACTTAAAATTGATAGAATGCGCAACAATTATGTTGAGAACCAGTTTTTTAGTGTGAATTATAACGAATTTTTCAACCAAAAAATATATCCAAATATTTGATTGCAGAAGATTTCTTTCATTAATTACAGTGTTCGGCCTCGAGAAAGAAGTTTGATGACAAATTTATGGTTCAAATTTGCAACTGAAAACTTTTTTGCATTCCTTTATTTTTTATAGCTTGTAATTATTAACTATTGTACTGATAAATTGCAAGTGATATCCTTCTTAACTATACATTGAAATTGAGATAATAATTCATAATATGATACCCGGATTTTTCACAATCCTTCCTGTTATTGGCCGAACAGTAGCAGAGCATCTAAAGCTGCATCTTCTCAACTCTCTCATGAGTCCAAGTTAACCTTTAATTTAGATGCTCTTGTATTTTGATAATGATAATCATTGTATACTTTCACAGGTGGTTAAACTTTTCTCAACTGTATGTATAAAAGCCTTTATACTGATAGCATACACTCTGACACACCCCTACAATAATACGCTCTTTAAAGTGTAACATTCATTCTGGTTTGCAATCAAGTGAATTGGACACTTTTTATATTTTGTCTTCCTTAATATCTTACTTCATAACTAATGCGCGCAAGTTTCATAAATATATTGTTTACAATTAGGTTTTGCGTCAACTTGAAAGTTTAAGATCCTTTCATGTCCTAAATACTATTGTGGGCACTCTGTCGGATAGTTTTCTCTTTTCTCTTTTGCTGGAGTGGGACTCAGTCTGTGACTCTTTCTCTCCTCTCTCTTATTTGCATAAATGTTTGACGAATGCTATGATTCTATTGTAAGCATGAACATAATGATTATCAGATACTAATGATTAGCTTTACCTATTACTGGATTACAGCCTTCGGGCGTAGTATGATTTAAGTTTAGCAAATAATTTCAATCATAAATAACATGAATTTAAATTCTTCAAATTCTATTGAATTGCTTTTCAAAAAATACTCAATTATTTGCATTTATTAATTCGGAAATCAAAATTTAGTTCATGGTCTCTAACAAAACAATTGCCATTTTGAACAATTCAATTAAGAAAACTGATTCTGTTTTTCTGGAATTGGATCTCTAATTTGTTTGGTTTGATTTATAGACTCACTATTTTCTTACAATAATTTGAATACTTAAGAATTGCTTAGGTAACAAATTTATTTATTATAATAAGATCATTTTATTCATTGATAGTATGATTTTCCCAAAATTTGGAACTAAACCATGAATAAAAGGGTAATTTTGATAATCTCTCTCTGCGCTAAAAAATGTTTTGATACGAGTGAAAAATTGACTGTACGTAGAAATAGCTTTAAGGCTTTGACGGGCCAAATATTTATAATTGAGACAATACATCAAATTCATGAATTGTTCATATCTCCCTTTGAAGCATAACTTCAATTATGTTTGGCTAAAATTATTTATAATTATATTGAAAGTATGTATATTTTAAAAGTATGTTTAGCATAAAATCAATGATATTTTTCCTGAAACAAATCTAGGATTTCATTTCTGGTTCACGGCTTGGGCTTGATTTTCAAGTGTCATTATTATTGTTTTTGGTTTCTTTCAGCAAAATCAGTTATTATAATAAATTTTCTTCAAATGTATTGTCAATTATATATTGTATCACTTTCAGGATTTCAACCAATTTTCTTAATCTATGAATGCGTGACCTTTATATGTAATAACTGTGAGAGCTTTTTTGTCAAGCAACACTTTCAAAGTTCTTGATTTTATTAATTCATAAAATTTGAACAAGTTTTATCATATAGTATTTGATTCGCTCAATATGATTGAGATAATTGAACAATTGGTCTCTTGTATATTATCTTTTCAATTGAATCTACTTTTGCAAAAATTTCAATATTCATTACAACGACTGATTTTCTTATAAAACAAATATTTTGGAAACGTAAGCACGTCACTTCATTAGCAAGAAGTAAGCTTTTAGTAAAATTTAACTTCAGTTAAGATAACTGTTTCCGAAATCACTTAAAATATTTAAAAGATTGAAATTGACAGCTCTTGTAATTTCTAACATTCCTTTATTTGTTGTTCGCAGTGAGTTATCGCACAAGTATTTATTGTCGGGCTGTTTGATAAAACGATAAACTCTCACTGTTATTATTGCTATTATTAATTTCGATAAACGAAAGAATCATAATGAGCAAAACCTGATTTTTGCTTTGAATGCAGCTAACAGCCAGATAGTTTACAATAAGCTACACTTGTTTTTCTTTTTCTTTTTGAATCGTTCGAGTCTGAACTCCTTAATATTGAACTGAATATTTGATTTGAACAATTAGTTTCGAGTTAAGTTTATTACACGTTTGTATAGCTTTATTTGAAAGCATGTATTAAAGGTTATCAATCTTTTCATATGAGTGCTGTTTATTATTACTATTTGAAAATATAATTAATCGATTAATTTGCATAACTTGAAAGCAAAGGATTTATAACAGGGTAATTTTAGTGAGTCAAATTGATAGTCTGATTATACTGCTTAAATTAATAAAAATACTTCTCAATTGTGAGTTACAGCGATTTGCTCAACATATTTAACGTCTACTTTTAGATATACGTAAACAACTTGTTTTCTCTAAATGATTTGAATTAATTTGCAATAATTACAACAAATGTAAGGTTTTGTTGTAGATCAATTTTCATATGAACTCATTAACTGAAAATATTCGAAAAATGGAAAAGTCCGTAGCGAAAGTTGATTCAATGGTAATTAGTAATGGTATAGTTAGAAGAGATTCATAATAGGTATATCGCTGTCTCTCATTAGATTCGTCTCAGTTTCAACAAGTGGTCGATAATAATAAAGTCAGACCTAGGAATACATGGATCGTGTATGACAAAAGTTAGAAAAGACCAATAATAGGCATATGTAATAATAATAGTTAATATGCAAATTTATAGGTTCTTTTGCATTCATATATACACCGACTTTTCAAACACGATGAGGTTTTTTCATTGTATAAACTGAATGACTGATGTTTTCTGTCATTTGTTGACAGGTCAGGACTTTGTTCAATCTGAATATTAATTTTTTCTACAGCTAGACTATAGCTCATTCGCAGATACTAAATAAGATGACAAGTTCGGCATTTCTTCTAAAAATCATAAACTTTTAAAGTTGTTAGGCTTTACTTTTGACATATTCATAAATTTGAACATTTTTTATCAAACAATTTATTGAAGTTGACAAACATAATCTGATTCATCCTGAATCCATCATTTGTCTCTAGTCCGTTTGTAGGTAAGTACTCATTTGTTTATTTATAATTTAATCAAACTATTCTACGACCAGATTTAAATTGAATATGATTTACGAACATCCCTTATCTATAAATTCCAATGAATACATTTCTTTCTCTGATTTTTATATGATTGCGAGTTATAACACAATTATTGAATATTGCGAAAAGTCCTCGAATGTATATAGTTAAGTAGATTCAGTTTTATTTGCAGCTACTTATGAAAGTTTACTCTGATAAAAAGCAATATTAAAGCCCAAAAAACTGTTGATTACTGATGATAGTTTTGAACTTTGAGGAAGAATCGAGGGCAGAAAAGTTGTCTTATCGGTCTCTTAAGTTTATTATTGAAATCCGAAAAGTTTTTCTCTTATGGGTTAAACTTTTCTAACGGATAAGTATAAGTTTTTTATTTCATGTAATTATGTTTTTTCTGTCCTCTTCTATCAATTTCATGTCTGAAAGATGTTCGATATATTTACATGAAAAGACTCACTTATGTAACGCTTGATTTTATTGCTGATTCCTAGCACAGAATAAAATGAATAATCACAGTACAAATGTCCTGATTTTGACAGAAGAAATGCGGCCAAAGGGCAATCCAACACAAATATTTCAATGTATTTTTCTATTTTCCCAAAATTAAGTAGATAATGATCATAACTTCGAATAGAGTAGCGCACATTTTTCCATAATTCTTCACTGTTTAGCGATAAATCCCTTTTTTATGATGCGATCATGTGAGTGTCAAATGAGAAACAATATTCTTAAGCATTATTTAAATTATTTTTTTGATTCGATGTGAGAAGTGTTTGAAGCGAGACTCGTTAACCTTACCTCATATTAAGCTATTCCTAGAGTAGTTCACTGTATCAGTTATAATAACATTTAACGAATATGTTTCCTTTATTCTTCTATATTCTACAATACTTTTATCTTTTATAGTAGAGAAATTAATGCAAAACAATGTATGACTTGAACTATCCAAACAGTAAGTTTTTATTTTGTATTGATTGTATTGCAGTTAAATTAGCCACAGTATTAGTCTTTAACTCACCATTTGTTACGACTAAGAACTGATTTTATATCCAAATCAATTGTATTATTTATGCCTAAGATAGTTTTATTTTTTTAGTTTTAGAGGAAAACAATATCTCATATACTACTTCTTCCGATCACGTATCTGTTGTGTAGGCTAGGTTTCAATTTAAAACTATATTTTATTGGATTGTATGATTTTTTTTTCATGAAAATAATTATAGTTTTGGCAAATCGATTAAGTTTACATGAAGTTCATTCAAAGTTACACTTTTGTAAAGAAAAAAAAACAAGAAAACCTAGAAGAAATTATTTTATATAGATTTCTAATGTTTAATTTATCTAAAAAAAGTCCATTTGATAAAAAAACAGAAGTTATGCTCCATTTGTTTGAATGATAGTTGCGTTTAATGACAATTTTTATGTGTGATTTGTGCTCTCTCTGGACATTTAGTGAAATAGTTGTCCCTATTTTTCATAAGTTGACGACTTTTTTCTTTATCTTTTCCGATGAAAAATGCTCAGGTATAAAAAATTGATACAAAAAATTGAGTAATGAAAGTATTTTGGAGATAATTTATAGCAATTATTTCAAAATTATGAGAAAGTTTGTGTAATCATTAAGGAGTTGTAGAATTTTATGTTTGTATAGCTTTGTTTCAATAGAAAATATAGGCGACCACAATCATTTTTGATCTGATGCTAAAATTATACCTGCAAAAATAGCCCAATTATCTTATAATACAGTAATTTGAAGGCCGAGAGTCTTGTTTCTGGACTTAAATCAGACAACAGATCAGGAATGAAGTGTTTCAAAACCAATAATTTCTCGTTATGTATTGAACACGGATTTAATTTGTCTATTTTCGGACTCAAACTTAAAGGATTGTCAAATTTTAGAATGAATTTGAATAAAAATAACAATTGACTCATTTTTGAAATGCAATTTTGTCAAATCTTGAAAGCAGTTGTGTCGGTACAGTCAACCAATTTCATACTAATCCGAGCTATTTATAAAAATGAAGCTAACAAATAATCGTAAGACGAAACTGTTGCAAATGAAGTAGTCTGATTAGTTCAATAGATGAGACATCGATTTTATTAATTTGGACAAAATCTTATTAGTAGATCAATAGCAGAGAAGCAAATAGCAGTCGGAATAAATTACAAGTTTAATGAGTGAACACAGTAATGACTTGATTCGACTAAAACGCCTAAAATAAGTTTTTCGAACTTTTATTTATTTAAAATGGAGATAATGACATCTTATATATAATTCGTAAGCTATAAGATATGTATAGTTTTGTTGTTCTGGTATAATAATTGCTTATTAGCGTGTAATTGCATTAAAGTTGGAGTGTTTCTTCAAAAAAGTAGATTTCACAGTTTGCTTGCGCTAAACCATTACTCAGTAGTCATTATTTGAGATAATTGTTGTATATTTGTTATTTATTTATAATTAAATAATTTGTTCGTAATAGAATATCTACTTTAGAATCAAGAATGAATACATTAAAATCTGAGATTTATTGATTTTTTAGTTGAGCAACACTTTAATCTGTATTATGTACTGACTGTTCGTGTTGACGACTCAGTTTTATCCAGAGTTGTCACTTTGCAAAAAGTACTGTTAGCAACCCATTTGATCGTACAGAGTATATAACAATTATTTGAAACATACCTTTTGCATGCATTCATATCTGTTTAAATAAAGTAAGAATTGATTTCATACGTATTTGATATAATGAGAATTGTTTTTAGGCATCATAAAATCATATTCGTTTTTTACATGATATGCATAATAATAATGATTTACTTAGTTTAATAATTCCATAATCTAAACTTTATTTGTAAAATGAACTCAGAAAAAGTTTTTAGACGCTTTCGCTTTGAAAATTTTCTACTCTGATTAGTAACAGGAGTAATAAAACGCCGCGAAGAAAAAAATAATGACCTTTATATAGATTTACTCAAACAATATAAACTTAAGAGATACGAATTTTTACTCCAGAATCAATTTGTTTATCATTATTTTTATGCTTAGCGGAGTAGTTCTTAATATAACTTGTTGGATATCAAGTTTCTTAATATATTCAAAATACTTTAAATGAGAAGTAACGCTAAAAGTTGAGAGAACATCGTGTTGTGCGAACATGTGCAAATTGGTTCGCCTCGAGCCTTAATAAGAATAATAATCATGTTTGTTCTATCATTTTAAATCAACTTTTCACTCGACTTATCTTTTGTCAAAAAATATAATAGAAAACTTTATCAAACTTTTGCTTTGAAATCATTTTTAACTTGAATGTAACGTATTTCGCTTATTCTTTAGGTAAAAGCACAAGAAAATCATTTTAAAAATAGCAAAGTTTTACCCAAAATGATCAGTTTGTGTGTTGTTGAAAAGGTTTTCGTATTTTCTTTTAACTTATAAAAGCTAAACTTTTCTCTTTGATCAGTACATACATGTAATTGACATCTGTTTAGAAATATATGAAAGAACCTTTTATATGAAAACAATCATTTTATTATTAGATTTTCACAATAGACATTTTGTTATGCATTTTCAATATCAAAATTACTGAATCTTTAAAGCAAAAGTCTTTTTCATCGGTAGAGCTCACTTTTCACATATATTTTGGTGTAAACTTAATTGATTTTAAAAGAGACCCCATTAAGATAAATGAATAGTTTTATGAACTTGAATTGTTTGGTCCGGTTTAAGCCTGGCTTCGATTGCATTTCAATAAAAAAAAGGTTGTCTCTCAGGTAAGTTGATGCTTTCATGGCATAATGGAGACTGGCTTTTTAAATCACTTACAATTGAACGAACAAGGTAGTTTAATCTGAGTTTAGTCTTTTACTGACTTATGAGCTCAAATAGATTTCCTAAATCTTACGAACGAAGAAATTACGTTATTTCGCTGTTTAGTCAACAATTTGAGTGAGGCATAGCTTTAATCGTCCCAAACTCTGTTAACTAATTTACGATTCCTGTTCGCTTAAGTAAACTCATTTGCACAACTGTTTCAAATTATTTTAACTTCAAATTTGAGGATAAGATTTGTTGTATTCAAATCGAAGAACAAACAGACATTTCTATTGATTTTCCAAAAGCTACTTTTCAAAACTTTCGTACGATTTGGTTGTATATTTTTCAATCAAGTTTTGTTTTAAGGTTCAATAGGACGTAGTTTAAGTTACAGAGTAATCAAATTGAAACTTTATAAAGTAATTTTTGCTTATTAAGGAGTTTATTGGTTCGTAAAGTAGTGAATCACAGTTTATGTATTTGGCAAAAGTAAACTCTATCGCATCGATCGGCACTAAATGTCATTAAGGACTTCATTAAACGGTTCGCACAAATAATATGTATGACCGAAGTGTTTAGTAAAACAAGAGAGACTCTAAAATCATTTACATTTTATAACTTATTCTCAATTCGAGTCAATTATTGTGAATAATATAGAGAAATTGAAGATTCTCTTACTCGTGACAGACTATCCTATTATTTTGTCATTTTTATGTCATTCAAAATGTCATACAAATGAAAGGTCGACAAAAAAATAGTTGTTTTGCATCAAAGCAATCAAATAGCAAACGTTATTTCTATTTTTTTAAACTCTTTCAGACTTAAGTTGAACTATTTCATTACATTAACGAACAATATAATGAAATAGAAAAAATAAGTTAATGGTTTAATTGCAATGTGAGCCAAAATTTAGTATTTGTGTCAAATTGCATAAAAGCTGAGTCTGAACTGTAAAACTTTTGTTTTCTTATTTATTTGAACTTTCGATAAATATATATTTAACTTCGATTGTCCATTTAATACTGACTTTAGAGCCAATTAGATCAAAACTGCGGTCGAATTCACGCCTCAACAACTCTCAATATCTAATTTATTTGATTAAGTTTTTGAACTTTTCAAATGTGTTATCAATCGGACACTCAACAGAGTGCTTAACTTTTCATGTATTGGAAAGCTTCAAGTTTTTTGAAGGAAAAACTTGTCGATAATCGATTAAATATACATAAAAATGTGATAATTTCAGTGTAAGAAAAGTTGTTAATGTGTCGAATTAAACTGAATATAATTTAACTAAATTGGATAGTAATATCTGTTAGACTTGAGTTAATAGAATATCCTTTATTTAATTGCATTTCATATCTATTTAAATGACTAGAAGTTTGAAGCGATAACTCAAGGGTTAGCACATCTTCAATAATCCTGAATCTGAGTAATCTATCGAAATAATCCATTTTAAATAGAAATGGAGAAACTTGGAATAGATGGTGCAATAACATAAATATTGTTTCCTAAAAAGATGTTCGAAAAAGACGTTAAGATTTTGAGAATAGACAATCTAGTTATACTTGATTCTGTCTTATTATCAAGTACATATTTATGTAAGCTAACCTTCATTATGAAGTTGATTCATCACAATTTTAATCTCTATTGCAATTTGATTGGATCAACAGTTTTATCCAATAATCAAAAGTGGTTTTTTCAAAAACTCATAAAATAGCAACAAATCTGTTGTTTGCGCAACATTTACATTGAATCATAATTAATGTTTCAAATTGTAATAATAGTGAGTATTTGTTTACGAAAAAAGCTAGAGTTTGTGCCAATTAAATAAAATTAGCTTTAGTTTTAATTGAGGTAAATGTTGGAATACAAGTGTGACCAGAGTTGCAAACACTATTTGGTTAGTCATTAATTTGATGCTTTCATTAACAAACACTCGGATTGATTATCGTGTAGTTGTTGATTAAGTTCAAACTTTAGTTAATTTGTTATTCGTGTCGAATGTATTTTCGTATTGATTGCGAAATGAAATATTTTTTGTTATGACTGTTTCTTCCTTTTGACTCTGGATTTGGTCTACTTTAGTCTACAAACTCTCTATTTAGCAGTCATTTAAGTCAAATTAACAGTTGAATAACTGTGTTATTATTAGTTGTCAAAACTTACGTAAAAAGTTTTCAATTTTAAGAACCTGATCATCAAATAAGACACTCCCCGATAAATACTGTCAAAAATGACTTATATATAGTTCGAAGTGAGAGCTTAACAACAAATAATAAGTTATGTTTACTTATACAACAAATTTAATTGTCTTCTGTTGATCCGACTCAACTGATACATTGCATAACTGAATCTAAGACTGTGGGACGGCTTTCGTAACCGACTCACCAAACTTTTCTGCCCTCGGAGTAAACGTCACTGAAATAGTGTTTGGACTCAGACGTAAAGGGGAGGACCAATCAAATCACAAAACAATCTACAAGTGAACAACAAAAATCACTTTAAACCAATTCTTTACCGTTATATGAGTTGTTTGACGTCAAATCACAGACAAGTCACAGGCATTTGTGAGAATTGTTTGTATTCGACGTTTGTTTTCAATTTATTTTTATTGCTAACCTTTAAAAACAACTTTCATATTGTTTGATAACACTATCGATCAGATTAGATGACAAACTTTTACATCGAATAGTCCTTATCTGTGATCAAATTTGCGTCAAATGTCATTAGATATAAGTTTTGTTTTCTGGGATTTGACAAAAATGTGTTCATCTTATGTATAATTATTTGATTAAGGATTTAAGTTACTCACGTTTAACTGTTTGGTGTGGTATTCATACGATTTTCTACTGCCATAAATGATCATTTTTCAGCAATCAATGCTCGCAAATTGCTATGTCCTCAACAGGTAATCAGTTTGTTTATTCTTATTGTTTTATCTGCAAATCACAGAGTATGGGCTCATTTGACTCATTCGCGCAAATATTGTTAGCGTTTGCTTTCTTTCGGATCATTGATAAACCAAAGTTTTTTCACAATTTATTTCATTCTCTTCCTCAGTAATTATTTGTAGGCAATCGTATGAAATGTTTCTCACTTTTTTAATTGATTGTAGTTTCACAACTTTTTGCAATTGTTTCTTTCATTTATTTTTGTGATCGAGCTTTAAATCCCAAAACTTATTTTTGATACAAAATTGGGCTAAAGAGTGAGAGACGATATTCTGTGGGGGGAGAGAGAGAGATCATGGTATCCGTAATTGATATGCTTTTTTTATAAATGTGTATATATTTTGCCAAGTTTTCCGGAAGACTGAAATTGTTCGGGAGTTTATGAATTGTTAGAAAATGTTTTGATAGACAGTTATTGATCGTACAAATAATAGGCAAACTTTATATAACCAGTTATCTTTCAAACTTTGTGTATTTATAATCAATTTGATGTTCTTTATATTAAATAATTTAAGGAACTAATGTACATTCAGATAAATTTTGAATTTTTTTCAAAACAAAATTACATTTTCTTCGATATTTGATGCGTGAAAATCTTATGATTTTTTATTTTGAATACAATATCACAAATAGATTTCAAATAAGATATTTTCAATTATAAAATGATAAAAAAATATAAGTTTATTTATAATATTTATTTGTGAGAATTTTTTTCCAAATTTTTCCACAAAAATAGAGAAAATCGTATTATTGAAATAAAGCAGTTCTCAGTGCAAAAATGATCGATAATAAGTTTCGTCCAATTATTTTCCATAATTATAGCCTTTATTGTGATATTGAACAGAAAAATGTTAATCAAGAAAATGCCTATTCTTTTATTATAGTTAAACGCTAAATGGGTATAACACTCAAATTGAAAGTCGCGGACATTAAATTAGACCTATTTGTTTCAAAAGTTTGATCAGATTCAGAAATGATTCGATTACAAGAACTCGCCATTAAATCTATCTAATTTTAAGAACACTGAATAACCATTTGAGTGAAGATCAATTTTTATAATAAACTAGAATTAATATAAATAATGAATTTTTGTATTAAGTTTAACTTAATTACACCTGATAGCAATATGCAATGCCTTTTATGAATATTTTAGAGTATTAGCAGTTCTACATTTTTCGGCTCACAAAATATCACAATTGTTCCAGAGACAAATGTGGAAATCCATCAGATAAGAAGCTGACGAAAAGATCTATCTATCAAGTTTTGCTTGTTAACTTGTGTTTCGAAACTTAATGCTCAAATTAGCTCTCATAATAAGTTGAAGTTTCATAGTTTAAATGTGTAATTGAGTTGCCATGAATGTCATCTTAATAGGTGTAATCAGATCGAAATTTCAAAAAATATAATTCATTATTTTTTTTCAAATTATGAAAAGAGCGTTAAAGTGTTTTATGAAGTTTATGTTTGGAAGCATTAATTTATGAAATGATATGAAAAAAACACACAGTTTATGCTCTGCTTATTCGATGATCTCATTTTTGATAGAGAAACACAAGACTTGAATGCATTACTCACACGTATATTAGGCTTATTTTGTATACCCGTTAGTATTTTTGGCTGTATAAGAGGTATAACAGATTTTCTTTCAAGTTTTATTGTCTAACGTTTGTCAGAATCTGTTACTTCTACGACCAATTCACAAATTATAGGTCAAAATTCTTATGTATGATTAAATTAAAGCTAATTTTTGTATCAAATTTGAATAAACTGTTCTGCTGTTGATTTTTTTATTGCAAGAAAAAACTTATTTTTAGCTTTAATGCATTTATTTTAGTTGTTAGCTATGGTTTTTATGCAAATAATTGTTATGCAGTTTCAGATAAGCTTATGATAAGTTGCTGTAATTATTCCTAAGAATTATTATTATCAATTATTTATTATTTCAGAGCTCTATTTTTCTTTGGCAACTTCAATAAAACGTTGCATTTTTTCATTCATAACTTATTTGCTAATTGTATTGAGTGTTTAGCCTAAGTAATACAATTTCCTAATTTCAACGTATAGAATGATTGAAAAGATATGAAAGCTATGAAAGCTATGAAAGCTATCTCACTTATTTGCTTGCTTTCTTAATTAGGATAAGGTAGTCACATTTGAAAACCAATAATAAAATAATTCATTTTTGTCAGTTATCCAAGATTACTATCACACCTCATGTATGACATTCTCATAATGAATTTGTCCAGCATGTAAGCCTTAAAGATGACGTAAGGTAATCCATTACGATTTGTAATTCCATAGTATTTTATCACATTTCAATTTAGTCTTGTAGTAGTTCAAACTTTGCCATTAATAACCTCTAGACTAGAAATTTTTGACAAGTCTAGTTTTTTCATCCAACAACTGATTGCAGCAAACAGTGAAAAACTAAAAGACACAAAATCTCGTTCGAACTGTCATTTTTTAAGGCTATTATAATAGTATCACTTTTATTACTGAAAAAACAATGTTTAGCCTAATTTTTACGTATTTTTGTGCAAAAAGTGATTCAATGTTTGTGAATCGAGACATCACAACGATTGAGACTTTAATAATGCTCTGAAGTCGCAAAATTGTGTTTGACACAAAAATTGACTCATTTACTGAGTATTGACATTACTTTTGGTTTTTATCGTATAGTCAACTCTTTTGATGTCTTGTTTGATATGAAGTGGTGTGGAGTCATATTTTTGGTCGCTTATATATAATTACTTCTGTATTATTTGTTACATAACAACAATTTATTACAAGATATCAAATATCAGTCATTATGATAGCAGAAAGTGTTGGTTAAAAGTGTTGGCAAAGAATCCGTAATCATTTTACTATTTTTCATATTGTATTCAATTGAGTTGGGCACGAATTAGGACACACGCCCAGATTTGCCTTTTTTCTAACAAAAAAATTGTATCTAAATTATATTTGACACTTATTTTGTGAAGTTGCAATTAAATATTGTTCGAATTTAGCAATAATAGTGACGAACAATATAACAATTGTATTTCTATTTGGTATCCTTGCAAAACAAATCAATACTAGTTTGGAGAACTTATTCTCTCCTAAATCTCAATTCCACGATTGTTTCGATGCAATTCATTTAATACTTTGACTCAATCAGCTTTTATCTTTAAGAAAAATTTTGATGTTTTAAATGCTTTAAAAAGTTGTAGTTATAAGTTATAGCCGTGATTATTTTGTTTTCTATTTTCGTGTTGGTCGACAACAAATTTGAAGCTAAAAGATAGTATAGTTTTTCAGGTCTAACAATTAGATAAACATGATTTTGAATCAATACTATAAGTTTAATTTGAATTTAATTGAGACTTGATTCGCGAAATTGGACTGAACATCCTGTATTTGAAAGCACAGAACCTAAAATACTGATCTCTGCTTAACTTGTTTTAGTATTTGTAACATCGATAGAAGTTGTTATTTAGTATCGGAACTTATTATCAATTGTTTAACGCGAAAAAGTGCGCAGTCATTAAAACTAATAGGTTTATAAGAAAAAAGGGACAAAATATTAATATTTGTGTTAATTATAGTAAATAATATCAAATGGTTTTATGGTTAATATGCTTAATGGACCTAAAAATTGATGAAACACTCTTATCCAATTTACTCATTTGAACTGAGATTTTGGGTGTGTTTTCTAATACGATTGACTGCTGAGAGACATAGTATTAGATATACTGCCTTTCACCATAAGTGATGAGCACCGTTTCTACTCATTTTCACGGTACTTGTCATATTGCGAGTTAGCCTAATAATTGTTTTATAAATTACAAGTTATTTTTAAATAGAGCTTACATAAAGTTTCATTTTTTCTATTCACTTCAATATTAGGGATAACTTTATATATGAAATATTTTTTTGATGACATTTTTGAAAAAATGAGTCATACAATTGTTTGAAAACTTTTTGCGTACTAACAAAATAATTGATTCATCTATTGTTTCATATTGAGATCTATTAAGCTTTCGTATCTATAGTTAGACAAGTTTGCCCTCTAAACTCAATGAAACTTAGTGCAGACCCACTAATATTTAAATTCGGTCTAGGACTTCATCTCAAAGATGTTGTCTATTGTGAAACATTTAGTTATTATGTATTACTCGTATACTTAATGCGCTAAAATAGATTTGTTGTCTGTTCCTTATCATTAAACTGAAACGTTTACAATATGAGTTATTTATCGCTCAACATTTATCGGTGCTGGCAATTTTTTATAGGGGTTAAGGATATTGTGTTCTTTTAATAGGCTTCTAAGTAAAATGTCATTTTTCTTTCCTATATTTGTAATTATACGCTAACTAATTTCTAATAGTTTACAGTTTAGACAAGTTTTACAAATATTTCATAGTTATCTACAGTTTCTGTACTGTTCGTAAAATAAATAAATCAATTGTTTTAAAGTAGATGAAAAGTATTTTTTCATTGTTCAATCGAATCAATGTTTGAGACCTTTCCTTTCTTTTCCTTCCCTCGCATTAAATAACTGTTATTTGATTTTTTGAGACCAAAATATGAGAAAATAAGCGAGTTATCCAACGCTGTTATTATTTATCTTATTATTGTTATTACTAGTATTTGAGTGTAAATGTTCAATTAGTCAAAAGTGATTCTTATATAAGTTATCAAAAAGTATTGTTGTGTTCGTTGTGACCCCATTCTAAGACCTTTGAAAACGTGATATACGGCTGCTTTCATTTTCTTAAAGTGTCTAAAATCTTATTTTATTGACCAGTAATAATCGCGTTCAAATGGAAAAGTGATCAAAACAATGAGTCATTTTTATTTTGATTAAACAAAATTTAGACTTAAAAAAGATCACAAACAAAACAATTGATGCCAATAAGAAAAGTTATTTTCTTCAATTCTTTTTTAATAAAGTAATAATCAAACTATTATCCGATACCTATTGAATAAACATCGAGGATTATAGATTACTTTATGTCCTATTCATAAATAATATGCAATTTTTCAATAAGTAAAGGAATGAGAGATAATCAAGTTATTAAATGTTCACAAAAGCGGGTCAGTTGTTGTCGATATGATTTTCAGAGTATAATTGATTCTGAAACTAAAGTTTTTGTTATAAATAGTTGATTCATTGTAACGCTTTACCAAAATGATATTCTAATGCATTTTAATATTACATTTATTTCGAGTACTTAAAGTGTTTTAAATAGACTTCTGAGAAAATTGTACGCAATTTGATCTGGTTATTGAAGAAACGAAGCACTATTCCACGTCAAACTTCAAGTAACCGAATCCTTATATTCTTTATGACTGTCATTATTGAATATTTTCGTAGATTATGCTTTCTAGGTATACTCGCGCGCAGCAATATAAACACATAATTTGACGCAGTATTTATTCGGTGATTACACGATCACTTATCAAATCTATTATTATAATGATATCAATTTGTAAAATTGCCCCAAAGTGACAGTCAAACAAATTAACCCACAAAAGAATCTGCAATTGAATAGTTGTGACGAGAGAATGCAGTCCAACAAATGAAACTAAGATTTAAATTGTTTGTAAAAGTTTGCTCTAAAGTTTACCTTAGTGTTTTAGTGTCTGATAACCTTTGCTTAATATAAATATTTGTAAATATGGGATTTAGGAATCCCTGTAGAGCTGCTCACTCTCTGATCGATCATTTATCGTTATCTATTGTTTAAATTTAAAAAGTGCTTTTATTGTTTATTTTGATGGCTTCAGTCATCTTTAGATTTTGATTAATATACTTTTTAGTTTGAACCCTAACATATTTTGCCTAAAAGTTTTGCTAAAGTTCAAGCATTATTAATTCGAGGGAAACAATGGGCGCAATCTTCTACTTATCCAAACTTAAAACTAATTTTTGTTCAAATTGCTCTGAACATTGTTTTTTATTCCTAGACTCAATTAAATTATGTTTTTACTGTATTGCGGGGCCGAATATGAATCACTATTTGAATTGCACTACAGTATTAAGATGGTTGTTGCTAATCAAAATTATACAATCAAACGTATAGAACAAGTAGCATCTAATAGTTTGCGTTCGGACTGAGTTGCGTTTGAGACCTTCAAATGAACAGTTAGGTACTTTTACTTGAGTTCACCTCAATTTTGTTTATACTATTTATGTTTATCTAATTTTTTGCCATTTAGTTCACTTTGAAACATTTCGACACAGAGTTAGTCGAAGTGAATGAAGAGAATGAGTGAATGAGTGAATGCTGAAAATAACGTAACTAAACATAGATATATTTAGACTCTGTTTTATTTTAAAAAGCAAAACTAACAATTCATAATAATTTGGTATTGCTTAATAGAAATGACGTTTTCAATGTTTTTCTTCAATGAGTTCAACTTTTCCACCAATCAATGAAAGATTATTATAGATATTCTCCCAGTCGTCACATTAAAAAGATTAAGTTTTAGGGAAATTTCGATATCTTTCTGTTTTACATATATGTTTGTACAGAGATCTAAAAGTTTGGAAACAAAATGATGATCCAAACGGATGTTTTACAAACACCTGAAGCAAACCTGAAGCAAACCTGAAGCTTTGATCAATAATTGGGAAAATCCGTTGTACTTAAAAATGAAATAATTTTCCTGTGAGTGATAGTAACTGAATTGCACGGATCAATGGTTATTTTAAAGTTACTTTGATTACCAATACCTTCAGACAATGATAAACACGAACGATGCGTAACTTTCATTGAAATATTCCTCGACAAAATTCCATATGTTGTGGGCTTTTATATGTCTAACTTTACACTGATTTAAAGTTAATACTATTGAAATTATAAATATTTTCTAATCTAATTCAGGTCGCGCTGATTTTGGCGGTATCGATAACGCAGCTTTGGATTTCAGTCAGTTGGAAGATTATATAAATGACGACGAAGACAACAACAGCACAATGTAAGAGATACCACATTAAGCTAGCTTTCTTTTAATTATCATTCGTAATAATATAATATCAGTTATAATATGAGAAAGCGATAACTATAATTTAAAGATAATTTTTAATCTATAATAATAATTCTTCTCGAAGATAACTAATTGAGCGTAAAGTTGATGGCAAACAACGATGAAAAGTGCATTTTTATCGAATTTTTGTACTAAAAATAATTATGGTTCACTTTTGATGAAGTATTTGAAAAGCGAATTGTCAGTTATTGATCCATTTAAAAATACATTATACTTTGCTTAAGCTTTTTCTTATTTATTTAAATGAGCACTGCGTCAGTTTTATCAGAAAATAATTAAGTTTGTTTCAAATTACAGTTTATTCATAGTAAATATAATACGACGTCTTATTTATATTTGTTTCATTGATTGCAATTTAATTGGTTTTTCCATATTGTAAATGCCACTGAATTTCAAGTTAATTTTTCGTTATGTAATACTTGTTGATTCTGTAAAACTTACGACGATCGTAGTGAGTGTCGAACCAAACTGTATGCATATGGGGGAAAACCAACTTAAACACAAATTTGAATTGATGCTATTAAGGTTACCATACCTACAAATTTTGATAGAACTAACCGAAGTCTAATTATCTAAAGGCAAACTTGAGACTCTCGCTAAAGTTTTTGTTGATTCAATGCATACCAGTACTAGTATTTAGAACAATTTGACGCAAATCAAAACAATATTTCATTTGATTTTAAAGACTATAGCAGGCAAATTAAGTTTGGTGTCAGTATTGGGATAAAAAGGATCAATTTAAACACATTTTTTAACATTTTCAATATTGTTTAACGATTTTTTGTATAAATTTGAGTTTTTCTAATTATGTATCGAAAATTGCAATCAAATTATCGGTTGACCTGTTATTGCTTTAGAAAAAACTTATTCAATTGTAGATATATTGCTTTACTATTTGATTGAAAAGCAATTTGCAATCAAAATCAAAATAATGATGTTGAAAAAACATTAACACCGATCCTAAGTATGAAATACTGAACAGTTTAATTGTAATTATACTCTATTTAACGCGGTATGTGGTCATTACGAAATGTAAAATCTCATAGTATGTAATGTTAGCACAATTTACTTACGCATTCTTTCGCTACTGTCGAGATTTGACCTATTATTAGAATCAGTGCGAATTAAGGTTTATTAGACATTACAATAAACTTTTGTCTTATTTTTTGTCAAATTTTCCTATAAGCCTGACAATATGGTCACAAATTCCTAAACTGTTTGTTTGATTGCATTGACCAATGTAAAAAAGCACTTATTGGCACTACTGTACAAGAAGCATCTCTTTCTTTTTAGCAGCATTTTGTTGAAGATTTGACTGCAAATATGTTGACTGATAAGTTGAAAATTTCATATTTCTCATTAGCCATAGAACAAGCGACTCGTTAGTTTACACTCGCATTTGACTTGTTTTCGAGTTGGGTGGAGTAACAGTTCAAAAAAGTAACAATAATGAAAATTACTTAAACTTCTAAAAGCAACGTTAGGAAAAGCCTTTTTTAAGATGCAAAATGCGTCTAACATTAGATTATATTTGCACAATTGCACGCCCTAATTGTGATACAACTATTGTGATAATCAGTTAAATAATAATGATAAAAACTTTTGAAAATAAGGTAAGGCATTGACTCTTATGTTAGTGTAGCTCTACAGCAAAAAGAAGTCCATTCTTGAAAAGTCCAAATAAAAGTTTTGTCACTCACGAGTCAGTTGAAAAACGGTAAAGATATAGCTGAACAGTAAAGTAAAATAAGTTTACTGTTCAATTTTATTATAGATAGAAATACGGATCAAAGTAACTACAGCAAGCATACAGACAACAGTATTGATCGTAAATGATTGACAAATTTGGATTAATTGAGAAAAAAATTCTTTGCGAAACTATTATTGCGATGTCTCCCACAAGTGTCGCATCAAGTGATCCATTTTGTCGATGAAATTCTTTTTTATTCGTATTATTCAGTTTTTTATTGCCTTTAAAATAACTAAATATAAATATGGTGTTTTGGTCATTTGTAAATAATGTTTTGTTATTCACTACTTTGTAAAATACATTAATAGAAATGGCTAATGATTGTTGTCATTCATTACAAGTTAGATTACCGTTACTTCAGAGATAAAAAACATTAAAATACACCATACGATAGTTAATTTATAGGACGATACTAGCGACACTTTCAGTTCTATCAGAATACATTGATTTTTTTATACAATTTTATATTTTTATTATTTAATGCTCTTTTAATGAATATCGAATTTCTATGAGTACTTCACTACTTAGGCCATCAGTTGCTAATTGGTTTGTGTTGCGTTACATTCAAATTAAATATTGCTCAACAATATTTGGATGATCACAACTGCACTAGAAATAATATTAGCTCAATATAAATAGGTACTCAAAGAAAAGGCTTAATAATAGGTTACAGTTTGCTTTTTTCATCTGCTATCATTTCAAATTTGATCAGTTCTTAAGATTAGACCCAAGAGCTCGTGAAACTTCCCATAACTTTGTGAAGTAATAACTCGAGTCGAAAGTAGCTTCTGATCAGAATTAGAACAATTAACTTTTTTCAAGATTTCATTAGTTTTTGGCGAGAATACTAGTTTTTATTGTCATTTCATATCTGATTGAAGACTCACAAAATAATACTTTTTCAGACTATCTGGAGAATAAGATGAAAACAATTTTTTCAGTTGAGCATAAGATTGAATCGAACTATCAAGTATTGCAGAGCAGGTTTCAAAAATAGTTACATTCATTCATTTATCTCTCATCCAATCGGTGTCTTATCTATGACTATATTTAAATGTTGTGCATTGGTTTAGAACTATAGCTAATCTGAAACTGTACGGAACACCAAACTTATAATATGCATACCATTGATAAACTTTCATTTAAAGAGAGTATACGTTTATTGTAACGTAAAAATTTGAACTTGATTAAGCTTTTCGAATCAAATTTCATGTGTTCTCATGACTCCAACTCACAGATTCTGGCGTAAGATATTTGATATGCAGTAATGGAGGAATCTTATAAAAATGACAACTTTGACTGACTGCTAGTTTACATGTTTTTAGAGTTGAGCTCTAATTAGAAATGAGGGATAATGAAGAGTTGCACTCAATAGTTGGAAAAACTAAATGTCTTAATTTCATCATTGGACAAAATTATAGCTTAGATCAAAATTAAGCAACAATTGTCCAAAAGTCAGCACCAATATAGGGCTTCAATTGTAGACTATTACCAGGGTAATTTAGTGTTAGTGAAGCATTTGTTAATAGATTGCTTAATACAAGGCAATTATGCAGTGATAAAGCACTACTAAATATTGCAACTTTCAAAGTTTTTCATACTTTCGATAATCATATTTTAAATTAATTATAACTAATTTTTACATGTAACAGATTTCGATATAGATTATCTTAAAAATAACTTTTAACTGAAATATTGGAGTTAATTAGTATTGAAAAATTGAAGAATTGTTTGCACTGGAAAGTCTATTAATTTGAAACAATAGTAAAACTATGTCAATGTTATCACAAAACCAACTTGAATCTAAGCTTTTTCAGCTAGATTAATTGTAATTTATTCTCAATCAAAGAGAATATACACTATTTCAACAGCTTTGATTGGTTTTGATTTAAAAAAAGTTAATCATACTTTCAAAAGTTCGATTCGCAAATCAATTTGTCTTTTGTTTTAGTGATTAGCTAACAAATTGTCGCCTCAAATCGAGTCAAGTAATCGGGCAATTGGGTCACTACTCATTAGTTTGTAATTATTTTTGCCCACTCCTGTTAACTATTATTCCTAATCCATAAAACACACAAATGTCATAATATTAGAATTATTTTCATTTATTATGAATTTTGATTAAAATAATTTGTGGCAATGGTTTATGTGGTCTATAGATTTTTATGGCATAACTAATTTGTTGTTTGCTTTTGTCTCATATTGTTTCTGATTATATCCTTATTTTGCTTTGTTCATTATGAGAACAAAATGAATGTGACTCCTGTTAATTTGTTCTTAATGTGTTGCGATTTATTCTCTGAGATCTGATTGTAGTGCAGCAGCAAAACAATCAATTATTAATAACTGGAAGCACTCATTACTTTGTTTTAAGAAACATAACTTAGGCCTTAAATATGCCTTCTATTATCTTTTTAATAGTTATTTTCAAGAAGCTTTAGTAAGTAGTGATCTCAGACTACCGGAATCGCCTCGAAGTGCAATCAAAGTATCGGCAAATCAAAGCCATCTTCAGCAACAATTCGGTCCGCATTCAGTCGCACCAACTCCTGCACCAAGATCTACAACAACTGTGACTCTCGCAGTTAATAATAATAGCACTAGCAATAAACCTCCTAAAAATCAAACTAGACAATCAAATCTACCGCAATCGCCATCACTTTTAACCCACAACACTAATAATCCACATCTTCGCCAAACAGTCACAGTCCATCCGCCATCAAGTAATTCGGTGACAGTAACTCATATCAGTTATAAGGGTCAACCGCATACGAACGGTCAGCCACGACAACATCATTTGCCTGATTCTCCTCCTGATTCTGGTTCAGAGCCTCCATTCTCACCATTAAATGATGATAAACTAGTAAACAGTGTTAATCCTGTTCATCAACAAAACACTGAAATAATGCTTCAACAGGGAGCTGAAGGCATGAAACACTTCATTAACTATAATAATGTGCCTCAGAATCAACTCAAATCACTTTTGCCACCAAATGAAACGAGTTTAACGATAACACCCCCTCATCAACATTCGGTAGGAATCAATTGATTCAGTTCATATTAATTTGAAAGTAATATTGATTCAATTTTTATTACAAGCCTCAACAGACTCTTAGTCAACTTCAATCCATTCATTCACATCCTGTGAATCTGATTCCTCAGGACGTTCCAGCAATCAATCAAATCGTTCCAATTCCTGGTCCACTAGGCGTTACGGCCACACCTGCACCTACTGGTCTGTTATCGCCAGCAACCGGACATCTGACAACACTTTATGGCACAAATGAAGAATATTTGGCTGCCTGTGAATGCATCAGTTCTCCGGAAACAACTGTGCAACAGAGTAAAAAGCGCAAAATATCGGGTGCAACAAAAAATACAAACAATTCAAATATGTTGAACGGAGGGATTGTACACATCAAACAAGAGCCTGATGGACTCTCGCCAGAGCCTAACTCTTCGAATAATAATACACACACAACAACTTCAATGATAGCGCCAGGAGATGAAGAGTACTTTGATTATGGACCCGATGGACAGTTGTATCTGGATTCTGTTTATCAATGTATTCGGTTTCAAGTGTTTCAACAGAACGCATGCTGTGTGCTACTAGACAGCACCTTAAAAGAATTGTATGATTCTGTTCAATTCATTTCGATTCACTCCTTTTGCTGATTACTTGTTTTTTTCAGACCTCCACCGAATTACCGCGTC
Organism: Archegozetes longisetosus; assembly: GCA_018873245.2. NCBI lineage: Eukaryota > Metazoa > Arthropoda > Arachnida > Sarcoptiformes > Trhypochthoniidae > Archegozetes > Archegozetes longisetosus. Next base: position 11,940,203 of record JAEMBT020000007.1, read on the forward strand.
GATGCAGACAAAGGATTCAATTTTAGTAACGCAGACGACGCTTTTGTTTGCCAGAAAAAGAATCACTTTCAAGTGACAGTCCATATACAGCCAATTGGTGAACCTTGTTTTGTCAAAAGTCCTGATGGTATCAAGAAAATCGATAACTTTTATCTTCATTTTTACGGAGTGAAAGTTGAGTCTCCGGCACAGACAATTAAAGTGGAACAATCACAATCTGATCGCAGCAAAAAAGCGTTTCATCCGGTCTTGTATGTTCTTTAGACTATTTGTCAACTGTTTATCCAAATTTCTAAGATATTGTTTTTGTCGTTCAGAGTTGAGCTAAATCCGGATCAAGTTTCAAAAACAACTGTAGGGCGATTGCATTTCAGTGAAACGACATCTAACAATATGAGGAAAAAGGGTAAACCTAATCCTGATCAAAGATACTTCTATCTTGTGGTCTGTCTTTGCGCACATGTTGGTGATCAGTCATATCAGATCATCGCTCACGCCTCGGAACGTATTATTGTTAGGGTATGTTTGAGAGTATGTTTTTGTCAACAAGTGGTTGAATTAGAGCTATCATTTTAATAATGATTACAATAGGCTTCAAATCCTGGCCAATTCGAGAATGATATTGAGCTTTCGTGGCAAAAGGGACACTCACCTGAATCTATTTATCACGCGGGAAGAGTTGGCATAAATACTGATAGACCCGACGAATCATTAGTAGTTTATGGAAACGTTAAAGTGACGGGTCATATAATACAACCTTCAGATTCAAGGGCTAAGACTAATATTGAAGAAATTGATACTAGAGAACAGCTTAAAAACGTCGCGAATATGAGGATTGTTAGGTATCAGTTTAAGCCTAAATTTGCTAAAGAAGTTGGACTCGGCGAAGAGGAAATTAATGGAACTGGAGTTTTAGCACAAGAAGTACAGCAAATACTTCCGGATGCAGTTAAAGAAACAGGAGACGTTATACTATCTGATGGGGAGACCATCGAGAACTTTTTGGTCGTTAATAAGGATAGAATTTTCATGGAAAATGTTGGAGCTGTCAAAGAATTGTGTAAAGTTACTGATAACCTCGAGACCAGAATTGACGAATTGGAACGAATCAACAATAAACTCAATAAATTCAACCGTTTTGACTCAATCAAGAGTGTTATGTCGACTTCTAGTATTGCGAGTGGCAGTACTGTCACCTGTAATTCTAAGTATGTTTAATCACTTTAACTTATTGCAACTAAATTGGCACAACTAACTGAATTATTCAATTGTTTTGTTATAGTTATGCGCGAAGTACGTGTAGACGACATCGAACTCATAAACATTGCAGCAATACTTCATCAATGCCCACATTTTGCACAAATAGATTCATCCAATCAGTTATCATGATTTTAGTTCTAATTATGGCTTTTTGGTATGAAATTTGTTTCTTATCAGTTTTGAATATATTTTAATTAGTTTTGTTTCTTTTAAATGAAGCCTCGCATCGATAGCAACTTTATATATACTTGAATATCATCGAAGACATACTAATCATTTGACATCATTAGAGGCGAATCATAATTCTCTGAAAAATTCATATTATAATAACTTCGATCATAACAATAATTATATAAATAATAATCATAATTATGTAAATATTAATTCTCGTGCACCGTCCACATCAACAGTACACGATCCACAGTCAATCAATCAACCGAGTGATAAACAATTCAATACATATAAAGGTAACCATTTTTCAGAAATACTATTTTAGGAACTTTGTAAAAATAATCACTTAAGAAATGGCGCTAATAACTTACATATTGACAATAAAACCAACAGATAAGACACAAACTGCTGGTCACACGAGTACGACTTCCTCATCAACAAGACTGCGTCCAACATCGATCCCAATACTCAAACCTCAAGTACTAGGAGTGCCGTATTCTTGTTTGGATCTGAATACAGTCATCCCTTCGTGTCCAATACATTGTTGTAGTGATAGCGGGGCACAATCGAGAAGGAGTACGACTTCTACTCAACCAGATTTGCTAACTTCATCCACTAAACCGAGTCCAGATTCAAGTTTGTTCAACTATAATACGGTGACACAAACACCGACAGCAAATAATTTATCGACAAATAAGAACACAGACATGAAGACAAGTACCTTGACGAGTAACGACGATGACCCGTACTCCAGAACTAGATATATACCCGAAACAGCGAACGGAGACTCTAATCATCCAAACACTCTTAATCGGGGCGTAGACAACGAACCGTTGAATATGTTCAACTCTACAGTACTTTCAGGCCTTTATGAAAAAGTGGTTAATCATAACTACACCCGAAATCCTGACAATATCGACAATAAAAAGCGTGTCGACGAAGGGTTTGCCATCAAATATGGAAGTATCGATATTCAGAGCCCTAACGAATATCCAAAATCAGAAGAAACAAGAGAAAAGCGTGAAACAAGTGAACCAAATCAAAAAGTATCAGTCTTTAAGTCTCAGCCCAGAAAAGATTTGTCGAAATCAGTTGATTCTATAAAACTGATCGAATTGAACGCAACAATTGGTAGACAGTATTGCAATACTTTGCAATGCATTCAAGGAAGTGGTCCCAAATTCTATTATCTCATACCGCTTTCAAAGTTCATGGAATTAGAATATGTTACGCTTCAGTTCAGGTAAATCACTTCAATTGAAAATAGATTATCATGCGATCAACATTTATATTAATCTTTATGCTTTATTCAATAGTCTTAATCAACATATGAAAGTAGATCATTGCGAATTCAAAGACAACCCAACATCATGTCCATCACCTCACGATGGAGTGGAAAATGTGCCGCAATCTTATCACCGATCTACAGATCATATATTGGTACCGGAAAACAACCCGAACTGGAGAATACCGATTGGTATTTACTCCCGAAGTACTTTCATATTTCGCATACTATCGCGCGATAGTGTTGCCGATTCTGTGAGTTTTCATTATGTTCATTAAGCGTTTTACTGGTTTCTAATCCTATATCTCTTTTGAATAGCCGTGTTCTTTACCCGATTCTCAGTCCGGTGTCTCATATATCGAATACAAACTCGAATTTTATCGAAAGTGTGACAAATAATTTGTGAAATATATTCTTTTCAAATTGAATGACTTTAGATTTTGTGTTAATATGCAACTGAGGTATTGATTTTAAACAAAATGAAGATTATTGTGATTCATATTATGTGTATAACAGAAGCAATCATTTAAAAGAAATCCGTCCGACTTCAATAAGTTTATATAGTTTTAAATAATATAATTATTATTTGTTTGTAATTTTTTTAGTGCACAAAACTTTCTTAAGTTGAGTGCATTTTGTTATTTCATAAAATTTAATATTTGAAAATCCTTTTTATTCACTGATTAAATAATAAAATAAAACTAATTCATAAAAATATCAGAAATTATTCTCATTTTATCAGATCATGAGTTTAGGTGATTTTTCTTTTAAGGAAAAAGTAAACTATTCATTACTTAACTGTCAAAGTATTCGTATCAGATTGAGAGCAGATAAAACTTTTTAAAACTATTTATTTCATGTTATATTAGTGTTAAGATTTTGAGTTAAGGCTTAAAATAAAAATGGAGTTCAATTATCGAATCTATATCTTAGCTTAAAAAACAAATTTACGAAATAGTCCTGAATTTGAGGAATGGCAAAAGTGATATTCTCATTACAAGCTGAAGGACTCTCTCTCTCTCTCTCTCTCTCTCGGCAGAGCAATACAGCCTCGAATTTGTTGAAGATCAACATAATGCTGGCTACTAACAGATTCTATCATATGACTTGCAGTCCCTCATTCACTTATTGAAATCAGTTTTTCATCTAAATATAATTCTATTGATATTCATTTCATGAAAGTACTTTCCTTGAACTTAATTTAGTATTGAGTTTCTACGCAAAAAAGAATTGATAAATATTCTGACTTTGTTGGTTAACTATTCATTTTTATCAGATAAATGATCGGATTTCGTCCCAATTCGACCTCAAACTAAGCGCAACACAAATCATAGCTCATAAACAAGTTTCTCATTAACGTCAAAGGAAAAATCAGTGATTACGAGTTAAAGCTTTCGAGCTGTTCCTTATTTGATTCTGAAGTGGCTGGACAAATAAGTTTAGAAGCAATGAAACTGATTGTGCTTTTGGTAGTTTGTTTAATTCAATCATTGGATTGTCAAGTTTTATTAAATAATCAAGAATTATATTTGGGACAATTAAGTTCATTGGCTCACGGACTAAGTGGTCATGTTTTTGCCATTGATGAAAAAACATTACGACTGAAGAATTTGAGTTATGATGGACAGGGACCCGATGCCTACTTCTGGGCTGGAACCTCTAAATCTCCCGATACAAGTGGATTTATTATCCCCGATGAGAACGGATCGACTAAACCACTGAAAGCTTACAACAACGCAGATATTGTTATCAGACTTCCGCGTGGAAAATCTTTGCAAAACATAAAATGGTTTTCAGTTTGGTGTCGACGCTATAGAGTCAATTTTGGGCATATTATGATTCAATAGTTTTATGATATTTTGTATTTCAGTTATGTTACTGTAAATCAATATTTGACGTAATAGTACTTATTAATTGACTATTTTCTCTCTGAAATGTTTTTCGAACAATATTCTGCAAAATATTATTAACTTTCAACTAAAGGTCGATTGAATAATAGTGTTTAATTAGATTAATTGTTGAGTTTACGCTCATTAACGAATGAAGGAATAAAGAAACTTATTTCAAAAATTAGGCAAAAAACCCTTCAAAAAATTCTAATTAAGTTCTGAAAAACTTATATTTTGCTAAAACGTGTAAAATTTACTCGAAAGTTGAATGATTAAAAAATAATTGAGAAACTGAAAATTTTCTTAATAATATCAATTTTGAAGTCATTGGAATTGATAATATGATATTGACTAAGATTCACAAGTCAGTTCTTACAAGACAAGTTTTATTAGATATGAAACAATAAAAGAAATAATTGATATTTATATATTAGTTATGAATAACTATTGAACTAAATCGATTACCTTAGAAGCTTTAGTTAAATTAGTTCCGAATTTTTTATTCCAATCTTCGTATTGTTTTAATTCATCGCTACTGACACTCGGCTTAACGACATTCAAATTGATGAGAAAATCGTCGTAAGTAATACCCCTTATCTCAGTCTTTTGGATATCATTTATTTGGTCCAAAATAGCGGAATCCCGAAATGATTCCATTGCAGACTCACGACATAAGTCTCTCATATCTGCTCCTGAGTAGCCTTCAGTCTTGTGCGCTAAATCATCGATTTGTTCATCAGTCAAGTTATGATTTTCACAGCCAATACAATTGGTAATAATCTGTTTTCTGGCCTCTCTGTCGGGCAATGGAATGTAAAGTTTAGCCGAGAGTCGTCTTCGAGCCGCGTCATCCAGTTCTTGTGGTCTATTGGTAGCACCAATTATTAGAAGCCTTTCATTGCTATTAGTAGTCACGCCTTCGAATTGAGCCAAAAATTCTGTTTTCATTCGGCGCGATGATTCGTGTTCTGTATCACAACGGGTTTTGAGCAATGAATCGATTTCATCAATAAATATGACGGCCGGTTGTTTAGTGCGCGCCACCGCAAACATAGCTCTGATCATCTTTTCTCCATCTCCAATCCATTTCGAAGTAAACGAAGATACAGTAAACGAAAAGAATGTTGATTTCGTTTGAGAGGCAATACATCTACCAATCAATGTCTTTCCAGTTCCAGGTGGGCCAAATAATAGTATTCCTGTTTATCATTAATTTAATAGTACTTAATTAGAAGATAAACTCATGAAAATACAACTATTCAATCAATAGAATTGTGAATCAGTAATCATTATATAGACCTTTAGGCGGAACTCGAATTCGAGTAAAGAGATCTGGCCTCAAAAGTGGTAATATCGCGATTTCACGTATTTTCGATTTAGCAAATTCTAATCCCGCGATTTTGGACCATTCTATTGGCTCCAAATTACTTATTATCTCACTTTGAATCGCTTCAATCATAAGCGGGTCAATATTTTTAAGTCTTTCATCATTAAGCAATTCATTATCAGATTTTGCACTTTCAAGCTTTGTCTCATTTTCTGATTTCAATGGATTTCTGAATGGCTGTTGTCTGACTTCATTCAATACTTTCTTTGCTTTATTTAAATCCATTTTCTTGTTCTTGACGTCGTCCACAAGTTTCCTTTCGAGTCCCGTCACGAATGTTCGTTTGCTTCCAAATTCAATTTGACTGCTCGTATTATCACTAGTTCTTTGTGTTTGAGTATTTCTGTTACTTGGAGAATTGTTTCCATTATTTCTCTTGAAAATTCCTGGAACTCGTGTTGGAGACGAGTTTTCAGTAGTTTTGGTCTTTGACTCCGCCTGGGGACAGCTCTTGAATTGAGGTGATTTGAAAGTGGGTTTTGAAGCTATAAATGCATAAACTAATTTGTTAAAAATCAGATATCTTTTTTAAAGCAATAGTTTCATAAATAATTACCGCAATTATTGTTTGATTTGCTAAAAGTTCCGACTCTATCGAACAAATTATTTTTGTGCGCTTTATCGTCATTTACAATACAAACATCACTCATTGTTGAATCACTTGAATCGCATTTGTTGTCGTTTTGATTAGGTTCTTTCTTCAAAGCAATAACTTTTTCCTTATTTTTAATTTGATTGATAGTTCTTTTATTAATATTAAATCTTTTGAAAATTTGTTGTTCACTTAATGAAAACAAATGCGAATTCCATTCATTTATTTTCTCATCTCTTGACGACATATTAGCGAAATGAGTGGCTGGACCTAAATATGTGTTTTTGCCATCTTTTCGATCGATTTCTTTTGACAATTCATTCATTAAATCAAGTCTTAATTTATTGAAAACTTCACTATTGAAAGTGTTTTGCAACGAATTCAATTGAAACAATTTGCTTCGGATGGCGTCTGACTTTGACAACATTTTATTGGCGTCGCAATCAACCAAATAATCGAAGTGATGATCGCTTGTGTTTTCACTTACATTCATTATTTCTTATTTGATTAATTAATTATTTTTAATTAGAAGTGAAAATAGAATTGGCGAAGAAAGGCGCTTTAAAACCAAATTCATGTGATTAAGGAAACTATTTGAAAAGTTGATTCAAAACTATTTGAGAGTGAACATAACGTACTTATGAACAAAAAAGCACTAAAACCTACAATACGTTTAGATTAACAGCTGATCACAAATAAGGCGTTTCGAGCGCATGCGTGACGTAATCGGCGAAAACCAAAAATATTTTTAATCTGTTTTGAGATCTACTGATGTAAGCAAGATTGATATAATTGATGATTAATAGACGCAATGATGGCCTCCCGTTGGTCGACAGCACAATTGATAGCCGAACACAAAGACCTTCAGGCTGTATGTCTGGCCATTAGTATTGACGGTCGATGCGCCCTGTCTTCGCGTCGATCCATTTCTTTGATTAGTTGTGATAAACCAGATGTTGTCGAGTATCGAATCAAAAGAGAGACCAAATGGGACTCAACTGCAACAGAATTCAATCAATTGGATAGCAATCTATTGGCCATAACTGATGCACAAATGGTCCAAATATATAAAATGGACGCAACGCTCAAATCAGGTAATCATTCAATTGCTTTTAAAATTCATTTAGGAGTAGATTATAATTATAATTATTCATAAGATTCTTTCCTACTTATAATTCAATTTTTGATTCTTATTAAATTTAAGAGAAGGTTTTTCCAGTAAATTTTTGTCAATTTTACCTTTTAAACTTTTAATACATAGCTCCAGACCAGAACTCGTTCACAATAAGTAATGTATCGAATGGCATGAAAGACTCCCAACTGGTGACACTTCGCGGACACACGCGTACGATAACAGATTTGAACTGGTCTTACAATGACGTGAACGCATTGGCAACCGCTTCGTATGACAATAATATGCATATTTGGGATATTCGCGACTTTCGAAAGCCAGTCGTCTCAATGAGTTCGGTTGCGGGCGCGACACAAGTCAAATGGTCAAAAGTGAATGAATATATATTAGCGACAAGTCACGAGGGAGATGTCAGGGTTTGGGATAAAAGGGTATGCAATTGACACATTATATTGATTCTTAACTGATTTTATTAAAGATTCAAGTAATATTAGATTAATCTAAAGCTTTTGAATTAATTAAATGAAAATCTACTTCTTTGGCTTTCTATAAAGTTAGAAATATAAACAATTTGTGTGACAACATTCGTTTGATTGAACTTGTTTTCATACAATTTCAGAAAAGTAATACACCGGTTCATTACATAACAGCACATTTGGCTAAAATAAACGGACTAGACTGGAATCCAAATGTTGGGTCGCAATTCGCTACTTGTAGTCAAGATGGATCTGTCAGAGTATGCAATTTATTGAAGAAAAAATTCAAACAAATAATTCTTTTTTCTGCACATTATCGGCTAGTTTTGGGATTTAGTAACATCTAAAGGAAAACCTGATAACGTTTTGGTAACAGGTTTACCAGTTTGGAAGGCAAGGTTTACGGTCAGTATTGAGCAAAGGTTTGCTTTTCGATCTAATTTCTATTATTAAATTTGAAACGTATATTAGCCATTCGGAAATGGTTTGATAACAGCACTCGTGCCTCAATTGCGTCGAACGGGAGAAAACAATTCTTTATGGATGTGGGCAATGGACTGCTTTGAACAACCTCTGCATTCATTTGTCGGTCATTTAGATGTTGTTCTTGACTTCGGGTGGCATCACGGGAATGGCAGTGATTATGAACTGATCACTTGGTCTAAAGATAATAGTTTACGCATCTGGAAAGTTGATCCGCAAATTTTGACCCTACATAATGACAATATCATCAGTTCATTCGATTTTGCGAGCGATGACATCAATGACAACCAAAGTAATAGTTCGAGCCCAAATACTGACGAATCGAGTACGTCCATAGACCAGAAACCGTCCAGACCTTCGACTTTAGACTTGAGCTCAAACACTAGTAAAATGCATTCGGAAAGTGTAAAGACTGCCATTTCGTCACATGACTCAGATGTTAAAAAACCACAAACTCCTGAAGCAATCAATGCGGTTGCGCCCAACTTGAACCAAGAGTTTTCCTTAATTAATGTCAATATACCAAACGTTAAAATTGAAGAAATGAATGCCAGCAAAAGAGTTTGTATAATAACTGCCACAACATCGATATCGTGCAGACTTAAGATGACTTTCCCGCCTGGATATCCCAATCATGTGGCGCCAAATTTTAGTTTTCTCAATGGATCAACAACGCCTTCAGAAGAAGTGAAAAGAGAACTGTTGAAAGTGTTACAATCAACAGCTTCTACACAGGTCAAGAGGAATCGAACATGTCTAGAACCGTGTCTCAGGCAATTCATTGGTAAGAATATTAGCCATTAAGCTAGTATTAGGCTTCACTGTATTTTATGCTGAAGATAGGTTCGAGTTCTAAAATCATTTCTTGAGTTAACCGAAAATATTTTTAAGATCTTGACGGAACTTGAACTTAATGTCTTCCGATCACATGTCGAGCGCCTCAGATTTAATTCGCGTAGGTCCTGTCCAGGTCGTAGGAATACTCTCAGTTGTTGATTGCAAGTGATTCTAGATCTATAGCTTAAAATATAGCGATGCTTAATTGAATGTTTTTTTAATCTGAGCCTCACGTTTGAGACTAAAGCATCAAAATTTACACATTAAGACATGTATACATATATGTTTTGGTTTCAGTTGATTATTCAACTCTTAGCTAATGGCAAAATAATATTAGAGATAAATCTTTGATAAGTCTTATCGCGAAAGGTTTTGATAATATATAAACGAAAATAATATAACATATCAATGGTTTACATACTATGCAAATGGTTTTTAGTGCAAACTCCATATCAAACTGTACTGAAGCTAAGCTAAAAGTTTGATAAAGACATGATAAAGTTGAATCAATTTCTAAACTTTTAATAATCTGAATAGTCATCAGAATTAAGAGTAATGCTCAATACTTATACTCTTAATCTTAAACGTAAAGCTCGAATTCAAAAAAATGTTCAATTGTACTAACAAAAAATAGTAGCCGTTGGGGAGCACCGTTTCAGCTTAAATAATCTGTATTAATTGATTAATTGATAGCAACACTCGAACGCATGACCGGCGCAACACCAACAGCTCTGCCAACAACTCAACCAACTCATATAGATATTCTTCCAAGTCATCATTACGGCAGTTATTTAGACGCTTCGGTGCCCTTTCCTCGAACATCAGGCGCGCGATTCTGTTCATCAGAGCTATTAGTCTGTTTCGGACGCCCGCCACATTTGGAGCAAATGAATGCTCCGACAGAATTCACACCACGATCTTTAAGTGCATTATCTGCTTATCTGTCGACACATTATCGAACATCTCCGACCAATTCGAACAATGATGTGATTCCTTCGATTTCTTCGTTCTATTTTGATTCATCCAAACGCAAACGATACAAAGCCAGACGACGTAATCAGCTCGACAAAAGTAGTTCCTCACCTAAACATCGGTCGACAACGTGTGGACCAGTTTTTGTTTTCACAGTTTCGGGTTTGTTACCTATTTCTCGAACACTAGCAGAAAACTACGTGTTGAACAGCGGAGATATAGTGAGTATGTGTGAAACCAATGCCAAAGTGGCCAGCGCACTCGGTAGACGGGACTTATGTCAGACTTGGAATTTAGTTAAATTATCAGCAGAAATATATATGAAAAATTTAAATAATCCTAACCTTATGGAGACTCCATGGCCTTTGCATCCGTTCGGCAAAAAGATGATTCAGTCCTTGTAAGTCTTGATTCAATTTGTGATTCGAAAATTTTTCTCAATGATTGCTATTTTTGGTTTAATCGACAGAATCGATCACTCAGTCCTAAAGTGTAATGATATACAAACAGCAGCAATGCTCGCCTGTGCTTTCCATGTACCTGATAGCAAAACAAAGCTTCTACAAAAACCGTCACAACCCGGAAGTGGAAACAATTCGGTTTGTAATAGTTCTGACATTTTTGTCACAATAAGGATAGTTGTTTTATTAAGTTTGACAATTATGAATAAGTAATGAAAGTTAAATCGTTTTCACTCCAATTGACTATCACTTTCTGCAGCTTTACATCTCTTTAAGGTTATTAAAGGTATGGAAAATTTATATCGGTTTAGAAAGTTTCATTTTTTCACTTTAGTTTTGGTTTAGTTTCAACCCATACCTCATTATTAATTCCTATGTTTCGATTTTTATTAGTAATATGATTTCGCTGAATTGAGTGAGTAAAATGTGTTTTGGTTTACTTTCATGTTTAAAGCCTGGAAACTCTCCTTATCATACTGTGGGAACAGCGATGGCCACCACTCCTGAAACTTGGGGCGAATGGAATCTCAGTTAGTTTATTAAACTCTAGAAACTTATTTGTATATATTCAAATTGTTTGATGAATCGATTTTTTGATAGTCTCTGCTGTGGAAAGTTTGAAGCGAACGCGATCTAATAGTTGGTCAGACTTCGCAGAGAACGAAGCTCTTATTACTGGACTAAATCACGCCAGAAGCGAAAGTTTCTGTGAACGCGAACAATTAGAATTAGAGACGCACGAAAATAATATGAAGTATGTATTCTTATAAGCTAATTAAAACTTTTTTAGCTATGCTTTGCAATCAGATATTTTACTCATTTTCAGTCATTAGTTTTAGTTTTGAGACATATGCTAGATCTATTCATTTAAGATTAGAATAGTTTTGAAACCAGAGATCGTGTTACACTAAGTTATCATCATTTGAATTGCTTTGATATAAATAGGATGTTAGACCTAAAACTTCAATATCAATACGACTGTTATAAACAAATATACGCCGATATCCTCTATTACTGGCAACTAATGGAAAAAAGAGCATTAGTTCTTAAATGTTTAACACCTTCGAGTGTGAATCAGCCACAATTGTTTCATGTGGGAGTGGATTTTGTGACTGAATGTTGTAATACTAACTGTGAAAAGCCGTACAACACATGTCGAGCGCCAAACTGTATGTATTGTAAAAAGCCAACACTTGAATGTGCCATTTGTCGATTACCAGTTCGCGGAGCTGTCAATCACTGTGTGGTTTGCGGTCACGGCGGACACACTGTACATATGTATAACTGGTTCTCGCAATCAGATCAATGTCCAACTGGTTGCGGTTGTCTTTGTCTCCAAGAAGAGAATGCTTTCGCCTAAGTTTACAATTCATGTTATCGATTATTCAAAGTATTTATTTTTTAAAGTGTCTTTAGCTGTTGTTTAGATAAATTTAAATAAATATGAGACATAAAAATGTTATTTTAAGCAAATATCTTATACTTTCAAGTCTTGTATTTTCTTCAGAAATTTTTTATATTAAAAATTGATATTTTCAATTGTGATCCACCCAAAATTGACCCTTTAAACATGAAATCGACAGCCTTTGACTACATGGAGTGTAAAGACTAGAACCAATAGAATTAGAAATAGATTTAACTTGTTTATATGGCTGATAAGTTTCGAAACTTAAGTCTACATGGATATGAATTTGGAATTTGTTCAGCTACATAACAATTTTGTGGAGCGATTCAGTGAACTTCTTCATTGTCAGTTTAATTTGAATACTGCCACGAAGTAAGAAAACAATAGCTAATTGTTGATGCAAATTAACATTGTTTTGTCTTCATATTATAATTTAAGTAGTTTTTGTTCTATAATCTCAATGTTCAAAGTGAAACACGTTTGTTTGCAAAACTGACTTCTTGTGTAAAGCTGAGTGCACTAATTATAGTTGTTTAGTGGAAGGTATACAAACACTCATTTAATTGAATTTTTTTTCCAAAGCGTGTGAATGAGAATAACTTAAAAGTATAAAAAAAACTTGTATCCTGTAAGCGAGTCAATCTTTTGAAGCTGCGGACCCTTCAAACTAATGAAATGGCGTCACTCTAATTAAATATGAGGTTTGATTTATTCATTTTATAAACCCTTAGGGTTGGCGTGTTTAAGTTTGACAACATCTACTTGAAATTTTTTCAAAGTTTACACATTTTTTCCATAACTAATCATGTTTAGTGCATGAGTTAGCGAACTAGAAATTTAATAGTACTATTTTCGTTACAATTATAAATTATAACAACATAATAAAACTGCCTCAGTCACTCAAATTCAGTATATAATCGAATATTGCAAATTATTTTAATCTCTAAAATTAAGATAAATTAATTGAGATTTGATGCAAATATTTTTACAAATCACAATACTTTCGTATTTACATATATGCAAATCGACAACAATTACCCTATCAAATTTAGTTTTTTATCCATAGTATGTTCATAAAGTCTATGGATAAGGCAGAAAGTTTTGTATTATTAATAGCTTTGGTTTTACTTGCAATCAAAAAAAAATTTGCCACATCCATAAACTTTGCGGACATTGAGTATTTCAGATAAGTCGTAACCGAATATGCATCTGTAATTTTTCTATACATTGTAACAAAAGTAAATAATTTGCTTTCTTCTTACATATCTATTTTGAAAATTTTAAACTCAGATATGATTTGAAATTAAACCCATAGATTTGGATCAAATAAGTTATTAGTATTTAATAGTTGACGTTTACTCACAGCACACTCTTTATGACAAGTAATTTGCAGAACTTATTCAGCTTTTATAAATGTCAACTTTTAAGTGTTCGTGTTTTCCACATAAATCAATGTAAGAATAACTTTAAATACATTTAATATTGGATAAATAGTATTTGATGAGATAAACTATGGTTTAATTATTAAAGATTTTGCCTCAATCTGGAGGTACATTCAAAACTGTAGGCAAACCATCTGCAAGATTAGTGGCACTAATTTTATACAACTTGTTAATCCAAAGCGTGAAAGTACTTAACTTATATTATGATCAATACTGATTATCGCAACATGATCTAATTGTTTTTCAATTCATATGATTGTCTATAACTGCAATAATTAAATTGACTGAAAGATTGATTGCGCTGTCGCGCCAACACTAGTATTACTTTTCTGCGCTATCTCGCAAAGTTTGTTTTGACTTTTGCTAAAACACTAGGTATTTGCGTTTGACAAATTGCTTAACATCTTTTATCAATATTTGACTCAAATGAAAACAGAATAACTTGATGGTTTTTCTTTTTTACTTCTAATGTTTTTGTGTGATTGTTTAGCGTACGCCAAATCATAGCTTTGGTTGAGATTTGCTCATCTAAACAAACTTTGAAACAAACATTTACTTTTAAGTAAAGAAAGAATGAGCTTTTCTCGAAATCACTTTTAAACTGATTTAAGTGTAAATAGTTTTAGGATAGTTCATAATTGATTTTTGTTTTCAAGTTAACTCACTTTTCTTACGCGACGCAAAACAGGACTTTCATTTGAGTTGACATCTGTTTCAACGTAATGTATAGACTTGACTGCAACCAAAGTTTTCCGATTTCGATACAACTTTTGCTTTCTTTTTCAATGCTTTTTCACCTTATATTCAATTACTATGATTTGGCTTAAGTTTGATTAACGACAAAACCGATTCATTATAAATTTGATTGTCATTTTATATTCACTATTAATAGACCGTCTCATATTGAAGCGTTAAATGCGTTTACAAAACAAACGACACTATTTTTGTCAAATGTTTAAATCAATAGTAATAAATAATTAATAACATTTACTCATTGCAGAAAATGATCAGTTTTCAAAATGATATGCGATGTCAAACTTTCATACTCAGCAATGAGTCAAAAGTTCAAAACTATTGGCATAAATATTGTGGCAAATAGTGTAACGTTTGTTAATATTTAGATCAATTTTGTCTGCAAAAAATTGTTTTATCTTCATTCATTTTATAAAAATTTAGTTTTAATTGTCACTTGAGTTAAAATGTGACGCAAGCTGAAATTTAAAAAGACAATCAGATCTTTTTCGGTGTTTACCATAACTGTAATAGTTTACTATTGCTTTTGAATCATTTAATATTTAAGTGAATCGAAATAAACGTATGAAATGTCGAATACATTTTTCCAAAAGTGACGAATTAGTGTATACGAAGAAGGAAACAACTAAAACGTTAGGATCGACACCAAATTAAAATAACACTCACAGTGAAATATTGATAAATAGAAAACTAAACTCTTGGCGACAAAGCTAACAAAAATAAGTGAACTTTGAGTAGTGCGTCCATTGCTTATTATGTATTATTTATAGATAACTTCGCGAACCGGCAGAATATGAGTCATAAGTGAGACACCTCTTACTACTGTGTCATATTCAGTAATAAAGGTTGGGATCGATCGCAAGCTTCAAGTTCGAGTCAATACCTTAACAATGCACCAAATCAATGGTAAAAACAAATTGATGAGAAAGAAGGTGGTAAAGACGTTTTTCAATGTAATCATTTGTTTTAGAAGTAGTGCTTTCGCAAGTTTACAACTGTTCGCTCATCAAAAAATGAGCTAAACAAACAGTTCATCAAAAGCTACGGGACGAGTATAAATTGAAACAAGTTTTTCGTATTAGCTCAAACCACAGCTATAATTTAGTAATGGTAATCATGATTGCGCAAGTAATTACTAAAAACAAATCATAAAATAAGTTTCAATTCAAATTTGATTCTCTATCCAATTTTTCATGTATTAAACTCGAAATTTCACTTAAAATATTGATTTTTAATCCTTGCGAGCTACTACTTGTTCTGTCATTTTTTCTACTTTGAATTGCGCCCAAACTATTGATTAAAATGAATTGATCGGTATCAAAATTTGAGACCAACTCGAATGCATTTTCATGCTCTTAAATTGATTTTGTTCAATTGTTGAATGCATAATTAAAATGAAAATTAAGAAATTGTAAAGAATTGCTGTGAACACGCAGCTATACTATGAAATATTGTTGTAGTTTTGCAAATGGGCTCTGAGTTGCTACGCACTGAGTTGTCTCAATAATTCAATAAAACTTGTAAAGAAGATTTAATCTAGTCAAGTAGATTTTCATAGCTATAGCAAAAGCAAGTTTGCACTCGTTTACTGCAGACCGGCATTCATTTCATTGATACAATTGAGAACAAGATTAGCGAAAAAATAATCATAATATGTGAGGCAAATTTGAAAGTGCGTTAGCTCAGTGTTATAGTTTTGAAAAATCGAAGTACTCTCTAATGCTTTCTTACTCTTGTGCCGTATTCGTAATTAGAGTATTTATAATTAGAGCACATTTTCATTAGAATGTATTTGTTGCACAACAAGCAATAGCAGAAAAAGACATGGTATAACTGTTTACAAGAGAGCACTACATCAGTGTTGGTTACTTTCACAACAATATACTGATATATGGAAGTGAGGATGCGATGCGCGCTAGTTTTACTCTCAATAGAAAAAGTAATGGCATTAAGTTTGCTAACAATAAATCAATGAGTGAGTGACAGGTAATTTGTATAAAAGTGCACACAATACACAATACACGCGCTTAACTCAAAAGGGATTAAACCTAAAACGAGTTTGCATTGATACAGCTTTCAGTATTATTATAAATATAAAATGTAAGCAAAGCTTATGTAACAAAACTTGCAGTAATTAGAAAGATTGTATTAGGAATTGGCTTCTCAATATTTTTAAGTGCTTCAGCTCATTAAAATATTGCATATCTTTCGAGTTGATTCGGATTTCAACTATCCAAGTGTTGCTACATTTTCGGAGCCCTTCAAAAAGCTGATAATTTTTTGAAGTTATCAAATAATTGATGGCTCTTAACTAGATTAATTAATATTGACTGATTGGACGCCTTACTCAGTATTCCTCTGATATCGAGTACTGTTAGTACTACCGACGACTATATAACTTGGTTTAACAATAAACTTTTTGTTTTATTTTAACTATTTTATGACTTGTTTAATTGTGATACTCGATCTCATGTTTTAACAATAAAAGGCTTTATTCAGTAATACTTTCTGAGCAAACTCCGTAACGAAATAAGTGAATCCGCTTAATGTTTGCATACAAAGCATTCCGAATGAACTAAAGCTCGAATCGATTCTCAAAATAACTTATTCAAATGAAGAATAGCTTTAATTGTTATTTATATAACAAAATAATCTTTTTACCTTTTACACAAATCAGAGGGTTCGCGATTATTTTACCCTAAAGCTTTACCAAAGCTTATCTCAACAAAAAGTTGACGCATCTCACATGTGTTGCTCTGCGTTCTAGAAATGTTGCAAAAAATATCTACAAAAAATACCGGAATTGAGGCATTCAAAAAATTCAACATCACAGGAAAATCTCACAATCTCTTGATTAAGTTTTTTATTCTTTTTTGAATTATGTGATTGGATTACTCAGTAGAACGAAAGTGAGAATAATCCATGACTTGAAGATTATGTTGTGATGCATAAGAACTGAGTTTTGATTACTGAACCCATAAATTAACTTTTTTTATATTAAATCTAATCGATAAGTTATTATGACTCTAGTGGTAGCATCCTATATCAGAGATAAGACTAACCGTGAAAAGATCTCAAGTTCAGCACAGAATCTAATTAATGGCGTTTTTCAAGTCCGTTTATTTTTATATATGAAAAGTCATAAAAAGAGTTATAAATTGATCAGTTTTGTGAACTGCACTACAGGTTGATTACAAGATTTTAAGCCAGTAAAATATAGGTTTTGTAAGTTTCCTTGCTCCTGGAAGTAAAGTGAGAGAGCCATTAAATTATCATAAATTTATTTTCCTCGACTGATATCTACCAATAAATAAGTACCTTTCGTGTGGGTCTAGATCTAAATAATAAATTACTTTGAATTTTTGTTTTCTTATTTCCACAGTTATAACTCAGTCATATTAGTACTAAATTGTTTACTAAGCTAATTTTTGACATTTAAAAAATTTCAGAGTACTTTTCAGATAAGAAGTTTATAAGTTTATCGATATCAGAATCAACATAATTATAGAAGAAAAAAGTGTTGCCTAACTCTAAATCTGCGTTTTCATCAAAAGAAATTTATCACTTTCAAGAGGTAGATAAAAACAGAAATCTTTCATACGTTAATTGTAAAGTATTCTTGAAATTTTTGACAAAATTTTTCCTACTTTAGAAAATTAAGATATTTACATTAATAAAATATTTGTTGAAGAATTTGATTACTGATAGCTCAAGCATTTTAAGTGAGTTATCAGAAATGCACTCAACAGATCCTACTCTCATAGGGAATCGTACTCTGCAAGGCATCTTCGAAATGAAGTTTTCAAATTTGTTGTAAAAATTAGATGCTTTTGCGATCCATTAAATACGACATGAACCATCACGACAATTAGTAATATTTTCGAGCCTATATTCACATTAATAACCATAAGACTTGATAAAAGAAACAGAATATGCTTGCTCTATGGCCTACTCATCTATTGAATGAAAAATGATCTCAAAACTAATGGATGATCGAGTATTTGAAAAGCATTTCTGTAAATCTTTAATAGCTGTCAATTATTATTGCATTTATTATATTTACAGAAGGGTGACGTCCCATTTAGATCCGATTGAGATCCTGCACTCGCACTCTGTCTGGAGAGGTATGGGTATTGCAAACTATAGATTGAGTCTTGAAATAACAAAGCTCAACCAAATGGTCGGTCGCACACGACTTATTCAAATAAAACATGCCTTTATGGTTACACTAATTCAACAATAATGGCTAGTTCTAATGCAAAAGTAATTAGAAAATAATTTAATTTAAATGTTACTGAACAATACTGTGGTGTATTCAGAAAATGAGTCTCACAACTGCTTGCTTTCCAACGTGGGTCTCAAAAGGTATTTCAACAACAAAAAATCGTCAAAATTGAATTTTGTTTTTAAAATTACATTTACGTTATCGGTCTATCTTTGAAATAAAAGGCAAATTATGTACATATGGAGTAACTTAGTTCCAGACTTCTGGTCATGTCTTTGGGAACTGATGAGGCTTTAAAGAGAAAAATAATGCGTTTATGTCAATGTAAATGCTATAACAAACAGATACATTACTGTCACTTAGTTTTGTGGTTTTTTTTGTTGCTGTCGTAGTCGTCATGAGAAAACCTAAACTTAATCATTATGTGTCTCCTCTCTCACACTCCCGTAAATGTTAGCTCAACTTTTATAGACCAGTGGCTTATCCTTTAGTTTTATTTACCTTAAACTCTAAGTTGAAGTGTTAAAACATTATCTGTTGACAGAGTGATGGCAATGATTCAATTTGAAAAAGACCTGAGGATTGATCCGAACGATAAAATATAGTTCAATTAGATTTACTGTAGATTTTTGAATGACCGCAAACAGAAACTTGTAATTGGCTAATAAATAAGATCTGAACTGAAATTGAGTTTTGCTTGCAAAAGTCAATTTTATTTTTCAGTTTTAACAGTTTCGATAACATATGAAAAGGAAACAAACAGAAGCTAAGCCACTGTTGTTCTTATAGACCAATTGTGGTCCGTCGACCACATATGTCAGGCTAATTATCATTCGTGCAAATCAGCCTCCGCTTCATTTCCACCTTTTGTATACATTATGTTGAGTTACGCTATTTTGTTTGTCAGAACTCAATAACGTATATAGTATTGTGTATGAACTCATACCTTATTCTCTTTTCTTTCCCTCTCATATATACGAATTTTGATTGAAAATACGTCTGTTTTGCTGTGCGATACTGTTTAATACATGTCTGACGAGAGCTGTTTTTAGTAAAGAACAACTTTTAATTTTTATTTGCCAAGTTTTTAATGATTAAACGTAAAGTTACTTATAATTTGCATAACTTTTCGGTATTATTCAGACAGAAATTCGAATAATGAAAAGCACTAATGACCCAAAACAAAATTAAGTGTAATTAAGTTAATGAATAGACCAATTAAATCAATTATAATGACAACATATATTACTGATGAAAATTGTTGATTAGTTTAAACACATATTACGAGAAAATGATATGCATTTAATATACATAAGTCTATGAACAAAAGTAAGCTGTAGTTGAATGTAATATGTAAAACACTGTGTGCGTTGTGTTGTATATGTATAGTAGTAGCAGTTGGTTCAGTGTAAGTTGTATGCTTCAAGTTAGTCTGAGTTATACCTTCATGTGAAGTGGATGCGGACACGATTTGGCTCTACTCAATGTTATACGTTTGCTCTGTCTATGACTGTATCGTTTGCTCGGCTCCTGTATTATTACAAAATAGTGTTCAGTTATAGTTGACTGATGTCTACGATTCGTCGCACGTGCACTAAATTGTGACACAAACTAGTCCACAATAAGTTTGAAAAATTTCATATTTTGTGTGCAACAATCATAACAATCACATGAATTGCAACTGAATGAGAGAGAAAACTTTCTTATTTATCTTTTTGAAACATAAGTTGTTGAAGTGGTTGTTCGGTGTGTTATGTAAGTCTTATTGACAAAAAGGTTTGTTGTAGTGTCCCAAAACATGCATTTCTTATCATTGACGGCACATATTCTGTACGCATCTCTTCAATGTATGATTTATTACGGTATGTATTCTACTCTATTATATTCTATTATATTCTGTTCTATTTTATCCTCTTTTTCATCGCAATAGACTTCCAATTTTTACTCCACTATTTTGTCGAGTTTATTTAGTTATTCTTTTACTACAAATTATTGCCTAAATTTGCTTGAATTGAGTAACAATTTGTCAAAGCTTTTTACTTAGACTTATCTAAATGTAAAAAATAATTCAGTTTTCAATTGGAGACGAGTTTTGTGAACTTGATCTGAGCTCAATCGTGTAGTCGTGCCATAACTGCGTTCGAACTATTATTCAATTTTTCATATTAGTGCAAATGAATAAATTGATTCGTAATTAGATTCTAATTAAGTGCGAGAAATACTGTTTGCATATGAATAATTTGGTTGAATTAATATTTATGGAACTGAATACTAAACAGTTAGTTACTTAAAGTTTATTGGATGCCAAACATTTTGATTGGTTTGAGTTAACTTATCTAATATTTGAATATAAGCGACGAATCAATAGTAAATTAATGCATTAAACGAGTTAATCAAAAATCATAACTCAATCCACTGATTGTGTATTTAATTTGAATTATGACATAATCCTGTTTAGAGGAGTTTCTCAACTTTTGTGTTCGCATAAATAAACTGAATTAAGCATTAATTGATGCGTAAACCTGATTATCTGTGATTTAGTGAACAGACATTTATTACACTGAAAAAATGATGTTTCCGCCAATCATATTTGCCAAATATATGCCTTTTAAATGTTAATTAGAATATTATATTTGCAGTAAATACTAGTTTTTTCTTCTTTTTCTTTCGGTCGTCTAAAAGTTAAGACTTTCTTCTTATTTATCTTAATTTAAGACGAATAACATTCATAAATATGAAGTTTTAGTATATGTCAGATGTTATCCGAACACCAGGTATGAAATACATTTGATTTGAACATTTTTTCTTTTCATATTTCAGATTCAATTGAGAACTTCAAATCTTCAATCTTAAAGTAATAGAAAGCTTTTCATTTTGTTTCGTTTAATCATTGCATAACTCATCAAATCATTTGAAATACTCTTCACAAATATTAAAGCTTTGAATAAGAGTTCAAACTTATACTAGAAGTATGTTATTTCAGAGTGTTTTTCAAACTCTGACTCAAGAAAATATTAAGATTTAGTTTTTTTTTCTAAAATAGCTTTGATTGGCCAGAGATTTGTATTAGAGCGTTGAGTCAACTTTTCATGCAGTCATTCGACTCTTCGATCTGTTTAGTGAATTGTTCGAACGTTTGCCAAATTGTTGTCGAAATATTAAGTGATATTTCAAATTTAGAGACGCATTAATAATAAATTTTAGTCCAATATTTGGAGTGTACTTTTAGTGAATAAATTTGACTACAGCTCAGCTCATTAAATACACTGTTTGGGTATAGGACTAAAGTATAGATATTATATACTGTTGTATATTGAGATAGACTTGAATGCCGTCAAATGGAAAATAATATGAGAGCGAAAACGCACGCAATCCACTAATGGAAAAGTCTGTCAGTCCATTCCTTAAATGTAACGCAAACATTCTATTGAAAAATATATAAATATGAATATTCTATTTATTTTGTTAGGTTAGGACATTTTTTTTCAAAAGTTTGACACTTTGTGTGAAATGATGTGAAATGGGCGCAAACAATCAAAAGTAAATTGAATTTTGTTTTAGCGCAGCATTTAATAAAACAATTGTTTGTCTGAGACCGCAGTTTTCTGTTGCATAACATCTAAATATGTTTTGACTGTAGTTTTAGTTTTTATTCACTTTTATAGCGAGAGTAGTGCTGCCAATACTTTGTCGCCTCTAAATCAATAGACCGTTTCTTTTGTCCTCAAACTACAATATTTAATTTATTATTGACTGTCTCGCAGTCTGACCCATCAGTTCCTGACTAAACTTTACAGTTGTATAACCAAAACAAAGCCTGAAGCCGAAAGGCAGTGGCGTAACTCAAACGCAATATAGATTTATTAAGGGTAAAGCATAAACTAAATTTATACAGAGTATAGTGTATCTAATTTATAAGCTAAGACACCACAAATAGGATCGAACAGATCAGAGCCTTTTTATGATTAAACTTTTACTTAGCTAATAATGAATGTTTGACACCATAAAGGTAGAGCTAACCTTAAAGTAGTGAACTGCTCTCGCCTTATAGTTTATAAGTGATCAAAACTGACAAATAAATAATGCAAATAAGTTAATGGATTTAATGAAAATTTGTTGCTCTAATGCATTTGGTTGTACGCCACCAGATCAACGAATGAGTTTATCAGCAGCAAAACAAAGGGCGTAAATCAATAACGAATTGCATACAAATGAATGCCTTTTGTTCAATAACGCTTTCGCGAGTATATTAAGTAAATTGAGTTGTGGCCAATACTCTAATAGATGTTTAATATTGCATATGTTGTTGTTGTTGATCAGACTAATTGTATTTGGTTTTGTCTCTACCGGTCATATAATAAACAGATAACTTATTGCATGTCTACACAAAATATATATATATCTATAATAATCCACACTTTTAGAGCACATATGGGATCTATTTATTGAATTTGAGTCAATACAGTCTATAAGCAAATTGAGAGATGAGTCAGAAATCATTCTAATGGTTATAATAGTGATTGTTGTAATAAGAATAAGATCCAAAATAAAAATGACATAAGAATTATGGCCAAACTTTGTATGTGTGATGGACAAACTTGTTTGCTGTAATGTATATTGCTGGCAAAAGTTTGAGCATTTGTTTTAGTTTTCGAAGTAATAATCATTAACGATATAACTATTTAGGCGTAGAGCAAATACGAGTAAAACGTGATTACGTCAAAACGCAAAGACCAAAACTTCTATAAACAGATAATTGGTCTGAAAAATTGATCCCTAAAATATTTGTCTATAATGCGATTCTATCGAATTTGAAGGACTGCAATGCTTTTTGCTGACTTTTCCTAAATCCTAATCTTAATAAAGAGATCATTTTTCTATCAAATGTTGAAACAATAAAAAATAATAGTTTATCGTAGACAACAGTTTTGGGACAACAAAAAATCAAAAGTTTTAAGGGAAAACTTTTTGCTAAAATATATTGTTTATGTTTCCGAATTGACGTTTTTCTCTAAATCTGATCAGAGGTTTATTTCTAAAACAAAACTGCAAATGCATTTCAGATATAGTCTGCAAAAGATTTGAAAATATGATTAATGACAATAAACTCTCAGAATGATATCATTAAAAATAAGTTGGACCAAATCAATTTAATTCTGTTTGAGCGAAGTCTTATTTAAAACATTTATTATAACTGGAACTTGAAAAACTGCTCTCTTTTTAACTCTTAATACTGTTTTTGTGCACATCTCTTCAGGAGAGGATTTAATACTGAATTTTTTTTGGCGAAGAAAAACCGATTTTATTTGCAATACTGTTTGGTGTGACAAAAAATAATAGCCAAAAGCAATTACAAGTCAAACAGTATATTCCAGTTTTGCGAAGAAAAGGCACACTTAAAATAACAGACATTTCACTACTTATTACTATTATTGCCACATCTGCACATCCGCTGCAATTAAGTTAGACTGCATTTCAATTTTATTTATTAGATATTCACGCACCATAAATTGTTTTTCACTATTTTAAATGTTAGTATTTATTTCTTAATTCTTATTCTCATGTAAAAGACAGTATTATTAACACTTTTGAGTTATGAGACATTTCTTTAAAGTTTTTCACGTTAAGGCCCAAAATGTTCAGTACTTATTACAGAATTTTGTAGCGAACGAGCTATTATTAGTAGCAAACATTCAAGCTCAAAGCTATACAATCGGCTTTAGATAATAAGATCAAAATGTTTTCTCTTGTTTTACTAGTCATACATTCAGTAAATATTCTGTTGAGAAAAATCAAGTCTTATAAAGTTATGATATTCAACAGTATTTCTATGAATACTTTGAGCATACGTCAATGCATTTATAAATGTGTGCGTCCAATGCAAAAAAGGTTCATTAGTCAAAATTAATTAAATATATTATGAGTCATAGCATTTTAATGTTGAATTACCGCAAACCCACAAAATGATACACTAGTAATAATAACTTAGAGTTAGACATTGTCTCGAATGTGATAAGTTTTGTTCACATATTAATGGTCCCTCATTTCTGCAAACGTCATCTCTTTTGATTAGTTTAGGTTTTTTTCAATTTTGACGACTAAGTATTTAACTTTATAAATTTGATTTTTAAAAATCAAAAATTAAAATTGCTTTAGCTTTAAGCTTCAGGTTTAGGATTGATTTTTCCATTTAAATTCATTTATTATTGATAATGTTGAGATTAATGTTTTGCTCTGATAATGTTATTTTTGTATTTGATCATAAAAAATGCATCTGATATCCTTCAATTTAATACTTTAAGATTGATCTGAGATCACTCTAAACTTTGTATTTTGAAGCACTTATTTCGAGATTATATCTGAAAGAAGTGATGCATATTTGAAAAGATAATTGCATTTAAGTCTTTTAAATGGATTTATAACTGTGTAATAAGATTAATTTGAGATGCAAGATCAAATCTGTGGACCTTTCGCAATAGTAGATGTGTTTCTAAATGAAAAAACTAAAATAAATTATATCAAATTTGTAAGAGAGCCAGTTAAAAGCTTTTAGTTAATTTAGTTAACGAGTCATGAATTCATTTTATTGACTAAAAAAGTGAAACCATTTTTTCAATAATAGGCATAACCATAATTTTGCTGATAGTTCCGTAAATTGTTTGGCCGCTCAGTATAACGAGGCTTCCAATGTAGACATCCATGTGATAGACGGAGACATTCAATTTATTTATAAAGTCATTAGTCTTTTTTCTAACTTTGGTTAGTACTAACTAATTGAGAATTTTCAGTTGTGATATTGATCTTTAAACTCTGAAAATTGTTCAGTATCTTCAGAAAATCTTGAAATATGCGATCAAATTCTTGCACTGCTTTGATAAAGAAAGGTTTAATAAGGGCCATAATAAAAAGTTTTAATTACCCAAAACTTTTAAGTTGAGGTATAAACATTTTTGCTATATAGAAATATTTGCCGACAAAAAGCTTTTATTGATTTTGAAGTCGATGTTATTTCTGGGAATAACTTTTTTTATTTGTGAAATCTTAACTGCAATTTCAAATTTTTGCACTTATATATTGAAAATATTTTTTCAAAAGTTTTTTCAATCTACTTTGTGAAGTGATATTACAATTGGGCAAGTTTATAATACCAGTATATGATTAATGCTTTTTGATAATAACAATAATGGCCTTTGTCTAAGGCAAATTTATCTCATTCACCATTAAGTTAACTACTGTTTGTATCATTTATTTAAAGAATCACTATTATTGTGAATAGGTTGTAGTAACAAAAAAGTTGTGCCCCCCCTAACACATCATTTTATATACACTCACATCCGGTGTCGACAAAATTATGCCAACAATTAAAGGGTTCACTCGACTGATGCTCTCTGTAGTTGAACTGTTAGTTAGAGTATTTTAATGCAGAGCCCTATCAAAGACTGCAACTAAAGTGAAATTCAAACTAAAAAATGATACAATAATTGTATAGAAATAAATTCGAGTTTTATTATTTCTATCAGAAATATGATATTCGATGATTTTGTTTCGAAAAAGGTTTCAGCTTTCACTCAATAGCATTCAATTGTTTTTAATTTGTCAAGTTTTCCAACTTGAGAACTGTTTTGTTCGAATATAATTGGTATAAAAGCCATTAACTTTGAGTGGAGTCCTTGTTCTTTCTTACTTATCAATTGTGTAATACAGAAGTGCTATCAATTTTTTCTTTATAACCATCATTATTATTGATATCCATTATCATTAACTCAAAAATTTTATATAAAAGAAGTCAAGTAAGAACTGATGAACACTTAGAAACAAAAGTTGATAACTAGTAGCAAAGACTTATTTGTAATAATGTGATGAAAATAAAAATTTACGTTTTAAATAATGGACAGATAAAAGTTTCATTTTTGCTTTATCACTTCTCAGGTTATCCTCAATTTTGAAGTGGCGTAACCGTTGAAAAGTTGACATTTGCGTAGATTTGAAATGAAAATTGACTAACAAATTGATTAATTTTGCAGTACATTTTGAAATGCAGCATATAATATATAATGCTCGCATTCATGGTTAATTCATTTCTAATTATTTTCAAAATAAATTCATATTATTCTTCACTTAACTGGTCTTTCGATCGATGTTTTTTGTAGTTTTATGCTTGACGCCACTTTTGACGACTTTGTTTTTAAAAAGTGTGTTTGGAGTGGTACGTCAATGCTTTCTACAATTAATTGGATGACTTCTAGTCTATTAAGTTTTGGAAATAGATCAGAAGCAACAGAGAGATAGTCGTCACACCAAACATTAATGAGAATCAACTTCAATTTTGAATCTTGTATCGAATATCGAATGGAAAGGGACAGTGAGAGTAATTGACATGTAAATTATCTGATCATTTAATCAGGAAGTTGATATGTTGTTCGCTTCGCTCGTGTTGACTGTCGCTCACGTATCAGTCCTTTTAGTTTTTGCGCTCAACATATTTTGTATGTTAAGACTTTTTGTAGTCGAACGTTCATCTACACATGAATCTATTGAAAACTATCTACAAGTTAACCACACATTCAAACGAAAATATTAGTTTAAACTTGATGATCAGGAATGTTATCCTTTATTATGGAAGTTGCAGTTTTGTCTTTCTATCTGTGATCTCATCGATAGTCAAATGTTATGATAAGGCAAAAATACATTATTATTAGGTTATATCCTTGTACGGGTGTTTATCATTGAATGCATTAGCTTTTTACCTTATTTCAAATAGTTTTGCGTTCGTCGTATTGTGTTTTTGTGTTGTACTTGTGCACAAAAACTTAATTTCATTATGAGAGTGACGTAGATCGTCATTTTTTGAAGAACGCCACTTGAAAACTCTAGTTTAGCGGATCCTTCGATAAACTTTGATTAATTATAAGTTAATCTTATTTTTGAATAAATTTGACAAATAAAAAGCACATGTATGTAATGCTAATTTAAGTAATTAAATAGAGTTAACTAACATAAGATTTATTCTGTCATCATTATAATTTGGTTGAATTAAATCTCTGCAAAACTTGATTAAGTATTTTTGCATAACTTCAATGATTACTGAGTGTGGCGAGCATATAGAATAAGCGAATTAATATACAAATTAATTTCATATGTTAATACTGTGGAAAAGCATAATAGAAAAGAAAAAATGATTTCATAAATCAAAAGTAGAGGAAACTCGTTACCAAAGGTTAGAGAATCCCTAACGCTTTGCAAAGGTATCCAATGATTATTTGATACAATATAATAGTTTCGATCGTTAAGTTTTCTTAAGCATCTTTGCCATACTTGTGCTGACAATTTACTTTTACAATTATGTTGCTATACTATGTTTATCTAATTAGAAAATAGTCGTCCAAATTGCGAACATTAGCTGCTAAGTTACTGTGATCGTTTAGAGAGTTTAGGTAACACAAACTCTACTGTCAAAATATAATTAAATCGTACATTTTAAATAGCTGTAAATGACTTGACAACTATTGCTAAAACAATTCACTTGCAACTTTATGTGTGCGAGCAAAGCTTCAATAATAAAAAATAGTTTGGTTGTGCAATGCGAAAAAGATAGTATAATCCATAGGAAATGTTTCCGAAAAAATCAAGTCTTTATTGAGAAATATTTTCAGCTTAATCTCTTGCAGCTTAAGGTTTTCTTCTTTCGATTAGTATATCTAATAAGTGTTCTTTTGGAGTGTGGACTGTGGAGCGTGTGGAGTGCTCCACTTTTGTTTCAATTAAAGCAATCAAATTTTGCTAAAATCGCATCGAAGTATTGTTGTTTTTATTTTTTAATTTCTCAAATATTTCTTTTGTGTTGTGGATCATTGAAATTGAAAGTTATGGACCATATGTTATGATTAGATATAATTGAAATAATGAGCTTAAACTATGGCTCAACTATTGAAAAGGTTTTGAAATTATATTATCAGAATCAGACTATTATTGAATTGATATAATTGTGTATTCTGTATGAAACGTGTGAGTGATTCTCAATTTAGCTTTTACGTAAAAATGTCTATTTTCTAATCTATGTGACAATATGTGGAGTTTGAATGCCTTTAACACAAACAGTTTGCATTATTGTCTGAGTACATGATGTAATTGATTGTGTTCGTCAATCTCAACAATTGTCAATTGAATCAGTGTAACATTTAGTGCTATTTCATTTTGTTATTCATAATGAAAGCTAAGGAAAAAGAAATCAATTCATGTGAGAAACACAGACAAAAGGCATCATACTATCAATATTTTTGAAATGCTAATCCGATTTACTCTATTTTACATTTTAATCTTATAGAATAGTCGTTGCGTCACGTATTGCCTACTTTTGTAGTATTAATCACTTTGCAAATGAAACAGTAACAATAAAAGTGTAGCACTTTATTTTATTAAATTGATTTAGATCATTATATAGTTATTTGAAGATACTGTCCAGAGTCCCGTATCTCTAGAATTACATAATAATTAGATTTTTATAATTAGAGCCATAACTGAGAAATAGGAAAACTTATAAAATGAATGTTTTCTTTTACTTGACTGTATTTAATAAGTGCTATGCTTTTGAGCAATACTCGCTCATTATTTATTCTACTGTCTACTCATAAATACTAGGATAATGTTTAATTCCACTGCAACAGAATGTATCTATCTTCTTCTACCTAAATCTATAGCATTGACTTAACTTGATTCGCTAAAAAACTAGATAATCGAAAGTACGCTTCAATTTGCTTTCAAATTTTGTCCTTCGAAACTGGTAACCATTTACATAGAAAAGAACAAATAATCAAATCAAAACTAAATCACGAGTTTATAAATCAAGAAAAACCAAAATAATGCGAAAAGGTTTTTCATAGTAATTGGTTTCAAATTTAAAAGTTTATCTCAATCATATGCAGCAAATAAGCAAAAAGCGTTGGCATTAAAGTAGAATTTTGGTCATCTGAATGTTGGCCACTTGAAAAGATGTGCATTCATTGTATTGATTTGTCAATAATGTAATCGAGCGAAATAAACACGATATCTGAATACTGAAAATATTTGCATTCAATTGAAAAGACTTACTTAATTTTGATCTAACGATTTTCTGTTTAAACAAGCTTTTATTTACTAACCATAAAAGTTTTGATTTATTTACTCAATGAGAAGAACAGTGTTTGCAATACACGATTATCTAAATTTATTTCTATACAGTACTTATGTTAAGCTAATATCGTGTGAAAACTTAATTCTTATCAGCTTTATATTTGCATCCGAGCTGTAACTTATTTGCTTTTATTATTTTATTTGGTCTCAACTCTACTAACTTTATATTTGTTTCTCAGGTGTTGATTCGCTGCAATCGGTGCGAATCGTGGCTCCCGATTACGTGAGATTTGGTGATCCGCTGTGGCTTAATTGTACCTGTGATTTACAATATGACCAAATTTATTCCATCAAATGGTTTAAAGATAATCAGGAGTTTTATCGTTTTATTACCATCGATGAAGTGCCAAAGACTTTCTACAATACAACTGGCATTTATCCAGACGTGAGTTTAACAAATTCAGCAAATAAATATAATATTGCGCTAAAAACTAAATTACACGCGATTAACACAGAATTAGCGCTCACTTTATTGTTAGTGTATTGAATTTAAATGTCTTATTTCTATCTTCAAGTTGAAGAGGTTTTAGCGTCTCTGATATAACATTGAGAGCACTTTCTTGCCGATAATTTAACTGATCTAAAGTCTCTTTTATCGGTTAAATTTATGACCTGTAAAGTTGTTTATTGCATTTGATGAGAAGCATTTAGAAGCTTTTAAACAGGAGCTAAAGCTGTTCTAATTACCAAATAAAAATTTTTTGTAAATTGTCACAATTTTACAAATAAATGCTATTGTGAAGTAGCTTAGTGGAAGCAAGGATAACAATTGAAATAGTAGAAACAGAGAGATATCTGAAAAATCAATTCAAATACTATAATAAACCATGTTACTGGACAATATTGAAGAGTCGAGTAGCAAAAGAGGAAAACAATTCTCTGTTCTTCAATTTAGAGAAATTTTAGTGATTTATGGCAAGGATTTTGTGTGTCATTCTTTATGATAATATGAGAAATCCTCAAAATGAGTGTTACGCGGACTAAAATTATAGTTTATACAATATCTCTGCTCCGCTCTTCATATATTGCTCGGAATAAGTTCTAGAGTGGCGTCACTTCTGTCAAACAAAAAGCTATTGTTACTGAGTATTTTGTTTAATTTGGTAATTCTTTAAATCTAAAAATTGTTTGGTTCCGTCACTTAAGGTTTAGCGTTCAATTTATAGTATTCATAACTTGCGTCTCTAAAAGACTAAATTGCTCTTTTTATTCTCCATTAACCTGACTCTCTATTTTTACGATACAACACAACCCCGTTATTGTCAAGTCATGTTAATTTGATAGCAAAAGCCAAATTTAATTAAATCAAACTTATGTTCAGGCATTTTCATAGAATATCTAAGTTTAAATCAGAGTTAGTTTATAATTGGTTTGTTGTAAACTATTGCAGTTTAATCAATAAAATATATTAGTACGAGTGAGTTACGCCAAAACCATAATATTATTCAATCAATTAACTATCGTTTGGGCGATAAAATTCAAATTAGTTACTATTTGAAAATGTTTTAAGTAGAGGTTTCACGACTACCAGAATTTAGTTTAAATTTGAATTGTTTCTGGTCAGATGTGAATAAAGAAAAATCATCTTTATTGATATAGAACCAAATTTAGCTGTCATATGTATGAAATGAAGCAAATGTTGACCGCATATAGTTTTAGTGATTACTTAATATAATATTGACTTTTCTTTATTTTGTTCAAATTATAGTTCTCGAAATCTGACGTGGGAGACGTTTATTTAACGAAAACTGATTACGAAACTGAAGGCACGTTTCGATGCGAGGTATCTGCGGAAAAGCATTTTCAAACGGTTCATGAAATGAAACGCATCAAAGTTTATTGTATGTATAAATTGATAAACATTTCAATTTTCTTCATTAACAATAGACGGAATAATTTGATGTTCATATTTCGAGCACATTTAGATTTAATGTGAACTTAGCATTAAGTCATGCGTCCAATATGTTATTTCAATTAAGTATAACTTTAAAAGCTTTTTTGGCAATTTTTTCCACTTAATATACTACGACTTATTCGTTTGTTTATAACTTGTGATAAAATTGAGCCAAAAGTATAGCGATTTGAATCCTCTTGGCTTAGGAATCAGATGGAATACTCGACTATCATATAGTTTATACCAGTAGTGTTACACATTAATAGCAATTTACACTGCTTTTAATCTCGAGTGATTCAAGTTGTGCCCTAAAACAGATCAAAACTATAGACTACTGTAGATTCTATGAAATCATTTTTAAAAATATTTAGGGATTTCTCAATAAATGTCGATTCTCGCAGTGAACATTCAATTGAAATTCGAAACTTGATTTATTTTGTGAACAAGCGTTTAAAACGTTGTCATTACTTTTTAAACTTGTTTGCTTCCAAATAAATCTGAAAAATTCATAATTGATTCTCATTCTTTCTATTTTGACAAATTGGACTGTATTTATAATAAATTTGATCGGAAAGAATGTTCAAAAATTTGGTTATAAGCTCAATACAGGTCATACAGCGAATATACTTATTTAAATTATTTTGTAGCTTATTGGCTATTTCTCGACAGAATGGCTTAGAATAAAACAATATTATAAGCTGATTTACGAAGTCAATCGTTTATTCCATTATTTGGATTTATTGAAGTTGAAAATTGGTCAATAAATAGCATTATTTTGGTGTTTATGTTCAGAATGCAGAATAAGTTGTATAGATCTAGATTTTTAGTTGATTTTCTCGCATATTATAACTTTATTCTTAGCTATTATAATACAATACAACTGACTTATTATCACAAGAATTTGATGCTCCAGTGCTTTTCTTTGTAATTTTTAAGGTTTTTTTGTGTGTTTTTCTTCTAAAAATTCTAAACTCACAGCTATTCCAAAGTAAGGGCTCTTTTCTAAATTTTTTTTAGACTACAAACTTTTGTAGACTTTAGAGATTTGCATACATTCAAATCTTTAGTGTGTTCTTATAGTGAGTGATGTTATGTTAATTTTTTTCAGTGCAGTACTTATGAATTTTTGAAGATAACTGATTAAACTCAAATATAATAAGAAATGTCCATATGATTAAAGTTTGAGATAATGAGTTAGAACCAGCTTTGATTTCAGCTTTTTTTGCCCAAACAAGTACTCATTAAATGAATTTAGTTTTCAAATTATGTAAAAACTGCTAACTTAGATATTATCTCGTGAACATTCTCCAAATTTTAATTAATTTCCTATAATTAATTATTTGATATACTATAGAAGTAAACTATTAAACTAACGCATTACTTCAACTCTTGATTTGATAGTTAGAATAGTTTTGTTGCTTGTTTTTATCTCACTATTCAAGAATATCTTTTAAGGGTCCCTTATTTTCTAATTGAGCGGCTTTTAGTCAAACTTTGATCGGAATATTGTAAGTAACGAATGACTAGATTATCAGTAGAATTTAGGTAATTGCAAGCAACGAGTTGTGAAATGAGAAATATATCGCTTGATTTACAGCCAATATTTCTGATTCCCAGCTATTGTTACAACTGTTAGCAGTGGACTGTGCTATTCATTGGGTAAATGCAAGACTGATATAAAAGCGAATGGAAATAAGATACTAGTACTTTATATTATGATATATTCTACGTCTACTTTTCACTGATTTACTTCATTGTTTGTTCGGTTGAATCAAGTTAATTGTTGGTTTTCTATTGCTATTTAAGTTATTTGAAAGTCTGTCTGTATGGCAAGATTAATAGTAATAAACTTATGCTCCGACAATATGAGATATCTCTCACATTTCATATAAATATTGAATAAAGAAACTTATTTCTAATGCCCAGTGTTATGATCAAAGTTAATTTTTGTGTAATTTGTGCATAACTAATGCTTAACATTGATTAAGTCAATTAGAAGTAACTTTTGCTTCATATCGTGTGATAGAAAATAATTGAAATCGATTTGTGCCGTAGAAATAAAAGTTTTTGCTGTCAATTTCTATCAGTAATTCCTTAGTGCATAATAATGTTTTGGGGAATAGAAGATGAACACCAATAGAAATCATATGACTTTAGTGATGCTTAAGATATAAAGGAGGATAAAGAAGCAAATACTATATAGTAGTGTATAAAAGAAATAGAGACGCAATTAATGTGATTTTTGTTAAACAATGGTCTTGTATGGTGCATGTGGCGTAACAAAAAATTCAATAAGAATCTCTAACTCAACTTTCATCGATAGGTTCAGTAAATGACTGAAAGACAAAGAATATGAAAGAAGACTGAGACACTAAGACTGAGAATCATTTTTTTTGTTTATGATTGCTCAATTTTGATCTGGCCCGAAAGCATAAGTTTTTATGCACAATTTTTTTACGCCACTCTCTTCTCGACTTATCATTCTTTATGTTTATGACTGTTATTCACATTTTTATGGGATGCAGAAGAAGATCAGAACTATTTTGCGAGCGTAGCGTAATATATATAATTGTGTGATTGAAATCAATTTTGACAAACTGCATAAAAAAGCTGAGGAAGCATTAAATCAAGTGTCATTATGCAGAGATTGCACCTTAAGATAATGGGACAGAGCTTTTAAAAAGTTTTGACTCTTTCCGCCTATTATGAACAAAAATTACAGTCAGACCTCGTTATTAAACAATTTGATAAATTTGTCTATCATTGTGGGTATCTTTTACTTGGCAAAATAAGTGTCCCAAAACTAATTGCGCTTATCATAAGAATAAATTCCGTATAAAATGTTGGTCGAAATAATTTAGCCTTTCCGGGCTCGAATTAGCGTAAAGAATCGGATTTTATCAATTTTTTCAGCGAATTAAGCAATGAGAGGCTATAACGAACTATTAAATAACATAACCATTTTTCATTCCACTGCATTCAGTATTAATGAAAAAAAATCTTTATTACTATTGCTTAGATTTATGTCTAACATTTAATCAATAAGGCCCTTAAAATGTGCAAAATACCAAAACAAATTAAAAGTGATTGGAGAATACAAAGTTGATTACTTTATATAATTTGAACCTCAAGCACTTCTTATTAGTTTTTGTAAATTGAATAATTAATAAAAATAAAACAATACAATTATTTGACTCGAATAGTTGATTGACTGAAGTGATGCATTGAGTAATATTTGTCTGATTAAAAGCATATGGCATTCGAGTGAAACTGTCGGTCACAAACTGTTTTATATGCGATACCATTCACTTACTTATGTTGTGATTAATCAATATTTTGACGACAGATTTGAATGCGAGTAAATCTTTATAGAAACAAGAAGTTAGAACAAAAGCATAAAACTTAGAATTAAATGACACTTCAATGGGATTAGTGACGTATGAGCTGAAATGGTTTAACTTTATCTATAAGTGCTAATTATATTGTCATACGGAAATTGATCCAAACTCTGGCTTTTTTGTTCGAAGTAATATTTATTTAGAATGTATTTTAGTAATACTCTACTGCTTTGCCTATATATGTAAGTATAATATTAGTGGTATTGTCATGAGTACCATCTGTCCACTTCACATGTATTCCATCCACGCCTGGTTTGTTTCTAATAACTTACTGCAGACTCTGTGAACGGTGCAAATAGTTTTCTGCCTGGCTATCAGCCCAAAAACAAACTACTAATACAACTATCCATTAGTGGCGGATCCCATTCTAATTCTAGTCACAAGAGTCATACTTAATTCAAGACGAGTAAAAATTGATAATGAACTAATAGGACCAATTTTTGTCAAGTTCTTACACAAAACTAAAACTAGTCTAAAAATACTAGAAATGATCTCTATTTTAGGAAACAAGAGTACAATTTTGCATTAAAGTCGTTAGAGACGTATATTGAATAATAAATACATATAAAAAATAACTTATAGAAGTACTTATGCTTATACTGATATGTTGTGCACCACTTAAATACTAAGTGACTGAATCAGTGATCATTTATGTCATATTGAATCGCATAAAACAATTTTATTTACTTTTTTAACATTGATTATCACATATTTATCAAATAATGACTCTTTAGAGTGACTTAAAGTCTCTCTATATTTAAGGTTTAGGTCACGTTTGATATTATGCCACAAATTCATAAGTATTGATGCATTTACAATGGTATCGAGTATACGTGTAACCCTGATGTGACCAACTCTCCTGCCTTCACCTCCTCCTCCCTGCCCTCATGTCAGTGCATCAGTTATGCAATTAGTTGAGTATGAGTTTCCCTGGCTTTTAGAGCTGATCCGTTTCTGTTTTGTAGTCAATAGGCAGGGAATAGCTTTGTGCTCATGTAAAATATTTTTGATCAAAAGCGCTGATTCACACTCAATAATAATAAGCCAAAAAAGTTGATTTGCATTTAATAAATGATATTGAAAAAATTCGATGCATTAATTTATCCATCATATGTAATATAGTCTATTCATGTCTGGCATGCATTTAATTTATGACTTATGCCTTCTTTCACTCAATGTTATTCAAGTCTGGCTAATAATTGATAATCATTATCATTATTGTTGAACTGTTCAAAGTAAGACTTAATGCGATCATAATCAATTATTTATTTCTACTAACACTTCACACTTTCGAGATATAAAAATGTTATTAATAAAAAGTTTGATTAGTGCACGTCAAGTAAATTGGAAAAACATTAAGTCTTATACTGATGAATTTGATAACTTTTTCTTGTACAACCCTAAAACTTAATAATCTATAATATATACGGATAGCGTTTGGTAGAGAGCTCATTCTTCTATGCTTTTAGGGCATGTTTCTTATGACATACACTCTTAGCTATTGATACGTGTAGTACATATTCTTTTTCTTATTAAACGTACTTTTATAAGTATATGAATGATCCCTTGGATATTACTCTAGTTGCTATCGACGATTGATAAGATTTTAACTATATCTCATCAGTCAATGAAGCTTCCAAAAATTGCAATATTAATTATCATGTTATATACTAATAATGTTTGAACATTTACAAGCTATTAGCCATCTCACTTTGAGTATTAACTTTGAAAACTAATGTTGATCAACAAATATATTGATTAGCTAACAAACTCTAAAATATTTAGAATTACTGAAGCGATTGTTACAAATATTAGTCATTGAACGATTGGTTATGAATATTTGATGAGAAAACTTTCTAGTAGACCATCTAATTTAATTGAAGATAACGCATTTAACTTGATCCTTATGCGCAGCTTAAGCATCTCCATTATAAGTATTGCATTACGCTAAAAGTCAGGAAATTTGAGCTAAAACTAATTTTTTGCGTCATTTCAGATTAAAACTTGAGATATACAAATGAAATGATTACTCGATCAATTGCACAAATGTTAATTCGTATAATTTTGTAGAAAAAGCAATTATTTTGAAGCAAAAAACAAAACTAGAATGTATCGTTGAGTAGTCTCTCTCCCCTATTGAAAGCCACCAACTTAATCACTTTTCTCCATCATATCAAAGTTTTAAGCTTATAATAACTTATTCTTATGTTATTTCTCGTAGGAATAGAAAACTTTGTTGTATAATTATAGCTCTTATTTTTGTTTTCTATGCATACTATAATACTCTTTTTATTTCTTTTAGTTTAATGGCTTTTGTGCCTTTTAGTAGTCATGTTTAAGTGTATATATGAACCAACTTTTGGGATTAACGAAAATATGACAAAATCTGGAGATTAGTATGGAAGAAATGAAATACTAATATTTATTTATATGATATGCTTTCGAGTAGTGGCCCGACTCTCGTATTTCTGTTCTCATTAGGTTTACATTTCTCATTCATGTTGTTTACAAAATACATCGATTGCTGTGGGTTACAGGCAAAATTAAAAACCAATTCAATTAACTTAACCTGAATCTCTCAAAAAATTATCATAGAGATGTCTAATTAGACAAATATTCAATTATTATTGAAGCTTAAGGTTGATTTTTTATCATATTAATTTGACCATACAAATTTATTTGATACTAAAAACTTGTGTTTTAATTTAACTATCTCAGTCTCACGATCTAAAGGATTTCAGATCTTTAGACAAATAAATAATAGAAAAATAAAAGGATTGCATAAACTTCAAATTTGAGCCTGACTGAAAAAATTGTTATTAAGAATTTTGTAGAGAGAATCCACTATATTTGAATGAGGCTTGTATTTTAGCTGATGTATTGAAAACGATGATAAAGTTTGGAATATCGACTGAGGTATTTGCTAATTTTAAAGAATAAGAATCACTGGAAAAAGGTTGACTCAAAGAACGAATGATTGATTGACTTGACGCTAAACCCTCGAACGCAAATGAACCTGAGATTTATCGGTGTAGTATTAAATCTGAAAACTTGCCGAATCTGGTATAAGAGTTCCTTAATTAGAGAAAAATACCTCTATTACGGTCACATTTATTAAGTATGAATCTTTTAGTTATCAACTTAAACTTGATGTCTATTGAAAGCTTTTACTTTTATCTAAAAAGGTTCGTTTCTTCGCTCGATCTTTATCTGTACTTAAATGACTCTGAAAGTACCAGTTTATGCAAAACCAGTTACGAGCACACAGTGTCCAAAATTGCACAACAATTGGAAGCAAACAACGACAAAAGTGTGTGAATGAGATATTATCAACTCTCATAGATTGCACGCTCTCGAGAATAACAAGTCAGAAACAAATCTACTAATGCACAAAGAGATCTAATCTTCAATTGAACGTTACTTGCAAGCAGTAGCCAGATTCTAAGTTCAAATTGTAGTTAGAATTAACGTTTAGCTATAATTGACCAAAAGTGAGACTTTTTGTCAATGTCAGAAGTATGCTGCCGGACAGAATGACTAGAAACCCTTGAGCTAAATAAGCCAATTTTTTATCAAAAGACTTTAGTTTTTAAAGTTCCACTTATTCACAAACTCTCTCTCGTCTCTATTCCTCTTTTGCCTGAAACTTTGCAATCTCTCTTCCTAGAAAAATCAATTTTTTAAAATTTATTTTTACGGATAATTTTCGTTTTACAAAACACACTATCGGCAAATTTTTTAGTCAAATTAGTTTCCTTTCATTGAATCACATCCCATAAAGAACATAAACATTTTAAGTGAACAAAAATCGTTAAGATTTTATCAAAAAAAATCAATTTCAAGTTTATACTCATTATTTCTATCAATAGTATTGAAAAACATTTAGAATTTCGATGAAATAAATGAGAGTTAAGTTTTGATGGAAAGAAGATAAGCGTTTGAATAGTAATGAGGATTTGAAGTATAAACAATACCAAAAGTAGTTTGTAGCAAAGAGCTAGTGCAGTGCCTCATCCACTCGATTTTCTTCCCTATTTTCTCTCGGGATTGCGATTCAGCTTGACTTTACATTGAATAATGATGTGCTCTTCTTTTCAATCATAATATTACATAAATGCAATGTTCAGTATCTGTACCATTATTATAATAATATGACTATTGCGAAGTAAATATTTGCCATATTAAATCATTTATAATCGCATTTTTTCTATATTGTCATTATAGCCATAGATTTGTACTTGAGATACCGTTGCGATTGTTCACTCAATCTAATAATATCTTTGATGATTTTGTTCACCTCAAACATCACAACTCTGTATAAAAAGTATCTTTTCATGTCATTATTTGGAGAGTTGTATTTTTGATCTTTTGAATAAACGATCTGACAAGTTCCTTTTGAGCTTCTTTTTCTCACGACAAATCTGTTTGTATTTCGTGCTCTTTCGATCCATTAATACTTGTTCTAAAAATAAAGATCAACTCTCACTACGTGTTTACGATATTTAATTTTCAGTTGTTCTCGATCTTGTCTTCAATAATCAGTAGATTTATCTCTAGTTTACACAATTGTGCCAACTCTTAGAAAGATTTACATCTGAATGCTTTTAAGCATCGCATACTTTTCAACTCTA
Source organism: Archegozetes longisetosus (assembly GCA_018873245.2). Classification (NCBI taxonomy): domain Eukaryota; kingdom Metazoa; phylum Arthropoda; class Arachnida; order Sarcoptiformes; family Trhypochthoniidae; genus Archegozetes; species Archegozetes longisetosus. Next base: position 11,980,065 of record JAEMBT020000007.1, read on the forward strand.
GAATATATCAGATTTGATCTTTAAGTCCATATATCAGTGCTATAACGAACTGCATTTAATACGCAAATAGCTATATGCAACAGATCATATTATAATTGAAAAACTGAGTCAAAGTTATAAAGTATATGATCTTTGCATCAAATGTGCGAAAATTGAACGCAAAATTATTTCTGTGAATACGCTTCTTTTATGTTTTCATATTGAAATCAGATTGAAATTGACTTTTTTATTAGTCATATTTGAATAATAATTGTTACTATTAACATAACAGTTATACCAAAAGATCCGAATCCAATAATAGTTGGCAAGAAGTCTCAATACCGGAAGAACGAACTCGTCAATCTAACTTGCACTTCACCACTCTCATTACCAGCAGCCAAACTGACGGTTTCAATCAATGGTAACTCAATCACATCAAACACGAATTATCATCAACGCATGTATTACACTAAATATGAAAACAATTTAAGCACCGCATCAGTTAATATACAATTTCCCAGTTATTGGCTCAACAAAAGAAACACATTTGAATGTACTTCAGCTATAATTCATAAATTTAATAAAAGTAGTCAAATAAATCTCGTATTAAAGCAAAAAGATTTACAAGCGATACAACTTATTAATGGCGATAATATTTTTTATACTGAAGGTAAGGATTAGTGTTTGATTGGCTTTGAATCTATCAATATTTTGAGTTACTGTTACTCGGGCCAGTGTTTAATATGCTTACTGACCGTATACTTAATCCATTTTTATCTTCATCATTAACCTGCAAGTTCTGATAGATTTTTGGGGTTTACTACATCTGTTCTGAAGACTATTTAAACAATGATTAAAAAATTGTTTTTGTGTTTATTATTTTATTTACGTTGATTATTTTTAATCATAATTTGAAGTTGTGTTGAGCCATTTTGTGATTTGGCAATACATTTGATATATTTAAACATTTAATAATAATCAGGAATCAAATAGTGAGATCAATTTATTAGTTTGGTTAATACTTGTGTGATACATAAACTTTCAGTTTTAACTGGTTGTTAGTATATTTTTTAGTTGTTTGAGCTTAATATTTGTAATAGCATATTCGGCCAATCGCACCATATTTCCTGATTTAACGTCTGATATAAAAATGTTAGCTCACTTCCCTAAAGATTCAAAACAGTCTTTACATTTATCTTAAGATGAAATATCCTAATTTTAATTTTAGAGTTGCTTGTTTTCGTAATTATTTGAATACATTTAGAATTTTAATTGGATTTTAGCTTATGATAGTTATGAATTGCTAAATCAAAAAAGTGAACCTATCGATATTTTATGTAAGCTCAGCTTATCTGAATCGAACCTTCCAGTTATTACTTAGCGATAATTAATTGAATTTAATTGTTAAAACAACGAAAAAAGTAAAATTATAATGAAGAAAATGTGTGAGTTAAGCATCAAAATTAGATATCCATAAGAATTAGTGTGGTTCTTCTTTTTTCATCTAAATCGCAAATGTAGAGGTCGAGCGCTTTTAATTCAAAGCGTGCGCTCAACTGGAAAAATAGTATCCAAATGATAAAACCTCATTAAGTTTTGTCAAAATGAATTAAAGGGAGTAGTCATCCAATAGAGTGACTTAATTTGGTAAAAGACTAGATAAAACCTTATTTTCTAAGGCCTCTCTTATTAATACTGAAAAGCAATTTCGAGCATTTCATAGTCTTTTCAGACTAAACAAATGCCAAACAATTTTGATTTAGTTTCCAATTTTATTCCTTTTTGTCATTTTATAGCCAAATATATTTGATTATATTTTGTTTTCATGTTAAACATTTGAACTGATTGAATAAATAAAAAAGTTAGTTTGAAAATATCGATATGATTTTAAAAATTTGATCAGTTCAAGATAACTGCATTTGGGAATGACCTATTTAGTTCAATCTTAATTGAATCCAATTTTAATTTGATCAATGTTTAGATGAACAATCTATTAAGAGTGAAAGATTCACAAGCAAAAAGTCCTGATTTATTGATTTTTTAATGGATAATACTTTGAAAAAGATCAAAAATTAGATATTGTTTTCGGAAATGATGCAATTTTGATGTAACAGCAAATGAGTGCGCGATCATATTGTGATCAACAGAATGTGCTTCTATTATCTATTATTTCTATGTAAGGCTTCAATTTATTAATAGCAAAATCATTATTCAAAAAATACAATACTGCTGCTACCTTTAAGTTACCTGGTCTCAAAATGATTGCTATATATTGAATCATATTTCAAGAAATTTGATTCAAGTCATAGTCATTAAATTTGCTACTTATGTGAATCGCTATTCAATGAAAAAGTGTTCAGTCAAAAGTAGCAAATCATTAAACATTTTTTTAATTTTTGTCAATTTGAGAACACGTAACGTAAGAGCTCTCCACTTTTGATCACTTTATTGTAGCTGAAAATTTGAAAATGTCGTTGAGCCATCTTTAAAGTTCAAATTGATCATCACTTTCGAACACGATATGGGATTGTAGTTAAGATAAATGAAATTTGTTTCTACAAATAATGGTTTAAATATTATGGTTTGTGTGTTCAATTAATTAGAACTTTGTGTAAATCTGCAAATTTAATATTGAGTTTTATCTAAGAGATTGAATTATTTGGATTAACAGGTGGTAATCAAAGCGACCAATTACAGCCAACGATATTAGGTTTGAAGTCATCGTATAGAGTGGGAGACATTGTCAATGTAACATGTGTGTCGGCTCGTCATAAACCAGTGCCTCAACTTATTTGGTTTATGGACACCCAAGAAGTTGATGCCAAATATTTGAGTCATAATCAGCCAACTTATTACAGCGATGGATATGCAACCACAACGCTAGGACTACAATACACAATACAAATACCACCAACAGCTAATCATTTAAAGGATAAGTTGGTTATCAGTTTAAAGTGTGTCCAGTGTCTGACTCAAGTGATTAGTGTTGGCGAAGAAAGTGTTGTTATTCCAAATGCTGTCGAACCTATTTCTGATAATTCTGTTGGCGCTGGTATGACGTTACTTTATCATAATTATTTTAGATTTAAATAATTTTAAGTTTCGTTAAAGCCTAACTCATTTTACAATAGCTTAAACGTTAATTGAAAACTTTTCACTTCTGTTGACAAAAGTTTTTGGCAGCAAATTTCACTTAACCAATCAATCATTTGAGAATACTATAAGTTGATGTCTATTCAGTTCTTAAGCTTTCTTTGCGATTGCCTTTCATTTGAGAGAAGCTATCCTTACCTATAATAATGCTATGAGCACATCGACTCATATTAATATATATACATATATTTTAATTAAGTGAAAAGCAATACGTTGGCGTTATTTGATCGTTCTACAAACAAGTTGTTCGCGCTGTCAGTTATTAATATTAATTGAAAAAAGTCTTCACAAATCAAGCAATAAGTAGAATGCTTAGGAATAACATCTTTTTAACAGAAAGTTTAAAATAAGTTTTAGTTTGTAATCACTGAAAATGCGAATAACAGAATAATATTGCATATGTTGCGAAAAAATGATCAGAGGCAATACTACATTTGAAACTTATGTTGAACATGTTCAAATGACTGATTGTCGCATAGAGTAACCGTTAATTGTGTTAATACAAATTGTTTTTAACGTATTTTAATTTATCTTTTAATTGCAGTGAAAAGCTTTATGGACAGTACGGGTTGTAAAATAAATATACCATCAATTCCACTACGGTTTGGCGCATTCATCATTTGTTTTGTACATTATTTTAGACACAGACATTTAACGAGGCACTAATATAGCAATACATCAGTCAATTTAATATATCGAAAGGAAACGTCAATTGCTTTAAATGATTAACGATTTCATTACTTTATTTAATATGAAAAAATAACTTCAAAACAAACTTGAAGCCAATCAAAACACAAATATCTATCAATTGAACGACAATCTCACGGATCGGTTATATGAAAAATAGAAAATAATTAATATATCGACAAAAATGTATAATAAATTCACATTCATTTAAATCATGCCATCATTTTTATTTAAGTCAAAACAAAGACAAATCTGTAACACATTTACAAATAAATCGTTTTAATACAAAACCTTAAATTATCTCATGTAATAATTATTATATTAAAAGTTGAAAATATTAATAAAAACGTGTAAATAAATAGTAAGTGTTCAACTTTTTTACGCCAAAATTATTGGCACTCCTAAGAAACGACTAAACATTTCAATAGTCTTACATTGAATTGTTTAGAACGAACAAGTCGTCAGACAATTGTGGGCAAAATTTGTCAATCAATTTACAGTGTCTTAAGTCGACTTAAGTGAAAATGTTGCTTAACTAAAATGCAGCCTCACAGCAGATAATTCATTTAAATATTATTGGTTTTAATAACCAGTAATTCTTGAATCAAGTTTTTATTAAAAATGATATCTCTTACTTGTTTCGGTCAGATCTTATGACCACTATTGACAATTCGATACTTTTTCATTTATTTGTTTTGCACGTGTTGAGCATTATAGAGACAATTTATCAATCATTTCGAGTTACCTGCGAAATAAATACAAATGACACTTGATCCAAAAAGGCCTAAAACCTCGTTTAAATAATCAATTTTAGTGAACCGACAAGTGAGTCATTTGTTGATTAGTTTTATCAAATAGTAATAATCAAAGAGAAGATTTCTAAGTTTTTCAAATGAATTACTCAAGTAAAACAAGTCTTAATACGAAAAATAGTTCAATCAATTTAAGAATTGATGACTCGGACAATGAAAGCGAGGCAAATTTTATTATTTATTTTATTAGATGTGAGTTCAATACGAATCGTATTGATTTGTCTCTAATGAAAGACGCATTTCATTCAATCAAATCGAATAAATTGAGCAAAAAATGGATTTCTTTTGAAGATTTGAAGAAAATGGAATCAATAGATAATGATTTATTTGTCATAAAATCATTTTACGGACAAGTATTCGAGTACTTGCTTGAAAGAAATGCTCGAATTGTGGGTCCCCTATCTCTACTCTATTGCTATTCAACCGATTGTCAAATACGTTATGAAACAATTCCATTAAAATCTAATCCAATATTTAGTCAATGTATGAGAGATTTAGTGGTTTGCATCAGTCATGTCGAGGAAAACGAAAAATTTGAACTAATTCACAAGGTTGAAAGCATGTCTGCAGGTTACTCGATTGAACTGACTCCAGATGTGACTCATTTGGTCACAGATTCGGTTCGGACTCAAAAATATATAATGGCGTCAAGTCTTGGAATAACTATTGTGTCTAAAGAATGGATTAATGAGTGTTGGGCTGAATATCAGTATAAGCTGTGTGACGCCAATCATCACGAGATTATCAATCAGTTCGAAATTCCTGTATTTGAAGAGATTGTTTGCAAACATAGGAACCAGTTACTAAAAGGAGTCACAATTTCAGTTTCACAGGTCTTTTTGACTTTAGTTCTTTTGAATGAATCCATAAGCTTATTCTCTTTACTTAATTGAAAATCTTTTGATTGCAGACAGAGATCAAAGAATGCGATCGCATTAAAAGGATTGTTGAAAGTAGTGGTGGACTCTATAGTGATACACTTCAAAAGAATTGTTTGCTTTTGCTAAAAGAGCCGAAGGGAGAGAAGTTTGAAAACGCAAAACGGATGAAAATCCAATGTGTTCACATTACATGGCTTTATGAATCTGTGATAAGTGGCAAATTATTGCCAACAGATGAAAAATCTATGATATCTAAGTCAAGACTTGAGAATAAAGCTAATGAAAGTCCCTCTAAAAATGATTTTCGATTCGATTCAATGATTTTGTCAGGTTCTGAAGTCGATCAGAATTCAGTAACAAGTGATGGTTTGGATTGGATTGTGAGCTGCAATTCATGTGTCAATCACTCCTGTAATAAAGCTCAGATTAATTCAAAATCTAATAAAACTGAAACAAACAAAAATGAAGAATCTTTCAAACTACCGTTTCCTGTGTCAGAATCAACTCGAAGAGTATTGGAAAAATTGAAAAATCAGAATAGAAACCAAAGAACAGAACTGCATAAATCACTCGGTGAACGACTTAATGAAAAGTTATTGATTGAATGGAGTGATGAATGTAGCGGTCATTCGCCAATTCAGAGACCATATTAAAGTATTTATAATGAAGTTATGATGAAAAAATAAAAATCAACAAAACAAGCAAATCAGTCGGAGGAAAGATTAGAAGTAGAAATCAATCAGTAAGCAAGTTTTAATTCGAAAGTTCGAACCAATGAATACTTGAACGGACTTGAATGCGATTTATAAACTATTTCAGTTTGTCAAGTTCGGCGTATCTGTAATCACTATATTTATTCATTGAATATAGTTTTGGTGTATCATTCATTTTTCATAGTTTGTAATTTTTATTTTCAAACAAATTGAGTTATCATTTTGATAAATACACTGATTATGCATTTTTGTATTGATATGAGATTCGTAAATATATTCATTTGTATGCTGAATGTTATTGTTTAGACAAATTAATTTAAAATAAAAAATACTATTAATAGGAGGAAAACATAGAAATGAAAAATGAAGAGAACAAAGCTTAGTTTTGATTTGATTAGAAAAGACTGTTGTATAAATAGCTATTTCGATGAATGTTAGAGCATTTGATCATCACTTTCAATATTAGTTGATTTACTGAATCTGGCATTTAATTGCTTCAGGTTCATAACAATTCCGATCTCAAATTTATTGACATCCATTGATATAAAGCCTTCGAGATTATTTTCACAATCATTAGTTTTAATACATGGGTATTCTGGAGGAGGTTTAATCCACGAACCATCAGGTCTTCTCATTCGAGAACGATCTGATGAGAATTTATTTAAATACTGCTTTGCTTCAACCACTCGAAACAAACGGTGATATTTTTCTTTAATTAGGTTCTCATCCCTAAAAGTTAGCCTGGAATAGGAGTCAAAGTCACATGGAAACGGTAGCTCTGTGTCCAAGTCAAAAACAAGTGCATTCGAACCATTCGGTGAATAAATCATAATTACGTGATAGTCCCAAACAGATAAGTAATCGTTATCTGGATTTCCCGATCGTTGTTTCCAAAGAGGAACCTATTTGTTGATCAGATTTGAGAAATTACGTACTGAAGACTAATCTAAAGGCTATGACAATTGAAATGAAGTTATGTGATACAATTTTGATTTGTTATAAATGCCCCAATTTACAACAGTTTTATCATTCGCAATGCATTTACTTTATTAAACTTGAGAGAAATTCGCATTAATCGAAAATTTGAAGCATGAATGCAGTTTAGCAGAGGTTATCGTTGCAAACTGTCATCAAATTTTGTACTAAAGTTCACAAATATGACATTGTTATGACTGAAATACTAAGAGTCAATCTGATTCTGAGCATTACAATAGAGCCTATATTACGAGCAATTTTTGAAATTAGTATTCAACACAACTATAAATAAATTTGTAAACTAATTGTTATCAAAAAGTTGATTATTTAGGATAAAAAATTAATAAACATTTAGATATAGAATGAACTAATTGTTTAGAGTTAAACTTATAAATGACTACATATATGAAAATAAAACAAACCATTGTTTGATCATTTGATATGAAGACCACAAAACAATTATCCAAATGCTTTTCGTCACATTTTGATATACTTTCGCATAATTTCCATACATTTTCTTCGCTAAAAATCAATGAAAAATCACGATTAAAAATAATACTATTTCTACCAAAACTTTTAGAAAAAGTCAATACAAACCAGTAACAAGAAGTATAAACACATTCTTTTATATCTATTGATAAATGATTCATTGAAATCAATTCTAAATTATTGGAATTGGATGTCATCTCATTCTAAAATGATTTCATATATTATTTTGTTTATTACTGCTTATGCTTTGCCTCAAGTCTCGTTAGTCAAAGTACACTATTTTGAACATATGATTGGGTATTACTGAAGTACATCGTTACCAGAACAAGGAATGTTGTGGTTTACTTTGAGCTGTGCTCCGCATTGCCATACGAACAACACCTAGACTAACTAAAGTGTAGTTTAGTTAATTATTTAAGTTAGGCAAGACAACGGCGCCTTTCAACCATAGGTATTGGACAAAACGTGACAGCAACATCTCCTTTCTCGATGACCACATAATGGGATAATACCACGTGACTCAATGCTATTATCCAAATACCTTTAGGAGAGATAGCACTAAAAACTAATTACTACAAGCTATCCTCAATATACTTAGATGACTCTTATCTGTATAAACCAACTTAAAATGACTTTCATTTATACAAAAAATAACCTTAAAATAAACAAACAAATTTACTTTCATAAAAATAATATTAGAGTGAAAAATTGATGAAATTGAACTGCGATTGAGATGCGAGCCTTTCCTGGTCTCTCATCCTTTTTCATCTGCAGTTCAAATAAGTTGAATGTTAAACATCATTTCAATTGTTCGTATGATTTCATACCTTTTCAGATGATTGGTTGAGCACATATACTGAGCGATTAACGTTCAGCACATAAAAGGACATAGTATATAAAAGGACTAAAAGTTATTTTTCAAATAAATGAATGTTCATATGTTTTGAATGGTTTACTCCAAAAGCATCACTATTTTCACTACTGAATGAACAAGTCTTTCAATGTTAGAACTAAGTAAACATTAAATTATAAATAAAATGTGAAAATCAAGTGCTTATTAAAGAATTTAAATCAAATAAATATATAGAGGCTCTGAAAGAATGCTGTGATTCAAACATTTTATACTTAAGTCTAGTCTTAATTGTGTTTTTGAGATTGAGATTGAGTCGTAACTTCAAGTTTGACTCAAAAATCAATAATCAATACTATAAGAATGCAATTAGTATTAAATTTAGTGTCTTTTATATTAACACTAATAGTGTTGCAATTGGTTGAAGGATCGTTTAATCCTTACCATATTTTAGGCGTCAAACGGACGGCTTCGATCGCAGAAATCAAACGCTCGTATAAGTCATTGGCCAGAGTTTTGTACGAGTTTATTATTTATTATACTTATATGAATTTATTTAAGTTTTATTTAATTAGCATTAAACTAATGACTTACATAAATGTCATAAATATTTATTTAAAAATCTCTTTTTGTTTCTATGATCTTGAAGATTGTTGAAAAACAATATTTCAAAATTTCCTTTAATTTTGAGCTAAATAAATGATTATTTAATTTAAATGTTAGACATCCCGATAAGAACAAAGAAAGTGACGCCGAGAACAAATTTATTGATCTCAACAAAGCATATGAGGTAAGATAATGATCAAAATACTTGATTTATTGAATTATTTTGTCTAAAAATATTTGTTTTTAATTGAAAAAAGCTATTGATGGATCCCGAAAGAAGAGAACAATACGATAGAACTGGTGTAACTGAGGACTCACCAAACTTTCGTCAGCGACCAGACTACAGTAGTTTTAAACGTTTCGATTTTGACTCGTTTGATTCGTTTTTTGGGGAAAATGGTGGTGGAGGACAACAGTTTCAGTTTAACTTCAATCAGGGAAACATTTTTCATAAACAAACCATAACTACACGGTACTCAACGTGACGACCTAGTCAATTCTTTATTATAGATTAAACAGCTTTTTTCTTGAAAATTCTTAATACTAAGCAAATTAATGACCATCAATATATATATGTTATTTGTAGAGCATATGAGAACAATATCGTTCCCTCAAGTTTTTCACGGCCGTGTTTGATATTATTTTATGGCGATCTATGTTTTCCATGTTTCCATATTGAACCCCTTTGGCAAAAAATAGTCACTGATTTGGAGCCGTTAGGTGTTGGTTTTGCAACAATTCATTCACAACATGAAAGTAATCTCGCGAGAAAAATAGGCGTTCAGACTTTGCCATACATTATATCGGTAGTTGATGGACAGGTCAAGACATACAAAGAAGAACAGATCAGTTTAGCTAAAATCATTGAGTTCGTTCGTCAATCACTTCCCAAAGGATTAGTTGTCGAAGTGGATGACGACAATTATGTTGATTTTCTTAATGGGTGGCACGATAATAGAGTTCGGACTTTATTTGTCAATGAAGATCATGTAATTAAATTGCGATATCTATTAGTGGCCTTTCAGTTTCGTGACCGAATTGCTTTCGCTCACGTGACCGCTGATGAAAACGCAAATGAGATTATGAATAGATATCGTATTGACCATAAAATGAATTCGATGCTCATATTCAATGAAGATATCACCCGGACCACTGCAACGCTAACAGTGTCTGAATTGAAACCTCAGCTGATGCGCGATGTGCTCGAATCTAACAAGTTTTTACTTTTGCCCAGACTTGCATCACAGGTTAGTTAACAAAATAAAGCTCGTCTCTAATTGCTTAGTATATTATAATATTTTCTTCTATATTAAGGCGATGTTCGATCAATTATGTCCTACAGAGAGTTCACGCTCAAGACGGCGGTTATGCATAGTATTGGTTACAAATAACATTCCCGAGCACGAACCTAAACGCGAAGCAATGCGTGAATTTATGCGTGAAAATAATTATCCAAAGGAGAGATTTCGATTTATGTATTTGTTTCAGGAAAAACAGCCAGAGTTTGTGAAAGCTTTAAGTGTAGGCCTGAGAACACCCGAAACGACAACATTGCACGTCGTTGTCTTATGGAGAAGAGAACATGACAGAGTTTTCTATGAATGGCTTGAAAATGGTTGGGATATAACTGATATGAAGAAGTTGAATGAAACTAAAGTCAATTTAAACAATTTGCTGACAAAACTGGTTCAAAATACTGAAACTTTTTCAAATGATGCCAAAGTAGTTGAACTGATCGACGAATCAGTTCATGGCCTGTTTGGCAAAATTGTTAAGAAAATACTCATAATAACTGATAATTTAAGTGATAATATAACCAGAAAAGAAGTTTTACCCGCTGTTTCAATCGTGCTATCCATTTGTTTTATCGTTTTTATAGGTTATATAATGGCTTATTTAGTGTAAGTTTTATTTCAAACATGTTTCATAAATTTTGTTGAAAAGCTGATAATAATTATTGAAATTAATTTCAGACGCATCGAAGAAGAAACCATTAAAGAAAAGTATAAGAGACTCGGCAAACAAATGCCAGGAGTTAGTAGACCAAAGTTAGTTTAATATCAATCAAACAGTTTTGGAATTGTGTTCTTAATGCCAAATTTGAATGAGGTTATGCTTTGTTCTAATTACAGGAATGATTGTAAGTTGAATATACATGAATTGCGTGGCGAAACATACAATGGGTTAGTTCGCTTATTAAAACCTGGTTGTCGTACAATTGTTCTATTGGTTGACGCGGCATCCAAGCCTAAATTGTTGCCACAATTTTATAGAGCTGTTTATCCTTATAGAAGGTTTGATTTATAAACCGCATTATTTTTTAGATCTTTATACCTCTATATATATCTCTATATGACTCAATTATCGTGAAAAATCTGACTACATTTCTTATTGAACAGAAATAAAACACTGATGTTTGCATTTCTGTTGGTCGAAAAAAATCTTGATTGGTATAGAAAGATGTTAATGCAAACATTAGGAGAACAAAAAGAATTACAAATCAACCCTAAGAATTGCATCGGAACTGTTCTGTCTCTTAATGGATTTAGAAAGTACTTTTGTGTATATCATGCGAAACACCCTGAAGTTAAACCACAACTACAACATAAGGTATCATTTATATTGTTTAAGGTCTATCTATTGATATTATTGAAGTGAATTTGATTTTCTTTAATTAGAGACGAAGACCACGTGAAGGAACTTCGGGAGCATTTATGGGTTTCGATGACGACGATTCTAATGATTCGGGTTCTGATATTGAGGCCGGAATTCTAATACATAGAAAAACTGGTACTATTGATGACGAAATCATATTCGAAGAGCACTTATTAGACGGTCTGTCGAATTGGTTGGACAGACTGTTTGAGGGGACAACACAACGATATCACATACAATACTGGCCCGAACACATGAAATAAGAGATGCTCGAGCAGTTAATGAACTCTTAACTAATTGACAGCAGAAAGGCCCAGTTTTTAATGATTGTTTCAGTGATTTTCTTTGTGCACAAATTCCATTCTGTCACGAGTCAAGTATTATTACAGAATATTTCGGATGCCGTTCTATTGTCGATAAGTAGTGGCGTAGCTACAGTTAAACCTAATACATATAGTCAAGCTTTTAACTTAAAAAATGTTCACTTTATATCAAATCCGTTGAGTTTTTTGTTATTCCAATTTTTTAGTCATTAGATATTTAGCTGCGCCTCTCTTTTTGGATGATTGTTCAATTTTCATACGATGTTTATTACTCCATTAAATACTTTTAAGAGCTTCTGTTGAAATTATTGCCTCATTTTACGACTTAAAGTAGTTTCAAAAGATTTTCCCAAGTTTATTATCCAAAATGTTTGTCTGGGAATAATTCTTTGATTGTAGATAAATATAAATCTCTTATTTGATCACCTTTTAATAAAATTGGATTTAAAACAATCGAATTAACTTTATAGAGAATTATTTTTTAAGATTTACAACTATAACTTATTTAAAAGCGATATAATTTATAATCATTTCTTCATATTTCGGATCGAATCATAAATACAGTGAAGAATTTCAAAATTTCTAAATTACTATTTTTATTTAATTTTATATTTAAAGCCAAAAGGTGTGATTCAAATAATTTATAAATAATAGTTCATTAAAATTGGAGTTGTATCAAATGAATGCAAACAAAAATAGATTGACAATTAAATTTGTAAATTCCGAATCCGATAAAACTTGGTTCTCAATCAATGCCTTTACATCATAATCGACTTGGCGGCTGAATCCTAGGAAAGGGAAGATGAAAGGGTTCCCGACCTCATATCTGCATGTATGATACATCGCTGGACTCAGAACAACGAACTGAACGTTTTGATACCCCGCTTGACCCCCTCCGGCACCCTCCCCCGGTACTTCCACCAAACCCCCTCCAGGTTCGGTTTTCAACAAAAATTTCATATTAAGTGCAGAGGCCCGTTAGCGTTACCCGAGAATCACCGCATGGAGGTGGGCTTGACTTTGATCTCAAAACAAACACGAACACAAAAAAGACAAACATTTAATGAATAATTACAAATGAATTTTTTTGGTTTTTATTATTTTTTGGTTCTAATTTTTTTAACACATAAATTAAACATAAAAGTGCAGAATAAAAACAAAATGAAAAATGCATAATATAAAAATTATTAGACAACAATATTATATGTTATCCCAATCATCTTCTAACAGTTCTCAAGGGGGATTCTGAGGATTAGGGCCTGGATAAACGCTTATAATATCGGTAACTAATTTTTCAAATACTTTCCCGTAACTAAATTTCTCTTTTAAAGAATATAAATACTCAAACTCATATAAATGCTGTGCTATGCAAGACTCTATATAGTTTGTATTCTTATAAGATTTAACCCTATTTTTAACGGCAGCCTACCTAGATCATATTGGTATTTATATTCCTATTATTTGGGTGAACGAAATTTAAACTATGATTAACTTTATAATGTTCCATATTTAATCTAGTGGATGTATTTTCATAAACGCGAGCTGAATCTGTAACTAGAATGCTGCCTAATTCTATATATTTCTTTAGTAAATAATTTATTACATTAATTCTCCTATTGGGAACCCTAACAATGAAAGCCTGTCTTGTTCTTCTGCAAACTCCCCCTACAACCCATAGCTTCTGTGATTCTGTGTTATAAAGCCTATTTCGGTTATGCATACGATTACATATTTGTGATTCATCAACCTCAACAAAATCACAATGAATTTTTCCATTTTCATCTAAATAATTCCCCCTATTTTTCTTGGTTGAGAAACTACTATCATTTGAACTTCGCGCAAAAATCCAAACCATTCAGTTATTGTATTTTTATCTACCTTAGCTTCTCCTACCGCTTGCTTATGCTTAAGACCTACTGTATAGCAAAGAATTATTTGCAACCCCTGTTTAAATGAAAGATTTGAATTGTGAAAACATGTGTTAACTGTAGGACTAGTTTTTTCTACAATCCTGTAAACTGCAAACATGAAAAGCCTAACTTTTTAGTTCTGTCTGTATATATATTGCACACTGTGTTAATATGATTTGAACAATTCGGAGCTGGGCTACTTCCGGAGGGAAGGAGACCTGATAGTTGGCAATATCCAATCGCATCTTCTTCTGAAGTTATTTTAGAATTGAAATTAGAAAGTGTTAGCTCTTCATAAAAGTTACTTAAAAATTGCTCATCATTTGGTGGCGCAGGCATTTGCTGATCCCTTACTCCTCTAACTATTTGTATGGCAATAATAATAAAAACTAAACTTAAAACAGTACTCACAAATAAAAATAATATGAGATGTCGTTGATAGTGATTGATGGAAGTGGCGATAATGATGGTAACGACGATATCGATGGAAATCCATTGATTCTGACATATAATGAACACAACCCAAAGCAAATAATTAAAAAACTATCTTTCATTTTAAAATTAAGTTCAAATTTAATTTCACTATCAATTATACTTAAGCGAAGTATTTAATTAATAATTAAATTTAAATTTATTGCAATGAATGAGTTAATTTGAGAAATAATTTGTCTGAACTCTAAGACTGACGAATATGAAATGATTTAAAATTTCTAGAAATGAAAAAGTTCTATAAGCTGAAATACCTGTTTTTAAATTTATCAAAATTTTATCTTAATCTTAATCTTAAACTTTTGAAACATTCCAAATCTTTTCAGATCTTTTTTAGAAAGTTAGTGGTTTCGTAATTAAAATGAGCTTTAATTTAAAAATTAATAACTCTCCATGAATTGCAAAGAAAATGTTATTTGTAATTTTTAGATTCTAATCAAGAAATCAGGTATTTTTTGAAATACTCTTAAATTTTCAAGAATAGGAACTTTTGCATTGAGACAAATGCTATACAGATCTTGAACTATAACCCTATTAAAAGTGGGAAATAGTAAACGCAGAATATGTTGCGATAAATACTGATAATATGTGACCCGATAATGATTTCGATAGCTCAAAATGTATTAGGTCAGCCGGAAATTAATCGGACTTTTTAATCACGTCACTGATAAAAGTTGTAAACATGTTTATGTTATATTATTGCGCATTAGAGTAAAAGAAAGTGAATGATGCGGTCGCTTGTATTTCTCGTGCTTTTGAATACGATTTCTGTTTATGGTCCAAAAGTGGACCCACTTCGAGCTAGTGTTACAAATCAAGAACAACGTGCATTTATTAAATGTCATGTTCTATTTAACACTCCTGCTACTGAAGTTTATAAGATGCTGGATAAAATAGCTCGGAGAAGTGAATTAAGCAAAAGTTAGGTATATGACTTTTATAATCAATTTAAAGATAGAAGCCGCCTAAGCAGCGAGGACGCCCCTCACCCAGGAAGACCTCGTACTTCGACTGATATAACACACGAACAAAAACTTAAGGAGCTTTTAAATGAGGGCAATTACTGGAGGACCGAAGATTTGGCCCAAGAATTAGGTATTAGTATCACGAGTACAAAGGATCTTTTGAACATGGTAGGGGCAAGAAAGGTAGTCTCAAGATGGGTACCTCACGAATTAAAACCCGAACAAAAGGAGTTTCGGGTACATATTTCTACAGAGAACCTTGAAAGATATAATAGTAACCCTGATATTCTGGAAAGAATTATAGCAATCGATTAAACTTGGCTGAAGAGCTATGACCCATTAGATGCTAAGAGTTCACGTCAATGAATCCTACCTAACAAACACCGTAATTATTTAAAGTTAAATTTTCGAAATCTAAAAATTATGTGAGTGGCTTTATTCTTTGTCGTAGGCCGACCAAAGTCAGGGCAACAATGAGTGACTGGAAGGTAATGATGATCGTAGCGTTTCATCAAAATCGGATCATAGCTTATCAAATTTTACCAAAAAATAAAAACGTCAGTTTTGAAGTTTATCTTAATTTTTGTCCGAAATATTGCACCGAGAGACAAACAAACACCGTATTGCGAGACCACTCATCTTACATGACAATGCTAAGCCACACAAACATCAGAAAGTTCAAGAATTTTTCAAATGACATCGATGGGAGGTGTTAAAACATCCCCCTTATAGCCCTGATTTGAATCCTTGCAACTATGATGGTATTGCTAGAATAAAGAAGCCTAGCAAAGGAAAGAGATTTGCCAATGAGAATGAACTTAAAGTTGCTTATGATGAAGTTATTAAAGAAATAAATCTAAAAGATGAGGCTACAGGAATACGACACCTCCCAGAGCGGTGGGCTTTAGTCACCCAGACAGGGGGAGAATATATTGTATAATTATATTATTATATAATAAATATCTTTTAAAGTCTATGATTTCTAATATTCCGGTTATTTTCCGGCTGACCTAATAAGAACCATTTCATGGGAGCGACGAATAAAAGATAAAAATTAAGAAACAGATAAGAAAAACAAAGACTATTAGAGTTATTGTTAAATACTTTATTCAAAACTTGTTATAAATGAATGTACAGTTATCTCCAAGTCTAACTAGAACGGTAAAACATGTTATATTTCTGAAGCCTCTTGATGAAATTGTATGAAAATTTGCATATACATACTTAAACTCCCCCAGTTGATAAATATCATATTTGTTTTTGAAAAAATTTAAATTGAGGGTGGTAGTTCGATGAAAATGTGAAATGAAAGAAATTTAATTGAAATTCATATAATAAATCAAATTTAACTTAATTTCTGAATGAGTTATACAAACGATTGTCTGAAAAAATTTGTAAACAAAGGATTGAAATTTGATTTAAATTTTGTTCAAAATGCCATTTAGTGTGGAGGAAAGGGAACTAAAGTTCTGAGAATTTATTAAAATGAGAACACAGAAAAGGAAAAGCTCTGCAATAATGAGAGAGTGTGGTAAGTACAAAATTATAAATTGATTTGTACTTTAAACTACATTTACGGAGATTGGAGGCGGTGAGACAGACTGGCGGGGGTCATACCTGTTATTAATTGTTCGGAAATTAAATTTGAATTTATGTGATTATCTTCAAAATACGGGTTTCTCCAAGTCTAACTAGGACTATAAAACAGGCTATAATTCAGGAACCATAATACATATTCTAGCCAAATTTGACATGATCATAGACAAGCTCCCCCGATTGATAAATCAATTTTAAATTTTGAAAAATGAGTAAGGATAAATGAGAAATTTAAATTTTAATGAAAAATTACATATTTTGAAGAGAACCACATAAATTCAAATTTAATTTCCGAACAATTAATAACAGGTATGACCCCCGCCAGTCTGTCTCACCGCCTCCAATCTCCGTAAATGTAGTTTAAAGTACAAATCAATTTATAATTTTGTACTTACCACACTCATTATTGCAGAGCTTTTCCTTCTCTGTGTTCTCATTTTAATAAATTCTCAGAACTTTAGTTCCCTTTCCTCCACACTAAATGGCATTTTGAACAAAATTTTAATCAAATTTTAATCCTTTGTTTACAAATGTTTTCAGACAATCATTTGTATAATTCATTCAAAAATTAAGTTAAATTTGGTTTATTATATGAATTTCAATTAAATTTCTTTCATTTCACATTTTCATCGAACTACCACCATCAATTAAAATTTTTTCAAAAACGAATATATTTATCAACCGGGGGAGTTTAAGTATGTATATGCAAATTTTCATACAATTTCATCAAGAGGCTTCAGAAATATAACATGTTTTACCGTCCTAGTTAGACTTGGAGATAACTGTATGTTGACATAACTCATTGTGTTCTTTCAAAAAGCATTCAATTAGGACTGATTTCGTATTATTTGATAAGCGATTTATTCTTAAAGAAAAAGTTTTAAAAAGTTTGATCTGAAATTAAGTCAGTCTTACAAGTTATAAGTTTTGTTAGTCTTAGATAATAGCGGACTATAAAGAAATATCCGAGTGACCAACAGATTAAAAGACAGGCGTAGTAAAGCCAAGCCGTCAAAGTTTCAACCCAAGAAATTCTGTATAAATCGTAGTAGCATTGTTAGAATGTGAACCAAAAGATATCCGAATGTTAGACTTTGTTAGATATAACGACAAATCATAAATACTAATTTTGATCTCAACAGTAGATTCTTTGCTACTCTTTTGTCAGCCGATCCTATTTGTTTTTTCAAATTCGAGAATTTTTAAGAAAATTGATTTGAAACAATATGGAAATTTTGTTGAAAACCGAACCTGGAGGTTCGAATCTGGAGGGGCTTGGTGGAAGTACCGGAGGGGGTACTGGAGTGGATCAATTGGGGTATCAAAATGCTCAGCTCGTTGTTCTGAGTTCACGATGTATCATACATGTAAGTATGAGGTCGGGAACCCTTTCATTCCCGTCTCCTAGGATTCATGCCAAAATTATATTAAAAGTAACTTATTATACACACATTTTTATGATTAAGCGGGAATAAAGTGGCGGAATCACCATAAAAGTCGAGGGAGGAGTCAAATCGATAGTACTCGATGAGATAAATTGATTAATGAAAAAATCATTAATCCACACCCGCTGGTTAAAATTTAATAGTCATTCAAGTTTTTTTTTCAGAATCTGCCTCTAATAATCAGTAAAAAATATTTATATTCATAACAGCCAGCTTTAATAGATAAACTTTAGATAAACTATGAATTACAAAACTATTAGATCCAAAACTACCATATTTAAACTATGATTAACTTAATAAACTTGAATTCAAAAATATAATTAAATTAATAAAATCAAATTCAAAACTATAATTTAATTAATTAACTTATAAATCTGAGTCACTATCGGAATCTCCCAATTCAAGAAAATTCTGCTATAAATGACCCAGCCCACTTGTTCATTTAAAGAATTGGGAGATTCTGGTGATCTTATAAAGCATTTAATGTGTCGCCACAGTCTCTCAATTCTGTTGGTATGAACAACGTATTCTTGGCCACTATAGTGGACATTCCTCACAAAAGTCTTTCGATGATTGACATTGAGATGGATCTAACTCATCTCAATGCCTGTGATACCATCATAGACTGCAGCAGTTTGTGTAAAAGGTAGACCCTGATAAAATATGAGAAGCCAGAGAGTGTTTTTAGTACGATCGGGTACAACCATTGCAAAACACTCGCCGGTCTCTCGGCATATTCCATCAAACATCTACCAAATCTTCAAGCACGTAAAATCGCCGGCGATCGAACTTTCGCTTGAAGATGTGGGACTCGCTACACTCACAAGTGCAACCTGGACCTCCAATCGTCCATGTTGTACTTTTGAGGTGATGGCTGGATATGTATCGGACCAGCCGATTGATCTTCCGTGCGATTTTAGAATTTGACTCGGTCTTTTGTGCAGTGAGTCCTACACTAATACTGCACAAAAGACTGTAGCATAGCTTAAGCAACCGAAGAAGAGGGTTAGATTCTTTTTCGGTCGCTCTTAGCCCTGAAAGCCAAGTGTTTTTCGTCGGATTAACGGTTCCGCTACAGAATTTATCTTAGCAGCGGTATCGGTAACCAAGGACACAACTCGGTTGCTCAGTTCTACGCAAGCTATGACTACATTTTGGACATTTGTAAAGCTCAGGATCATCGGAAGGTACTAACAAACCCATGGTCCTGAGTTTTACAATGACCATATCGTCGGTCCAGCCGAACGTTCTTTCAAAATTGAATAAATTTAATTTATTAAAATCTATGATTAAACTATCTTTGTCTGTGAATAAACTATTACTGGTAAATAAACTCATAGGTGAAGTATTAGACTCTGGATATCTATTTACAATCATTAAATTAAGCTGACTAGAATTTTGACTAGATTCTCGATGTGGGTGAGTGCGCTCTGATAAGAGGATTTCATTTCTTTGCCCAACATCGAGACGGCGAATCGCTAATGGTATAGAAGTCGGAGAATCGCTTCTTCACTTTCTAGGTCGACCGCGTTTCTTCTCGCCCTTCATATCGATAAAGTAAATGATTCATTTTTGAGCTTACAAGCCTTTATATACACTCAGGATTGGAACATGAAACAATGAGAGACGAGGGGAAGTCTACATTTTCATAGGGGTTTTAGTTGATGCCGAAGTGATAGAACTACTTTAAATTCGAATTTTGGAACTTATTAAATTATATCTATCGAACCAGTGGACTTAGCTTATTAGTTTTTACATCAACCGATTTGTCTCATTGATTACTATTTATTTGACTCCATCTGATTTTTATGAAGCTCCGCCCACTCGATAATAAATTTGAGTTTTAATATAAAAAGAGGCGTGGCTAAAGATTCATACATAAATCAATTTGTTTCGTCGAGTACTATCGATTTGAATCCTCCCTCGATTTTTATGGTGATTCTACCACTTTAGTCCCATTTAACCATCAAAACTACTGTACAAAAATAGAAAAATTATAGAACTAGAATATTTTTTGTAGAGTTTATGTTTATTGACCTAAAATTGATTATTAATTAAAATAGAATGACAAAAAATAGTCAAACGATTACGAGAAGGGATGAATTGATACCTTAGTTGAATTCATTGATTCTGAACGCGAAGTAGCTTCAATAATCGGCGCTCACATAATGTTGTACTGAGTTATTTGAATGTTAAAGAGAATTATGAAAAAATAGAACTAGAGGACCGAAGCAGCGTCTATCTGATCGTGATAAAGGCCGTATTATTAACTATGCGAGTAATAGAGTGATTAGTTTGGCACAAATAAAGTCTGATCTTAAGCTAAATGTTTCGTTTATAATGGTTTGGCGAGTTTTGAATAAAAACTCAAATATAAAGCACATGAAAATTAAGAGTAAACCAGTTGTTAGGCCACACCATAAATTGGCCCGCCTTGAATTTGCGAAACACCACATGGACTGGACCAGAGTGGCAAAATGTCATATTTAGCGATGAAAATTTAATTTGGACGGCCCGGATGGCTTTCATAATTATTGGCACGACTTAAGAAAAATGAAAAAAATTTCTCTAAACGTAACTTTGGTGCCGGTTCAGTCATGGTGTGGGCCAGCTTTGGCTATAATGAAACAACTAACATCGCATTTGTAAGTCATAAGACGAAGTCTTTAGATCATATTAATATATTAGGTATGCATTTGTTACCGTTTGTGAACGAATTGGTGGTAAAAATTGAAATTTTCTACAAGACAATGCCCCAATTCATACTTCTCATCAGTCTAAAGAGTGGTTTGCGCTGAACAACATCACTCTCATTGACTGACCACCTGTTTCTCCAGATTTGAATCCAATTGAGAACTTATGGGGTATAGTGGTTAGGGCTGTATATGCAAATGGAAAGCAATACTATTCAGTTGAATAGCTTAAACAAGGAATCAATGATAGTTGAGAAGAAATATAGCCTCAAGTTCTTCAAAATTTGGTAAATTCTATGCCAAGTCGTATATTTAAGACTATTATTAGTAATGGAGGTTTAATTAAATATCAGATTAACTTTTGATTAATTTTAAACTAGTTTTTTAGCTGGTTTATAGTTATAAAAAGGAGTATATAAAATTAAGTATAGAACGAGAAATTATCAAGGATAAAGTTTCATGCCATGAAACAATAACCTTGAAACTTATAAAGCTTTTCAAGTCTCTCTGTTTCAGAAGACCAAATAGCTAATTTTATCTTCTTAAATTTATTCTTTATAAAATATATTGAAAGAAATACATTACAAATTTTAGGATATTCTTTACTAAAAGCATAAAGTGAAATAAGTAAATGAATATAAGATCTACTCCATTCAATACCGCATTCCTTTGGGAAGTCAAATAATATTTTTACAATTTGACATAATTCTTGAACCCTTATGAGATTTTGACAGGCTAAAAGTGCATATTTAATTATTTGAATAAGAATATAATTAACTCTTAGGATACTTTACAGATTCTTTACAGATTTAGTAATAAAAGATTAGAAATAGTCTGACGCCGGTAGTAAAACAAAGTCTTTAACTGCAATCTGTTGTTCTTTATTTTAAAGTGCTCTAAATTTGACTCATTTTTATAAATTAAAAACAGTTTATATATGCTTTTTTCTTAAGACTAATATGAAATAACATGTTATTGTGGTATTAATGCATTATTTAATTTTATTCTATGAATATACAAATTCATTTTTATTTAATGCTACAGTATATGCTAATTACAAAGTGTTATTCGCCAGATGGCGACTGAATGCTGACACCAGCTGCGACCGGTGTACCAAAGTTGGGAGTTCCATCTGAGTTCCAGGTGAATTTCTGCGCCCGAGCGCTGCGGTTACCGTCGCAGTGACCGTTTGGAGAGCTGTTTGCATGATAAACAATCCAATCCTCTTTTCCGTCAGGTGACTTAAAGAAACCATTGTGACCGGGACCGTATACGTTGTGAGAGTCCTGACGCTGGAATACCGGTCCCGACTTGATCCAGTGAGCCGGATTAAGAGGGTCACTGCCAGTTAGGGTCAATAGTCCTAATTTGTAGTTTGGAGTATTGCACAAACTGGCGGAGTAGACAATGAATGTCTTTCCATTGTGGTAAAGCGGTTCGGGTCCCTCATTGACTGGTGCGCCCTCCCTTTCCCAATTGAGGGTTGGAGTAGACAGTTTCACTTTGGGACCACTGGGTGTCCACGGATTGCTCATTGGACGGATGAAGAGGTCCTGTCCGTCGCGTATATATGTGCCTAACAGGTATAGCTTGCCATTGTGTTGAAGAATACTAGGGTCCAATTCGAATGATTTGTTATCTTGAGGATCTGTAAGGTCAGCTTTATGATGGTACGGCCCCATGGGATCGGTGCCTTCGCTTTCCAGTACATGAATTTTTTGCTTTGAATAGTCATTATTGTTTGAATTAGGTCCCGCGACATAGTACACGTACCATCGCTCTCCGTTGGGGCCCTTTAGCAGATGGAATTCAGGTGCCCACATGTTGCCTACACCCGAATTTGCATTCAACGTGAATATTGTTGTGTCGGGTGTCGAATGGACGCCGGCCAATGTCTTTGACTTACGCATTACTATCTTTGAGCTAAAAGTGGTAGCGGTCAAGTAGTAGTAACCATTGTAGTATAGCATCCATGGATCGGGTCCATGATCATTGATCGGGTTAGTGAAGTTGGCCTCAATCGTATGAAAAATTATTTGAAAGGCCGCTAATATAAATAGTGTCTTCATTATCAATTTTTTGGGAAAACCTTTAAAATATAAAATTTATTTTTCAAAATTAAAGTTTAAAACAATTCTCAAAATAATTTGAATATTCATCAAATTTAACACTATACATTAATATATCATTACATAATATATTGTTTTTAATAATAATTATAATACAAAGAGCATTGAATGTGAATAGAATTTAATACAGAAAATGTCTTACGAAACAAAAAATTATATCTTTTTCAGCCAAATATTTTCTCTAGTCGTTAAGACATTACGGTTTAGAGAGTTATTGAGAGAAGTTTATATCTTATAGTCAGTGATGCTCAACGCTCGAGCGTTTGGCGTTCGGTAGCGAGCGCGAACGTCGAACGTTCTACTTTTGCTGAGCGTGAGTGGACGCTCGAGCGTCTTACCCCCGAGCGCCGAGCGTTGAGCGTCAAGTCTTAGTACGTATCTCCCAAATTAGAAATACAGTATAGATATTTTTTCAATGCAAAAAAGTTAGTATTTACTAAATATAAAATTTTACACAAAAATTTATGACTTATTCTGTTTTAAAGAATTTAGACAGAATCTTTTTGAGTCTGAAACTAAGTGTGTTTACATATGAAAGCGTTTATGAAAGAGAGACAGACAGAGATTGGTATAAAATGTACTATCAAAAAGTTCTAACACTTAAGTCAATGATTATTCAAAAAGTTATAAACTTAATTTATAAGCTTTTACTAGACTTATTAGTGCTTTTAAATATGGACTCTAATGTATTGTAATCTCTCTTTTATAAACGATTTCATATCTTCAATATGAACATTTTATTTATATGACATCAGATTTTGAACTAAAGTGTTTGGATGGTTTTCAATCAGTGAGTATCATATATATGAAATTTATATACAGATAAAGCTACAGCTTAAATAAAATAAGTTAATTTTATGCAGAAAAAGCCTTACAATTCATGAACTTTGCTTACTTGACGCTCGGCAAACGCTCGGCGCTCGAGCGCCAATTTCTGACCGAGCGCGAGCGTGTGCATCACTGCTTATAGTTATAAGCTTTATTTATTCGCATACATTTGTAATGATTTTAATTGGTGTTATATACTCTTATTTTGTCAAAGAAATAAATCTGATAAAATGCTTTTATTTAAAAAACATCTGCTATTTTTCTATTTGATATTAAATATAATTCACTCGATAATAAATTTCTCGTCGGATTTGTCCAGTTGTTGAGGCATTCGACCCAGATTTCTAATTGCAATGAGTTTTAATCATTTCTAATCTGTACTTAAAGTATAATGTATAACAGTATATATATATATAGCAGAGATACATAACTTGGAATAAAAATGGCAATAAAATACAGTTTAAGGTCTATAGTGAAAATCCTAACTATAATTACTAGTGTCTAATTATATTTAATTTTTGTATTAAAACAATAAAATTAATTTTAAAACATGATTTGATGTAATTATTATATAAATAATTTACTGCAAAAATAGTGTTTAAGTGATTTTTATTATTTGAATATGTTTTTCAATATATATGCTGATATGAATGATTTAATGCACTCTAATTGTAATGTATGCCACAATTAATGCAATAGTAATATAGAACACACAAGATAACTCAAAATTGTATGCACACATTAGTTCAATTAATTATTGCATACATTTTTTCAATACATGTTTTTATTTAAAAATATTTACGTTGCTATTGATTTAAAAGTAATTTATATATTGTTAACATATATATAATATATAATAATAATCAGTTACAATATGTGTTAAGGCGCATGCGACTTCTTGTAACTTCCATGTGACTTTTGTAACTTAAGGTTGCATTATATAATTGGAGTTAATACATATCTCCGTATAATGTCCGTATAATATCCGTAATTTGTTTGTTTGACTGACGTATCAAAGGGGATGTCTCAGGATGACAATGATATAGTTAAATTAAAATGATAACAATGTCGTGCAAAAACAGGATGAGAGACAAAAAATATGTATATATTATTTTTATAGTTGCTATGAGTATTGCACAAGGTTGATTTTTGTTTACAAAATTCAATATGCAATTAAAATTAAACGAAACAAAATATTTTAATTGTCTCTTCGATAAAATGTACATCTAGTTAAGCAGTTTTAAAATATTTTTGAAATGATTGTATAAACAATTTTCTTATGACGGGAAATTAACTTTGAAAAATATAAACATGAATTACACTGTATTGCCCATCGAGTCTCAAACATTTTAAATGTGAAAATAATAGCTAATATAATATACTTTTATTTTATGAAGAGAAACTTTTGAGACTCGATGGGCAACAAGTCCATTTTTTCACTTATTTAAAAATATGTTTAATCTTAGTAAGAATGTCAGAATTGCATTATATTCGCAGTAAAAATTGTGCTTGCTGTTCTGCAAGATTTGATAGAACTATTAGGCGTGATATAAGACGTGTCAACCAAAATGATGTAGCGACTTTTAATACAGTGAAACCAATTATTTTGAATAACAAAAGAAAAACTATTGATACTAATATAATTAATATTGGTGATTATGTGTGTGGTAGTTGTATACGCTACGCAAAAAGATTTAAAAATGACCATGCTAATCCTAATTATATTTTTAATAGTATTTTTTTTATGTAATATTGTTCAAACCATAAGGAACTGCATGAATTGTTTAAGTGCTTATAACTTTTTAATTTTTATATATAATCAAATAATTTTTTCATTGTTTAGCATCATTTAGTAAGTATTTTATCTGGTTAAATTTATTTTAAAATCGCAACATATTTTGTCATCCTGAGACATCCCCTTTGTGTTTGCCATATTGATATCAACATGATTTGGGCGTGACATTGATATCCTGGGACCACATTCTCGAACGATTGCAAATCGCAAAACATAAGGCGATTGCAAATAATCGATTGGAAATCATCCATTCTTATTGTACACTTTTGTAATATTGCTAATTTTGCAAAATTTCTAGAATGCAGCCCCTGGAGTTTATTAATGATAAAAGAGGCAGATTGTTGTGTATGAATATATTAAACCAAAATGGGGGATAATGTTGAAGTAATTCAGACATATGCCGATGGGTTGATGCTTTACATTAAAACAGAAAATTTTTATGAAGACAAAACCTGAAATTGAAGATTATTTTTTCCTTTTTTTTAAAGTTTTTATTCATCATTTGAATAAACATTTTATCAAATTCATTTGATGCTGTTTCTTCTAATTTATAAAGTTCATTCATCCTTTCTTTAAATAATTTTATAAATTCATTATTATGCTCCATTTTTATTGTTTAAAAACATAAGTTTTTTTTATTTTTATTTTTTAATTATTTCAAATTTTTTAATTTATTGAATTATACCTTCTATTCCGTTTTGAATAAAGTGAAACAGTGATTTAGAGAGTAATATCTTGATTTAAAAAAAGTGCGAGATTATACGGGCTAGTTTTTTGAGAGGATAAACCAGTATGACAAAATATTGTTAAGTTTAGTGCTTAAATTTAGTATTTAGAGAAAAAAATGAGTGATTTAAGAGGGAAATGTGCTGATTTTAAACGTGTAAATAAAAAGTACGTACTCATACGGGCTAGGTTTCTGAAAGGATTTTTATTGTTTTATAGGGTAAAAATAGTGAATTTAGAGAGTAAACCAGTTTTTTTAGAGGATAAATTAGTAGAAAAAATGTAGAAAAAGCATCAAGACCTAGGTCATATGAGTTCGTACTTTTTATATCTATGTTTAAAATCCCTATTTTATCCAGAATTAGTGATTTGATCATTCAAATTAATTGATTTAAATGATAAAACAATGAATATTGTTTTAAAATCCTAGACTGTATGTACTCATACTTTTTACGGGCTAGAACCGCTATATGTATATTACTTACCAATATTATGAATTCTCGCATATTAAAGACATGTCCTTATTTCAAGGAATTTTGAAGAACCCAACTTTAAAAGATGGCATTTGACCCATGTATTTAAATTCAGGAATTAAGTACATGTGTCTTGAGATTCCAAATTATAAGGACATGTACTTATATGCGGCGTAAAACGGTATAATAAAAGTTCAAATTACGATGAGTTGATTCAACATTTATTCATACTTTATTTCTTGAATTTATTCATTCATTGGCAAAGAAAAAGAATTAAAAATTGAAATCTTCGCATAATGCCTATTGAAAAGTACTGAATTAAAAAATATATAATCTAATTAAACAGAATGACTGTAATTAAGACAATTTTAAAAGCGTTAAATCTTTCTTAATCACTTTTCGAATTGACGGTTCTAATGGATTCTCGCGAAGCTGGTTCATAAGTGCAATCGAATTTCTGATTCTCTTGACTCGAATCTGCGTTTTTGGCTCCAGTATTCTGGTGTTTCGATTCGTTCATTTTGTATTTCAATTTTCGAACTAAGGAATAGAAAATAGATGATTTACCTTAATTTTATTTAGTTTAGAAAACTCACAAAACACCAGAAAGACTACGATAGCGATTACAATCAAAACCAAGAATGAGAACAAAATAAGCAGCCATAACATGAAACCAAATTGTTTCCGCGAAGGTACTGTTTTTGGTTCTGAAGGTGTTCTGTCCTACATTTCAATGATAGTTGAAGGATGTGTCACATCACTGATGGTTTTTCAATTGGAAGACACATTTTTCTAAGGACAGCTCAAACTTTTATGAAAAGTGCATTCGCTTCGAAAAGTCATCAATGATCTGGCGCATACTTCAACTACGACTCCAGTGATTTGAGTTGTTCTTGTTCGATCTTCCACTAAAGTTGAGTTTCCGTAACAGTTGAATAATTCTTTCAAATTGATCTAAAATAAGTGATTGTTTTACAAAACAAAGTGACGAAACCATTTAAAGACTCACTTCCTTAAAACGATTTTTACCATTGCTGTACAGTTGGTGAACATCATCGAATTTTCCTAAACTATAAACATTTGAGTTGATATCGAACAATCCTATGTAATTTCTATCGAGTTTTTTCAGATTCCAATCGCTATTAAAAGAGCCGTTTGTATCCATTTTTTTGAATGCTATTTGATCGCCCCTTTCGATGCTGCTAACGATTGCATATAGAGCGTTTGCATCATTTGTTTCATCAAAAGTGATTCCTTTAAACTGATAGCCTTCGGGCAACCAGAAATTTCCGTTCTCTATAATTCCAGCTGACGATAAATTCCACGGCATTTCTTCGTCTGTTATTTGATGTAAAGTCTGGTCTTTCTTTAATCGATATGAAGTATAATTCAAATTTTTCTTCGTTTTGTCATTTCTGCCTAACACTAACACCAGATTC
The DNA here is from genome assembly GCA_018873245.2 of Archegozetes longisetosus. NCBI lineage: Eukaryota > Metazoa > Arthropoda > Arachnida > Sarcoptiformes > Trhypochthoniidae > Archegozetes > Archegozetes longisetosus. The sequence goes on from JAEMBT020000007.1 coordinate 12,008,676, forward strand.
GAGAATTTTTTTGATTGTTTGCAAAACTGGTCGTCTTGTGATTTGTTGCACGGATCAACCACATCAAAGGTAACTGCACTCACCAAATATTTTAAGTTGCCTAAGAAAGACATCTTTGAGAACATTTTATCGTTTTTAGAACTTATTCGGGTTTAGAAATGAATGAATACTTTTTGGAAACAAGTTCTCCACTTCTATTTGACTGTCGGAAACTTTATTTTCTTTAGTACTGAATTTCCAAAGTTTGTCTCCATTACCGAAGTAAATATTCTTACCCAAAGCCAAAGCAACTTCAATGGATGTATTAGAACCACAGAATTGGGCTAAAGAGTTGGTCAATGAAATGCAAACTAATGTAATTAATAAACATGTTCTTGACATTTCTCTCACTAGTTTTAGTTATTTAATTTTGAAGCATATATTAAGCTGAGATTTTTTGAATTTCAAGCTAAAATATTCAGTGAAGACTTAATAACGTTTTTAAGCAATATTCAGAATAAGCGTTTTCTCACTAATTCAGTTATTCTAAGTATCGCGACTAAGCTAACTCGTGATCTTTTTTTAAATATGAATCTGAATTGACAACAATACTGGTGCGACCTTTCAATACGATTTATCGGCAAAATTGACTGAAGACAAAGCTAATATAAGATTCAATGGAATAAAGATTATGAAATAGCATAACAATTGTAGAAAATCAGCTAATCTGCCTTTAAACAATACTGATTCAATTACAAGTGATTGTTACTTTTATCACTCGTTATCCAATTTTAGATATCTGCAAATCGAAGATAACAAAGATATTCTGCAAAAGTTGTTTTAAAACTTTTCTGAAGTGGACTTTTGTATAAAATAGTAATAGTGCCTTATATTTCTGCTGAACACGTTGTCTCACTTAACATTTTTCAGTACAGATGAATGTGAGTTGCAGTGCAATATTGATTACCATTTCGTATTTAAATACTTACCAGTGAGTGGTGTCTCCAATGAGTATCGAGTGGAAGAGGTCCTTAACTTCAATCTTAAACTTAGAGTTGTTGCAGAAACAGAACTGTTTTTTCATGGAAATTCATTTTAAATGCATAATCGTTTGATACAATTCAAAAATAGTCTTTTATTAATTCTTCGTTGTTCAAATTCAAAGGTATATCATCTGTTACTTTGGTAAGGCATTCGCTATCATTTAAGCAATACACCATACACCATAACCTTAGTTGCCGTTGTCCAATATCCTGAATGCCAAAACTGATACGCATTGATCGATTTCTGCAAAATATTATCGATCGTATGTCACTACATGTATCTCTTAAATGGAATTGAATTGCCTATTCAATTTCTTGTAACTTACCTTTAAAGACAATCATAGAATTCAAACAAATCTTTGCTTAATTTTGAATTGGTTTTTTCAAGTTACTTTCAGCTTCGGGTTTTCAATCAGAAACTTTGTTATTTTGAAGACTATTTTTGCAGTAACTAACTGCAGAATCAAATATATATTTTGGCCAAAAAAATAAAGTCTTGATTAAATGTGTTCGTTTCTGATGGTTCGCAAATCTGTCCAAAGCGTGAGTTAGCGCTTAAATTTATGACGGTAAAATGTAAATAAGTGGCCGTCATCTTAAATCTAAAAACTTAGGTAACAAATGAAATGTTTGTTCGACATAACTTTTGTCTGACATAAAGTAAAGACAAATACTTGTATAATTCAAAAATTAGAGATCGTGGTAAAAGAGCAGACATCATTCTTTGATTTTGTCAACTTTAATTGTAAATAAGACACAGATTCAGACTAAATACACACTCTGTCATCGGTACCGTACGCATTACTTTAGACCTAGGAAATAGTTTCTTAAAATACGTGATTCTCTAAGGAGAATGCACGAAATTTTTTACAATTTTTTAAATCTAATATAAGGTTGCGAACAAAAATATTGTTAAAATTGAGAATATTTTGAACACCTTCGATTCCCGTTTTCTAACCCATCACTTTGATTCGACGTGGTGCTGCATTGTAAAATGTATTGAAATCAAGGACGCCAAGATTAATCATTAAAAGTAAGTCTATTTTGTACCTTTATAAATGCTTAATAGTTTGTATCAGCTTCATTATAATCTATGATTTAATAAAGAAAAGTTATAATTACTTTTTTAAGGAGCAATCCATTCACCTACAGTCTTCAGCTCCATAACCTCTAGTCTATCTTTCATAATTAGTCTGACAACTATGAATGATTATTGGCTAAATTTGATGATCTATTTCGATCATTACTCTTATACTTCCGAGGTGTAAGGATTTGACGCTGACGTTCAATACCTTCACCCAATTCGATGCTCTTAATAATCCGTTAAATGGTTTTAACTTACAATTAAGTTGTTTTTTGATTAAATTTGATGATTAATGCCACTTTCAGACGACATTTGAACCTTTAAACTATTTTCTAATTCTGAAGGTATTGTTAACACGCTTTATGTTTCAAAAGTTTAAGTTCAGTAGTTTTAATACTTTATGATATATTATTTTAACGCTGAAATTTATGCTTTAAAATGATATATACAGGGTTTAACAAGATCTTTTGCAAGGGGTATACAGCAAAAACTGCAGAAGCTACAAGTTTAAAGGAAATTTTATTGAATTCGTTATAAAAAAAATGAAAATAAAAGGTACAAATTTAATATTCAGTATAACCACCATTTGCGCGACGCACAGCATTAAGTCTTTCTGGATATGATAAAAGCAATGTTTCAAATAATTCCGTATCATTTTCAAGTGATTTCAACACTTCGGTTACATGTTTTGTGAGCGTTGACAGTGAAAATTTATTTGTACCAGTTTCCGCAACAGCTGATTTGTTATGTTTATACTCTATGGTCAGCTATTAGAAAAAAACCTATTTTAAAGCGTAAAATTCAAAATTTTTTATTTTGACTGTTCAACTATCCAAATCATTTCCATTTTGATAGTATTTCAAAAATCATTCAATAATATGTTCATATCATCAGTAGTCTTTGCTGTATACCCCTTGCAAAAGATCTTGTTAAACAGTGTAGTTAATTAAAATTCCTCTACTATATGTTGAGTTACGGTTTAAAATTGAATAAATAAAAACTGAACAATATCCGCATATTTTTGTCTGTATCCTTAGTATGATTTTTAGAAAAACTATCCAAATCATTTGTAGTAGAAGTTAGAAAATTATAAATAATTTATTTTTTCCTATAGATTCCTATAAGAATATGACTCAATGTGGATTATGACGCGTCAACTCTTCAGTCATTATCACTTGTTTATTCGATTGATTTGTATCAAGACTTAAAACTCTGACCGAAGAGTAAAGTGTACAATTACAATTAATTAATGATAGCTTAGACAATTGCTAAAAGCCAAAGATTGATTGTTAAGTTATTATTAATTCTGTTCTATGTATTTGTTCAATTTTAATAGAGTAAAAAATCAATTAAAGAGACGCCTTATATTCTTTTAACACAAAACAATTGGGATACACGTCAACTCCACATAAAAGTCTTAAAGTTATGAGCATTCATTCAATTGGGGTCATCTTTCACAAGAACATGTATGTAACTATTTAACCCTAGATTTGGTTCAATATAATTGTTGGCTCATCTAGTCTCGCATTTATGATTAAACACCTGTAGGTATGACATAAGAAGCTCTAAAGTTGAGTTCAGATTCAACTTATGTAACTATTTTCATTAATTTATAAAATAATAATGCAATAATAGACATATTCTGTAAACCAGAAAGATTCAATGATATTAAATAATAAATGAGTGACTGTAAAGAGCTAACTCAGTATAATGTGACTCAAATCAAATAGAAGAAGGCATTTCCTCCTAAAGTTCTTTAATCTTATGTAACTTATGTTATTTACAACATATTTGCGTGGTTTCACTTTTAAATTTAAAGCAAAAGATTGCTTCACTTATTTAACAATGATAAAACTTAGAAATGAACTTTGTCTGTGTTTGGTTAACATAATTATGAAACTTGTTCCATTTTTGAAAACCGGGCTTTAGCATTTTAATTATCATTGTTACCAGATGACATCTATCTCATATAAAATCCTACTCTAATGAGTAGCTAAAGTTCATCTTTCAATTGTTTTTAGGATAGATTTCAAATTCTTTCAAATTAATAGAATTTTTCTATTTGATACTTAAATACCTTTGAAACGAGTGAAAATGTGCTCACAAACAGTTCGAAGATAAATAAGAGTCAGTCTGTATTTTAGTAATGATAAAATAAAAAATGTTTAGAAAATTAACTAAATGTCTCATCTTGATCAATATTATTAATTCTAATGTGTTTTCAATGATTATCCGCAATATAAATCATTATCACAATAACTACCTATCATTTCCATATTATGGTCAAAGCTATTACCCAGCTTCTCATCCATCATATTTCGTTGAACAGAATCTTCGTGACTTTGGATATCACAATCATTTTAACGATGATCATTTCCATTATTTTCCGTAAGAAACGATAGTTTTTTGTACTTTTCTTAACTAAAGTTTACTATATTTATTATGATTTTAAATTTATTCGGTTATTAATGTTCAGATTATTTGATGATCATTTCGACTTTGATCTATTTACTGCTTCATCTGATCCTCACATAAAACCTCCACCGTAAGTGATTTTTGATACAATCGACATAAGAAGTTTATACTAGTAGACGCATAGTTGGCAAATATAGCAGTTTATTGTTTATGCTCCTACAGGACAAATCAACGAAAATGCAAATATTCTTTTTGAAAGTCCAATTTTATCAGTATTTATATATAAGCATTGTCTCTATAACTCTCTTTTAGCCGTAAAACTTGAGTTCTCTTCCATTTATTTAGAATTAAAATTCTTAACTGTTTAAACTGAATTTTTTTGTGATTTTAGAATTTACAATAAAGAACTTGGTCTCGGAAGAGAAGATAACTCCAATTCATGGTATGCGGGATATTACAGAAACGGCTTCCGATTCCACTGAAATATTTATCACTGAAACAGCAATCATAACTGTCTCTAATTATACTCATAGTTTATGAACTGATTATCTAAATAGTTTTTTTTCAAATTAGATCAGTTTTGGACTTTAATAAAACGTTTTTGTGTATTAATTTTATAAATGTTTTACGACTTAATTAACATGAGTTTTTTGTCTTAATCAATATAAACTTACTTACGTATTAACAAATATAAGTGTTTTGTATCTTGATTAATACTTAAATAAACTTTTTTACATTTGAGATGTCTTTACTTGATTTTGCGATGGAGTCTGCTAATTAAGTCCTACTAATGTCAAATATTATTCGACAGAACAAACACTTTCTAGAGATATTACTGAATTGAATACTTAAATTTAATAGCAATATTTATTTTACTTTCTCGAAGCTTGTATATAGTATATTGCGAGTGAAAATATTTTAATACATGAAAAGTAGGTTTACATTTAATTCATAGTTATTAAGATTTTTAGATTATAATGTAGCATTAGTATCATACCTGTAAGACAAATTTTCTGTTATTCTATTAATTTATTATTTGCATCGACTTAGACAATAGAATTAAATTAATAAATTAGATTATGCTTTATAATATTATATTAAACATGACTTTTTTTTGGTACTTGTTTCTTTCTTAAGAATCGATTTTCTATAAAATTTCTCTCAAGCTATTACAGTAATGAAACTGCAGTTAATCAAAACTAACAATGTAAACAAATTTATGCTATCATATTTATTTTGTAAGCAGAAAAAAGAGTTTTGCAGAAAAGTTAAAAATCAAGACTTGTGCAATACATCTAAACTATTCTTAATAATTAATTTTTTAAGAAAATTATTGATTTCTAATACTAACCACAACACAATTAAGATAAATTATTAATGCAAGTATAGTAAAAGTGATCAATTCGGTTTATGATAGGAATAACTTTATTTGAATTTGTTGAATTGCAAGCTATTTTCAGATTTGCAACCATGTCAAGTCAGGGTAATAAAGCTTTCAATCCAAGTAACTAGAAGAGTTGACTAGAATGATCCACATTTAGTATATTACGGATCTGGTTCGTCTGCCCGACACTCACTTGCCCGACAGCTCGTTTGCCAGACAGGTACGTCTGTCCGACAACTCATTCTATTGACAATTCATTTGATCAACAAATCATTTGATCGACAATCCATTTATCGGCAGTCACATTTGTAATGATAGCTGAAGAGGCGCAAGCCAAAGAAATTGATCGAACAAAAGATACCAAAACAGCACTGATCCATATCTTCAGATGTGACCATGGATCAGCTAATGGTGATAATTACTTTTGTACCCAAACAGCTTGCCTGAGGATGCACACCAACAATATTTCGATGTTTTGTTGAAACAATTTAGTACTCACATACTACCAACTCGTCAGGCAAGTTGTTTGAGTATAAAAATAGTTATCACCATTAGCTGATCCATGGTCACACGTGGTGATCGTCATGTTTATACTCTAACTACTTGTCTGGAAGTATAGATCAGAGCTGTTTTAATATATTTTGTTCGATCAGTTTATTCGGCTTGCGCTTCTTCAGCTATTATTACAAATGTGACTGTTGATAAAATAATTGTCGATAAAATGATTTGTCGGGCAAATGAGCTGTCGGGCAATTGACCCGATTCCGTATAATACTATTAAGTGATCACAAATGTACAAAATTGTGTAATATAAGGCTTGGCTAGAGAAATCTGCACAAAAATAATTTTAATAATTATTAATCAAAATTTCACCGAAATTGAACAGAAATTTATTAAATGAAAATACATTATATGAAGTTTAAATTGATATCAATTGATGACAGATAGTACTCCTTTGTCCGCTGCTTTGCGGACCTTAGTCTTAACACCTCTCATAAGGTTTTGGCACAGATTTTCAGATCTTTTACGTATTAGTTTTGATTCTTCGAAATAGTTTAGGGATTTACATCTGTTGTCCACCCATTTTCATAAATTTGTTTACCCAAATTTGCCCAAAATCTTTCAATTGGGTGGAGTTGGGGGACATTTAGAGGATTGATCTCTTTTGGGACAACTTTGATTCCAACTCTTTGGTAAACTTCTTGAGTGGTTTTGGCGTAATAAGAAGTAGCCAAATCGGGCCAGAAAACATATTTATCGTCTGAATGGTACTTATCGATAAAATCTTTCAGAAGTGGTAAACATTCCCGAATATAGACTTCTGCAGTGATCGCATTACCGCGAACTCAATTATTTTGTCTTTAGTTTTTCGGTTAATTTCTCGGTTTTTTCTCGGACCTGGAGTCCGATCGGCACTCTGACCCCTTATGAATCTTTGGATAATTGAATATACTGTACGGCGAGGGATGCCCTCCAGTTCATAATGTCTTACGATATCGCAAGTTTTCATATTCGGGTTTCTTTCAATAAAAGCGCCAATCCTTTTCCTAGCCTCAAGCTCTTTAGAAGAGGACATCTTTCTTATTATAAATTATTATAAACTAATAATTGCAATGTTTTGTTACCTAATAACTATTCTTTCAAAGTAAAAACAAAATTTAATCGAATCAGCTATATTTGGTTAAGAAATTGCGTCTTAAATTTTGTGCAGATTTCTCTAGCCAAGGCTTAGATAATAACTAGTTCACTAAAGAAATGATTTGTCTTAATTGAAACAAAGAAGTATTAATCATAAAGTGCGTATTTTGGTCAGTTACACTAGAAATAATACCTCCGTTTATCGCAAATATATCCATCATAGCTCCTAATAGGTGTTTTAACTGATTTAAATAATAAATTATCTAAATTAATAAGTAAATTTGTTAAATTTTGTTTTATTTCTTAGTTTCAATTATATCTTCATAAGTTTTTGCTAAAACGTTCATATTTTACACCTAAACAACTTATTTAATGTTTATTCTCCAGGTTTTTTGAAGCTACTTTATCATCTCAAACAAAATTATATTTTGGGATGTTTTAAAAGACAAAGATGTTTGGTTGTTGAAAATAATCTTTGCTGAAAGCCTACTCATGAAAATAAAACTATACTTTTTATTATGTAATATCTCTTAATTTCTTTTGTATGCAAATAAGCTAGGGGTTTCATTTTGACTTATCAAGTAAGGGCCTTGCAAATTTACAGGTACTAAATGTATAAATGTGTATGTTTTCATTTTAGTGAATCAGATATTATTATCACCTCTATCTGCATAAATTTATACCTAATTCGTCTGTTATTATTCCGTCTTAATAATTAGCTTATTAATCAGTTTTCTTTATTGAAATAATTTCAAATAAATCAAATCCAATTGGCGATGAGGTTTATTTCAGGATCTAGTAAATTGATCTGTTATGTATTGTTCTTATTCATCGATGAAATATAACCAAATTGCATGATAATTGTACCATGAAAGTAACATTATATCAATTGAATATAGAAATCTGAATCAATACCAAGGAATCTGTTTTGAGAGTTGAAGGTCTAGACATATTTCTTACTTTGTTCGTGAGAAATACAGTATATTCTCACTTTGAGTTCAGCTAGAATTGATGTATTCAGTAACTGAGATGGTGTCCTCCCGATTTACTAACAAATAAAAGATCAAAAACCAAAAGCCAACAAAAACCCAATAAGTATAAGACCAAAACATAAAAACCCAACGAATTTGTGTTAAGGTTACTATTGAGTAGCAGTTCATTTAACTCTTCGTTACAACGGTGGGATAAAATGTTCCCAAGTTTTACTTTAGAAATATAGCTAAAATCAACAAAATGTCGTGATTTCTTGAGAATTTGGGTATTCCTCAGTCATACATTTGGCTTTGAATGACAAAACACCTGATTAGTCTAGACTTATAACTTTATTTTTATTTTTTTCTGGAAATATATCTTTCTGAGAACAGAAATTCCCTCTAACAATGCAGTGCTTCGTGCTTACTATGTGTCGCAGTGCTGTAATGTCTACTAGCAATTTGAATCACTGATGATGCTATAGCAGATCATAACTAGAAATTAATTAGTAAACTAAAACATCGAAAACAAGGACTAACCTAGAACAGATATGAAGTGTGGAAAACGTGGAGTAAAATGTTAGCCCACAGTTAATTTTACATTTCAGAAGTTAAGTTGTGAAGAAGGGCTAAGCAATGCTTAAATAGTATTTTCACAATAGTCAATTAGACAAAAAATATTCTATTATTGGAAAATAAGGGTAAAAATCAGTACGCTACTAAAAGGAAAAATGTTCAGAGAATTCAAAATTTGAAGACCTAATAATCCGAAAACAGATGTTTATTGAATTATTTGATAAATTAAGAGATTTGATTTGTTGGTTTTTTGTTATTTGGTCTTTGATTTGTTGTCAATCGAAAGTAAACTACTGAGATTAAATTAAGATGATAAGCTTTAAATTCTGTTTCATAGTTATAAATTTTGCGAGTTTTTATTGCTATTTTATTAACTTTTCATTCATTCGAAATAAGTCTCTTAAAAAAAAAATATTTGATGAAGCCTCATTTTTTGTTGAGATGAAGGATTGTGGTATCAGTTGAAAAATTAGTTGCAAAGATGACGAATAAAATAATTGAAATGTTTTAATTAAATTTTTTCACCCAAGGAAAAGAACAAACAACGAAACAAACTCATGATTTAGATTTAAAATCCAAGTGTTTCTGACTAAACAGAGCTAAAATACTAATAAGTTGTGTTTAGGTTAGAGTTTTGAAAACAACAATTTTCGTCAGTAATTAATGACCAGACTGAATGTACTGAAAGCATTGTTTAGTTGTCTACAACTTTTAGAAACGTTCGAAACAATGAGTCGTACTGACAAAAAAGCAAGCACCAATTTAGGCTTTTGAGATACACTATCATTTATTATATTATATTTCCTCAGACAAACAAATTATTTTGATTCTTTGGAACAATACTTTGAAAACTGGCGTTTTCTTAGCTTTTAAGTTAAATACTTTTATAATTTTACAGTAAAACTTGACTCCACATATATTACTTCAACGTTTATTAAATTGTGCCAATGTAGAGTGTTTTCTTCCTGTATTATTGTTTAGACACAGTATATTGTGCTAATGTTAGAGGGCTAATAACCAGAATCTGTTTCCCCTTTCTGTCAACATAACTCATGAAAGTATCATTAAATTGCAACGAAATTTACAATCGACTATTCCTTTAGTATTAGCCTATTAGAATTACCTGGAATTTGATTTGATCGGTAAGCTGTCGTACATCAATTTCATGAACTACATAAGATCTTAGAGCTTCAAATGATGTTCTCTCAGTGATTAATGAGATGAGCACTATCTCTAAAATTGTGCCGCAAACAAATAAAGAAAAACCTCCTTTCACTATCCATGGTGTCAAATAAAACAATGAATGATGACTCAACAACTTAGATTAGGGGTAAACATTAGGTAACAAGTTAATAAGTAAGCTTTGAAGGACTAGTTCGCATGTAAAACCATATCACATGTCTTATAATGTTTGACCAACAGCTTAATTAATGTGATCTGACTCACAGGAAAACACTCAATAACAGTCTTCAAGTCGCTTCTACGTCAAAATGTCGCCCCAAAAATGTCGCCGTAAATAATGTCACCATACAAAAAATGTCGCTATACAAAAAAGTCTCCATTAAAAAATGTCAGTATCATTTGATCCTGATGATAAAAAAATCTAGCGAAAGATTGAAAAAGAATATATTTATGAATAGTCTTATACCAAACCAATGTTCAAAAAGTTTAGTTAAAGAGCTTCAAACACTAATTTTTCCATTGCCTACTATGAATGAGCTTCCTTGCTAAGAAGGCTCAGATCATACTCCGATTCATATATTCCATTGATCATTTTGTGCAAATTAGTAAATTTTATTTTATTACTATAATTAAATGAAAAAATGATCTTGCTCTAATAGAATATTTTCAAAGCTATTTCACTCTTGTTAATTTTACTTGGAATATATGTATCAAAAATCTTGAAACAGACCATTTTTGTGTGAAATTTTATACGACGTCATTTTTATGCGATGACATTTTTTTACCGGCGACATTTCTTGTATGGCGACATTATTTACGGCAATATTTTTTACTGGCGACATTTTTTGGGGCGACATTTTTTGGGGCGACATTTTGACGTAGAAGCCTTCAAGTTCTAATTTATTTCACGAAATGTATTATTAAGACTCGACAGAAGAATAAGCATATCGAAAGACGTGCAAAATTGATAGAAGTGACTGATAAGATTGGTATCAGTTTCGCAGAAGCGAGTTTAGCCGAAACAGGTTAATATCAATTTTACAACTGATTTTCTCATCTGTAAACCTTATGGTTTGTCAGTTCATTCATTCATATTTATGGAAGCAAAATAAAAAAATTTGCTAGTAACAACAGATTTAGATAAAAGCTTAAGCATCGATAGTCAATAGAAAATAACAAGACTAAATACATCTGATTAAACACTTATTTCTAGGGGTTTATTACGTTTGACCGACAATCACTTAACCGACAGGTACATTTTACCGACGATCATTTTACCGACAGGTACGTTTGACCGACACTCATTTGGCCGACACTCATTTGGCCGACAAATTCGTTCGACAGACAAGTCGAATTAATATAAAGGTTTCTCCTGTCAACTATAATATAAATGTTGCCCTCATTTATCAATAGTCACATTTGTAATAATAGCTGAAGAAGAGCAAGCCGAAGAAGTTGTTCGAACAAAAGATATCAAAACAGTACTGATCTATACCTTCAGACGAGTGGTTAGAGTATAAACATTACTATCACCATATGTGACATGGATCAGTTAATGGTGATCATTTTTATACTCAAACAACTTGCCTGACAACGTACACCAACAATATTTCGATGTTTTGTTGAAAAAATTTAGTACTCACTATTACCAACTCGTCAAACAAGTTGTTTGAGCATAAGAATAATTATCACCATTAGCTTATCCATGTCACATATGATGATAGTCATGTTTATACTCTGACCACTCGTCTGAAGGTATAGACTAGTGGTTCTGATATCTTTTGTTCGAACTACTTCTTCGGCTTACGCTTCTTCAGCTATCATTACAAATGTGATTATCGATAAAACGAGGACAACAATTATATTATTGTTGACAGAAGAAAACCTTATATAAATTTGACTTTTTTGTCAAACGAATTTGTTGGCCTAATGAGTATCGGTCAAACGCACCTGTCGGTCTAATGGGTGTCGGTCAAATGTACCTGTCAGTCAAATAAGTGTCGGTCAAATGATTGTCTCCCGTTTTCGCATAGACAAGTGTTAAAATTATAAGAATATTAATATAACATGCTTGAAATGTTGAAAATAATGTTTATATTTCATATCTGCCGCTTAAATTATTATGTACATCCCTTAGTAGTTAATATATTTTAAGGAAATACCAGATAAAAGTTTTTCAATATTGAGTGACATATTATGCTGTACTGTAATATACAAAACTTGTTGTAAATTGTGGGAAAAATTCTGATTACCGACTATTAATTAAATTAAAGTACATCTATATATATATATAATTTTATGTAAACTTTAAATATAAACAAAAACTTTTGCTAACATAAAATATCTTAATACTATTAATAGAATATTCTAACGTTAATTTAAATATTGATAGCATAGAACAAAATTCAACATAAATAACAATTACTATTGAATTATACGATTATATGAAAAAGAAGGAGTAACTTGGTGTTGTGAGTGGGCGGGGCGATCTGAGGTCATCAATATATCCCTCTTTAATGGTATCATATTATAGCCAAATATAAGCTGTAAATTATCTATTATCTAGAAAATAATGAAGTTTTTGTGAATTTTTTTATAATGGAGTCTATGGAAGAATTGAAGTTTTCAAAATGTCTTTGACTCCCTGTATCATTCAATATTTCTATAAAACTGTACATATGAGGGGGAGGGATTAAAGTTAATTTTGGGAATGTTGGGATTCGACTTTTAACACAGCGAACTGACAATGAAAATCTATCTGTGTATTCCAATGAAATTAAAAGGACAATAATTATCTTTAAACATTTTTGAGAGAAACCACATAGAGATCTTTTAAGAATAAAATAACTTGGTGTTAGTTGAAATATAAAATGCAGTTACATTATTCTTAAATAATTACTATTCGTTTAATTTAAAAGAAATTATGCTAATTATCTATTATTTGTTTTGTGAGACATGGTCATAAGTGCTTTTTCATTTTTGAAAAATTAAACCACTATTCATCTGATATACGATAATTTTCCTAATTTTGGTTACTTATGAATTGTTGCAACCTTAGAGTATTCGCATTATCAGATATTAATTGAATTATGTCTTTCATTTTAATCATAGAAATAAATACAACACAATATGACCGAGTATTGAATATAAACAAAATATTTATAACGCATGTTAAAGTAGCTAATCAAAGTAGACTTAATGTAAATAGAATGAAAATAACAATGCAATAATCGGAAATAGCTTTTCTGATAGAACCACTTAAGCACTTGCCACTGGAAATAGAGATGCGTACATTGGAAAAATAATCGAATTTAGCTGCATTAAAAGTTTTGTGTTGTGGAAATTCAAGTTTGAATAAAGACTTTTCTGTGTAGAGTTGTGTCACAATACAGAATATTAGTCGTTAACAAGCTGGTAATTCAGTTTTACACTTCAATTAGCTTAAAACTCTGTTTAAGTGGTAATGAAGTGATAGATAAGTTATGTTCAAAATTCAATCTAAAATTTATTTTAAGCGCTTTGATCTGAAATTTGTCTCAAAACATCACCTAATAAGCAAATACAAAACAAACTAAATCAGGGTCAATTGATTCAATAGTACTGAAGACGGCAAGTGATACTTATCGAAGCTTGTCTACTCAATTTACATTAATATCGTTGTGAAAAAGTAAAAGTTTTTATTTAAAAATTAGTATTGTCCCTGAGAAAATAGGTTCTCACATTCTTTAAACTATGAAACAATAATTATTTTATAGGATAAAGTTTGATATTTTATTCAATGTTAAATCAGTTTTTATAAAACAAACACAACTATTCAAACAAAATTGATATTCAAGTAGGTATGCATGTTTTCCAAATTAATTTAAAACTAAAACATTTTCATTTTATTAAATTACGAGAATTTTATTTTGTTGTTCTGATTAAATTTATATAATATGTGAAAAATGCTTCGGGGATGAACTATCAACCTTTTATACGATAAAAACTATTTAAAAAAGATTGTTGAAAATCAGCTTAAAAATATTGTGGTAAAATGCGAGGGTTCAGACTTTCAAACAGAAACCAACTAACTCTGTGTTTTCTAAGATTTATAATTCAAGTTTTAGCTGATTGCGGTTTGCCTGCGATTCCTCCAAATACGGTCGTAAAAGATTTGAGCCCTAAATACAAGGAGGGGTTCATTTGTGAATATGAGTGTGAGTTCGAAGAATTGAGTCTTATTGGAGGAAAGTTTAGGATTTGTATTAACGGAAAATGGGTCGGAAATATTCCTAAATGTGGTAATTATAGAATTTTAATAATCTTATCTGTATGCCTTTACTGATATATTGAAGTTACTTCAGTTCAAAATTGGAGTCCTGAATCGATCACTCGATTAGAAGTAAGCGATTTATCTGGTCAAAACCTCAAGAATTACAGCTATAAGCAAAATATCGATTCGTGCATAAAAAGTGATGTTAATGTATATTCGGCTGCATCACAAAAATGGTTTGTGCGTTTCAATAAAATGATTAGACATATCATATATTTTGAAATGGACTTCTTGGACAATGAAAACAATAGTTTGAATATAATTCGTGCGCACACTAACCATATAAGAGGATGTACTCATGAAAAACTTGACACAAGTTATAATTCAAGTTTAATACGTTATGGATTTCGTTGTGACATAAAATTTGAGGGACAGGAGGCTTATTCTGCTTGGGATAAGGATCAAACATCAGGACTTACAATAGAATTTGATGAAACAATTGTTACACTGTGTAAATTGAGTTTATATCATGAAACATATGCAAGATATCATTGGTGTGGAACTAATGAGCAACCTCTCAATTCAGTATCAGAATATTTTACTGGAAGTGAGCTGTATAAAGAGATCATATTTTTTAGGTAAAAAATAAGAAAAAATTGGACTTTTCCAGGTTTCAATTTTGACATCTTAACTCAGGTATTCATGTGTTGATGGCTTTGAATTAATTGGTAATAGAGATGTAAGATGTAGCGCAAGCAATTACTGGTTAGACACGTTTCCAATTTGCGTCCCAAATCAGACTTATTGTGAGTTACATCCAACCGACAGCATCAACACTGATAGAGGATATCAAGTTAATTATGAGAATCTTTATCTATTCAATGATACGAGTTACGCGATCAAAGGTAGTCTTGCTATTTATTCGTGTGTCAATGAAAACCATGTCTTAATTGGAGATTCGATGCGTATGTGCGATCAAAATGGAAAATGGATTGGATTTGAGCCCTTTTGTTCAGGTCAGGCTCACATTCACTGAAAAGCCAGAGTATAACTAATTGTAATTTTTCTTGGAAAAACTTTGATTTATAATCATTACAGATATGAGTAAAATAGAAAAAACAATTTTCGATGAAATTCGAAAATCAAGCACCAATTCTAATGTCTATGAAAACCTTGATACAAAGTAAAAAATTTTCTTAATACATTTTTAAATATTTAAATTAACATTTTAAAAATTTACTTTAACTGAGTTTAAACAATTCATGTGGTATTCCATCGATTCCATCGCACTCACGATTAGTTGATCCAAAATTATTAAATTATTTGACAAAAGCTACGAATTTGAAACCTGTTTATAGTAATGGAAGTGAAGTGGCGTATTACTGCGAATCAACCTATAAATGGATTTACGGAGAATACAGCAAAAGACAATGCGTTAATGGCCAATGGATAGGAAAGGCAACTAAGTGTTTCATTAATTATGAAGAAAAAATGTTATTAACAAAAATTGAGATCTCAAAAAATGTTGACGTGAATGGAACGCTCACTGCAATTGTAGAAAATGAAACATTTAGCATAAAACAAAAAGAACAAACTGGGGAATGGGATCACTTATACTCTTATTATAGGGATGTTACTCAGGGTGAGTGCCGACCTACAATACAAATAGACGTCAAACAAAGGTGGACTTTTTATTTCAATGATTCACGAGTTATTACACATTTTGTCATCGGTTTGAATCCAAGAGGATTATTGGATGGCCCGTTAAATAATTCTAAAATAATTATTGCAAAAGTTGGAGAAAATATGTGTCAAGTCGGAAATTTCGAGAATGTTGGCTCTACGACAAAGATTGCTTTCGATTGCAACGAATCTTTTGATGTTAAAGTAAATGAAATTTCTATCTATTTTGATGGACAAGATTGGAGAGCACATAAAAATGTTTCTGTTTGCACGCTAAACGTATTGTACAACTCGAAAACATGTGGAAAACCCGACCATCCTATGAATTCAATTGTGAAAATTGATTCAAAAAGTGGGGCCGCTTTATATTCTTGTGTTCCTGGATACGAACTCAAAGGTAGTGGTATTATTCATTGTGGGCCTAATGGCGAGTGGATGGAAACCCCTCCAAAATGTATAGCAAAAGAGCTGTGTTCAATGGCTTTGGGTAATAGTACAGGACTGATCGTAAAATATTTGAATACATATAGATCTGATGAAAAAATGATTGCCAAACATAGAACTCTTGCTTTATATAGTTGTGAAAACTCACAAAACAGAACTGATATGATGTTAGTTGGATCAAGAATTAGAATGTGTTTACTTAATGGTAAATGGAGTGGTTCCGAACCAATTTGTCAATGTAATTATAGGTACAATACATGTCTTTCGATACATTAACTCTTATTCTTTATTAATAGCTTTCGTTGAAATAAATGATGAGAATTCTATTAAAGATCAAGAATCAACTTTTCCTTCACTTATACTCTTCGCCATATTCATTGTCTTACTTACTGGCATAGCAATAGTTGTCATAGTTCTTAAAAGAAGATATAATTTGTCCATAAGTCCATTAGTATATTTCCGTTTTAGATAAGAAAAATGGCGTATAAACGGTACATTCAAAAATCTTATCGGGGAATCAATAATATTTACTGAAAAATGAGCACAAAGCTTATGTTTTAAAATTTTGTAGACTTATAATATTCACTCTAGTATCAAATTCGTTGTATAATTAGCAAATCTAAATCTTAAGTAAATGTTTACAATTTAGAACTTAAGTGTTTTGTGAAATAAATAATTGTGCGAATAACAATAAAAAGATTCGCCATAACACCTAATCATTTTCTAAATTTTTCTCTATTGAAATTTTATACTAAAGTACAAAATCGAAAACAATTTCCTGGATATTTGGGAAAATAAACTTTATGTTGGTTTCCATAAATATAGAACTTGCCAACTTTTTTCTTATATTCGTAATCAATGATTGCTATTAGTATAGATTTGATTTGATGTCTTTGTTCTAAAATTTTTTCAGATTGACATTCATAGTTTGCGTGTTCATCAAAGAATCCAGCAGAAGCTATACCAACGGCCACATTAGGAAAATTCTGAACCGGTAAGACCCTTCGATTTCTTTCTGTAAAAACTATTTCTCCATCTGATTTCTCAATTAATTTGTTTGGGAAAACTTGGCTCGGAACATCATTGATGAAACAATCGTTGTGATATGTTTCCCAAAGTATTTTCAACTGCAAATACCATAAAAGCTTTCCACGACCTGATTAACAAAGTTAAAAAATGATATCACTACTATTGGTAAAAAATGTCAATTAAAATGAGCTGATTATAGGTATCAGGTGTAAAGTTGTTTGTTTCGGTTTTAAAGTAGCTAAAAATGCGAAATTCCATAAAGATTAGTAATTAGTTTTGCTAAAAATTCTGACATAAATTTTATTCGATGCGTAAATATTTTTGTTTCGAACGGATGGGTTTCGTTTAAGAGTGTGATTAAGTGTAGTTTTCAATAATTTACTGGTAGTCTCTATTCAAGAGCATAACCTGACATAACATGACAGTAAATGAATTGGGAAATACCTGAACAAGTGCTACATTTGACTTTTCCAGAGCCTCCACATGAGAAACAAGTCTTCCACTTTTCTTCTGTTTCACCAGTGGTAGAATTATATTGAGACTTCTTTTCTCTTCCACTACCTCCACACGTAGAACAAGTGACATATCGCTTGCCTCTACATCTGTGGCATACTTTAACTTCTTCTGAATGAGGCAAAACAGTCTTTACTACGGATACCTTTGAAAATGATGGCGGAGCTGTGACCATCACATCCCATTTGTAAGGAATTGGACCGTTTTGTATGCCATCATATGGCTGACCCCTATATGGAACATGTTTAGGTTTAGTTTCACGCTTTTCGGTAAACGACTCCAATGTGTATTGAAATGCATTTCTGACATCAATGGTTCCAATTCTTATTTTCTCGATAGGCTTTAGTCGCATACAGTCATGACTGTTTACATATTCAATTAGAGCAGCTTTAACTTCACTTTCGCTTATGTTCAATAAATTCGTTTGCGCCATATTTTAGTTGTTGAATATCTGTGCACATAAGTGTTGTTTTCAACTATATTTAAAATCAGAAAAGTTTATGACTAGATCTCTAATTTTATTCTATCTCACACTCTTGATTATTGAGAGATATTAGTAATTGCAAAATATACTCTTATGACGTGTCGATTTGGATGTGAAAGTCAAAGGAAGGTCAGTCCTGTGAGATCCACTTCAATTAGGATATGATAAAGAGTTTACATTTTTTTATCATATCCGAACATAATTTCTATTAGCTATTAATATCTAATCTTTATCTTTTGGGTGTTTAGAATATCTGAATATTTGGCTTGAATGCAGGGAAACAATTTGCTTTGTTATATTCATAGCTTTAGCAAATACAATCATTGCTAAAGACTTTTTGATCAAACCAACAAAAGATTTTTCGTAACTTTAATCTATTTCTAAATACGAATATGTTTTATAAGTAGTTTTGAAGTTGAATTGTGAATAAGCTGCGCAATTGATTGATTGACGAATTAATTGAAAATTTAAAGAATTGGAATTTAGTTAAAGTGTGGTGGTCCTGGTGGGTCGTATTTGAGATTCAGGCTCAATACACCAGATTAATGAAATAAAGGGCACTCTACACCAAATGGTTACTAAAACTATTTATACAATACTAGTATATAATCTAGTGATTAGGAAGGAGCTGATTCAGCCCCACCAACCACTTCGAACAACACCAAAATATCAAAAAAGTATAATTAGAACAAGTCTTATATATAAAAAAATATGTCAACTCAAAGCAGAAGTTGTAAAGCACAGAAAAGTGACTTAATTTAAGTCAAATAGGGGGTGTGAACTGACTTTACGTCGGGTTTAACTCAAAAGCTTTTGCTGTTAAAGTAGTGGCGTACTGCAGTATATGATGCAGGGTACCCAGTGGATTTTAGAATCTAGTCATTATAGATAATAACTATCTATTCTTATTCTTATCAAAACAGATTAACTGCTCTTATGCGTAGATAAGATCGCTTTAACTCAAAATGTACTGTAAGTGTTTGATTTGTGTTAATGAAAACTCAAATTAGATCTATTGAAATATAAAGCTTTTTCACAAAACTTTTTTTGAAGTATATTAATAAGAAAAGTTTTACAGTTCGATTGGGTTCGATAAACCTCTGGACACCCTGTGGTATACATCTTAAAATATTCGATGTAATATCATTTCTAATCTTTTATATTGAGTACAGGAAGCATTAGTTTTAGTGCATTAAACCATGGTCTTAACTGATTGTGATTTTACAATACATGCTAATAATTCGATTACCATCAACAAAAGAAGCACATATAAACCAATATTCAGCTAATATTTATAATAAAAATGGAAAAAGTTATTATTTCAAAATGCAATATAAATATTTTATGATATGGAATCAATAATCAGTCCAGTAAAAGTTTGATAACAGTTTATAGTTACTTTTGAATCATTTAATTGACTCAATACTTTTTAGATTGAATCAATTTTCAAATTAATTCTTTTCTCTCTTTGATAATTCACTTTATTCAATTTATTCTTAATTATTTATACATTAAAATTTCATAAATAGTCTGATCGATACCACGTGATGATAAACTTGTTCCTTATATTTATTGAGTATGTTCTGCAAATACAGTTTCATGTGTGTTATGTCACACGTTTTTGAGTAAAATTATAGATTATGCAACATTAAGGTTAGATGTCATTCAAGTCTTAACTTTGCTGCTAAAGACTAAAGTGTAAAAAGCGTATTAGGGATGAGCGAGAGACGATCCTGGTAGATCGTAAATATTTTGCACTTAATAAACTTATGTATAAGAAAAATAAGTAAAAAATTGTCGCAACAACATTTAAGGAAATATAACTTTTGAAAATAATTATAATGAGCTTTATCATAGTCATTCGGTCTGTATTTGTCTCGGATTTCAATTTGAGGTAAAGCGCGCTTCAACAATACAAAAATATTTTCTTTATCCGTAGATTTCTCAGACATGCTATATACAAGACTGTTGTTCTTTGAATGCAAAATGTATATGATTTGAGGTGCAAACATATCAATGATTGTTGTTACGATGACTTGAAAAAATTCGCTCGAATGGGTGCGCATTCAAACAATATATGTTCCGGACACCATTTCTAGAGCCTCATAAGCTGTTTCGCAAACGATGCAATTCAACCCTTTTATACTAATTAAGTTTAATACTATATGATTCGATTGAACTTAAAGATTTGAACAATTCTAGATTTTGTTAAGCTTTAAAACGCAAATATCAGTACAGAATTATTAGAAAAATACGAAATAAATAGAATCATACATCGATCAAAATTGATTTCGATAAGTAGTCATTAGTCTCGTTCTATAACTGATTGAAGAGCGATTGACCAACCTATCGATCGGTAACTTTACATCTACTTTAAAGAAATTGGCGAATATATTGTTTTGTCTGTAAAGTGACCAGTAATCTGGAAAGTAGCGGGCAGTCCATTGTATTCTTTCTCGTAATGCTTTTTTAAACATTCTTTAAAACAACTAATCTTCGATTGATATCCCAATAGCTTATAATCAACGCATTGAGTCTCATATGGTTTAAGCATCAGTTTTATTACTGTTTTGTGATATTTAATCAGTGTTAAGCCCTTATTTTCAAAATAAACCGTTACTTTGTTATCGCCAAAAGAATCTCTCAACATTTCATCCCTGGAGTGCATGAATATCGCAAACGCTCGCGATTCAACTGTAAAATATGAATAGTCACAGTTAGAAAGTAGACATTTCACAATAGAAATGTAAGAACTTTTTATCTAGGGATCGAATCATTTTTATCTAATGGCACAATTGCTGTAATATCATCTCCACCCTTCAACCCTTTGAGGAGTTTCATCTCTAAATAAAGTACTGAAGATAAGAGTCTAAAGTTGTTATATTAAATGAAAGCTCAGTCTATAGCTTCCTGACTTGCTGATCGAATTCGATCGAACAATTTTCATGAGTATTAAAATTTGATCAATATGTAAAAATCTATATTTTTCCATTAGTTTTTGCAATAATTTTGTTCTACTTCATGTTTAGCATATAAGAAACATAAATATAATATTTAGCTAAAATTAACTTGAAATTGCAGTTATTTAAGGCTATAAATAAAATAATTAAGCTTTTTGTATCTTATTTTCGGTAGAAGTAACAATCCACATTGCTCATTATAGTCACTCTGTCAATTCAGTAAAAAATATAGTGCAAAATTAGGTGAAAATCTGACTGATTAGCTTTCAGGTTTATCATAGGTTCATATGGTTTTAAATATATTAATAGCTACTTGCAGAACTTTATAGAGTCAA
The DNA here is from genome assembly GCA_018873245.2 of Archegozetes longisetosus. Taxonomy (NCBI): domain Eukaryota; kingdom Metazoa; phylum Arthropoda; class Arachnida; order Sarcoptiformes; family Trhypochthoniidae; genus Archegozetes; species Archegozetes longisetosus. The sequence continues at coordinate 12,030,648 of JAEMBT020000007.1, forward strand.
ACAGATTATGATTATCAAACCTTAAAGTTTTAATCAGCCCCCAAAGTATTTGGTGTAATTACTGCTCTACTTCTATTAATACTTAGTGGTTAGTTTGGGTTAAACTATAAAGAGTTCGTTTATTATTCTGACCGTTCATATGAAGATAAATAATAGGTTCACAATTTTCTCTTATGCTCACGTCATGATTGATTAAATATCTATTATTGGTATCATTGGCAATTTGCTCAAAGAATCTGAAACATTTCCAATAAAATCCTATGGTCGTTCTAATTGACATAATTTCATCACATTTCAGGTAATCTTCGGATCGATTGAATCCAAGAGTTTTCATTGCATAACATTTATTTCTAAATGAAAAATTTCCAAATCATATATCGATTAATTTATCCTAACTCTCGATCGGTCATATGTTTGTGATTTCTATGAAATCCTGTATTTTGTTTATGTGTTTGGACTGATAGTTCGGACTTCAAACAATTTTGTACCCAAAGGGTAAAATAATGATTGTTGCAGCTTTTATTCTTAAATCATGAGATGCCATTTGGATCTTGCTGTCCTCTCAAGTAGTAAACCTGCGCTAATGAACTCACTTAATCTCAAAATTTGGTAAACTATAATGTAAACGCTTAAAGAAACTAGACACTTGAAACGAATGTTTGGTTTATAAGCATATTCTTATGGCAGGTGCAAGCAGTCAAAACTATTTTTTTATAACAATTTCTTTCATACTCGAACTGATTCGGTCAAAATACACAGGTGGGCAGAATTTCATTAAAATCAAAATTGTGAACAATCTAAAGATGAATGGTTGTTTTCGAAATAAACGTTACCGAAAAATTTCTTCGTAAGAAAGAGTTGCGATCATTTGTTCTCTTATACTCATTTTATTCAAATAATGCATCAAATTCTCTTCCGATATCCCTCGTTTGTGAAGTTTGGAAACTTTCTAATAATATTTTCTTTTCTTAGGATATATATCTTTCTTGAAGCAGATTGTAATTCCAGGTAACGAAATCATTTTCTCGAATTCATATTTTACATCAGTTGTTGTTTCGTAAGAAAAATAGATTTTACTAGAGTGACCACATGTCCTCCTTTAGGGAGGACAGTCCTCTTTTGACCAATTTTGTCCTCTATCCTTCTGGGGGTCAGAGGAGGACAATACAATGTCCTCCTTTACAAAAAGCATTAAAATTTCCTGAGACTGTAATTATTTCTTATGTTTTGTATACAAAAGTCAAATTATGCCCTTTTTGTAGTCAAAGATAGTATAATTTCGCATATATATACATTATAAAGGGAACAATTAGGAGGTTTATACATAAGTATAGTGCAATCATACGTTTGACTTATCAAATACATGTGATGTATTATAAAAATTTGAATTAAAACAATCCCTCTTATTAATTGTGAATCACAATGTCTCAGAAGAGGAGCAAAGGAATATAAGAAGTATTCATTTAGACACAAATTGTATTAAACTAAATAATATGAATAAAAGATAAAAATGTCCTCTTTTTCGATTGCTTAAGTCCTCCCATATAGCAGTTATGACGTGGTCACTCTAGATTTTACTGATTCTTGCTATTTAAAATAAACAGCCAGTTATGCAAATTATTCCAAAAATCATTTGAAATAGCAGATATTTATCGATGTAACTATTGAAAGGATGAAATTGTTTTCTACTACTATGACCGTCAATAGTCGGATCACAACATTCGATTGACATAATTGCTTGTGTTCTTTACTGAACAAGTTGTTTCTAAAATCAAAACTAATCAAATTTTTTTGTGTTGTAACAAGTTTGTATAAAGATATATATCTTCGAAAAAATAGTGTTTTCATTTAATTTTTTCATATCAGTTCTGCTTCTAAGCGACCAAATGTGAAAATTCATCATAGATTTTAATATAAGAATGATCTGACATCAGGAATATCATTATATTTTTTAATGAAATAGATTTAAGTATTACAAAACACGTCAAATATTGTTATATGTCATTAGAGAAAGGCCAAACTCGTTTCAATATTCTTGTCATTCAATTCTTTTCAACATTAGTTGAAAAAATTTCAATATAGTAATAAAAAAATTTTATGATAATTTAGTTTTTTCATATAAAAAAGTAACTTATTTCGATAACAGCTATTATTTGAATGAACTTTAAACTAAGATTAAATAAAAATTTCTATTATTTTACTGTCTTTGAAATAGATGAGCATAAACAATAAATATTCACAGTGGAAAGCATTATTCATTACAAACTATTGTTCTTACCTGAGAGAGAAAGCCTTCATAATAGTACTGGTCTACAAATGGCTTATTAAGTTTTGTAATACATTCAAAACTTTGTCTTATTGATTATAGATTAAATGTCAAACTATAATAACAATAATAACTTATTTTATTGTTACTTGTTAATAATAAGCAATGTTCCCAGTGTTTTGAAAAATTAATGCGAATGTGCTATTAATAATAGATAATGTTGTAGCTGTTAACTAATTTACCTCTGACTCCTATATAGCATAATATTTTTCTTTAAGTTGACAAATCTTAAGCAAAGAATAACGAATTTTTATGGTAAAACCTATTTTTAATCTAAATATCAATTAACATTCATATATCAGTTTTTAAACATACAATTTCTCTGAGGTAAAAATACTATTATGTGATAACAATTTTGAGTCAATTCCTTTTCTAACGTATAGATAAATTGAGTGCCTTCAACTTTTTGTGCTAAACTTTCTTTTTACTGGATCGATGGATGACTTATTACTGAATCGGAAGATCTTTGGGAAAGATTGGTTGAAGAATCATCAGCTGATGGTACTTTACCAGCTTCGATATTTTGAGACGGCTGTTCATTCATAGCACCAATTGATTGACCACTTGAATCAGTGGCAGCACTAGAATCAGGTTTTGGCTTGTTAACGGCAACGGCTGCTGTGGTGGCTTTCGATAAAATACATTTTAGTTGTTAAAAAATAGACTTTTAGAGAAAATAAATTATTCATACCGGCGATTCGTTTTTCCTCTTCATCCTCAAGTTTTTTAACCTTACAAAAAGATGTTAAAACCCTTAAAACAAAATATAAATGAACATTCTGAACATTGAATGTTAAAAATTTCCTAATAATACTGACCAGAAAAGACCGATTAATATCAAAACAATGAAGATAAATGCCACTAAAATTGTTGGCCAAATAGCATACGATTTTTGTTCAGGCTTTCTAGACGTTGGTGGAACACTTTTTGTATCAGTTGAAGAAATAGTTTGAGCTTCAGTTGATCGAGTTTCGGTTTGAAATTTTGAAATTCCAGGGTCAGGTAATGTGTCACTTGCCATAGAGTCGGTCACTGAAATATCAGTTTGATTTGAGAGGTCACTGATTGAGATCACTTCAGTCACTGCTCGAGAATCTGAGGAGGAACTAGCTGTAGCCGAAGAATCAGAGTCTGGTGTGGCATCAAAGGTGTCATCGAGAATTGCCTGAAAGGGTCTTATCCCTAAATCACTGGAATCTTTCAGTTGGAAGTTAGCGACGGTTTGACTATAGTCCAAATCTTTTCCTTTACGATTAAAATGGTGTAAAACAGTATCACCTCTCTGAGTAACATTTAATACAAAGTTAAAAGTTGAAAGATATGAGTGTATAAGGCAATTAATTAAAAATATTGTAAAACTTTTATTTACTTCAGGCTTGACAACAATCTCTGGAGCTCTCGATTCTCCCTCTTTCGGCACAACATTTTCAACTTCTATGTCTAATTGAATGTCTCCAATTTTTTTAGGACTCGCCACAAGATCTACGGCCATATTAGTCAACACTTCAACTTGGACCCAGGACTTATCACTGCTATCATTGCTATACTTCTGAAAGAACAGTGTCAATTCAACAATAAGTGAGATGAAAATCAATTTATTCTCAAAAACTCACTTCAGACATAGCCACGATTTCTGGAGGCAAAGAATATTCTTTTTGAGGCAGTACTTCATGCACTTCAACATCAAACTCCATTTCTCCGATTTTCTTGGGAGTTACCACAATTTCTGCAGTGACAGCAGATACCCCTTCGACTTCAAATTTGAACGTTTGATCATTGGTTAAATAGTTCTCGATCTCAAAAGATATCGAACTGTTATCAGGAGCATCAGTAATATCCTGAGGTTCGATACAATCGCAAAGAAGTAAAACCAGTATCGGTGTCAGAAAATAAGGAATCCTAAAATTTGTTCTCAAATTCATCATAAAGCCTAGATTATCTTTTATATAAATATTGCAGTTTTGAATAAGTGATTTTTGAATTTATTGAGCTTCGACTATTGTTGAGTAAAGTACACGTTAGTGCGCTCTACTATTGATACACATTATTGTAAATTTAATACAAACTTATCATTAAAATATTGGTTCATTGCTATAATTTAAGGCTTCAGTAGGCTTTTCCTTTGATTGTCAATGCACGAGCTCGCATTTAGATTTAATTTTGGTTATATTTCGAACTGTCTTAAATCTTACTATGATTAAGCTTAAGATAAAAGCTTCTTATGTAAACAAGCTTTACACTACCTCAAGTGTTCAAGTAATGACACTACTGATGAGCTAGTGCTGCAACCATAACATGAATGAAATGCCGCTAAAACCTACAAAAATTTCGCAATAACTATTCTTAATTATTGAAGAAACTATTGACTTTGTTCTGCTGCCAATTTCTTTTAGGGTATCTATTATGGAATAAAGTAATATTTATGTTGAAAAAATTAGCGAAGATATTATTTTTTTCCCTATAAAAGTTTTTCATATATTTATACACCGATTCAATTGAATCAGTTATCATTAAGATTGAGACACCAAACCATAGATTAAGAACACTGGCTGCAAAACACAAGTACTCTTCGAAATGAATCTTTTGTGAATGTCTATAAATCAGATTCGGCGAAGTTGGAGGTAGTATGAGTATACTATGTGAACCATTTATTCGTTTAAAGAACGTGTCGATTGGTATTGAATGTATATTAAAATATTCTTTATAGCAATCGTTACTTGACCCACAAAACTTTGAACAATTCTCTGCTACAAATAGATTATACGACAAGTTGCTTTCAATAGTTTTCCAATTTTCGATAAAATATCCATCATATTCACCATTGTCTTGATTAGCAGCTGGAAGTCCATTATATTTGCTAAATGATGGAAATGAAATGTTATTTAAAATGAATTTACCTAATTATAATATGACTTATGAAGTTTATTTTCTATGAGTGATTTTACAGTACTTCATGAAATAATTCTTAACACATTGTTTGTTACATCCGATGCGAGACTTGTAACCAAGTTGTTTGTAATCCATACACTCAGTACTATATGGCTTAGGCATCAGTTTAGTGATAGTCTTATGATATTTAATAAGAGTTAGGCCCTCATCTTTTAAATAATCAGAAACTTGATTATCGCCATAAAAGTCTCTTAACATCTCGAATCTTGTGTGCATGTAAATAGCGAATGCTTTCATTTTGACTGGTGCACGAAAATAAATCATAGGCTTTCTGTTTTCTCGAATGCTCACATCAAAATCAATCAAAAATTGATCATCCGTTTCATTATGGTTTTGGCGAAAAAATTGAAAACATTTCCAATAAAAACCAATAGTTGTTGAAATTGGCGAGAGTTCAGAGCATTGTAAGTAATCAATGGATGAGTTAAAAGTAATAGTTCTCATGACATGACAGGCCTGCAATATTAGTGACAAAATTGTATATTAAATATTTGAAACATTTTAAGATGATCTAATATCGATATTTTCTATTAGTATGTGAATGACTAACATCAAATATTTGTTCATATGAGAAGGTAGATGCCATTTGTTCTTTTATACTCATTTTATTCAAGTAGACCAACAAATCCTCTGATGATGAGGTCGTATTGACTTTCGCAGCAAATTTTCCTACGATCTTCTCTTTTCTCATAATAAATTCTTTCTTAAAACATAGTGTTATTCCAGGCAATGAAATCATTCTATCGAATTCATATTTCACATCAGTTGTTGTTTGATAAGAAAAATAAATTTGACTTATTCTTGCTACTTGAAATAAACATCCAATTAAACAAATTATGATAAAAACTCCTCTCATTGTGTCATATTTCCTTATATGGAAAAAGAATGATTAAATCTAATTTTTTTCAACATTAGATCCATAATTTTCTAATGTTGATTTCATGTTTTCAAAGATCTCCAAGGATTTAATTCTATTCAGATTTTATATTTGATTTCAAGATACACATAATCATATTGGAAATAATTGAAATTTTGCTCACTGAAACAGAATTGTCTCATATTCTATACAACATTCTATTATATTTATTGTTTGCACGCACTATCGCCACTTGATCTACAAAATATGAATATTCTAAGAATTGGTCGATCCTTGGAAAAAGAGCAAAACAAGCAAGTGGCGAGACTATTATGCAATGTTTTGAAAACATTATGAAGGTTGAGTTTGTTTGTTACTTTATTCATATCACATTAAAAAGCATGAAAAACTCATTTGGGTTTCAAATGGTTTTTATCAGCATATCTTTACTATTTACTTTTACTATTTAACTAATTACTTTAGTGGTAAAATCTACAAAACAGTTTAGATTTCGTAATTCAAATCGATTGATAGAAAGCCATAGCAACAAATATATTACAAATGTAAAAGTATAATAGACAATTGTATTTACACAAAATACACAACAAAATTTGCGAACCATTTATTATTGACACATTATTTGTGATACATTTATGAAATTGGTCAAATTTAATAAAGCTTGCGAAGAAAATGATGTGATTCTAATACAAATCCGTGATTCAAGTAAAATCTGTGAGCATCTGTTCTCTGATATGTTGAAAAAAGCGATACTTCCTTACAACCAATTTCTTTTGCGTAATCTATTACATAATTCATTAGAATGTGACCAAAGCCTTGACCTCTCGCAGATTTTGGTGTCGCGAAATTGTCGATGATTAACGTCTTTCCAGACCACAAAAACTCTTCTACTCTAAAACCTAGTATTGAGACAACTTTTTCATTCTGATCTCTAATAAAGAATAATCTGAAGTTATGATTAAGTTGTTGCCGAAGCACTTGTGACAAATAGTCATCTTTATTGTTGAGATGTGGTATCAGTTCTTCATTTATAGTTGGGAAACAGTCGAGTATATCTTTATCTGTTTTAGCCTCACAAACAATTGGCTTATATGAAGACATTGCTAAACAATAAAATAGCAACTAACTTTTAGTTCTTTTTCAATACATTAGCTGTTTTGACATTAAGAATATATTCTCTTTATCGATGTCTTATATTTTTATATACCTGAACCGAATTTAATGGAATCATGATAAAAGCTATTGTAAGTGCTGACCGATAAGAATATCGATAGTTAACTTGAGTGTTTTATAAGTGGTTGACAGATAAGACAGACAGCTTAAGGCACGATTATTTTTGTAGGAGTCAGCTTGGCAGAAGTCAGTTAGCGGAATGCCATTTTAATGAGTCAGCTTTACCGAAAACACTAAATTCTCTGTTTTCCTGCCCTCAATTTAGATTTTAGAAAAGCCTCTTTATTTTTGAAAGTCATTATCAAGAACCCGAGCTTTGAGAACATCACTTTCGAGTGAACGCTTGAAAATTTGCAAGAATTTAAAAAATATTTCATTATAGATATAATCAATTCTAAAAGTTTATCAAGCAATCATATACTGCTAATCGGGGTTGTCAAGCCAAATTAGTTAATGTAAAAGCTAAAATTTCTATTCTATTATTCTAAAGGTATATTTATGTTTTTCATAGCTCTAATGTTGAATTTTATTTTTTAAGTTTCAAAACTGAGCTAAGTGTTTATGAAAATCAATTTACAAGATCTAGAATTTGATCAGATGTTTTTAGTTTTATCATTTCCTATCGACTACTGATGCCTGAGCTTTTGCCTAAATCAGTTGATCTATAAACGAAACTCTTGCTCAAATAATAACTATTAAAATTTTAGTTTAAACCAAAAGTTCTAAAATGTTTTATTCATTTTAGATGCAGTTATAACCAACATATTGACGAATAATTATTAAACACTGATTTTTATTTGACTGCAAGTTATGTGGTAATAAGTGATTACGGGCTTTAGATCATGTAATAAGTCCAATTAAGTTTTAATGATTAATTAAATTTGAAGTATATTTGTTGCAATCCAATCATAACTATTATTACCGGTAATCTGTTATTCATCTCTTCATCGAAATGTACTATTTCTTCAATTGGATTTAAATAATTATTGCAAAAATTATAAAATTATACCTATGAGTTGTTGCTATTGAAAAATTATCTCAGCATTTATTTAAAGTTATTTGTGTTGACTATTTTTAATTGGGAGCAAAGCGTTAACTTGTTGTTAGGCAGTAGCTTGTTTATTTTGAATCAAATCATCAACTGATTGGGAGCCTACTCATCCACATCTCGATGACTGAAACTCTTACTCAGAGAGTATTTTTGATTGGAATCACTTTGAAACAGAGACCATACATTTGACCGCAAACTCGGAATCAATGCTGTAATTAAAATATAAATAAGGTTTAAGTATCGATCACCGTTAACCATGTGATTAGTCTGTAATCCGCTACAGTTTATTCAAATCATTTGGAATTTGTTTTAAACTAGCTCTTTATGTTCCAAAACTGATTCCCATATATCCTCAACTTTCAGATCAATTTGCAATCATTCAATTCGATCACTCAAACTGTTTTGGATTCATTGTTTTCATTATCGCTATTGTTACTACTGTTTAGCACTTTATTGATTTAATCTAAGAAAATATGAGATAATAACTATAGAATGTACTTTTATCTTCTAAGCTGAAATAAAGCAATTAAAGTAAATTATATTAGAATATTTTAACCAGACGTCAAATAAATTACTCATCTATTCAAAATTTGATATTAGGTTTTTCGGAAAGAAATGCGGTTTTTTCACACAAAAATGAATGCGAGACATCGTTATCCAACACAGGAGGTCTTCGAAACTATAATCGCCAGAACGGAATCTGGCGAACCATCGCTGGCATTGACTAAAACTCAATGCTTGGTCGCTATAGGTCTCACTTAAGTTTTAGGCCGCAACTGTTGCATTTGATCCGCGGTTGAACTCATACGACAAACAATGTCTTATATGGATCCGATCGGGAAAGTTCCCAGACATTGTTGGGTGCAATCGAAAAATCATTTTTCAATAATAAACTGAAGACAAATAATGAAACTTTCGATTGAGAAATGGAATCGAGTTAACAATTGAAATTATATAATAAATGACGTTTAAAATCGATTCAATAAATATTGCGTTTCTTTCTGAAAAACCTAATGCTTTGAACAAGCTTTTAACAATCAAATTGAATGTAATAGAATTATTGCTTAAAATAGCAATGCAATAGTTTATAGCATATGTTGAAAACGTTATCCATTATTTTCTAAACTAAGTTTTTTATTGAATTTTTCGGTCAATTTGCCCTAACTTGAGCGCAATAATTAGTTAAAGAATATGTTATGTAAATAAAAACTCTCTTTTTCATTGCAAATACCATTTTTGATACTAACCGTGTTTTTAGACAAAGCATAATAAATCCGGAACAATCTTCTATTTCAAACCTTATTCATAAGTGGCATATCATCGATGCGTAATACTAAAAAAGATTGCACTGAATATATTCATTTAGAAGATAAAAAGACATACTGTATTTGCTTATTATTGTGTGCAACGAATCAATGCTTTGACTCCTGTTTATCAACTCTTTAATAATTGAATGACTTTTGCACTAATCGTTTCTTTTATAAGACATTTACTCTTATAGGAACGGAGGCCTCCTAACACATCATTTAGTGATTAATAGTGGAAGCTTAAGAACTTTATTTTGGTTTGCAGTCAATATTAATGCATAAACCTACCAGAGTCTATAGATTAAAATCAAATTTAGTTATTTTTGAATGAAACAAATATTTGCACAAATGGACACAAATGACAAGATAGTTGTGATCTAAGGAGTGATTCAAACAAAAACGAGACCAATGAAGCATTCGTTTTTAGTAATATTTAATAACTTTATTGAATTGAATCAAACGATAAAAAATAATGATTTTGTATTGAATTCCGCGATTTTGCGATTCAATCCAATTCGTGTCAATCAGCAACAATATATTTGTGTTCTATATCTGTCTGGAAGCAATCAATAGATTGTTTGTTATTTCATTTTTATAAGGTAACTATTAAAAAAGTAAGGCAATTTTTACTAAATTTAATAAAAAAGATCGTAAACGAACGCATGCTTAGCCATCAAATGTGTCTCCAGTTCAAACAATATGACACAGAAGAAAACTAGTATTTTTCTGTAACACAAAAATTCACTAAAACCAATATTATTGAAACACAAATAAGTTAAAAATTCCATAATTTTAAACAAAAGTTACATCTCTATAAATGTCTTACTATTTATTTTAAAAAGTGATACTAATTGATCACAACTAAATAGGAGTACAAACGCAAATCTAATTGTAGTCCAAACATAAGCGGTTTAGGATATTTTCAATTGACCAAAAGGCAAAGACTCATTCACAATAAACGAGACTTTTATTAGTTTCTAATTTGTTTGACAAAAATGCAAACGATTGAGTCATTTTTAATTGACTAAAGAGTTGTAAAAAATGATTAATAGTAGTAAATTAGATGATTTTCAGCTTATTGGTGGTAATCAAAGTTTTGCCCATAAAAACATTTAATCTGTTCGAAAGTGTTTGAGGTCGTATCAGACAACGATACGAACGAGACATGAAAATCTGTATATTATAACGCGAAACAATTAAGAGGTAGTCATTGCTTATATTACATCCAATGTTGCAATCACTTGCGAAGTGCCTTTCATCGGATGGGAAACATTCCTCAAACATTTTTTTATTTAGTCGACAGAATCTTTGAAGCAATTCTTGATAAATGCTATTCATTTCGGCCTAAAAATAAGTATCAAAAGGAGCTGTATCTGAGTTGTGATTTTAGTGCTTTGATTGTCTATTGAATAATAATTATTATTAATTTATATGTGTAACACATTGGCTGCAGTGATCTGTCTCTCACAACTAGTCCGGTTTGTGTTCAACTACAATACTTTGTTATTTTAAGTTAGTTTAGGCCTGTCTTAATGATTATCGCCTCAATTAATCTGAAGCTACGAAAAATATTGATCTGATCATCAATTTTAATCTATAATATCTTGTATTATTTAATTTTCACTCCTTTCCTATTAACTCTTAATTTGTATGTTTGCTTTTGTATAACATATTCTTTTTAGGAGTTAATTATAAGTACTCTTTTTTTACAGAATGTATCGAAAGTACCGTTACTTTGAAATGAGTTTTGAATTATTATAAGATGGCTTGGCTTAAAAATTCATATTAATTAAATTGGTGAATCCGACTCAAGCATAGAAATCCGAGGAGTAAATGACATTTAATCACATTTTGCGAACACTTTATTTTGAGAAATATTAGATTTCTAAAACCATAAACACATTTATTAATCCGTTAATGTTTTAATTATAATTAGACAAAATAATTCTAAGCAATGTATCCAGGAGTAAGTTGCGTCCCTTATATTGTTGGATCTATATCTTGTGCTACTATTAGAGGCTGTCAATTATTTTAGTACTGTATAGGTAATGTTCGCATGTCCTACTATAATATGGAAAGATACAATAAAAGTTCTATTTTGTAATTGTCAATTCACTGTATTTCTTACTGCCTGAGCATATTTTTTCTGTAAATTGTAAAATATGATATTCTTCACTTGTATTACACAAGACCTTGCACCTCGACCCATTTCATACGATTCATATAAGATTAATTTTATTTTTCAGAATGTTATCAATATTTTTGCTAAAATCAATACTTTTGATTCTGATAAAAATAGCTTTAAATGCATTTATGACTATACTTATAGATTAAACAAATTTTGAGGACATATTATAATTTATTGGTGTAAGAATGTAGAATCAAATTTTACAATAAATTTACGGAAACTTAGTGTACATTGTTTTGAACTATTTTAAGTGATATTATCTAAGTTTAGTCATGATTAAAAAGTTGAGCAATTTTGATAAGACTAACAGTTTAGTACAGATGACCCTAATTCAGCCTGAGCTGAGCTTTTTTGTAATAGTAATCATTGCCTAAATAGGAAACCATGAAAATATAAGCAGTTTTTGAAGAGTGAATGCTTTTAATATTTCGCACTTTATTATTAAAATGCTTATTTTCTTGATTCATATATCATTTAAAAAAAATACGAGTTGAGACGATGTGTATCATTTACTAAGCCTTAGCTCTCTACTTTAGATTAAACATTCATTCATATAATTCAAGATAAAATTATTTATTGCATAAGAACATCAAGGATTTTGATGAGACTTACATTTAATACACATTAAAATTAGATGATCTCATTTTGAACTTTATCTAAAACTATATCCATGATGAGGATATATGTGATATATTTTTAAAAAAAACTTTTAGAGCTTAGGCATATTCTAATAAAAACCAAATTATAAAGAACTAATTTATAGAGCCAGAAATCGTTTTATCTTTGTTAAGTGTTTAGAGATTACTTAAAAAACCAAAATTTTCGTGGCGCTATTCAACAGTTGAAAAGACTTTTTGTATTTAATGTAAGAGTATATATTGAGAGACGTTTAGTTAGATTTTTCATTCGATTTGATTTCTAGCTTAATAGAAGTTCGCTTCAACTAGAAGACGATGTCTGCAGATACTGTTGGAAAAGTGATAACATGTAGAGCACCGATTTGTTGGGGCCCTAAAAAAGGACAAACCATTGAAGAGATTCAAGTGGAGCCACCAAGAGCTGGAGAAGTTAGAGTTAAGATAGTGGCCAACGGTATTTGTCGTAGTGATGCTCACCATTTGGACGGAGACTCGCCCGAAGTTGACTTGAAATACCCAACGATATTGGGTCACGAAGGATCCGGAATTGTCGAATCAGTTGGTCCAGGAGTCACTTCTGTTTCTCCAGGGGATCATGTAGTCATGCTTTATTTGCCAAGATGTCTTAAAGGCCAGGAATGCGAGAGATGCCTTAATCCTAAAACAAATATGTGTAGTTTGGATAATTTCAATACAACATATGTTATGAGAGATGGGACTTCAAGATTCAGTCATAAGGGACAGATTATTTATCATTACATTGGTATCAGTACTTTCAGTGAGTACACAGTTGCACGAGAGACTCAGGTCGCAAAGGTGTGTACGCTCAATCATTTTTCACTACATGTTTCCGATTTTGTGACTTAAGTGTTAGTTTTTATTAAACTTTTTCAATTTTATCGTAAGGTAAACCCAAGGGCTCCGTTAGACAAGATATGTTTAATAGGTTGCTGTGTGGCTCAAGGCATTGGTAGTGCCCAGAGAGTGGCTCAGGTCACGCCTGGCAGCTCGTGTGCTATTTTTGGTTTGGGTGCTATTGGTTTGGCCACTGCTCTCGGGTGTCTCGACGCCGACGCTAAACGAATAATAGCTGTCGACACAAATCCTGATAAGTTTGAGTTGGCTGCAAGGTTTGGATGCAATGAATTTATTAATCCCAAAGATCTTAGTATACCGATTCAGGAATACTTCCAAAATCAAGGTATTTGTCATCATATTGTAATTAAATCGAATATTTTTACTAAAAGTCTTAACGAAAAAGCTAATCTGCCATTTCACCGAGTCCATATGTACGGGTATACTTAACTTTAAAAATTTTTCTCTCTTATAAGCAAACAACTTTACTAATTCTTATATATGTCAGTAAATCAATAGAAAGATATCAAAAACCAAGAAAGATGTGATATCAATTGCTGTATGAATATTTTTTTGAATTCGAGCTTTACGTTTAAGATTATGAGTATAAGAAGTATTGAGCACTGCTTTCAAATTGAAGACAGTTCAGGTTATTAACAGCTTAGAAATTGATTCTACTTTGCATATACCGGTATTTATTAAACCTTTAGCTTAACTTCAGTTAGCTATGAACGAGATATGAACGAGAGCTTGGACTAAAACTCATTTGTGTAGTATATAAATCATTAATATGTTATATTACTTTTGCTTTTATGCTATCAAAACTTTTTGCGATAAGATTTATCAAAGACTTATTTCTATATTATTTTGCTATTAGTTAAGAGTTAAATAAATAACTGAAATCAAAACTTATATGTATATGTATCTTAATGTATACATTTTGGTGCTTTAGTCTCAAACGTAAGGCTCAGGTTCAAAAGTAATATTCATATAATCCTAAAGCATTAACAATACGTAGAGTGTCCATAACGTGATTTTAAGGAAATGTTGGTAGCTCACGTGGATTTTGGCGAGTGGATTGCAACATAATTGCTGTGCTGTAGAACAGCGCCATAACCAGGAATCAAGCTTAGTGATCCCAGGGGCTGCATTCTCGAAACTTTGCAAAAGTGGCACCATTATAAAAGTGTAAATACCCATGAATGGTTTGCAATCGTTCGAGAATGTGACCCCAGGATTCAATATTTCTATAAAATGCAATAAGCTTCTTGCTTAAATTAAGTCACTTTAATTGTTTGTGGTATTTTTAAGTTAATTCATAGGGTGCTATGAGTCTAAACATGAGATAAATTTTAAGGTTTTTTGGTAATTGTCTGAATTTTTAAATTCTTCAAAAAGTGCGATGTAGTCCCATTTGTTCTATATTTGCCACAGAGCTGCTGTAAGATCAAGATTTTAAGATATACATGGTTTATCTCTCGATACGATAGTACTTATAGTTAGGTTGACTTGTTTATAAATCCAGGGAAATGGCATTCGGGTAAATCTAATTGGGTGAAATTAGTACATAATTGAAGAAACTCATTTAAAATATTGAAAGGCTTGCTAAATATTTAATATAATTGAAGGCGGGTTAGACTACACTTTTGAATGCGTTGGTGGAAATCAAATGGTGACACTGAAAGCTGCATTTGAATCATTGAGCCCCTGGGGCACTGCTGTCTTCTCAGGAGTGACTAAGTCGCATGTAGAACTCTCAATAAAGCCCAATTTATTTCTTGATGGAAGATCTATTCGTGGCTCAAGTTTTGGTGGTTTGAAGAGTCGTGAAGGCGTCCAACAATTGGTCGAGAAATATCTCGCAGCAGATTTTTCACTCGATGACTTCATAACCGGCAGATTCACTATCGACGATATTCCTCGTTGTTTTGAGCTGTTACGTCAGGGAAGGGCCTGCAGAAGTCTTATTGAATATAAATGAAGAGCAAAGATCAATTCACTTATAATAAAATTAATCAAATTTTGACTTATAACAACACAGGCAATAAAAAAGACTTCGAATTTATTTGATAATTATTTCATTTCTAAACAAAATTGGCATTTTGGATACAATGTTTGACCTATTGTGAGTCATTGGGACTTATACTGTCCCAATGTATATACACCAGTCTACATTGGGTATTAGTCAAACTGTTACGCAAGCTTATAAACGACTACAACCGATCAGGGTTGGACAACATAAAAATAAATAAGAACAAATTAGGAAAAATAATTAAACTCTTGGTTTTCCAGGATCACAGAGTTTCCCTTGGTCACACTTTTTTAATAGCTATATAGTTCTACTGAAAACTATGTAGAGTTATCAAAACAGTTGAAAATGTCTTTGAAATTAAGATGACAGTAAATTATCAAAGTTGATTAATGAAAAATTTTTGATACTTTGTTCACTCCTGTCAGATTATGTTATTTTTACTCATACTTCAATATTTGATTGTTATCCTTTAAGCCATAAATAATCCATTGAAATCTAACATGATGCTTTGAATGATCAATTTTTGAATAGAGATCAGTAGATGTGTCATTCGTTCGAAATTAAAATCAAACTCGTATATCTATAAGATCTATCTAGATTTATAAAACATTGGTCCTATTTTTAAGATTGAATTTCTAAAAGTTATTTCATGCAGATAATCCATTTTACGAGTGGTAAATGAAATTTTATGTTGAAAATTGATTCGCAAGACGGCTCAGTCATGAATTTTGGCCTAACTAGACTGATATGAAAATTAGAATTAATTTAGTGAAATAGGATTCTTCATATTTTGTTATGTTATTCTCTCTCAAATAGACAAACATTGTGGATACAATCTGACTCGGTTATAGGTAACTGGTCGGTACGTAGGAAATAAGTTACCTATAACCGGGTTTGCCTACAACCGAGTTGCGAATAACCGGATCAGACTGTATCTGTAATTTCAACAACGCATGCAATAAAAGAGAATTTGACAATTACAGAACAATCACTACAATACATTCGAAGATACAAATGATTTGAAAATTTTCAAAAATATAATTACTAATATCATGAATAGAAATTTTGAGAGTAACCATTATTGCACCACAATTAGCGCTTAATGATCAATTAAGGTGTCATTGTTTTATCATTCATTATTTAGATGAAGGATATCAATGAAGAAGTTGTGAAACATTAACTTTTACTACTTATAAATCAAAAGAAGTCTTTTAGATATTACTACTAAACCTTTGATTATAGTTGTAAGCCACAATAAATATTTCTCTGCATTTGTTAATTTTTAATAACTTTGTTATTTTCGCTAGATTTCATATTCAAATCATAGATAATGTTTCTTTGTAAACTTTTCCCATCATTAACTCATAAAAGTACAGTTCAATTCTTCGAGTATTTTATTTCCTTTTACGAGTTGGTTATCTAATGATCTGACATCTAAAGAGGAAAAGGAAAGAAATATTACCTTAAAGATTAAGGGCTGTTAGAAGGTTAGTTTTGACGTTAATGGAAATGAAGCAATAGATGCACAAGGTCAGATAATCAAGTAAGGGGCTTCGGTTTTGTGAATAATTGAACTTTAGAGAAGGTTTAAAAACTTATAATTTTTAAAAAAATTTTCTTCAAATCAAAAATTTTAAAAAATTATTGTTTTAAAATTAGAATTTTTCGGCCATATTATTTGAATAAAATCTAATTTCATGATGACCGTTTAAACTTTAGTTAAATTAAATGTGCTCATGAAAATAAGACATTTGCCTCTCAAAGTATTCGAAATTTAGGAAATTTCAAAGTTGATCAACATCAGGCGCATAAATTTACGATTTCTCTATTTCCTTGAGGGGAGCCAGTGCCCTACCTGAAACCCACGCTCGTGCATTTATTGTTGAAACTATTCTAAATGAAATCATCGGTTTTCTAGTGATAAAATTAAGTCCAAAAGTAAAAATAACTGGACATAATTTAGAAAATTAGGCATAGTTCTTAATGTTTTGGCAAAATTTTACAATTAACTATGCGAATTGTTATAAGTAAACTCTTAGATTCCTTCTAGATTCCAGATTGGGCTTTATTAAATCAAACTTTTAAGTTTTGTAAAGGTATTTAATGATCTTCAGTCAAGTCACAAATACTTGGGCAAAGTTCAGATTTAAGTTTTCAGAAAAGACAAACATCAAACATTATATGTAAACGAGATATGACACATACTTCAAATTATATGGTTTAATTAGTTCTATTCAAGTTACGACCTCTTCTTATTTATTGAATATAAAGTTGTGTGACATAAGATTAATGATTATGTAATTGTAATGTAATAAGAGATTAAGACTAAAAAATTTCATGATAAATTTAGTTCTTACTTCACTTAGTCATTGCAACAGTTTTTCAGTTGAAGTTCCTTTTTGATTCATGTAAGTTATGGCAAAGCTTTTATTTTGAAAGCAAATTCTTATTATTGTTTGTAAAATGGATTCAAACAATAAATTGTTTAAAACTACTTTAATTGTTATATTGATCTTAAATTACTGCGGAACGGTACCAACAACTGGTAATTATTTGCTTTTATTACTTCCTTAAATAATGGTCAGTTTAACTTTAATGTTCTAATTTACACAAAATATTCTAGTTTTGAATAAATTATCTAAAAGTATACGCTTAAACTGAAACATAAATTGCTTATTAATCATTTGCGTAAGAATCGCCACAGCGCAGAATATTTGATAAATCTTGATTGTAAGTATTCAGTCTATGTGTAAACTCAATGGCAACGTAAGATATAATCTGAGAAAATTCTGTGCGAGTCAAAAATTAGCAGAGAAGTTTAACAACAGTTGAAAATTGATAATTAATTAAAAGTCTTTGATTAATAGATTTGCATTCAGACTGTTCATTAGGCAGTAAAAATTCATGGTCAACAGAAGAACCAGATGAAATTTCTTCAGGACTAAATGATAATCCATTGAAATCAGATGACTCCACAGATATGATGGATCCTTTCACAGATCCGACCACAGATTCGATCATAGATTCAACGATAAATTTAATTACTGAACGAACCAGTACATCGACTTTATCAACAGTAAAATCGTCAAAATCGACTTCATTATCTACGACAACAACCAAAAAGACTCGAACTTCAACAACTACCCCATCGATTCCAACAACAGTTGAAACAACAGCTACGCCACAATGCAATACCAATGGAGAATATAATGGACAATATGGAATTGAATCCTGGCCTCCAGTAGGTGTTGGAATGTCGTCAAATGTTTCATGTCCTTCAGGAAAAGGAAATGTTGTCTGGAACTGTACAGCTAATGGCGTTTTCGATAAGAACGGACCCGATTGGACAGATTGCTACGCTTGGTAAGTGGAGGGCTCTGAACGTAGTGACAACTAATTAAACTACTATCGTTGCTGTCTTCTAATAGCACTATAATATAAACCCTAATAACTTTGTTTCACCTAACCTGAATAATTAAAGCACAATTCAGTTAGTAAGCATCTAATTACGTCGGGTATGTGTCGGAAGGCAGAGCTCTTACTAGGTCGTGAGTACTAACTCAATCGACAACCGTTGAGCTCTAAGTCTTAGTAGTTCTGAATTTGACTATTAGGCACAGCGATGTTAACCGCCCAATTTTCGAGACCTCTGTCTAGTTTGAAAAATTCCGAAAACTGGACATTTTCTGAGAGATATTAAGAATTTTGAAACAGCTCAATGTTAAATTCTCAATATAATCGAAAAGTAATTAAAACTTATTTTGGTTGATATAAAAAGCAGGAAAAATTTAACTTTTTATAAACAAAACCTTCATTCTAGGAATAATGCTATAATTTTAGTTGAAATAGATCCATAATATCTCATTATTTGTATACAAATAGCTTGATATTGTTTTTACAATGTCTTGAGTTCAATTTTTTTCTCTTTTTTTTATATATAAGGGTACTCCCTTTGATATTTTTTTGTACAGTTTTGACTCGAATAAAAGTTGTCAGAGCTGATCAGGCAGATATTTAATGTAAAGCATTGAAAGCATAGTGCTTATATTGAATCTTTTGTTTGTATATCAGTTTGTAAGTCAGTAAATTTTTCTCAAATGATCTTAGAAATTAATTATTAATCAAAACTTCAAATAATTCAACGTTTTAAGCTTTAGTCATTATAATTAATCGTTTAAGGTTAAGATAACCTTGTTTATCCGATGGCCGAAGTAAATTTTGTCTTTCTAGTGCTTTTGGGTTATATTTGATGCTGAATTATTTCGGTAATAAACCAAATTTAATTACTAATAAAATTTTTTTATTTTGTACATTTTTATATTAGGTTTTCTTGTAACCGAATTTGACCGCTGAAATATGTAATTTCAATAAAATGTTTCGGTCAAACCGAATAAACCGAACATGGCGGCCGAATTTATTATTTTAGTTGACCAAAATAATTCAGCACTAGCTATTAGGTCAAACCATAAGTAATTGCAAACTTTTCCATAATAAAACATGAAAAAGTTTGCAATTACTTATTATTTGACCTAATATATTATGAAATTATAGGAATTTATAAACCTATAAAAAGCTTATTGAACGCTAAGAGTTAATTTTAATAATGCCAGGTTGGACGAATTGCCCAAACTAACAGACTTAATAAACGCAATTGAAGTCACTGAAATTATCTCCAATAAAACAGAACAAAATAATACAATAATTGATAGCGAAAAATTAATCCAAGTAATGAGTATCATAACTGAAGTTCAAACTTTCGTTAACAATGTGACTGATGTTGACTTGGATGATGCAAAAACTTATGCGTCTAATATTATTGACTCATTAAGCCATATAATTGATCAAAAGTATGCCTGGACTAATGCAACTGCACAACAGAAAACACGTATCGCTTCATCGATATTGCTTTATGTTCAATATTCTTCTTTTACTCTTGCCTGTAAACAAAATGGTTCGAATAGAGTTGAAAGAATCAGGAATGAAAATATACACATAAACACCTTTGTGATGGATACCAGCAAAGAACTTGTGTTTCCATTAAATACCAAAAACTCTTCGATAGTTATTCCTAGGAATATCAAATTTAATGACACTGAAATCAAATGTAATAACACAGCGATTGGAGCTGTTATTAACAGTATTCAAGACTATTTATCCACAGACATTCATCAAGATGAAGAGATCAACTCAGAAATACTATCATTCAGTTTGATAAATACCAATAGATCTGTCCAACTGAGCGATGAAGTAACCATCAGGTAAAAGCACTGATAAATGCCTGTTCAATCAAAGTCCTCACATTACCGTCCGTTGTCTGTGGATTGACTTTGAAAATTATCAGAAACTATGTTCATAACTATAAAAGATTTTCTATCCTTAACGCCGAAGAAGTTAATTTATTCTGAACTAAAATCTCTCATCCCATAGGCTGAAGCATATAAATAAAATGCTATTCGGTGATCAAATTCAATGTGTTTACTGGGACTTTGATAGATCATCATGGGGGTCAGAGGGTTGCTATAAAGTAGTTGAAGAATCCGATCGACTCCACACGGTGTGCAAATGCAACCATTTAACTAATTTTGCAGCTCTGATGGATGTGAGTGGAAGAGAAAGCAATAATCAATGGAAGTCCATATTAACCTATTTTTGTGGAATTCTTTCAATCGTCGGTTTAGTACTTACCATTAATTTGATTTTTAGATCAAAACCTACTGTTGAAATGAGTTCTAGGAGGGAAAATTTGAACGAAATGAGATCTATTATTACATGCAATTTATGTGTTTGTTTACTTATAACGAATATGTTAGTTCTTTTTGGAATGGACAGAACCAATATTACGGTAAATTTTAAACTCATTTAGTTTCAGTTATTATTGAAGTCAGATTTTCAATACTTTTCCAGTGGTTGTGCCAACTATCATCTGGGCTGTTGCTCTATTCTTTATTGTCTTCATTTTTCTGGATGCTTATGGAAGGAAATTATTTATATAAAACATTAGTCTCATGTTTCAAATCTGAATTCAATCGAGTATATCTATATTCGGTCGGATACGGAGCGCCTACTGTTATAATCATTATTGGATTTATTATTATAGGCATTAGGGAAAATATTTTC
Source organism: Archegozetes longisetosus (assembly GCA_018873245.2). NCBI lineage: Eukaryota > Metazoa > Arthropoda > Arachnida > Sarcoptiformes > Trhypochthoniidae > Archegozetes > Archegozetes longisetosus. The sequence goes on from JAEMBT020000007.1 coordinate 12,052,158, forward strand.
TTCGAGGCTTTATTTGACGAGCGATACAATTATTTGTGAGTTTTCTTAAGAAAAGTCATAAATTCAAATAATAACCAGACTAAAGTATGTCCATATGAAAATTTTTTCAATAGCTGCTGGATATCTTCCTCTCGTTATCCGAATCACATTTGGATTTTAGTCGGTATGTTACTATTATTACTTTGAATAAGTTTTATTAATACAAAGAACATTGTTTGTATGATTAGGTCCAGCAATTTGTATCATATTACTCAATATGTTACTGATGTTTATTTCACTTAAGACCGCTTTTAAAGTTATTAGAAAGCATAATTCATTTGCTGTAGCTTTTGAGGGCAGATCAAGAGCTAAATTGAAGCAAATCGTTAGCTTTATTTTTATATCATTTCTTCTTGGGATTACTTGGATTTCATTCCTACTATATATTCATCGAACATTTGACTTTTATTTCTCTTATCTATTTATTGTTCTGAATGGATCGCAGGTATGAATCGAATTTATGTATGATACTTCTAATAAAAAATTTGTAATTTAATTTTTTTATTTGTCTCAAGGGATTTTTTATATTCTTATATCATTTTTCGATTAAAGAATCCATTTCTCGTAAATCGTCCACATCAACCGTGTCGAAATATTAAAATGAGAATTATTTTGCTTTTCAATAATCAGTTATTAACAAACAATAGCTCAAATTAGTCTCTCATCATTGCTAATTGTTCTTAATGAGTAATCTGCATAAAAATAAAACTATTTAGTGTTAAATATGATATAAATTCAATTTTTTAAATGTTGAAAGTATTTTCTCTAAATTTTCTTATTCTTTCGGTTAAATCAAAATTTGTAAAGTTATTCAGACTACAATTTAAATTACTGTAAGACTAATATAAGTAGATCATATGTATTTGAATATGAATATGTGAATATATATATTTTTCCAAATTAAATTATTAAGAACTTAATTGGCCATAGTTTTGCTCATATTAGTGTTTAATGTGAATTTCCTTATAACAAGTGCATAAATGCTGCTTGGGACTGCTTTATTTGCTCAGTTATATCAAGTACCTCTTATAGCGAAGTCAGTTGTATCGACTCATTTTTAACATTAGGTCTATGGGGTTTTCGTTACAGTGAGATATTTTTGTACATGAAAAATTATTATCTCAGGATAGGACAATGCTATTTTTAATACATATTTACTTATTTGATTTGGTTGAAGCTGGAGATTTAACATTTACTTACTAAACTATGAACTCAATAAGTAAAGGCCTAACATGACACAGTTAGTTAACGATAGAATTACTGGTGGTACGGATGCCATGGTGAATTTCCGTGGCACTTGTAGCTTCAGATTACATAAAGTTCGACCTACGAGTATTATAATTGTGGAGATCTATAGTTAATAAACGATGGATTATTAATTTGAGCTGTAGTGGCTAAAAGCGTTTTAAATACTCATAGTTAAGTTAAAAACTGCCGAAGCCCTTTTGATACTAATTATCGCCAAAGAGGAACTGCAATTAAAATATCAGAAATATTTGATAAAACTTCGTTAAAAAACAATATTCAAAAGTTAGTCAATTCAAAAAATGAATTTACTTACTTTTAAATTATTGATTTCTAGCAAAATAATTTGCCAAATAACTTACTAACAATACGAAGCATGACGAATTGATTTGGGTTCATTCATTTCGTTAAATATTATCGTGTTTTTTCCAATTATTTGATGAAATGATCGAAAAATCACAGTTTTGTGTTCTGATTGAAAGTGTATTAGTTTTTGACACATAAAATAGAGTGTAAATAAAAATATCTTTTTCGTCAAACTATTTGAAGCACTTATTCATTGCCTTAAGATTTAAGTACAGTAAAACCTCTACGTTGAACACATTTTGGACTGGTAAATCCTATCTAATTTATAGGGGTGTTCAAGCTATAGGAATTTTTTTAACATTATGTTGTATGAGAAATTTTCAGAAATCTTGTTCAACTTCTAGAGGGTGTTCAAGTTATAGAGGTTTTACTGTATTTGAAAAATTAGTTGTTTTCAACAAAAGTTAAGACTTAAAGAGAAACACTTGATGTTGAATTAGTAAGTGGCATCTCATATTATCGTAAGATTCCATTAATAAATGTCAAACTATATTAAATATTTGATGAAACGTTTGTTTTAGTTTATTATCTCGGTCAAAAAACTATAAAATCTATTTAAATTATGAGGTCATGTCAGCGCAAACTTTGATCAAGATTTGGGCCAATTATAGGTAATTTCAAACTCATAAATTGAAAATCTGACTGAAAAAATAATATTTAATAATGGACTTATTTATGTATGAATTTGAACTGATATTTTTCATTTATGGCTTCATTCTGTTTGAAAGCATTAGTCCCGATAAAATCTATACTAGAACAACCTTTATAACTAGAGCTCAACTAAATCGAAATTTTTTGGATATGGATCAGTGAAACTTATCAGTAACAAACTTAAAATGTAGCAATCAGTTTTATACAAAAATAATTCTAACTAATTCTTATGATTAGAGAGATCTTAGCGTATGAATGAAGTCACTTCGGAGAATTACGATCATGTTTGACATCAATAACTTTATAGTCGGTGGTGTTAGAGCTAATAATCATGAATTACAGTTTATTGTTCTTTTATTATTCAATGGAAAAACAAGTTGTGGCAGAACTATTCTCATGAAGTATTGGGCCAATACTGCAGCCCGTTGTTTCAAAGGGTTAAGTTTCGATTCAAATATTTGTTTCATAGACTAATGTAAGCTCTAAATCTAAAAGAATTTGACACCCGATGAAAACATGAAGCTTTACAGCCCCACTGACTACAAGAACTCAAGTTATCAATTTATAGACAGTGGCGCTATTAGGCTTATTGTCTTCATCGGATATCGAATTCTTTTAGATTTAGGGTTTACTTAATGTGGAGATTTTGAATCATAACTAAAAGTTATTCTATGATTGATTCAAGCTTTTTAATATTGATCATCAAAACTTTGATAACTAACTATCCATTCGTATTTTCTTTTTAATTATTTTGGTAATCATTTTGTTAATATTTTCCTATATTTTGTTTTCAACTTGCTTATTAATAATCTTTTGGAGAGCCACTAGAGTAAAGAACTCCTTTGGAATTTTCTGCTCAATTGTTGGGAAACATGATGCTATAAAAACCGATCTATTGATCCATTCAGAAATCCCTTTACCACATAATCGCTTAAATTTGAAAAAATGTTAGAATTCAAATCTTAAGATGTATATAATATTCATTAATGAAGGCGACAGCCAGACCATCAGGAACTCATTTTCCAGACTGGTTTAATGATCATTAGTAATAGTTACTAATCAATACTATTAAGCTCTTGTTTGTTTTAAATTACTTATTCATAAATGCTTAGTTTCACTAGCTGTTTGATTGACATCTGTGATGCTAAAGATAATATGAATTTTTCTATAGATGACTGTGAGTTTTGAATTGAACATTCACGTATTTCTGGTTAGTCATTGATTTAGTTTAATAATTTATTTTGGCTTTGGTATGAAATCACTCTTTAACCGTCGCAGATCGCGATCATAATCACTGCGAGCTGAGTTAAGCGTGCAGTAGTGTTAATCAAAGAACCCATTATCTTAGACTTGATTAGAGACCGTAAAGATACATAACGGATAGCTTAACCAAAATTAAGTTTGAATGTGAGCTTATGCTGCAACAATAACATAAGAAAGTTTATGCTACAACCCGAATATTATTAGTTTATAACATATTCAACAATCAATCACTCCACGAAATAAATATAAACTTTGATATAATTTCTAAGTTTGAAATAAATTGTCTTAATTTATCTTTCAATTAGAAATAGTACGAATTACAATACACGCGAGTGAGTTTTGTCAAGTAGTTGACTTCAAAAACATTTATTTGAAAACTTTCAAAGGAATGTGTTAAGTCACTTATCGAAACCGCTATAAACCCACCGGCAGGACAAGTATTTTTCGGGAGTTTAAAGTAGTCAAATTGGGAGCTTAAAAGAACCGAAATCGAGACTTAAAAAGCAAAAATCGGGAGTTTAAAAAACTTCATTTTCAGTCATAATACAAAGGAAAATAGTTTTTTTCTTTCTTCGAATGTATTAAATTGTATTAACAGCTCTTTAAAAATTTATTGTACTGTATAGTTAGATTGATCTCCAAGTTTTCAGGTGAAAACACTGTCGATCTTCTGTCAAAAGATTTTTATACACAGTGAAAGAGCGCTCGATATACACGGATACCAAAGACGCATGTTCTCTGTTCAAACGATGCTCGTAACTATTGCTTTCACAAATATTTTTTAAAAGCTTTATCAAGATAATGAATTTTCGATTACAGTTGTGATCAATTTTTTAATATTTTCGTTATATTTTTAAGTCAAAACTTTTAAAAATCTCACATTTTAAACAAAACGTTTTAAATCGAGAAACTCACGAGAAGCTTAAAATCAAGACTTTCAAACTATTTTTATAGAAGCCTGAAGTGACCACAAGTACATTAATATAAAATTCCCGAGGAATAACTTTAGGGAAAATTATCGGGATTTCCCGATAAATACTTGCCCTGCCCACCGGTCATAGACTGAACTGAAACTAATTACTAAACTTTTTCTTTAAAGCAGCTAAGTGGTAAATAAAATACAAGTATCAGTATTTTAAAGTCAACTACTTAACAACAGTCATTCGCATTAAGAAGACAATGAATCTCATCCAAATATCTCTTATCTAAATGAAATCCACTTATTGGTTTGGTTGCAATTTTAGTAATCATTGAATTATCAGTAAAATCTTGTATTAATTGATACGTTTTTTGTGATCGCTTTATTTTTCAAATTGGATCAAAATATTTTGCTCTAATTATAAAGTTTATAAGCGATTTATTTGTCCAATAAAAAGAATTATACCATTCCTTTTATCGCGTATTAAGTACAAGAATGGGTGATCAGCTTTGAAGAGTTTTGGATATGAAAGGATAGATTTTAGAACTATTTCAATAGTAGTAGCAGCCGCCGCTTCACTTCCTCTTTCGTTGACTTCAATGACCACTTTATGCAAAACTTTACTGACCATTAAGCTTTTATGACCATTAATCCGTGACAAGTCAGCCTCATTTGTGAATATTTTCAGAACGAAATTTTTACTGAGAGCCGATTTCAATTCGTACTTTTGTTCAATTTTAAATTTAGGCAAATAAACATCAACTTTGGTCGGTTCTAATGCTTTTATAGCGGAGTCTAACTTCTCTGCACTTATCAATGATTTCAACTTTTCTAATCCATTTCGCTCTCGAGGCAAAACAACAATCAAGCTCAAGTCACCTCCTTTGTAGGGAAGTTCGAGTAAATCTGAATCCAATTCAGCACTGGATGTATAGTTCCATTTTTCTCCCGTTTTAGACATCATTTTGACCTGTGTTTTAGTTATCCCATCGTTGAAGAACTCGCTATCATGTGTAATGTCAGGAGAAAATGGTGTCACCCAATCACCTATTGAATCAATCAGTGATTATTTAAGCTCGTTATTTTTTATGTAATTTTAAATTATAGTGTATCCAGTAGACTTTACTTCACTTATTCGAGGTTTAGGTGAGAAATTTGTTTGTGAACTGACTGTTAACTTAACTAAATTGTGAGCAAAATTCGTGGAAATAAGGAATGGAAAGTCAAATGAGATAATTTAAGTTTAGTTTGTTTTGTTTTTTGCATAAATCTGAACTTGAGAAAAAAAATCAAACCTTTGAAATAAATCGCATTCACAATCACAAGTTTAGTCGAAGGATCGAGTGGTCCATCAAAAAGTTTCTCAATTTTATTATTAGTCTTTGTTTTAATCCATTGATTAATCTGATTGACAGCATTCTGTCCTTCATTAATGAAGTCCACTAACTGTATGTCAGCCTTGAAGTAATCTCTGAGTGTGTTCTGGAATTTGGCTAATATTCTGAATTCATTTTGAACAATGACACGATTATCAATGTTCAACTGATACTTGTTTACAATCTTATTTTCCGAATTGATTTGGTTTAATAATTTATTGAATTGTACATTGATCTGATCGTCGCTGACATTATGTTTCTGAAAGCCTAATATTTGTTTCAATTCAGCAGCAGTTTCACCATTTGCGCCATTATTTAACATACCTTCGTACAAAACATTCAAATCAATTCACTTTTCATAAATTACATACTTATGAAATATTATGAATAATGATTAAAATTTGAGTACTCAAAGCACACAACAGTGAGATCGGAGATATAATGTCATTATTGTTTTGAGCTGATAGTAATCCGAAGAAGCTTAAGCCAAAATCGTTATTAACTTGCGACAATTTCAACAAAGCTTGGCTAGACCCCGGAGTCTCGGTTTGGTCTTCAATTGGTAAGGACAGTAGCAGAAGCATCGCAAAATCTTTAGCAAATGGAATGAAAAACATGGTTCACATCCGTTTTAACTCATCTAAACAATCACTGAATAAAATTTATATTTTTAAATACAAAAAAATTAAGCTAAGTCCTTTTACAACTTTTCATAGACTATAATTGTACTTATTAATTCTTATTTATAGTAACTGCAACTTCAAAATAGAACAATCAAAGAAGTACGGTAAACACTTCAGAAATATTGAGAGTCACTCGAAAAAGTAGATCAAATTTATTGTATATCTACTTGAGTTTGTTAAAAACACTCAATTTATGGCTCTTTGATTGGATCAAAATATTACTGAGAACTTCAAACAAGCGGTTAGATGTCCAGGTTTAGCAGTAAGACATTCCATATTTTAATTGAATTGAGCACAATATTGAGCCTTATAAACACCAAACATTGTAACGAGTAAACTCTAATTTTTTAGATTTGAGAGGATATCACACCGTTTTTGATATCGCAAGGGTAGGTCTAGACCCTGCCTACACTTAACCCTTGGCAAAGTCTGAACAAATATCTATAAGATTACTTTTCACCTTTAAATGACAATTAACGATAATGGTCCGAGTGTCGCATGAATATGAAGTCAAAATTGAAACTATTAAGTTTAGTTTTCAACATGACTTCTATATATAATCGAGATTATCTTGTTTATCGGATGGTTAGCTCATCATTGAATTTATGATATTTTGTAGATTAAAATTGAGCTTAATAAAATAGTGGTATAAGCTTGGATTTTGCAAAAGTTTTCTCATGGTATCTATTTTAAAATATGCCTGTTTGCATGCAAAGACACGCTTTAAAAGCATAATATGAACATATCTTTTATATTTCGATACAAAACAATTTAAATTCTTAAAGTCGTTGTTACCTTATCATCACTGTCATGTGTATCAATTTCAGCTCTATTTCTAATTGTGATTCCTTATATTCATTTTAGAACACAAATGCATTTTAGAAATTGAATTTCATATTACATGAATTCTTATGAGAAAATAGGAATGCTCGGCAGCCTTTCGGAATAGGAGGCAGTAATAATATCCTAACTGACAAATGTGATAACAGGGATTTTTCCAAGCCTACTGTAGGAACTTTTTTAAGGATAAGTTTACAAACTTATCAAAACACGCTATGAAAGTAAATAGTTAAAAGATCAGTACAGCTAAATGAGAGACAGTTGAAAGTCATATTCAAAGTATTTCAACACATTTTCTGTGAGACAAAAATTAATAAGTAATAGAGAAAAGCTGCATTAAATGTTAGTTCATAATTGAGGCAGTGTCTGAAATAAGGGATTATAGCCTTTTTTCTTTTAAATCAAGTTAGTACTTGATTCAATTAGTTCAAGTTCTATACGTCATATTAAAACCAATATATTTTTTAATTGAAAATTTTGTTCAATTAATTTTTTAAACAATTAACTTTGATAATCTGATTATGCTTACATTATGAGTTTGAGCGAGGACTGTATTATGCATGTCTCATATAAGTTTTTATACAATAAAATAATAAAACTAATTTTAATAATTGACAGATCGTGTATTTTAATTTTAAAGTAATGTCCGGTTTATTTAAGAATAGATATATCAAGCTTTGTAGCAGCCATCTAGATAGAAATGAAGTAAAACAAGTAATAAAAAATGAAAATAAAGAAAAATTATTTTTGAGTATTAAATTAAATATGTTTTAAGTTTTGGTCAATAACAAAAATCGAGCTTTCAGGGTGAAAGTAACAAACAAGAAACTCTCCGATTCCTAATCCGAAACATAACTGATTAACATTAAATATTCAAGCTTAACTGTCGTTCAATTCAAATAATTTTATAAAATAAACTTCAGTTTGAAATGAATCAGATGAAATCGTAATATGGATTTTAATGAGTATCCTATTTTTAACGAGTTTGACAAATAAAGTCATCTTGAGATTAGCGATGCATAATGCCAGCTTGTTTAATGCCAGGCGCAGCATAGCGCAGCAGTATGTTGAAGCAATATGTTGATCTGCTGAGCTTCAAACTCAAAACTGTGAACTTCTATTCATCTTTTGCTTGAAACAGCTTGCAAAGTTTTCAAAAAAGGAGAAAAATTGACTCTCACAACTTAACTCGGGAGCAAAATTACTTTTAATGATAACAAGAAAAAACTACAGAACATGTTTTCAAATATTTTGGTCTCAAACATTTCTTTGTATATCATTGCTTATGCATTTGTTAAAAATATTCAATATGATAGGGAAAGGGATTAGTATATTCATTTATATTCAGGATAAGATCATCAATCACATGTCAGATATTTTTCAACTTAGGAGTAAGATTTCTCATCATAGAAGAGTACATACTCTATCATAGAATAAACATAAATTCGTTTAATAAAACATCCAATCAAAATAAACATATAAATGGTGCTTTATATGTTGAAAAACAATAAGTCATAGAATAAAAGTTACTGATAAAATATATCAAACTATTTCAATCAAAATAACCCAACAGTCAATTGCGATTCAATTTAAATAATTTTAAGGATGAGTTGGACCGCCCACTCGAGCTATCACTTCGTGTAACCGATGTGGCATTGACTCAACTAACTTAGTACAAAGATGAATCAAAGTCTACTATATCAAAGTTCCAAACCAATTTTGAGTATTCATTTACTGATTAATATCACTAAGCGTAATACAGATATCAATACGTTTTGAGCCCTTAGGTTTATCAAATCTTCTGCACCTTTTTAGTGATGAAAAATACACAGCTTTTATCTGTCGACGGTACATTAGTATAAATCTAATAATAGTCGCAAAAGTTATTTTCTATTATATAAAGTTTCGATAACTTATAATTAGAGGTCGATACGAGAGTCTCGAAATTTACGGTAGAGTCTTGGAATTTTATATTGAGACGCCGTAATGCAATCATTCATACACAAGGCATTTCATTTAAAAGTGAGGATGTTGAGTGTTAATAACTTTTGAACGGGGCAAGCTGCCATAATGAAACTTTCCACAAATAATATTCATTCTTTGCTAAATTATCTCACATACAAGCCATTGACATCAACACCCCTATCAGTAAGAAAATTGAGGTTTTGCAAACCCTTAGCATTCACCAACAAATTACTGTTAAAAATTCATAATTTTTTGCTTATCAGTAAATGAATACATGAACTCAATCTGTGTGAAATATCAAGATCCTAGCTCTAGTAATCGCTGAGAAAACAGACCTCGAATTTTATGTAATTTCAGCAGAATTCCCAGTTGGACTGTAGAAAATAGGCAACCGTTACATTTACACACATGCATGATATATCGTTCGACTCGTGTCATCAACATGAATTTATCGGTACCTTACTATGGGTCCTAGGGGACAAAGTTGTGCCTAGGCCACTAGGTATTAGCGCTAGGTCCACTAAACATTATAAATTAGTAGTAGTTCAATCCCAGGTCATGCAGATATCCTTCTCATAGTATTAGATACTTTTTGTCATTCCTTTTCCGGTGATTATTTCAAATCATAATTAATGTAACCATGCAACCTATCAAAATTTGCCTAACTAGTACCTAGTGACTTAGACCCAACTTTGCTCCCTAGGGCCCAAAGTAAGGTACCGATAAATTCATGCTGATGAGACGTGTCGAACGATATATCATGCATGTGTGTAAATATAACAGTTGCCCATTTTCTATAGTCTAACTGGAAATTCTACTGAAATTACATAAAATTCGAGGTCTGCTTTCTCAACAACTATTAGAGCTAGGAACTTGATATTTCACACGGATTGAGTTCATGTATTCATTTACTGATAAGCAAAAAATTATGAATTTTCAACAGTATTTATTTGGTGAATGCTAAGGGTTTACAAAACCTCGATTTTCTTACTGATAGGGGATGTTGATGTCAATGGCATACAAATGTAGAAATAAAAACACAACATCAATATATCTTTATTTAGTTTAATATTTCACTAAATTTCTTAACATATAAATTTTGAGAATTTTGAAAGTCGAGACTCGAAATCTCTCAATCCAGAGTAAGAAACTATCAGAAATATCCATTTCTAACACTTAAATATCTAAAAATTCTATTTGAAGACGACCTATTAATTAAAATGTGGGCTTTGAAAATCTCGGAAAATGACATACCCTTAAAGATCCTCAATCGAGTCTCGACTCTTGAAAATGCCTATTTCTACTTATAATCAATTTTGTAGTACGCGCTCAAATTTATTTGATTAAAATATGACTCCCAATAAAAAACGTGTTCAAAAGCTCAGACATCATTGATGATCCTATCCCTTATATCTTACTCTCAGATTTGAAAGGTATTCTAACATTTTTATTGAATTTGACTTGTGGTCTGGTATAATACGGGTAGTCGAGTGCTATAATTAAAATCAGTCTTTTAATTGATTCATTTTGAAGAGTCTGGACCATTGAGCAAAGAGCTATAAGTTGATTGATAAGCTTTACTTCGTTCTCAATATTTTTGAAATTGATGTTCATTTAAATTATGTTAAGGTCTGCTCATATTTAGTAATACTAGTAATAAGTTTTACTGGATAAGAATTTTTCAATTTATAATAATCTTATTTTTAGTGAAGTATTTTGCAATAATACTTGAGTTTAAAATCAACTTAGGTATTATGTGTTCCTTTATTCATAATAAAAGTATAGAACACTATTTTTTTCCATATGAGAAGGCATCAAAACTACCAAATCATCAACTATAGAACCAGTCCTTGAACTAACCTGAAAGGGAACATCTGAAAGTGAATGTTAGTTATTAAATATTTTTGAAATACTTCTAATAAGATTAGACCAAAAGAATTGATAAACAAATATAACATGATTTCTAAATGTAAATTCATATCAATTCAGTTCATGACATTGAATTTATTTATCATTAAGACTTTTGGATATTATCGCAACATACAAACAAGTACTTGTTCGAAATCCATTAATTAAGTGATTTCTTATTTTTAGTGAGCAACCTAATAAGTCAAAAGATTAAGCATACTTAGATTAACTAAAAATGTCTTCATTCGAACCAATTGTTTGTGAAGCAAAGACTGACGAAGAAATTCTCGATTGTCATCAAACCGTTGTAGAAGTTTTACGACCGAAACTTAGCGATAAACAAATTTATTTGTCAAAAGTTCGTCGACAACAACAAAATCATGACTACAGATTAATGTTTGTAAGAGATGAAAGCGGACGAGCCGTTTCAATATTAGGCTTTAGAATACAACATTTTTTGTTCACTGGAGTTACTTTATATATCGATGATTTTGCGACTCATAGTACAGCCAGAGGTAAAGGGTTTGGCGATCTTCTCATGAAGTGGACCATCAACTATGCTAGCGAGAATAACTGTGAAAATGTGACCCTTGATTCTGGATATCTAAGGAATGATGCTCATCGTTTTTATCTGAATCATGGCTTTATATTAGCGTCACATCATTTCGCTCAAGAACTCTGATGTTCTGCCACGATTCAAATCAAATTAAAAATTCTTAACTGAGTTGAAGATGAAATAAAGACTGATAGGGTTCAATTTATAGATTCTTTAATAAACTCTTCTATTTTTAAATCAATAAATACATTTATTTCCGTGTTATGAATCTGTTTTATTGTTTATTTTTGCTTATTTTGATGAATGATGAATAAAATTAAAATTTACAAGGGAATAAATGTCTATATAAACCTATTCCATTAGTTGTGGTGAAAATCAGTAATTGTATGAATATTTTACAATTTGAAATTAGTTTTAGTCAAACAGTTGAATAAAATATGAAAAGTTTAAAAGTTTTGACGGTGGGTTATATCAGTATAGTACCAGTAAAATACTCTAGAAATTTAGTGATTTATTTGATTAAAAGGACCTGGAATATACATGACTAATGTGAGATATTAGTAGTTTGAACCTTTGACCATAGCTTAAATCATTAACATTGAATTTTTTACAATAAACAAGCTGTGAAAAATAGCTATCTTTAAGTATAATTTGAAATATTAACCAATAGTTACTGAACAACTCAGTATTGATAAAATGATTAAAACTTTAATCAGATATATGCAAAAACCCTATTTTAGAGAATTTAAAGTTTGGTACTATACTTGTATAACCTCACCGTTTTGACAATCTTTATTACCGGTAACAATTGTTAGTTCGGTCAATATTAATAAACGTCAAACAAATAATATTGAGAGTCTTCTGGAACAACTCGCAAATGCTAATGAAAATAACAGTGTTAACAAGAAAAAAAGTATAGAACATGCTTTCAAATATTTTGGCGATACTTTTTCTCTCAAACACTTCTTTGTATATCATTGCTTATGTGTTTGTTATCATATATTCAATTTGATAGGAAAGGGGTTAGTTAGTACTCATTTATATTAGGGACAAGATCATCAATCATGTCAGATATTTTTTTAACTTACTTAAGTAGAAGTAAGTTTTCCCATCGTAGAAGATTATTTTATTGTTTTCCCGGTCACCTGATCTGACCAGCCTAGATTTTGTCCGTGGGGATACTTAAAAAACAAAGTTTATGCGAATAAAATAACAATACATTCGATTTGAGATTAATCAAATAAACCAAAGCCCAACTCTGTTACAAAATGCTTGCATAATTGAGTTCACTTATGTATCGAATAAATAGTGAATATCTGGACATATAGTTAAAATGGCATTGTTTAGCTTTAATCTGATATATCAACAGTCAATATATGTTAATAAATAAGTTGTAAACGTTCAAATTGATTGTAATCAAATTTAACACTCTATATGTTGAATGGTGAGATAATAATTTTTTGATAGTATTAATAGATATGAAGTCATCGAAAAAAGTTAAACGTCTGTATATTAGTATAAATCTAATAAAAGTCGCAAAAGTTATTTTCTATTATATAAAGTTTCGATAGCATAGTATCAATTTTGTAGTACGCGCTCAAATTTATTATATTAAAATACGACTCGTCAATAAAAAATGTGTTCCAAAGCTCAGACCTATCATTGATAATCCTATCCCTTATGTGTTACCTTCAGATTTGAATGGTGGTAAGGCCTAACATTTTTATTGAATTTGACTTGTGGTCTGGTATTGTCAGGATTGTCGAGTGCTATAATTGAAATCAGTCTTTTAATTGATTCACTCTGAAGAGTCTGAACCGTTGAGCAAAGAGCCATTAGTTGTTTAATAAACTTTACTTCACTTTAAATATTTTCGAAAATGATGCTCATTTAAATTATGTTAAGGTCTGCTCATATTTAGTAATACTAGTAATAAGTTTTACTATATAAGAATTTTTCAATTTATAATAATCCTATTTTTAGTGAAGTATTTTGCAATAATACTTGAGTTTAAAGTCAACTTAGGTATTACATGTTCATAATAAAAGTATAGTACACTATTTTTTCTAAATGAGAAGGCATCAAAACTACCAAATCATCAACTATAGAACCAGTCCTTGAACTAACCTAAAAGGGAACATCTGAAAATGAATGTTAGTTATCAAATATTTGTGAAACACTTATAATAAGATTAGATCAAAAGAATTGATCAAAATCAAATATAACGTGATTTCTAAATGTAAACTCACATCAATTCAGTTCATGACATTGAATTTATTTATCATTAAAACTTTTGGATATTTTCTCAACATACAAATAGATGCTTGTTCGAAATCCATTAATTAAGTGATTTCTTATTTTTAGTGAGCAACCTACTAAGTCAAAAGATTAAGCATACTTAGATTAACTAAAAATGTCTTCATTCGAACCAATTGTTTGTGAAGCAAAGACTGACGAAGAAATACTCGATTGTCATCAAACTTATGTAGATTTTCTACCGAAACTTAGCGATAAACAAATTTATTTGTCAAAAGTTCGTCAACAACAACAAAATCATGGCTTCAGGTTAATGTTTGTGAGAGATGAAAGCGGACGAGTCGTTTCAATATTAGGCTTTAGAATACAAGAGTTTTTGTACTCCGGGATTACTTTATACATCGATGATTTTGCGACTCATAGTACAGCCAGAGGTAAAGGGTTTGGTGATCTTCTCATGAAGTGGACCATCAACTATGCTAGAGAGAATAACTGCGAACGTGTATCTCTTGATTCTTCATATCTAAGGAATGATGCCCATCGCTTTTATCTGAATCATGGCTTTATATTATCCATGCATCACTTCGTTCAACAGCTCTGATGCTTTATTACAATTCAAATCAAATCAAAAATCCTTAACTGAGTTGAAAGTAAAATAAAGATTGATAGGGTTTAAATTATAGGTTCTTTAATAAAATTTCGTATTTCTAATTCAATAAATACCTTCATTTCCGTGTTATGAATCTATTTTATTATTTATTTTTACCCATTTTGATGAATAAAATTAAAATTGATAGGGGAATGAATGTCTATATAAACCTGTTCCATTAGTTGTGGTGAAAATCAGTAGTTGTATGAACATTTTACAATTTGAAATTAGTTTTAGTCAAACAGTTGAATAAAATATGAAAAGTTTGAAAGTTTTGACAATCTTTTCTTTATTACTGGTAACAATTGTTAGTTCGGTCAGTATTAATAAACGTCAAACAAATAATATTGAGAGTCTTCTCGAACAACTCGCAAATGCTAATAATAATAATGATAATAATAATAATAATGCTAATAATAATAATAATAATCAAAATAAAGAGCCAGATTCGTCGGTTAGGAATGCACTTAGAGAGTTATTGAATGCTTTCCAGCAGGTATGTCAACAACGAGCCTTAGAACCTTATAAAGTTTAAAGAGAAGTCAAACTTTGACTTGAAACATTCAATTTCAATTTATCAAGGTGGCAAGCGCTTATGTCGGAGTTTTAACAAGTTTGGGAAGAGCTATACGTGTTCCTGGTATACAATACTTCGATTCTCCGATTGGTCTCAAACAAATTGAAGAAAATATTGAGCAAATGCAAGAAACAGTGCAAGAAATTACAAAGTCAATAAATGGATTTTTTACACGCGGTGGACCACAAAATGGTAATGTTTTAATGACTCAACTCAGAAAATTCATGGCTTTGTGGCAAAAACAAATCCAAGATGTGACTAGTCAAGTGACAGGAGCTTTGGGTGGTTTAGAGGCCACAGATGATCGAAGTCCTCCGGCCAGCTCTATCACTGTTCCATCGCCATTCCTAGATTTTTTCCAACAATTCGTCCGTGCATTTCAAGATACTTTCTCACAACTGGCATCGCGAGTCAGTCGATTAATAAATGGTAATTCATTGTCACTGCGAGAAGAATCAAATGAGCCGCAAATTATAATTCTCAATCAAATTCAGCAAATTTTTGATGGTTTTCAAAAACAAATTGCCTCATTGGTTCAACAGTTAACCCGTGCTACCAGTCTTGAGGCAGACAATACAAAAAAAGACGGCGTTTCATCTGTTCCTCAATTCATTGGTTTAAAGCAATTCCAACAGATGATGGATACCTTCCAGAAGCAATTGGCTTCAGTTATTAATCAATTCTCTCGAGTATTGACTGGACAGCCATAACCTTTATATTGGTATTTTTGAAATGATAACAAAATAGAACTTATTGCTTTATAATTCATAAAACTTCTATAATTTTGCAACATATTTAATTTTGTTTACTATAAAAATGTACCATAAATTTTGCGAGAGTTTTGTGCGAGAGTTTTGTGCGAGCTTTTTACTTTTTTATGATTTTTTATTTCAATATTTTGTTTTTCAATTTCTCAAAACGATAAGAACGTATTTATTATTTAAATAAATCTTTAGCATTAGTTGTTTGGATATTTTTTTTACGATAATTTATTAAATTATTTATCAATTAATATATGAATAATATTTCTTCTATCTGGTGTTCCTGAATGAAACGATTAGCAAAAATCTATATAAAATAAACAGTTCAAACCGAGATAAAGGATCAGTATTAAGATTACAGGAAATCGAAAAACCCTACACATAGTTAATATATAAGGGCAAAGATGTTTCTGATATTATTAATTGATGTTTAAGGTTGAAAAAATTCATCAATAAATGTTATTGACTAAACACGTTTGATTATCTGTTAACGCTTATTTTGTCACTTAATTCAAAATGATTTGATTAAATGAATGACTTCCTTTAATAATATTGAACAGTCTGTCTCTTAGTGTACCGCATGTGTGCGCTTATCACATGAGTTCTCTCCGTGAAATACATTATCTTCTCTAAAAATAAAATATCTTTTGTGAAATATTGCAAGCTATAATATGAAAATGGTTTAAAATTTGATTACTTATGTTGAATATTTGAAACTATCTGATGAGTCATGGAAACTAGTTCTCAAACAAAAAAATTAAGCAGTTCATCAGAAACAACATGCGAAACAAAAAATCGAGTTCAGAATAAATCATCAAAATTTTTCAGAGTAAGTCATTTTTGATGGATTTTTACTACAGACAAATACAATTGAAACTGAAGTTAAACATATATTAACTCTGATAGATATGGAAGTGGTTTTGTCGCAACTTTCTCTACATTTCGATTCCATCATCACTGATAACTGGAGTGACAATCGGTTTTATCATACGACTGACTCACTATAATGATGACACCGTTATGCTGATAACATTTCCCGGATATATCCTAATGAGACCTTTTAGTTTGATATTTCTTCCACTTATAATTTCATCAATAATTCCAGGAGTGGCACAAATGGGAGACAAAGTATACTTTAATTCTTTTTTTTAGTTACATTGAATAGTTTATTTAATAATGTAGGGTCACACTTATATAAACCTTGACAATTATTGAGTTTTTCAGATTTTTTGTACTGATTTGAGCTAGGTCAAAATTTGTTGAGCCCGACACAGCCAACCCTGTGAAAATCTAGAAATTTTTGATGCTGATCCAATTACTAAACTAAACATACTAATTATTCACAAATTCTGTCGCTAAGGGTGTTTTATATAATCTACTGGCTAGTAGGCGATAGGTAAATTAACATTTTCAAAATTTTATCCAATAGTCGATTTCAACTGGAGGCAAAATTGGAAGAAGAACTCTTATTTATTACATGACCACTACAGTTATTGCTATTTTTCTTGGCATGGCTCTCATAACACTCGTACATCCAGGAGATAGCAATTTAAAAAGTGGTACAGAGAAAAGTGAAGTTAAATTTAAAGTTTCTTCTATTGACACTTTTCTTGATCTACTGCGAAACCTGTTTCCAGAAAACTTACTCAGAGCATGTATTCAAAGGGAAAAAACTGTTTACATCAAAGTTCCAGTTATACTTCCAGGTATATTCCGTAATGAGCTCTATGACAAACACTTAACTATGAAGTTTTGCGAATTATACAGAAAACAACACAATTTCTTACAAGATGGAGCGTAAAATAGAATATGAATCAGGAACTAATATAGTAGGAATTATGATGTTTTCTTTGATATTTGGCGTTGTTCTTGGGAGAGTAGATTCAGGAAAAGAATTTTTTATTAAGTTTTTGAATATATTGAACGACGTGGTTATGAAAATAATTTCATTATTACTATACTTGATGCCAATCTCCATTATATCATTGATGATTGGGAGGGTAATGACAATCAAAAACTTGCTTTTGGTTACGAAACAACTTGGATTGTTCGTGCTAACAGTAAATACTGGTTTATTGATTCATGGATTCGTAATTCTACCACTTATTTATTACTTTGTTACCAGAAAGAACCCTCTCTTGTTTATTAGAGGTACTATTCAAATGATAAATAAATCCAAGATGAAAATTTACGGTTCTAATGCACAGACATTAGAATTCAAGAATAATCAAGTCCAAAATATATAATATCGTTGTAATACGAGAATCTTCTCATCAATTTTAAGGTATCTTAAATGCTATCCTAACAGCATTCGGAACTTCAAATTCAACAGCAACACTTCCCGTCACAATGAAATGCCTTGAAGAGAATAATGGTATTGATAAACGAATAACACGACTAATTTTACCGATCGGTGCCACTATCAATATGGACGGAACTGCTCTTTACGAGGCAGTCGTCGCTATATTCATAGCACAAATTAACGGAATCGAATTCAATTTTGGAAAAATGATTATTGTTAGGTAATACAAAGTTTTCATCCCATTTACTTGTATTCAAATATTAAAAACTGTTTTCAATTAATACTTAAATAGCATTACGGCCACCATCGGATCAATTGGTGCCGGAACCACTTCAGGCGGTTTGGTCACAATGATACTAGTTCTGGACTCTGTTGGTTTGCCTCACGGTGACTTGTTTTTAGTTATATTGGTCGATTGGTGTCTGTGAGTATTATTATGATATGTTTTATTAATTTTCCTCAATAAATGTGATTCATTACGGAATAACATATATCTGAGTTTTGAATACTTCTCCAGTGACACTAGTTTAATATAAATACACTGTTCAATGTGAGTCACATATGTCAAACATTTTTAAAAAAATTAGATATACATTATTCAGTACTGAGCCACAGATTATATGAATTTTTAACTATAGAGTTAGATTTCGTACATCTATTAACGTGATTGGAGATGCTTTCGGTGCAGGTATTCTATACTGAGCGACAATTCACTGAAATGTTGTTTAAATTGACCCAATCTTTTGCTTTAAAGGAATTGTACATCATTTGTACAAAAAGGACATCAATTCATCAAATCATTGATAATCGATTTGACGCTTATAAACCAAAATATTCTTTTATTCACATGAAGACTATCACATTTGCATAAAGACTACATTTGTTTTGTCGATGTTTTATCAGAAATTTCGGAACAATCTATTAGTGAAACTAATTCTAAAAAAGAAAAGGCTATAATTGAGAAATACTGTACGTTCTGATCGAACTTACAATCACTGGTTACATAAGCTTAGCGAAACATTCGGTCTTTTAGATGAACATTTCATTTGTTAAGCGATGTCACGAAACTTCTGGTTGTATAGACATCATTTACTTAAAGACTGATATGCCGCAATTATCTTAGAATTATTATATGTAGTACTTGAAATCTACTCTATAATTCTAAAACCACAACATATAAACCTAAAATAACTAAAACAATTGATCTAAAAACATAAAATTGAAATAGACATAAAGTCTAAAACATTATATCTCAGACACAAAATCTAAGCCATATAATCGAATAAGAAAACATCAATTGTACTATTAATCGAACCGAGAATAACTAAAATAAGCTTTCGGCAGTTTAACATGCACAAATGTTTATTGATAAATATGTTTAAAATATAAGTAATCAAATTTAAAATGTTTATGAGATGACATAGAGGTAAATATTGGTCAAAGTTTTAAAAATTAAGCTAAACAAGGGTTAAATTTTGACATTTCTCGCTATAGTTTACCATAATTTTTATTAGATTTAACTATTTCGCATATTCCATAAATGTCTTTAGTGACTTCTTAATACAAATAATAAATTGTAAATAAATTGTTAATATTCTAGTGAGCGTTAGAAGTATTGAATACTTTTATACTATTAATGACAAATAATGTATATAAAGCAAAAAGTGAGTAATTGTTTTCAATTTATGTCAGTACTTTTATGTAAAAGTACTCATTATAAGCTATTATAAGATTCCTTAAAAATGAATTTAGACTATAGGGATTTGGTTTTTAAAAGTCAATATATTGTTTTTCGACGATAAATATTTCTATTTTATGTACATTTCGATGAAAAAGTATTTCGGATAAAAAATTTTAGAAAAGAAACTTTCGATTTAAAAAATCAGATCTTATGATTTAGACATTATGTCTTTAGTCATTTAGTGGCAGACTCGCAGTACTTGTGTTTTTGGTCAATCCAAAAAACTAACGTATAGCCCAAAACCAACTTCAAGCATTTTATCAATATCTTAGCTTTCAGGGACTTGGCGAAATTTGTTCCACTATTAAATCCTATGATCGATTCGAGAGACTAATTTATATAAGTGTAGAAGAATTATATCCTTGTCAACTATTTAAATGCAGTTTCGTCTATATAATGAAGTTTTAAGCAAATCATTTGATTAAAATGGTTTCAATTGTTCAATGGAGTTATAACTCATTCAAGAATTAAATTGAAAAACAAATATTTTTAAATGAGTAAATATTGCAGAATCTAACCCTTGCTCATACTATATGACAGCCTGGTAATTCCAAAAAGTTTCTATTTTCTTTTGAGATCATATCTTCAGCACAAAACTGGTCATTCTCACTTTTCCTTCATAATCTCTTATTTTTAATACATTCCAATACTAAATAATAGGTCTAAATTTGAGCAAAAAGTAAGAGGAGTATGACTTAGTGCAACTTTTCGAGTTTTGATGGGTTTAGACCCAAGAAATCCTACAAAGCTACAAAACACTTGTTCTGAATGGACTCGTTCCTCGTTTTGAATGGTCGCCTCAAGCTTGTATCATAGCAAAGACAACTTTATATTAATAAAATAAGTACCCCAACCGATAACTTTTTCAATGAAGATTGAGAATAATAGCCGTTTCACTATTAAATCAAGATCTAGAAGATTAAATTCAGTCCACATTTTTTCGAGTACAGGCAGAGCTATGAGTGTTAAATAAACTGTAATAGATACTATGATTATTTGGACAAAATGGATAGTCTTTTCAAAATTGCACGGAAATAACATTGTCCAAATTGCCTTCTCTTGTTTCTGTAGTATTATTCTAACGGGCTTGCATTGGTTTCAAAAAATTATCGAGAAATTCGGTTTAAGCTTTGAGGCTCCCATTATAATTAACGAGTTTGATTGTAACAATCATGGGCTTTAACATTAGATGGCAGCTTGTATTGTTGTTAACATATCGTGTTAACATTTACATAAAGCAAAGCAACTTACATCAATTGGATAAGTTAGAGCGGCACCTGCATAACGTTCTCAAACTTTATAGCTTAACATTCCACACTAAAGCAGAAATGTTTTCTTTGGTTTTTAACTCTGTTAGACATGACGGACAAAGTTGCTTTCATTCTAAAGTCCGAATGCAAAATAAATGGGATTACCGAATACTTAGATGGGTATGAATAATAGAGAAATAAGATAAATCATGATAAGCTGTTAAAAGCACGGATCAGAAGTGTCTCAGATTGATTTTCAACTTTACTGATACGAACGTTTCATGTTCGACAATATAAGATGAAATGTTGACTAAAGGTATTAAACAATTCTTTAGATTTATTTACTGATTTACTTTTAAATTAAGTTGATTCAAAGGCCGGTGTCATTCACAGCTGCATATTGATCCTTAATTAAAATAAATATGAGCAATTCTCTAAACAAACGGCTTTTGGCAGATTATAAGGTTTCTTTCAAATTCTAATAAATAGTTTGAATCTTATATGTAATAATCTGTTAAAGTTTCAGCATTAAAAAATGAATAAAATATATATCACCTCAGTTAAATTAAATCAAATATTAATAAGCCATATTTAGGATGTCTTAACGTTTCTAATTAATAATTTCAATGATAATTAACTAAATTAAGCAAATTTTTAAACGTAGGCATACTTTGAGAGTGTTTTTCTTGATTAAATGCTTTGGTGCATTACTTCTTGGGAGAACTTCACGCATGTTAATCATTGAATACATAGTAATTTATAGATCAATAATAATTAGACATAAATTTTGATTTAAACAAATTACTTTTCATAGTTGTCAGAATCAAATCCAATCGTATGCAGTACATTCAATCAGAATTTAAATGTTTAGAGTAGTCAACTTAACATAAAGTAGGATTTCTTTGGAAAAATGTTCATAATAAAGCGCGGGATAGAAAAAAAATGTTGCCGGATACCTAGGGAAATAAACCCCGCGATCATTTCCTTAAATACAAAATTTTTCCTCTCTTTTCTTATATTGGTAATCATTGTTATCAAATTTGATTTTATTTTATATCTCTGCTCAAAATTGTTTACTCATATGATTCATAACACTTTTATGTTCTTTTCTGAATCCAATCGATGTTTCGATAACCGCAACATATAGAAAATCCTGAAGCGGCAAAAGATTTTTGCTTGTTTCGCTGAAAAATATTTCTCCTGAAGCTTTTTTAATAACTTTACTGGAGAAAACACTGCTCGGAGTATCACTTATAGAGCAATGATTGCAAAAAGTCTTTCAATCTGTTTACAGTTGTGTATACCCAAACAAGTTTGGCATAACCTGAACATGAAAAATACAATAAGTTCATGAACAATCAAGGAAAACATTAACTAATAGTCTTTAATTACTAAAACAAATTTTATTAGAGAAAAATATTATCGAAAAGTTTCTAATTTATATAAAATAGCAGAACAAACACTACTGGTTTGTCTGTCACTGCCACTACAAGAGCTGCATGTTTCAAAATCATTATTAGAAGTATTAGTTTCAGAATCGTAAGTCGAAACGATAGTACTTTCGCTGTCGTCACATGAAAAACGAGGCACTTTTCCCTGTCATCACAACTATCACATTTTTTCACTTCTTGTGAATAAGGCACAACTACTGTAGTTTTCAGCGGACCGGTGATGACTTGGGAGTTGCGACCATTACATCCTATACGTCAGGAATCGGTCCACTCTCTGGGCCATCAATCGTTTGACTCTTAAATGGCACTATTATTCTTTAATCTACTCGTTTTTACTGGAAATGATTTCAAAGTGTATTGATATGCATTTTTCAGACCCATTAAACCAATGATTAGTCCTGCATAGGCCTTAATCGCATACAATTATGTTGATTAATATAATCAATTAAAAGACCCTAATTTCACTTTGACTCATATCAATCAAACTGTTTTATTTTGTTCCATCTGCCAAATAATGATCTTCAATCACTTATTCAAACCAATAAAATGGGCATAACTTTTATGTGAGATTCGTAGGATTATAATCTGTCATTTCATTCTCAATCTTAAATAATATCTCACATTGAATTAGGAATTACTTATACTATCTAAAAATAGACTCCGATATAAATTAAATACCGACTCAAGTGACTCAGAAGTTCAATCATAGAATGATAATATATGAATGAGTTTTTTTTCAAGAAGTCCACTTAAAACAAAGGAGGATGCTAAGACCCTATGGGACCATTGCCTAAATTGATTCCACAATAAGCTATATCTTTCTGGAAAGGTCTCGACAAGAGAAGGTTGCCAATGGGCACAACTTGAAGTGACGTAGCGTTACAGAAACAGAGGGCAAAAATGGGTCGGCACAGTTTCACAATCATCCGCCTCCGGGAGCCACCTCCTCGTGGTGACGCGGGCAACTGATTTACAAATATAAGTCAGGCTAAGGCTCCCGGCCAAAAAATATGCCGTCATGGCGGATGATGAACACCGGGGGAGGGGTCTCGGGCGGTATCCTCTCAAATAAAGCCTCTTAGACTTAGCTCCCATGGGATTTCAGTTGGTGACCCCATGTTGGTCCGCGGGCGGATCAGGTCGCGACACAGGAATTCTATAAAGTATTTTATCTACGTTTTAGTAGATAGAGCACTTTTCGGTGCCGCAGCCATTTTCGAGTACTGTTGTCAGTGCAAAAATGGCCTGAGAAACGTCGGATGTTATGCACACATAATGACGGTTCTCTGGTTTCTCGGGTATGACAGATACCAGCCTGAGATTCAAATACCTGCAGAGTCGCTGAGCAGTTTCTGTGTGGTGTTTGATAGCACTGACGATGAAAACTCAATGGTTTATTTATCTATATTTTTATTTTATTTATAATTTATCTTTAGCTCTTAGCCTTTTATATGACCTTGAAATATTTAATGTTATATATATTTGTAACCTACTTTTGATACTGAGCCTTTTGACATCTCTTTTGCTACGAAAAAGTCACTTTTTTCTGAGGTCAAAAAAGGTCAATATCTAGTGAATGCCATGACCCAGGTCATAAAAATTTATATATTTAGACTCTACTCGTCATGCTTGATATTTTGACATCGGAATATATTTAAAATCAAGATAGGCCATTTCTTGGCATCCTCCTTTGATGGTTGCATTTTCTTAAACACTTAACTTCTTAAAAGAAAAAGTTGATCATTAATAGGTTATTACTGAAGTTGATTTTGTCATCAAATCTATTTTCTGAATAATATGAGTTTATTCTAATTTAATTATCAAACTTTTCTAAAAAGCCGTATATTTTAAGGTTACCAAATATTTGTTTAAATAGCCTTCACTACTTATAACTTTTTTTAATTCGAACGCTTCTATAAACATTTAATTTTAATTCGTTTTTCTTTATGATATTTTGATCCATATTTTCAAAAATTATTTTTTCTAATATTTATATGAATAGTTTGACTTGAAGTTCATAATTTAGTGTTTATGCTCAAGCTTTAAAAGTTGCAGTTCAGCATATGATCAATGGATTTATAGCGATTTCTAATAAGTGACTTAACACGTTTTTTTGAAATCTTTTAAATAAATATTTTGACGTGAACTTGAAAATTTTTATTCAATATTTAGAAAAGAAATTTGGCAATCGTTAAACAAAACTTGGAAAGCCAATGATAATTTAGGCTTAGAATCTCAAAGAGTTTAAAACCATCTTCAAAATTATATTCAACTATCCTCTTATTTGGGAAAATAAACCATAGTTGAAAATTATCTAGTTTAGATTACTTAGAAAAAATGACATTTAGTTATCTTGAAAAAAGAAAGTCTTAAATTAGCTCAAATGAGATAAATTGTTATTGTGTTTATTCAATTTTCAAGCAGTCTCTCAAATTTTTATTTATCTCATATTTAGGTAGAACTCTGTTTATCACTAACTCATTAAGTTTATCGCATACTTTAGTTTTGGAATACGCCTTTCGCTCATCGTGGACTTAGTAACATACATAAATTGAGCTCTACACTGATATTAACAGGCATTATGCTTCATTTATACATCTTTCTCTAAGTATTCAGAGCATACAATTGTGAAAATGGCTTGTATTTCATTGTCTTGCTTCTATACGCAGTACTTTATTGTGTTTTCTGTGCTCATAATTTTAGTTAACTTAAGCTGTTGTATCGGTGGGTTAGTCTCGACTCTTGGAAGATTAGTCATACTGTCATCGGCTTCATGGGTAATAACAAAATGCATAAGAAAACGATTAAATAAGGACCTGATCAGTTCTTATAAAAAAGCCGTTTTAATTACCGGTAAGTTTTTTTGATCTGAGCTAGCGTTGCCAAACTTCCCCGAATAACAGGTACAGTACCGGAATCAAACTCTCAATCTCGACAGAGGGATAGAACCATTTCTAGAAGTAAAAATGTCCCAGAATAGAGTTTACGATATTTCTGAAGAATTCTTTATAAAGATAATGAAAATATCATTGAATTTATATTATATAACGCCAATGTTTGAAAATAGTTTAGATCTTTAAACTTGAAAGTTTCGCGTCAACTGTTAAAAGTTGTAGCAAAATCAACAAAGGTTTTAATAATTATTAAATTATGAAATGATTTCAAAACTTTTGTAGTAAATAATAACCAATTAGTCTCCAGTAAAACACAATATCAACGAAAAACTTGTAATCTCTCGCTGGGAAAAAATAAAACTCGATTACGTTGTACTCAAAATATTTTGTTCCGGTAAGTATGGGGAAAGATTGAGGAATATGTTTAAAAGTGAAGAAATTACACATGAAAGATCTGGCAACGATAATCTCTGCTTTAATCAAATGCAATCAAATTATTGAAATTTGACTCTTTATAAACTTTTTAAAGGATGTGATTCGGGTTTTGGTAATCATTTGGCTCACAAGATGAACGAACACGGGTTTAAAGTTTATGCTACTGTTTTAGATCCTATGAATCCCGGTTCACAACAGTTAATAACAAACGCAAGATTTACTCATAAAACCAGAGTATTGAAAATGGATGTAACAAACGATGAAGAAATTAACAAAACTTATGAAGAAGTAGAAAATGATTTAAATAATAATGGAGAGCAATTGTGGGCTATTGTTAATAATTCTGGAATCGCTACCAATGGTCACTTCGATTGGGGAACTTTAGATACTTATAAAAAGATTTTTGATGTAAATACTTTCGGTACAGTGAGAGTAACAAGAGCATTTATTCCCTTAATTCGTAAATCAAAAGGTAATTAATTGCAAATCAGCCACTCTTAACTTGGATAAATTGTTTGTCAAAAACTCAATATCAATTTCTAATATAAACTTCAACGTTTAAATGCTACTAACCTTTATTATTGAATAGGACGGATTGTCAACGTTGTGAGTCTTGCAGGAAGACTAACTGAGCCCACACTTGCTCCCTATTCTATGAGCAAACATGCGGTCACCTCTTTTTCAGATGCGCTCAGACGTGAAATGCACAAATGGGGAGTTAAAGTATCAACGATAGAGCCAGGATATTATAAAACCCCATTGACTTCAGATGACAGAGTAAAACAACTTTGGGAAAAAGAATGGGCAGAAACTTCGGAAAGTGTAAAACAAGTTTATGGCCAACGATATTGCGAAAGCATGAAAAATAAACTTAACGAAGTGATTGTTTCTGGAGGCAATGATATTGAAGAAGTTATCGATAAAATGGTTGATGCGATCAGAAGTCAAGAGCCACAGATTAGATACCAAGTAGTTTCTTGCTGTAGAATTAATCTTTTGAAGACTTTAGCACAACACGTGCCAACAGAATGGCTCGACCAACTGTATTATTTGAGAGAAAAGAGAATGCCAAAACCTGCACAACTTCTAACTTAAAATTTTCAATATGAAAATAATTTTGTTTGAGGTCCGATATTTCATATTGATTCAAAGTTCTTATGATTTTCGGACTAATTCAGTTTAGAGTTTATTTAAAGAATTTCAGGCTATAACTTTACTTTTTCTCAGCTTTAATCTGTAGATCAATGCTATTTAAACAAGATATTAATCTTTAAAACGATTGACAAATTTAGAAGAACAGTAAGCCATTCACTTAAATTTATAGTACTGCTATTTCTCAATTCTGATTTGTTTTTGAATACCTTAACATAATCTATAATAAATTTATTATTTTGCCAATTTTTATAGTCTTCCTCTGATAACGTTTGATTACCAAATTCAGGTCCACCAACACCTAATTGTAATACTATTCGAAACGGCTGGTCGAAAGGTTTGCTGACGTTATATGTCAAATATAGACTGTCATCGAAATACCAATTAATAGCCTGAGGACACCATTCAATTGAGTATCTGTGAAATTCTTTTGTCAGAGGAGCTATAGTTTTCAATTGATCTCCGAAACAATTTCGCTGGTCTTTCCTATGATAAACACGAGAGATAATGGAACCTGTCTTCTGGGCATAAACTAATCCACAGATCCATCCATTGTCTATCCAATCGCCTTTATAGCTGTATGATTTTGGTACCATTAGAAATGCTGGTCTCAGTAGTTTTCCTTCTGGCAGAATAGCTCTGATTTCAAATTTGCCATAAGTCCAGCTCTGAATGGTTTTCAATTTTCCAGAATAGTATGTCTTACCACTCTCGCTCACTTTTGGGTTTTTAGTCACTGATATTTCGAGACGTCTTTTTTCAGTGTTTACTTGAACATTTTGTGAACTATGACAACTGTCTTGTCCCATGTATTCTCCTTAATACGATAATATTTTTAAATTTCAGTTAACTTGACCTATTGACTTAATCTGATAATTAAGATCGAAATGCAGATTTTGATTACACAGATGACTATTGGTATTATTCTTATTTTTCATCGTATTCTTTAACTGCTGTGCAGTTCTCAAGTTATATAACTGTCGAACTAAGTCTACTTTCTGATCTCTAACTCTAATTTTTTGAATGCTTACGAATAATCTTATTTGTTTCACTCTTTTTCAAGATAATAATAAAAATGACATACCCGTACAAAGATGGTCTGGTTCGTTTTCAACTAACCATTGATTTTGATCTAATTGTTTGCTATCGAATTCATATTTCCAGAACAACTTCCATTTGTGTTGAGATGTGCTTAATTTAGCAAAGCAAACTAAGTTTAGTACTAAAACTGTCGACAATAAACACATGTAAAACTAAGACAAATATATCAAGTCGGCACAAATAAACTAAGACAATCTCTCTATCTAGGTTAATTATTTAACAACTACGAATCAGTTCGTCAATACTTCAATTTTATTTGAATAGAAATATTGATTCAATGAAACTTTCATTTCATTATTAATATCAGGAAACTAGGGATGTTTTCATAATAATAGCAACATTTGACACAATAATATGTGAACAAAACGTCATTTGTCAGAATTAAGTTCCACTTAATTCGGAAATAAATTTATTTTGTGATAGAGTATCTCATTTTGCAGATAAACTTATTCACAACATTTGTTGTGTTTTTCATTCACAATTATAATAAAACTGAGTCATGAATGAACTTTATATGAAATTGCGGTTAATTCGTCAAATTTTTATTTTTTAAATTGAAGTAAAAGTGTCATTCACACATATTCATTGATATTTGACTTTCTATATAAGATTTTGATAAAACACGCGAACATGAATAGAGAGATTGCAAATATTGAGTCGTAGGCACACATATGAGTGACAAACTCGAAAAAGTCATACTTACTAACTTTTGCGCTAACTATTACAACAAATCTGATTCTGTAAGAGCGAAAAAATGTTCTTACTTTTCCCCCATCGGAGTAATGGGCAAATCTATATGATGTATAACCCATGACTGGTAGTTTTTCTCAGTATCAACTCTCCTAAAAGAATAAGAGGGTTGACAGTTATTTTCAGGTTT
This sequence comes from Archegozetes longisetosus, assembly GCA_018873245.2. Lineage (NCBI taxonomy): Eukaryota > Metazoa > Arthropoda > Arachnida > Sarcoptiformes > Trhypochthoniidae > Archegozetes > Archegozetes longisetosus. Next base: position 12,081,418 of record JAEMBT020000007.1, read on the forward strand.
TGAGAAGAAGCTATTCACAAAACAGTTATAATTAATGTAAATATTGATGACCGCTCCGTATAATGCTATTTCTTCATAACTGGCTCCAGCGTTCAGCGAGTACTTTATTATATCTCCCAAAAGAAAAACAGGACAGCGAGGATTCGATTTCGGATTATAAGTACAACGGACTAGTTGATTAGTGTTTTTTCACCCGTATTGTTCAAAATAAGATTGAATTCAGGGAATTCGACTGTATTGTACAACCACAAAGTCACGTTCTTCGTTTCAACCAGAACTGATTTGCCGTTTTTTAGAGGATTTAGATATCTATCAACAGGACACCAACCTTTCAATTTAAAAATTTAAATTAATCAATTGATTGATAAGTATGAATTGTTAAAAGTGGCTGCTCCCATAGTTTAAGAAAAATGTTTATGAAGCATATACGAAACTTTACTTCAAAAATGTACGATAGAGAAAATAAAACATTATATATAAAGTCAAGACTAAAATACAATGTAACTGCACGCACAATAAGATATTACTAAGTTATACTGTATATCTTATCAAAACTTGGTCATTCATAAGAAAACATTTATAGAACAAATTCACACAGAGCTGAGATAATAAATTTTGAATTCTGACTTATGATTAGTTTTGTTTGAATTTGTGTTTCTCTTATTTGAGAAACTTTACTTGAAATTACAACTTTATTAAACATAATTTAGATGGTATCCTTAACTTTAACTTTTCATATGTAACTTTACCTGAAAAATGTATGGTATAGCAAGCCAGTGTATATGAAAAGTTAGTTAAGAAAACTACTATCCAATGTATGCATGAAAGTTTAATAAACAAAGTTGCAATTTCAATCAAAATGTCTTAAATAAGAGAAACACAGATTCAAACAAAACTAATCATAAGTCAAACTAAAAAGAGTTCAAAATGTATTGTCTCAGCTCTGTGTGAATTTGTTCTATAAATGTTTTCTTATGAATGACCAAGTTTTGATAAGGTATATAACTTAGTAATATCTTATTGTGCGTACAGTTACATTGTATTTCAATCTTGACTTTATATATACAGGGTGGACATTTTAAAACTGAATTAACCATCAGAGATAACCTACTTTTGATAGGAATCATAACAAAAGCTTTAACTACACTATATTTAAATAAAAAGGCATTAGCCCAAAATGTACTTTTTATCAGTTCATAAACAAAATTACAAAAGTGTTTAAGAAGTACATATTTGAATTTATAGTAAATGCTGAAAGTGTCCAAAGTTATTCTCCAAACAGAGCCTAACTCTTTGAATCATACTTTCAGAAACATTGATCAAACTTTCGGTAATTTTTTTTGTTTCATTTTCAGTATTTATTTATTTTTTGGTTTCATTTTCAGTATTTATTTTCAAATAATTAAATGTTTGAGGACAATAAGTGTAAACATGATTTCATTATCACCATCAACTGATCCATGTCCAAAGATAATGATAATGAAATCATGTTTATATCGCTTTCGCTTGTATTTCCGCGGAGTTTCAGGCCGATTTGGTTAAGCTTTTAAAACCACTTCAGGTAGCACTTCTTCAGCTAAAATGATGATAGTGACCACATAGTACAGTAAGCACATTATATCCGGTAATACAGTCAAAAGTGAAGTTCTGGTTAAAAAATTAAAAATCATAAGAGATTAATGCGTTCGGATAAACTTTAGGTTTCACTTTCATATATCTTTAGAACAAACTATGAAGATGTGAGGCTATTTATTTTCTGTTTTGCATAAAGCATTGCGATGGCATTCAAATAGTTTGATATTTCATTTTTGTAATAACTGTGATGACAAGTTAGCGGCTTTTCAATATACAATCACTAGAATTAATGATCAACCACTTTATTATTGGAAAAGAGGAATATCAGAGAGAATGTAGATTTTACAGCAAATCTGCTAAGTTCTATGCCAAATAGACTTCAAGCAATTGAAAGAAATGGATACCATACAAAATATTAGTCATTTCGCACTTTGTTATAACTTCTATATTACTTTTGATGGTGAAATTGAGTTTAAAAGATAAGTGGAATATTTTTTTAAAATTATGACTGTATTACCGGATATAATGTGCTTACTGTACATTCGACTGTTGTGAACACTATTTTTGTTTTTATTCATTCTTATCTTAGATTTATGTTTAATAAAGGTTCAAATTAGGTCTTTTCTAATATTGAACTTTTCTGATAAACTTTTCTTTAGAAAGTATGAGTAAAAAAGTTTTGATGTTCGATTGGTTCAGTTTTAAAATGTCCACCCTGTATTTGTTATATTTTCTCTATCGTACATTTTTGAAGTAAAGTTTCATATAGAGTAGCTTTCATTTTCTTCTCAATACTCATAATGAAAGATTTATATCTTTAGCATCCTTCACTTCATCGATATTGCAGATGGCGTTCATTAATAATAAGTGCGTCATAGAACGATGTAAAATAACAAACTTATTCAAACTTGATGTGAGCATGATCTGAGAGTTAGTGAAGTTATAGAGATTGCTAAAGCTATTTTTATCCACATGATTTTAAATTTTGTAACATCTAATAAATGAAACGATTTGTAAAATTATAAAAATCTGACCTATCTGGCAGGTCGAAACATTATAAAACCAAACGCCTATGACTTCGTAAGTAAAATCTGCTTTGACACACTTTCCAGTCATTCTTCCATGAGGAGTATTCATTCTTCTTTTACATTTGTCATTACTTGGATCACATTTGCAGCATTCGAGTAGTGGAGTTTCAGGACATGTCGATTGTGTCTGGTTAGCAATTATGACAACATTTGTCATGACTTGTATTTCTTGACTGGATTTAAATACGAAATCTGGAAAATCCCAAACTTGATTGTAATTCTGGTATTCTTCTGGTCTAACATAATTGTTGAAATCATCTTTTGTACAGATTGTCCAAAATACAACTAAACTCAGATTTTGAGTACAATTTTTCTTTAATATTACTAATCGATTAGATGCAGCTATGAATAAAGTTTGAAATGAGTGAAAGAGAATTCAACTTTTTAATCATAATGTTTGAGATAAAAACAAAAGTAGTATTTAAAATGGTCTTCTCAATAAAACAAAGAGTTTTATTTATAAAACTTATTTATCAAACAAGTCTTATGATCGAACTAGAGAAAAACTTGCTGATAAATTTGGTAAAAAAGGATCAACAAGTACGACTATAATTGACATTAATAGCATTAATAAGCATATGTTGTAGAGAACATTTCTGAACACTATTTTTGTAAACTACATTAGATCAATAAAAATTCATTTTGATAGATCAAGTTTTCAGTATATGAGTAATTAATACTACTTGCGATCAAATTATCAAATTGTGAAAGCCTTTAACTGCTTTATCTGAGTTTAGTTTTATTTTGGACGATCTGTATAATTACTAGGTATGGCTTCTTTAATACTCAAAACTACAGTACTGTGAATGTTACTATTGACTCTAATGTGACCTTTATTGTAAAGAATCCAACGAGTAATGAGTATCCAAATAAATGCACAGTAAACTAAAAAACCGATTCCAATACACTTGTTTGATTTGAAAACAACTTTTTTCTGCAATTCATATCGGATTAAACTTTTGAGTACATTCGAAACATTGTCTATGAACTTATAAATTTTCATTATATATGATTCGGTATCAACTAATTAAAGCTATTTTCTCAATAAAAACACTTTTTCCCAAAGCATTCACTTACTCATTCAAGTTTATTAACTTGTTTCTCTTTTTATACCTGCTATCGTTATTTCCAAGGAATTCGTTGTAAAAAACTGATGGACGGGAAATAAAACGTGTATGGTGTGCTATTGATAAAGTTGAATTTAGCAAATATAATCTTTATATGTAAACAGACAATCTAATGTTTTTCACCTCTCTTAGATACATATCTAAACGCCAATTGTAATAAATTCTTCTAATGAGATTAGTCTAAACGAATCATCATTATTGTTCAGATAGTATCATTGATCTCATTGTCAAATTAGCTTTTTTGACTTAACAAGATCCAAGGGGTCAACAATGAAAAACAGTAAAAAGGCTACTCATTATTCTTATATTCTTTCGAATAACTTTTTGCTCAACAAAAAACTTTTTGAAATTTTAGTTTCTTTTCTAAAACAATGTTACGCAGTGACGCAACCTTAAGTGATTTGGATCGAAATTTTGCATATTTTATAGAAAGTACATTCAAACGAATACCAAGCTATTTAACACTTGTTATTTTCAATGTCACATCACTTATATGTATTATTATAATACATGACATAAACTACATATAAAGTTTTGTTTTTCTTACGGGGAGTCGGCTCTCAGAGACCAGACATAGAACATCACAAATGGATCCTAAGGTCTTAATCTTTTTGTATGTGTAAATTCCGATTTCAAAACTATGTCGTTTTGTCTATATTTTCATATTTTTCTAATAAAAGACCCAAAAAATCAAACTATTAATACCCGACAACACAATTGACAAAGGCGTAACGGCAATTTATTCATATACATAATTCACAAAAATTATTTTCGAATTTTTCATTTTTGATCAAAAGTTGTCTTAAGATTGCTTCTTAATAACTTATTCAGAGTTGAAGCCTTATCGCAAAACACTGATTAACTCCGAACCCTCTTTGTTTGCATGATGTATTTACTTAAATCTTGCAATTTTGATAAAAGCGAACACAAATTGTTAATCTTTACTTATTTGTCATATCTACATAATACGAACTAAAAACAGATGACTTTCAAACGCAGGTTAAACTAAACATCTAATGATTCACTATCCGTTCGGCACATAAATAGAGCGATCATTGACTTCAGCGATCAATTCGTATAATTATTATTAATGATTTATTAAACTTATTAATAATTCGTTCAATAACGAAATGAATCGATAATTATTTTAATGAGAGTTATATTTAAACTTATATTTTTGATTGTGCTTTCACTAAAATTTGAAGACCTGTTGATTGAACTAAATTTGGTCATTAGAAAAATCATTGTTGCAGAAAATGAAGCACGCAACCAATATACTCAACTATATTGAGACACTTACTTTCCTTTCTTAATAATTAACTATTATTAAAGAAGCAGTAAATCGTAAAATGACTGACACATAAAAATTCAAATTAGATCTAAATAGATTTCCATAAAAAGTTGATTATATATAAGGGTTACTTTTACTTTTGTTTCTCAAAAGTCTGTCGTGAAACAACACAACTATTAAAATAATGACTTCACCACGTATAATAACTTTTGTAACTGTTTTTGCAGTTTGTTTTTCTAGCTATTTCATACTAAATGTTGAGGCGCGCCATAGAAAAGGAGGTGAGTAGTAAACAATTTGCAAGTTTCAACAAAGTATGTAAACATTGAAAACATTAACTACTAACAGACATCATTATAATTGGGGGCCACGGCGGTGGACATCACGAAGAACACGAAGAAAAGGTAAGGGGAAGTGAACAAAGTATTCGAGGTTCTCTTTTCTAAAATTGTCAACTCAAAATGCTTTCAAATTTATGCAATAAATAGATCAAATTTATACCGATCCCCTATCCAATGCACCAGCAACATTATCAACACCAACCCATCTACACTGCTCCGTAAGTAGATATCTTAATTTCTATGATAAAATTCAATTTTCAAATCTTGTCTCATTTCGATGAATTAAATGTGTAGAAACAATGTGGTTCTCAAGAGAATCACAAAATTTACATTTTGTTAAGCATCTTCTTGAACTTATTATTTTGTCATTCTTAGAAACTTATAATTTGAATGTTTTATATTTTCTAATTAAAGGTATCAATCACACCAAAGTGGATACATGAGCTTCGGTGGTTATGACTCACATTCATACTAAAATGATTAATATTCAGAACAGAAAATGATAATCAATACTTCAGTTATGACGAGCAGTTAAGTAACAAAGTTGCCAAAAATAAGTTAAATAAGTGTTTACAAACGAATGAAACCTCTGTTGTTGTACTCAGACTATGATTTTTGTGGTTTATTTTGTAAAATTGATATCTTATGTTTCTTACTGTTGTGTTTGGGATAATTTACTTAGAAATCTATCAAAACTTGTATTAAGAATGAATTCATAACTTATATCAATATAATAAACTAACTAATAATCTTAATTGAATACTTGCGTGAACATTCGGTAATTAGATAAGAATTTTTGTATAATATGCACCCACTATACTGTTTGGATATTGTTCGTTCAATATTGTAGATAATAAACACCAATTTATTGATTAAATTAATTTGATAGAAATCACAATGTACCAAACTCTTGAACAATTATTATCATTAGAAAATATCATAATCAATAAACAGAGTTGTCGCATCATACGATCATTTGCTTAATTTACTCAATAAGAGCTGCAATTGACTCAAACGCACACCAGTAATATATATTCACATTTACTTTTAGCTATACAACGAGCAAATTTTAGATGAGAAATAATGCATAGCAGTAGAAGTTACACGAAAACCAATGAAGACTTTTATATACCTGATTGCTAACTACCTAAAGCTGCCTCACAACTTTTTACTTTGCATTCTTGGAAAGAGACTATTTCGAAAAAAAGTTATGACAGAATCAGTCCGTGATTCGAACTGAAACCGATTTTCTGTTTCATTTTAACCTATTCCGTAGAAACTTAAATAAAAGAAACCAAAGTGCGAAATAATATTGTGAGTGCATAAAATATTTTGCACTCATAAATTATCAGTTACTGATAAGATATCCTATTTCTAGATCTGAAACTGTAAACAACCTTTTCTCTGAACACGAGCTATTTTCGGATTCAGATATACGCGTGTAAATAACTTATTGACCACTTATCGATAAGTGATCTTTCGAGCTCCCTCGTAGCTGGTCATGTAGCTGGTCAGCAACAAACGATCAGCGAATAACATTATTAAACGAAAATCGAAATCCACGTAAAGAAAAGTTCTCCCTTCAATTCTAAATTTACTTAAAGTGTCATTTCAGGAATTGAAAGAGGACTCGTGTCTAACTTATGGTTGCCTTAATGTACAATTCTTTGTGACATTCAATAAAATATTTTATATGCAAAGCCGTTTTGTTTTATTGAGAGAGTAAGTGAAGACAAACGATAAGTGCAACGCACTCCATCATAAGAGGCTCTTTCACTTACAATATAAAGGATTCTTTAGAACTTTTAATTTATTTTATCAAACGCTTAACGAGCAAAGATGAGATACCTTGTCAATAAGAACACGTTTAAGTGCATAATACTAGTACTTCTACTTAAAATTCTGGATAGCTATTGATTTCTTAACAATCGCTTTCAAATTCTTTATAACATTTTACATCAAAGGCAGAACGTATATTGCGTAACTTCTATTCTTCATGGAAAACAAATCTTCTGTTTATAAGCTTAAGTTCAATGTCAAAAAGATAAAGCAATCATTACTTATTTAAACTGACTTTTGTTACAGTAATTTTCAATCAATAGTTGGAGTGAAATGAAATCATTATTAATTTCGTTGATCGCTTTGTATTTTTATGCATTTGGTATGTTTTTCATTTATTAGAACTGTTTTGGTTAGGTTAGGTTATACTGTTATACTATCATAAATAATGACATTCTCAAAATAAATTTTAGATACTCTCTTCACTCTTCAAGCCTCCTAAGATCTGTTTTAAATACTAGTTTTAAAATTTCATAACATATGTCGAACAGTCAATTAAGTATAGAAATTATTGGGATCTCGATTCTCATATTCATGTTTGTTTATTATAATTAGATTCTAGTATTATATATAGAATTAAAATTCTATTTATTCTTTCACTAAATTATTTAATATCAAAGTGGAATTCACGAAACGGTCATTAAATAGATACGTTTGATTAAGAATGTGAACAACCTGAGAGCAACCTTTAATTGGTTTTAAATGTATTTCTAGTCGAATGCAGACGGCAATGCATTCCAAGAGAAGGACAAACCAGTATTTACTGCGTCTGTAACGCCACTTACTGTGACGATTTAGACACAATCACTGAACAAGGAAAGGGTGAGGCGCTTCTTTTCGAAACTAATAAAAAAGGAGACCGCTTTAAAGAAACTAAGTTAAAATTTATGCCGAATAATGCGTCGAACAGTTCTCTGACTCTAACTATTGATAAAAGCAAAAAATATCAAAGAATCATTGGTTTTGGTGGTGCGTTCACTGATGCGAGTGGTATCAATTTGAATACATTACCAAAAGATTTAGCGTCAAATGTTATCAAAGATTATTTCTCTAAAAATGGCATCGAATATACAATGGGAAGAATACCTATAGCAGGATGTGATTTCTCTTCACATCCGTATACATACGACGATCATCCAAATGATGATAACTTAACTTTATTCAAGCTACAGCCGGAAGACCTTGATTGTAAAGTATGAAACAATAAATTTATACTAGTTATACTCTTAAACAATCTGTAAACAAGTATTCAATTCAACCTATTGATTACGAGAGTTTATTCATAGCTCCAAACAAATTTTCAAAATTGGCCAATAATTAACCACTAGATTTCATATGGAGAGAATAAGATTATTAGTTCTTACTATGGCTTCATATAAAGAATATTGATAATTTATTTTTTAGATACCTTATATAAAACAAGCTCTGAATGTAAGTCCACATAAAGTCAAACTATTCGCGAGTCCGTGGTCGGCGCCAGCTTGGATGAAGACTAACAATAAATTGAATAATGGTGGACAACTTTTTGGAAAACCTGGTGAAAAATATTATCAAATTTGGGCAAATTATTTCGTGAAGTAAGTCTTGAATTACAACAAATTTAATCGAAATATGAACCACATATTTACCTAGAGAGTACTTAACTGGTGTTCATTGATTTTTAACTTTGTGTGACTAATTCAATTAAAATCAACTATTGAAAATAGCAAATATTAATTAAACTGGGCTCGAAAGTTCCAAACAGTATTATCCCTTGTCATTATTTTTTCGCTAATTGTTAAAATTTTGAAAATTAGATTTCTAGACGCATACAAATCAAATGGCATCAATTTTTGGGGACTCACAGTAGAGAACGAGCCCTACACTGGATACGACCCAAATTATAGGTTCAATTGCTTGGGCTTAACGAAAGAACTCGAACGGGATTTTGTTAAACTTGATTTGGGTCCGGCTCTGGCTAAAGCTGGTTATGGAAAGGACAAATTGAATGTTATGATCTACGATGATTCTAGAGATCATCCAATGCTAGAATGGGCCGACACCTGCTTTCACGACAACGAGTCAGCTCAATATTTGAATGGAATCGCGTATCACTGCTATGCAAACGGTGGCACCCCTTGGGATATTCTCGACAAAGTACATGAGGCACATCCTTCTCAGTTCATACTATCAACTGAATGCTGTCAAGAATTCAATATTAGGCCAAAACACACATTAATGAGAATCGGTTTTTGGGAAAACTCCGAAAATTACATGAAGGACGTCATGCTAGTCAGTCACTTTTCTTTACAGTTACTTACTATGAGAGCTTTCTAAAAGCTCTTAGATACTTTTATGTTATATAATCTTTCTTCATTCAAATCGATATTTTTTGTTGAAATTTTTCAAAGAATTTGCAACACTGGGTCGCTGGATATGTTGAATGGAATTACGCCTTAGATCTTTACGGACAACCGAATTGGGCCGGATTTTCGTCAGAGCCACCTATTCTCATCAACGCCACGGCACAAGAGTACTATAAAGATCCGAAATTCTATGTTTTGGGACATTTTAGCAAATTTTTAGTACCAGATTCTGTTAGAATTTCTCTTACAATGAAGGAAGCTGTGAAAAATTTGAATGCAGTCGCATTCTTAAGACCAGATAACGCGACTGTCGTTATTGCCTATAATCTTAACAAAGAGCCAATTGATTTAGTGATAAATGATTCACAAATTGGTAATTTATCAGCTTCTATATCACCGAATTCAATTCAATCTTATATATATTGGAACTGAAAACTAACTCAATTTATCTAATTAAATACAAATTGAATCATTTTTCAAGTTTATTGATGGATAAACGGTCTCGATAAATAAAAAATCGATTTGTTTTAACAAATATTTTTTGAAACTCATGAAAGGAAAATGAGAATAGATAAATTAGATTGTAAATTTTCGTAACCATTTTAGTTGTAAGAAGTAATTATTGTGAATGAAATCAATGAGTACAGAATCTGTAACAATAGTTACACTGTGGAAATCGCAACAAATTCAACAAACTCTTTTTGTGACTAAATTAGTTCATAATTACACGTGCAATCAAAAGTTGCTAGTAAACTGAATTTTCACAAAATTTCTCGTTTAACATACTAAGAAGCAAAATTCTTTTATTCAATTAGCTTCAAAGTAGACTTCTTTCAAGTATCGTTGCAAATTAAGTTATCGTCTGAATCCAGTAGAGATTAGATTACAGGAAAGACGGCTCAACAAAAGGCAATTAAATTACATTTCTACTCTGTGAATCAAAAGTTCACTTCGATGAAAAAGTATATTACATTGCAAACATTACAGACTCTTTCATTTTCTGTGAGATAATCACTGACTAAAACAATCGTTTGAAATATTTTCTCCTAAGAACAATCTGAATTAATTGAACTTTTAAAAATGTCAAACTTCAATTCTGAAATAAATTATAAAATAGTATTAGTAGTAGATCCAGGAATCGGAAAAACACAGATAATTGACAAACTGGGAGCAAAACTTCTGAATTCTTTACCAAAATCAATAATGGATACTTCACAAACATACTGGTATCGATTAAGAGTTGACGACAAGAATATAAGTTTATTTATATTTTATGTTTGAGGAAATGAAAACGCCATTTCACGATACTTGGACCAAGCTAGCTCAGTAATCATTGTATACGACGCTAGTGATTATAAAACTTGTAAAAGCAATAATAAATGGCTCACATTATTGAGAAATAAAATTGAAGACCCACAACCTATTATTATGTTAGCAGCAAATAAATGCGATTCAGCCAAACCAATCAGTATTAGAGATGGAGATACTTTTGCCCGCAACAATGACCTAAGGTTTATGGAAACTTCTGCTTTGAATAATACTAAAATTAATGAAATGTTTATTGTGATCGCTAAAGAATTGATCAAACAAATAATTCAGGAATAAGTGATGTCAAGTCAATCATTCAAACTGATCAAAACAATGAAGCTGAAAAATTATACAGAGAAAGAGCTCAAGTAATCAAGTATAAAGTTATTCTATTAGGCGACAGCGGTGTTGGAAAAACTAGCTTAACTCAAAAATTGATTAGCGATAAATTCAATCAACGTCTTCCTGCATCTGTAAACGTCGAGTTTTATAGACACGAAGAACTTATAGATAATAATACAAGAATTAAGTTTGATATTTGGGACACTTGTGGTTCTGAGAGATATAACACTTTGAATGCTTTTTATTATAGAAATACAGACGCAGTCATATTCATGTATGACATAAGTAATAAGACTACTTATGATGATTTAGAAATGTGGAGAAGACAAGTGGAACAGCACATCGAAGACTATCGCGACTTGTTCATCGCTATCGTTGGCACAAAATATGATTTGATTGATTCGAGACAAGTCAAGTACGAAAAGGTAAAATCATTTGCCGAACAAAATCAGTATTTATTTATGGAAACTTCGGCCAAAACTGGTAGAAATGCTAGAGAACTTTTCAATGCTATAGCGAAAGCTATGGCTGACAGAGAGATTCATGGAAGAAGAAAAAATGATCGCGACTCGGCAAGCGATCATAAAGATCTGAGAGAAGATAAAGATATTGTCAGACTTGATTCAAACGGATTGACACAGAATAATACTAGTAATAGGGCTTGTTGCAACTAATACTAATTGAGCAATATTCAACTTGTTTCAATTATATTTGGTTGATATTATCGTTAAACGTTCGTTAAACCTTTTTCACTTGAATTTTACATTCTATGAATAATAAGAATGAATGCATCATTCATTATTCAAACTTATTATTCAACTGTTCAACTTTAATGCTATGAGGGCTCTATCATTGTTTTAATAATCGAATTTATGCATTCAGTTTGAAAGCTTCAATCATTATTGAATGATTGTGTAATTGATATTGAGTGACAGATTTTAATGTAATTGTTACTTATCTACTGATCTTTTAAACTGATATCTAAATGAAAAATAAAGGCATTAATGCAAATAACCCTTAGATTGAACCTTATATAAATTGAACTGTTTTTTACAAAAATAGTCAGTTGTATTGATTGAGTGCAGTCAACAATTTACAAATTGATAGTAAAATGAAGTTCTATTTGGTTGTAATAGCTCTCTCTATGTCGTCCCTCTGTGGATGCAATGTCTTGAATCCAAGACAAGGTAAATATACATATTTGAACGTTTTACATAAGTAGAAGTATTTTGCGCTCACTCTTAATTTTTTGTACCCTTCATGAAACATAGAAGATAAAGACCTAAGCTTACCGAAGATTATTGGCATCAAACAATTCGAGGATTTTTTGAGAGTAATTGAGCGACAAGTTCTTCAGTTGAGTACTCAATTACAAAGAATATTTTTACCTCGGGACGACTCTCAGGCTCCTCTCACTAAGTCTGAAATCGAGGCTACTATTGAACAATTGAAAAATGGAATAAAAGAACTTCAAGACAATATCAACGTTTTGAGAGATGAATTTTCAAAGCGTTTTGGTGGACTTCAGGCCGATTCTACAAACTCCAATAATAATAACGTATACCCAGGAGTTCCACTTCTGCGTGAATTCATAGAATATATTTCACTCTTACAAAAACAAATTGCAGGTATGACTTTAGTTTGAATTTCTTAATGCAAAAAATCTATTGCTCTAAACAAGTTTAGCAAAGCCATCTATTTTTCTGAACTTCAGTTTTTCGCGACATTGATTGTCGTAGAATTTTTCATTATTTTTATAGAGAATTCTTAAACAGCTGTTATTATATTTGATAATAACTTATTTTTGATTTTGAAATATGCTAATAGGTTTAACAAACTTATTAACTCGAGCACTAACGGGTGGAACCAGTCAAAATTCATATTTGGACTCAGCAAGCGATAGTAACGCACCAAGAATCCCATTCTTACAGGAGTTTCAGGAATTCATTCTTTTAGCACAGAAACAGTTGAGCAGATTAGCAGAAAGTGTACGAAGAACCATAACAATCGGTGGACAACAGCTGGACAAGGATTTGGGCCAACAGCCAAATTAGTAATTTAAAGCATAAACATTAAACAATCTGAAACTTTATTTAATTTATTAACAAGTTTTCTTTTATCTTTAATTTCTATATATTTTGTACTGGTTTTGTGCTTTGAATATATTTAGTTTGCGTTCGTGTATTAATCAGTTTAATTAGATTTTACATTAAAATTTGGTTGCAAGCATTCAAAAGTTGCGCTTCAAAATTTATTTACTTATTAAAAACCTATAACTTTACTATAAGTAACGTTAATATAAAATAGAAAATTTCTCAAACGTAAGGTACATCGAATTTAATAAAATGAAGTACTTTTTAAATAAAAAAATTGATCGAATGGCATAAAGTGATAATAAATAAATTTGAATATAAGAAATAATATGAATTTGAGAGTAGACTGCCCAAATTTGATTCACCAAAATAGAGATAAATAAGAGATTGAGTTGTAGTTTATGTACGATTTGGAAAACATGCTTTTGTTTACCTAGTAATATGAAACACATAAAGTGTTGCATCACTTTGTGATCGATTTGATTCTACAACTAAATGCAATTGTTGCAACAATTACAACATTAATTAATAATAGATAAAAATACGATATCGTATATAAAAATAAACAAAAATGTTTGAAAATGAGTCAAACGACTCGACCATTGATGACGACTATTATGCGTTTCTCAATGTCTCCAAACAGGTATCAATCAATCAAATGATTTTTATTTACTAACTATTCTTTTTGGTCATTCATTTAAATACGAATTAAAGGCAACGAACGAAGAGATAAAAAGCGCTTACAAATCATTGAGCAAACAATTTCATCCAGACAAACATTTAGATCCAGAACTTAAAAGAAATGCAGAAATTATGTTCAACAAAGTGAAGAAAGCCTTTGACAGTAAGACTTTTATCGTATGACTCTTCTATTCGATTATCGTTAATGAAAACTTTGTGTTATTTATCAATTTATTATAAGATAATATAGTTTTAATTGTTTATGAGCTGTTTCATTTAATTGAGACCATTTTTGTACTGATCAGTGCATCACTTGAACTAAGTTTTTAAAATCGAAAGTTTAAATCAAGTTTTAACTCATAAATTACTTCTTTTTGATCAAACGTATTTTCAATAGTATTAATTGACCCGCATTTAAGAGCAATCTATGACACTCTCGGGACTAAAGGTTTGGAGACCGAGGGCTGGGCTTTAGTGGAAAAAACAAAAACACCACAAGAAATACGAGAAGAATACGAACGTTTGTTACAAGAAAAAGAAGAGAGACGTTTACAACAGAGGACTAATCCAAAGGGGACTATAAGCGTTGGTATTAATGCCACGGATCTGTTCGACCACTACAACGACACCGAATGGGAAGGACTTTATTTGCCGCAGATCGAAATCAGTTCTATGTCTATATCGCAGTCAATTGATGCCCCACTCAGTCCTTATGATAACTTAACACTTAGTGGTAGTTTGTCTTCACACAACGGTACAGGAAGTGGAACTATTGCCACTTCTTTGAGGCACGTTATATCTGCTAAGACTTGGACAGAAGTAGAGTTCGCTGCAGGTCAGGGACCCATCATTACACTAAAAGGCTTCAGAACTCTATCGAAAAAACTTCACGCCAATTGTCACACATTGTTTCACTTCAGTCCTCTCGGTATCCGTCCCGGACTTAATTTCGGTAAATATCCATAGTTTCAAAAAGAATAATTGATTTTTTCATGACTGAAAACAGATATTAAATCTGTGTTTGATTCATTTTTCAGTACTTAGTCGTCATTTAGATAAGCATTTAATTGGGTATTTGACGTGGAAGGCAGGAATTCAGTCGTGCATGAACACATTAGTCGCATGGGATGCACAAAGAGCTCGAATTATTGGATCTGTTCAAGTGATTAACTCTATTCTAGCAATTTACTGAAAGAAAAAAATAACTTTTCTAAACTTTTATTTAATTAAAAGTTAGGTATTCCTCATTCTTTTATCACATGCAGTTATTTGTATAAATTAGAACAAAACGAAACTAAACTGAAGATTGCAATCAAGTTTGTATTCAATTACTCTCTAAGCATTCGTTGAATAATAAGCTAATTTAATTTGACTAAATCTATAACAATATAGAGCGGGAACTTTTGGTGCGGTCGTAGAATATGGATGTGAGACACGCTTATCACGACACAGTATAATTGGTGCGTCGGTTTCTATAGGCGTTCCGTCCGGTGTTTCACTTAGAATTAGGTATTCAAACTTGCATTATGCATTCAAATTGTTTCAGTTAACTTTTCTCATGTAGACTAAACCGCGCAAATCAAAGTTATTTATTCCCAATATTATTGTCCGATGAAATCATACCAAACGCTATATTTTATGGAACTGTTGCACCGCTTTTAAGCTATTACTGCCTTAAAGTGTTTATTATCAATCCCTATAATAAGAGACAGGCTGAGAAAGAGAAACAAAAGATGCGAAACGCAAATTCTGCCAAAATCGCCGAAAAGCGTAAAGAAGCGGAATCTGTGATCGCTTTGATGAGAGAAGCATTCTCTAGAATTGTCAACAGAGAAACTGAAAAGTCTGGTTTAGTAATAGTTAGAGCTATTTATGGCAGCGAATCAGTCATTAACGAATATTCAAACAATGAAGACCTAGTGCCTATCGATTCGGAAGCATTTGAAGTAGTGATACCTCTGCAATGTTTAGGTCAGTCTTTTGTATGCAACAAATCATGCATACATGGCTAGGTTTGATTTTTCATTTCTCATTTTTGATATATTTCTCATTTAGTCAACTCTGACTCCACTCTTTCGCTCTCGACTGCATCCAAATCACAATTACCGGGATTTTATGACCCGAATTTGGGTGAACCAAAAAAATTATTCATTAGATATAAATATAATAATAAATTGCATGAAGTTATTATCGATGACTTGGAGTCACTTTCGTTGCCATCTGAAGGTAGATATACTTCTTTTACAAATCGTCTTTAAATAATTAAATTGAGTTTAACTTTTTCAAATTACAGCTCATTTGATATAGAAGAACATAGGCTCTACACCTCATTAATTACAAATTTATTGAGCTAAATAATTATAGATGATTATAGTTTCAAACTATTATTATTGTAGAGTTTAATAATTTTAGTAGAGTTTTTCAAATTATAAATCAATGAAATAAAGAAATACTTAAAAAGTAGTTTTTTCTTTTACTCAAACTTCTTCTATTTCTATAATGGTTTGATTGACAAAATATACTCATATTTGCTAGAAATAACTGCAAAAAAAGTTAGTCATGTTATAAGTTTTGAATAAGAATCATAGAGAATTGACTTAATTTGAATCAATGTTTTGATAAGTTTTACAGTCTCAAAATTTTGCAGTTGCGTTCATTCTTGTGTAACGAGTCATTTCTACCAAATCATTTTTATGACTTCATTTTATAAGATTGCGATCACTTCTATATCGTTAAAGTTAAGAATCAAAACCAAACGAGACTTAGCTTTGAATGTAGTTGAGCGGATTAAATGCTAAATAAATGCTTATTAGTCTGCATTAATGTACAATCAATCTATTGAATAACTCACTCTTGATTTGTTTGTGCAAGTTTTCAAAATAGTGGTACTTTCATATGTTAGTAATACATTTGGGAAAATTTTGATCAGCTTTTTGTTAAGATCATATTGATTTTTTTAATGAAAATTTTGCTAAAAATGAAACTATTAGTTGTTGAGACATTGTCTTTGTTCAATTCATATATTGCTGCTTTTATATAAATTTAGTTAAACAATTCTCTTATGAAATGCAACTTTAGGATCAAGTAGTTTGGAAACGCGGCCAATCACTTCGTATTTGATTGTTTTTGTTGAGGCTAATTACACACCTAAAGAGATAGCCTGAATGCCTTTAAAAATTGTGAACTGAGTAAGAAAATGAATAGACAGATATGAGAGAACAGGAAAAGTGGAAACTGCATAAAACATGGAGCCCGCGAAACAGTTGTTGATCAAAATTTGGATACATTACTCGCTGCTATCGAAACCCTTTCCGTAAATTAAAGGATACTAAACAATATTTACAAAGTTTTCTAAGTAAAGTAACAATAAGTCGTTAACTATTAGAGAATAAATTTTTGCATGCGTTACGAGAAAAATAAAAATTCCTATGTGCTGGACATCGAGCTCATAATCTATAATTCGCTGAAAATCACAGAGATTTTGATCGATGGGACCATATTTGTGGACGAGAGCACTTTTCCAACAGGCTCTGCTGTCCGCAGACTAATTCGGCGCTCCATTAGGACTGCATCTGTTGAACACTATATTAAAACTGTAGCAAACCCTAGCCGTAGATC
The DNA here is from genome assembly GCA_018873245.2 of Archegozetes longisetosus. Taxonomy (NCBI): domain Eukaryota; kingdom Metazoa; phylum Arthropoda; class Arachnida; order Sarcoptiformes; family Trhypochthoniidae; genus Archegozetes; species Archegozetes longisetosus. The sequence goes on from JAEMBT020000007.1 coordinate 12,099,066, forward strand.
TGAGGTTAACCATTAGTGAAGCATAGCTTGAGATGCAGGAAACTTGTGATATCAAAATGTGGTCAACTCAATTCCTAATAGACAACAAATCATTGATTGTAATGGAGGTCACACCAAATATTAGGACTTATCTAACCATTTAAACTATGACTGAACTGTTATGCCGTTCTGGTTCGAGCTCATAAATCTAAACGCATAACTAGGGGCTAAACTTAATTGCTTACTCAGAATTCTGAAACAAAATTCTATTAAATTCTTAATAATGTTAAGCTTTGTTTAATTGCAATCTTCTATTTTCTTATAAAATAATAAGTATTTAAATTAATACTTGATAAAAATACATAAAAGGAATATAACAAAATTTAAATGTGATCTCATTATTTTGTTGACACGTAAAAATATTATAAACATATTTAAAAGTTTTCACAATTTAAAAGATTTTTTACTTCTTTTTAACACTTTTCACTTTCCCGCAGAGACTTATGAGGTCCTCTCCTCGAGGCCACCGCCCAAAGACTGACTCATCACAAGTTTTTTTAACATATCTTATATTAATAAAATAGATCTGAATTGTTATTCTTTTAAAATATTGATCGCATTTCATAGCAAACGTTAACACAATGATAACCTTAAAAGCATTTAGTGAAGGGTTACACAAAATATAGAACAGTTTTTAAAATAAATGTTTGACAAATTATTTTAAAAGAATGGAAAACTGATTTAAAGTAAGAGAATCCATATCTGCATAACAGAACTGAATCGAATAATTAAAAAATTGTTGTCAAAACTTAAGTATAAGAAGCATTAGCTTTTTGTATTAGTGGTTCAAACTATCACTGTTTTGACAATTTCTGTACTTCTATTTTGAATTTATTAAATTAAATATCAATTTAAACATTTGAATGCGTTCGTAGTGCAAGTAATCAATTGTTTACTCAATAAAACAACTTTAATAATAGTGATTCAAATATACAAAACATTTAAGATAAGATAATCTTATGCTTAGTTAATGGAAGTGTTTTCTTCAAGTGGAAATTTGCGTAGATAGGAGAAAACATGAACAGCTTAGTAGAATTATATCGGTACGACCACATAAAAATCGAGGATTCTAATCTATAGTACTCGTCGAAACATATATTTTATCATGATTTGTCTTAAAATTGTATTAAGTGGCAGCTTTTGCACTCAGATGAGAAGGTAACTAAAACCTTCATTATCGTTAATAACGTCTATTCCAGTATACATCACTTTCGAGAGCTGATTCTCAAACTCGTTTGAAAATTCATATAAACCCGACTAGAAAACTGAGTCTATGAAGCTATAAAACTCAAATTAACAAAACTGCAAACTTAATAAAGATTACGGGTTCACTTTAAACTGTTTAATCAAAAAACGATTGAATTTAATGTTGAGTTTTATTGTTTTATTTGTATAAAAAACAAACACACATTTAATCTGACATTTCTAAAGAATAATTATAAAATCGATTTTATTTTGTCTTATTATTCTATGTTTAAGAATTCTATTGAATTGAATTAATTTATTCATTTTTAAATAGTTTGAAAATAATTTGTTTTAAAGAAACAAAAACTATTACTTTATTGGATAAAATCAATTGAAAAAAATTGTAAATATTTCATTTATTTGAATGTTAATCATAGTTGAAAACTTGAATGAAAATATATTTTGTATAAATTCTAAAAGTCAAACTGTTCCAATCATTACTCGTTAATCAGTGTTTACTTCGAAACTTAATATCTTCATTTCGTCGCTTTGGAACTATACTGTCGTGTCTCTAATTGGAATAACATTACAGATACGACAGTATAGTTCCAAGACAATGATTTGATAATCAAATAAATAAAACATATTGGATTAAAAAGTACGATAAGAATATGACTATGAGATTTTTAAGCGCTTGGCACTTATTCAGAATTGATAACTTATTTAAGTTTAGATAATTCAATAATGATTACATCCACAATCAGTAGCTTTAAAACTGACTGATTGTGGATGAAGTAGAATCAATTAACTATTTAAGCGATCATATTCACTTATAAACTTATAGTTGGCAATGAACAGTACCATAATATATATTTGCACTGTTTGCTCCTGAACGGTAAATTTATCAAGGCCTATTGAATTATCTTTTGTAAACTCGGTAATTATTTAACTTAACCATCAATTGAGATGAATCTTACGCCAACATTTCTAGTATTAACAATAACTGCTTGCTGTGCAAATGTTATTAAACGAAACGATTTGGATAATAATCCAGCGAATTCAACAACGAACAGATTTAATAATGAAATCAACCATTTGAAGGTAACATGTGATCAAATTGATCAATAATTAGTCACTAAATACTACATATTCATTATGTAAAGATTGGAGCTATGGGACCGTTCGAACCATTCGGATCAAATAAACCAATCGAACCATTCAAACCAACTGAACCTGTTAAACCCGATGAAGAAACAAATCATGGCCGTATTCCAACAGTAAACCCCTACAATTCTTCCAAAAGTTTTACAGCAAATACCTGGTTGACTCTAATGGCTTTATTGGTTTGCTCAGGCATAAATCTTAGAAATTTGGTGCTTTCACTTTGAATTAAACAATACTTTCGAGAAAATATGGCAAAAGTCGAAATAAGGATTTTTAAATGTATCTAATTATACTTTTAAGCAAAAATTGAAGTTTTAAAATTTTAAAACAATAATTCATTTATGAATCCCTCATTTAGTATAAAAATGATCGAGTCCGATTTATCAAAGTTAAAAGTGAATAAAATGACTAACAGTTTATTCGTATTCGAAGAGTATCGAGAAACATAAACATGTTCGTATCGCGTCAAAATAACGCGGCAAAAATAACTCCAAGCAAAAATAACGCCGGCAAAAATTTAAATTAATACAAAATAATGCCAACAAAAATAGCACAAGAAAATAGTATTTAAATATAATTTATACATGAGTATGTACTCCTAATTTATTTAAAGCTATAAAAATATCACACACATTAATTTTTAGCATGGATATATAAAAATAGTGAGCATTGTAAATACAAATTAAATTTATAGGTTAAAGGTATGTGAGATTTCTCGCGTAATATAAATTAATCCTAATATTATAAGCAGTATATCCCACTAAAAACGCTTAAAAATTCTATAAAAATTATTATTATTGCTGTGTTACTTTCGTTAGCGTTATCTTATATTGGCGTTATTATTGCGGCGTTATTTTTGCCGCGTTATCTTGACGCTAAACCAAAAATGTTTGGCTTCAAAAGTTCATGACTAGTTCAAAATAGTTTTATATTTGAGTTATTAATAATAGCGATCCGAAATGGTTTGAATCGGAGGCCATTTAAATTGAAAAAGAAAAATCATAACATGAATAATTTAGAGAAAGAGTCTCATAAAGTCCTGATACATTTTTTATTGCATCCTTGACTTTGACCTTAAATTAGGTTAGGCTATTTTTTCAAAATGCTTGTTTTACTTGATCACTTCATGAAAAGTGATATATTTCGTTTGAACTTGATAGACTTTTTCAAAAATACTCAATGCGGTGAAGGATAATTTGCCATTTTGCTGAATTTCTTTTCGCTGAACTGCATTTCGTCGAATGCTATTTCGCCGAATTCTCATTTCGTCGAACTGCACTTCCCCGAATTCACATTTCCCCGAATTTACATATAGGTGTACCTACCTATAAAAGCTTTCCTTTCCTATTAGCAAACCTAATTGAGATAACTATTTTATGCGAATAACTTAGCCAACAAATATTTAAATCAAATAAAAAAGTAAGATCTATTGCTCTATAACGAAGTTTTTGCAATAGAGTAATTCAGTTAATATAACGATTTTGAGTGAATGTTATCAGCGTTCTCAGTTTACTGTAAATAAGTTGCAGCACATTTTTTGTTCTTCAGAGCAGTGCCGTAGTCAGAAATGAAGTTAAGTGCGGACAGAATTCAATATTTCAACAAAATATCACAAAATTTTAGTCCAAATCAGAGCATTTTTATTGTTTATATTATTTTTAAGATAATGTATCTCTGTATAGACTTAAAAACCAGGCAAATTTAAGATTTTTTGTAAATACTTGTAAGATTTTTGAATGCAATGAAAATATTGAATGGCCCTTTTCAGTCATTCTACAATATACGCCACCCCATCCTACTACAGTATACGCCACCCTTGGACTTACTATAGTATATACTACCTAACAGGTTAGGTCGATTAGGTGGATTAAATTATGTGGGTGATGTTGGTTAGGTGAGTTACTATGTTACGTAGGTTAGGTCTGGTTTCATCAGGTTGGATTAGGTTTGGATATGTTAGATCTGTTCTGGACAGACTAGGTTAGGTCTAAAACGCTGTAGAAATTTACAATAACGCGCGGAATTTTCTGCAACCTTTGAAGAAATTAGAATGCAATGCACTCTTTAACTTTTCTCAGCTTACTGTAAAAGGTAGCTTTAGTTGCATTATATTGTATTTATATTTTTAAAGCATTGATCTGATTATCTATTTGCATACATAATATTCAATAAAAATGCACGAATTGGGGTTTTTGAGATGGAGAATTTAATTAATGCTTGAAGTGATGGTATATACTCTAGTAGGTCTAGGGGTGGCGTATACTGTAGAATGACCCAATTTATATTTCTCTATACGAAAAAATCTAAAGATAGATACACCTGTATGTAAATTTGGCGAAATGGGAATTCGGCGAAATGGTATTCGACGAAATGCAGTTCGGCGAAAAGAAATTCAGCGAAACGGTACATAACCGCATTGAAGTATTACCCTGCTGTAAGAAGTTATCTGTATTACAGCCTCTACTTACTTGTGAGATAAATACTTAGAGTGGGTGACAATCATTTGACCGACAAGTACAATTTAACCGACGATCATTTTACCGACACTCATTTGGCCGACAAATTCATTTGACAGACAAGTCGAATTTATATATAGATTTATTCTGTCAACAATAATATAATTCTTGTCCTCATTTTATCAATAGTCACATTTGTAATAATAGCTGAAGAAGCGCAAGCCGAAGTTGTTCGAACAAGATATCAAAACAGTATTGATCTATACCTTCAGACGAATGGTCAAAGTATAAACATAACTATCACTATATGTGACATGGATCCGTTAATGGTGATAATTATTTTTATACTCAAACAACTTGTTTGACGAGTTGGCAGTATGTGAGTACTAAATTTTTTCAACAAAACGTCGAAATATTGTTGGTGTAAATCGTCAGGCAACTTGTTTGAGTATAAAAACTATCACCATTAGCTGATCCATGTCACATATGGTTATAGTCATGTTTATACTCTAACCACTCGTCTGAAGGTATAGATCAGTACTGTTTTGATATCTTTTGTTCGAACAACTTCTTCGGCTTGCGCTTCTTCAGCTATTATTACAAATGTGACTATTGATAAAATGAAGACAACAATTATATTATTGTTGACAGAAGAAACTTTAATATAAATTCGACTTGTCTATCAAACGAATTTGTCGGCCAAATGAGTGTCGGTCAAGCGCACGTGTCGGTCAAATGTACCTGTTGGTCAAGTGAGTGTCGGTCTAATGAGTGTCGATCAAACGTAGTAGACCCACTTAGAGTAGTGCAAATACTGCATTCCTATAGCTATTATTCGAAACTTTAATTCTGCTTTTGTGACTTAGATTGTGTTATTTATTTATCTACTAATCCATTAATAAGAGTTTTTGCCCATAAAGTGCTTTTGTAATTATTGTTAGTAAACATATATTTTCAAAATTAAGATATGTTTATAGGTGTTACAAAAGTGAGTGTCTATTCAAAAAATATTGATTTGAGTGCACTGTCTAATCAATTACTAAATTATTGTACATCTGTTCATGTCACTTTTATATTAGCTCCAATCCGATAAGTTATCTTCAATTTTCAATATTTTCAATATTTATAATTCAAAGTGTTCTGATTAGTAAGATCATAAAAGTTAATTACTTTATATTTGATTATATTTTTAACATTTATATTGTTCTGAATAATTATAGTCTAACACTTGAGCGTTAGAAACTATAGATTTATATAATTAGATTAGTATAATTACTTATTCACTCAATCAGACAAACGGTTTTTCACAAATTTCGATGTATTATATTAAATGCGCTTGATTGAGTAAACTGATCCTTTTGTAACGCTGAATATACTAATACAGTCTGACCTGGTTATTGGCAACTCGGTTATAAGCGAATCTGGTTGTTAGCAAGTGATGCCTTAAGCATCGGCCAATCGAATCAAATGTTAAAGATCTGGGATATAGGCAATCTTGTTTATAGACAATTTATTTCCTATATACCAACGAGTTACCCATAACTGGGTCAGACTGTGATAGATTACAATAATTTTAAATGAAGCCTCTTCAAACAAAACTATAAACTAATCTAATATCTGAATTAAATTTGTGTTGATTGTTGATCGACTCAATGGCCCCAACGTTTAAGATCTTCATCCAAATCTTCCTCTTCAAGGCCAGCTTTGATTTCATCAGGTTTTGCCAAAACCACTTTTCCAGCTAAAACCGAATCAATTTTTGAGGAAATGACACTCAATGTATATTCCATTCGATCAACTCTTTTGGTCAATTTGCTGAAGTCAGGTCCGGCTCCATAACGATGAACACTTCTTGCACTTTCAGGCCGTTTGTTTTCGTTTTCTGCTATTTCTTTTTCGATCTCAATCTTCTTTCCCTCCAAATCAGCGAACATTTCTTTCAGCTCTTGTTCATCTAATTCTCTGTTCTGATCCAAATCGTATTTAGCAAAAAGCATTTCAATTTCTTGATCGCTCAGATCCCGTTCTTTCAATTTCTGTCTAACTGTTGCAAAGCTCACTCTTTTAGATCCATCCAGTCCTGAATCCTGGAAAGTATTTTTACATCATGCAAGTAAACATTAAGATCGATTAGATCAAGTTAAATACTTTGATAGCTTGTTGTATTCCTTCAATCTGTTCCTTCTGAGCACCCAATTTGGTCAAGAATTGATTTGAAATGTTTTTGAAATAGTCCATAACAGCAAAATCGTTGTCATCGCTTATCTCTGCCTTCACTTCAGCGTAAGTATCATTAATTATAGCCAAAAACATATTCTATTGAGTGTTAATAGACAAAAAACATGATTTCTTTTGTTCTTAATCAAATTTATTAATCGTTACCATCAACACAAAGAACACAAAAAAGATGTAACTGAGGAAGAATATGGGCCCGAGAACGCGATTCGCTGCTTCTAGTGCTTGGAAATCAAAATCTCCGAGTATTAAGCGCAACAGTGTGAAACTAGGTTTCATGCAAAAAAAAACAAATATCAGTTTATTTAATTTAATCAGTGATAGTTTCTTTTTTCTAGTTTGATATTGAAAATTGAATTTCTTCAATGTTTGTTTTGATTTGGAATCTAAATACTTTTGACCATTTTTATTAAGTTTGTTTCGATTTAAAATTACTTACACCGCTCTACCAAAAGAACTGTAGTCTTTGACTTGTGTACCGAATAATAAGTAACCCAATTGAGCGAAAGCGAAAAATACAATGAAAAACATAACACCAAATCCAGCGATATCTTTAGCGCACTATAAAGTTTTAAAGTATTGTTACGATTTAGAATCGGTTCAAAGAACTAATATTGACAGGAAGTAATGGAAAATTGGTTCATATTTGAGAGAGAATCGATTTTAATAAAAAGTTGTATTTCGAAATTCTTACTCTGCTTAGAGTAGAGCTCAGTTGAGACATGGTTTTGTTAAAGCTGATATATTTGAAGATTTTGACCCATGCAACAAATGAGAGAACAGCCAAAACGTTGCTGAATTGTGCGGACCAGAAGCCAAGTGTATCGAATTGATAGGTCTCTATTTGCAAAGCTATTGATGAACTATTCTGAAGTCCAGTTGCATTATTAACACGATTTGGATCGTCACCATCATCGTTTTCTTGATAGGCCTCGTCAAAGATCTTGTTGATTACATACTTTCGATAAATCAAAAAGAAAACAAGCATTCCTGATATAACAATAATGAAAATATCGAGAAAATTCCATCCAGAAGTTTGGAAGTAAGGCATGAACCCTAATGTTTTGATCTCTACCAATTCTTCGATTGTGTAATAGATTATGAAAATTACAAAGAGTGCGAAACAAATATACAGAGCTAGCGGAGCCTCAGAAGAATTTTCCAATAAGTTCAAAGTGCGAAACTGCCACGAAGTGATCAGTCCTCCAGTTGCAGGAAATTCAGCGATCAGCTTTGTTACTACATATAAATTAATGTTTGGATTATAGGTTGCAAAATCTATGAATACGGCTCGAGTTCCACGATCTATCCATAAATCTTTTTTAAGTGCTTTGATTATCGAGATCGCAGTAGTCTTATTAAGAGTTAGATCAACGATATAACCACCTTCACCAGAATATGTCGATATTATTCCTGAACCGAGAAAAATATAGTAACTTTCAAGAATTATCTTCTAATTAAGTCAAAAAGTTTAATTAAATTCATTCAAAGTTTTAGATTCATTTAAAGCTGTTTTTCTTTTCAGTCAGATAACTTTCAGTTAATTTAAAACAAAAAAGAATTATAACCTCTTATCGTTGACTCGAAACTTACACTAAAGTTTAGCAAATTTCGATGTTTTGTTTATAAATGTTTCCCTAACATATTAGTGTAGAACTACTCATATGCCTGCTTATCTGCTATTAAAGAGTACGAGGCTTGTCTTTTAAACGTTAAGACTTTTTAAATAACCTTTTATTCGCTATCGCTATCAGATTCATTTAAAGTTTCTCTTTCAAAATAACGTCCGTTGGCTTTAATACACTTCCCCTATCGATGAACCCACTGTAGGTAAACGTGATCAAACCCATCTCTTGAGACTCTCTTTAGCTCACCGGCCAACGCTTTTCTAACTTCGCTTCTGCCGTCATATCTAATGCCTCTCATGTTATTTTTCGTTTCGGATCTGGGCACAGTATCAGATTCGTAAACAACTTTTAATTTGTCATAAATTTTAGTAATTTTTCCCCTCTTTTTAACATAATATTGAATGACTACACGCTGTGGTAAAAATTTTTGGTTTGACGTTTTTCGCCGACATGGGAAACATATGCTCATATAAGTCATCATAACTTTTCTATTATTTACTTTATGTTATAGAAATTTTAAACTGAAAGTAACTGAATGTGTATCTAAAAGTTGCTAAAGTTTGATTATGATACACATCATAGTTATTGAACTGTAGCAAAAGTCTTAACCTTTAAAAGATAGGCCTGGTGTATTTACTCAATTTTAAGCTTAAAAGGTATAGTAAATTAGGTTAGGTTAGTAGTGGTGTGAGCTTGATTTCCAATAATCTAAATAAAATGAGGCTTACTAATAAAAGGAATGTTTATAAATTAGTAAAAGATATTTTAACTTTTTTCGGCATAACATAATATTTGAAATATAAATGATGATTTGTCACAAAACTAGAATGTAATGAGCTCTGAGTCGTTTATTCGTTAGAATCTAAGTTTGAATCGAATTAAAACTTATTTCTTACCCCAAACATCATTTTTAGCGAATGACTTGATTTCTTGCCACTGAAATCCAGATTCATTTTTAGTATTTCTAGTCTCTCTTTCCTCATACGATGCGGCATAAAAGTTATAGCACGTGAAGATTGCGCGCTGAAAGTCTTTATGAATTTCACACGAGTCGTTTCTAACTCTCAACTGTCTCATACGCGGCGAACCCAACAAATAATTTTCATACAAAACGGAGTGTTTCGTTATAGTTGACTCATTATTATACCAACGGTCCCAATAGAGTCCATCAATAAGAGGGCCCTCAACGAACTGAAAATACACATTTTGTGCTTACAATATTTTGATATAATTGCAAATTACTATACATGCTTGAACTTATTTCTAACTTACAATTTCAACCCATTTAAACATTATGCTCAGAAATAGTTTATAAATCATTCAAAACTAAGACTGATTTCTGACAGTGTTGTTCTACTAAAATATTTGTGCACGAGAATAAGTGCATTTTTTTAAAATAAATTCTAACATTTGACGCGCACAGTTTGCTAATAATTTGAATTTAATCTTGAACTTGTGTTCATAGGCTTAAAGATGAATTTTTGCCTAAACTTACTTTCCAGAAGTGGTCCATTTGAGAGGCAGATCTAAAGCTGACTCCACTGCTGTCCTCTTTATCGAGAAACAAATCACTGATTATTTTGGTTTGATAATACATCGTTGGATTCATCATTGAGAAGGTAACTAAAATTAAAGTCAAGGCATTACAAATATTTCTTTTATTCGACTGAACAAACTTTTCTTACTATAGGTTATAGTTGTCAAAAAAGCACAGTAAGTCAATAGTTCCCGAAGAGTTGTTTTAATAATACTTCCTTTGTCTGCATCCTTCGGCAATATTTGCTTTGTTAGCCATAGAACTGATATGTAAAATTGATATCATTTTGGATCAGTTATTTATGAGTTCATGATAAACATTCATACCTCCAAAAGTTTTCAGGAATCGATCCCACATACTATTGGCTTCAATGATTCCATCGGTAGAAAGTGTCGAATAGATTTCCGGATCAAAGTTTGCGTTATTCTTGTTATGGGGACTAACAGACAGAGAGTTATTGTCAGCGCCAACAGACCATTGAACAGGAGAACCACTGCGACGCATATCTTCTCGAATAAAGTGTTTAACTTCTGTTAATTAAACTAAATTTCAATTCGAGTACTTCAAACAATTTGTATTCGGATTTCTATAGAGAGTCAAACCATTAAACTAAAAGTTTCTGATAGAGAAAGATAATCAGACGACTGAAACGATTGTATTCTTCTTTCTAACTGTTTGTGAATTTGTTGTCTCCTATTGTTTAGCTTAAAAATATTTACTCCTCGCTTATTTAGTACTGAATGTGGTCTCTATGGTATTACTTGCTATTTTATTCATTAATCTCATACAAATTTGCTATTTTTCGCATCGATGGGTCGCATATTAATGTTGCCATTTAGTTTTAGCTTAATGAAAATCTATCTTTAAACTGGTTTCATTTGTTTGTGTTGTTTACTCATTCGGCAAAGAGTTCTATAAATATCAAAAAATGAATCAAAACTAGTTTAAATTATAGGTTTAATGATAAATTTCGAGGCCATTAAAATAACGCAAAACTATATTCTTGGTTTAAAATTAAATTCTTATAAAGTTGGGTAAATTTAAGTCATTATTTACAAATTGTTTCGATGAAATGAATCGTTGCTATGGCTATCAGAGATTTCTTATTTATTATTTAAAGTATTTTATCATTGAAGCGCACAATTCATTTTAATAATAATGTATAATTTATTTTTGACGTCAATTATATCTGGTTTTGGCGACATTCAAATACTGGAATTGATCATAACCTTTCGAGTTAATGCATGCAAATGTTTTCTACACATTTCTATTTAAATTTTGAAATTTGATTAGCCATTGCTGTTATTCATGAAATTATTCGAAAACATTATTCAACACAATACATGTGCTTTACTGCAGTCTTACGAATACAAATTTTTTGACTCACTGTCTGACTTTGTCTGACTGGTATTGTGCTTGTTACATCATTAAACTGAATCAAAATTATCCAACCATTATTAGGGGACCTAAACGCTACATTTTAGTCTAAATTATTCAAATATAGTCTATAATTGATGCCTGATTGGATGCTTAGCAAAGAGTTTTCTAATCTTGAATTTATAAACTTAATCAATTCAGATAGTTTTGTAGATTACTTTTAAACCTTTATAGACTTTAATTCCGTTTAAACAATTAAGTTGCACTGTATTATCGCATTCTGTTTTATTCGATAGCTGACGCGCAAAACTAACTTTAAACCTTAAATACAAAGTAATGCAAAGAATAAATAAACTTTCACAATAAAAGTTATCATCATATTTTGTACCATATTAATTATAGCATTTACTATACAATTCCACAGTTAAAATTAATGGTTTTTCTGATTTTTCTATCGATTTGCACAAAGCTACTTTGAATAATGTGGTTTTACAAAGGATTTTCATATTACTCTATAATGATAGTTTGTTGGAAAGTGTACTGATTTTGATTATAGAATAAACTCCAATCTATTCCTTAAGCTTCATCACAATGCAACATTACATCCGTTATCAAAGGACAAATTTTCTCATTTTCAGTCATTCATCATATGAGATATATTAATTTGATTGACAAAATGCAATTTAAACTTGTAATAATATTAGGTTTTATCACTATATTTTATCACAAACTCAATCAAAGCAACAATGAATAATGACTTGTGTAACATAAGAATCAATATTGAAAATGTTGAAAATACAATCGGAAATAATTTGGTATTAGTTTATGCTAGAAAGCAGTTATTATTGATTGTTTCGAAGTAACTTTGAGGTAACACCTAAAGCATTACTTGATTTAGATTTGCCAATAAGTGTCGCATATTCGAGCGAAGGAAACCATAGTATTGCTGTCTACTCTACAGATTCTGATATAGATCTTTGAATGCAAGACTTATATCTAACCTCTGGAGACAGAAATAGAAGAAATAAAAAACGACTTCATCTGACACAAGAAGTCCAGTCCTAATGGTCATAGCATTAGTTCACAGTATTCTACTTGACATACATAGTCTTCATTCGCCCAAAAATTTCATAGAAATAGTGGAAAACCGGAAAAATTAGAGCGAATCATAGAACGTAGCGATGCTATTAGTGACTATTTTAGCCATGGTGTTGAATGAAAGCCATTTTACTCTTTTCTATTATGTGGCTGGACCGAGAAATGGGAATTGTACCCATGCTGGTATTTTTATTTTAATTTAAGAAATAGAAAATTCTGATCTTAGATTGATCGCAATCTAAACACCAATTATTCGTTATTTTTTCACTCTTATTAGATTATCGTTTGGTTGTGTCAAATTTTCATATGATAAATGATTCAATATTTGAAAATTATAATCATTAAGAGACAATTGACTATATAATCGATATGTAATTGTTCAAATATGTTTGTAAATATTGATCGAACCATTCAGATGTTCGTTCAATTTATTTATGATTTTCTTAATTGAATTATTCTGATTATACTTAAAGGATTTACTGTAAACTCGTAGCGGTATAAATTTACCTATTAAAGCTTTCACTTGAACCTACTTTCTGAGGAAATGCGTTAATCAATAGGCCTTTTACTATGGATTAAAAATACTTTCTATATTAAATTCAGTATAGAAAGTATTTTTAATCGATAGCAAATAGCCTATGAGTTAACGCATTTGTTCGAAAGTTAGGTCCATTTATACCATATAATAGGCAGATTTATACCGTCACGAGTTTACATATAAAGACCGTGTCAAGGTCATAGAGTATTCGACAAGACATTCTCACAAATATTCTTTACTTCGGGTATCGATTATGCTTATGTTGATTTAACTGACAATTGTGGATAAGATACACAAGAAGGCACTATTCAGCAAAGACCTATGGAGTTGGTGTTTGAAGAATGGCATAAGTTGCGTAATGAGAAAAGTAAATTTCATAAATAGTTGCCTGTACCAAATCGATGAGACGGATGTCATATCCGCCTCATCGATTAAATTCAAACGAAATAAATTACTTTTCATAAAGTGATCAAGTAAAGCAAGCATTTTGAAAATATAACCTAACCTAATTTAAGGTCAAAGTCAAGGATGCAATAAAAAATGTATCAAAACTTTACGAGACTCTTTCTCTGAATTATTCATATTATTTATTATTTTTTCAATTTAAATGGCCTCTGATTCAAACCATTCTGGACCACTTTTATTAATAACTCAAATATAAGACTATTTTGAACTAGTCATGAACTTTTGAGGCCAATCATGTTTTTCGGTACTTTTCGAATACGAGTAAATTGTCAATCATTTTATTCACTTTTAACTTTAATAAGTCGTACCCAGTCATTTTTTATACTAAATGAGTGATTCGTAAATGAATTATTGTTTTATAATTTTTAAGCTTCAAATTTTGCTTAAAAGTACAAATACATTTAAAAAATCCTTATTTCGACTTTCGTCATATTTTCTCGAAAGCATTGTTTAATTCAAAGTAGAAGCACTAAATTTCTAAGATTTATGCTCGAGTAAACCAATAAAGCCATTAGAGTTAACCAGATATTTGCTGTAAAACTTTTTGAAGAATTGTAAGAATTTATTGGTGGAATACGGCCGTTATTTGTCTCTTCGTCGGGTTCAACAGGTTCAATTGGTTCAACTGGTTCGACTGGTTCGAACGCTCCCATAGCTCCAATCTTTACATAATGAATATGTAGTAACTAGTGGCTAATTATTGATCAATCTGATCATATTTTACCTTCAAATGGTTGATTTCATTATTAAATCTGTTCGTTGTTGAAATTGCTGGATTATCACTAAAATCGACTCGTTTAATAACATTTGCACAGCAAGCAGTTATTGTTAATACTAGAAATGTTAGCGTAAGATTCATCTCAGTTGATAATAACGTTGAACAACTGTCAACACTACAAAATATAACTCAACAAGACTTGATGAACTTACCCTTCAGAACAAAACAGTACAAATATATATAATAGTTCTGTTTATTACTAACTACAATAGGTTTATAAGTGAATATGATTACTTAGTCAGTAGAAATAATTGAATATATTTCATCCACAATCAGTCATTTTTAAATTACTGATTGCGGATGAAATCATTATTGAATTATCTAAACTCAGATAAGTTATCAATTCTGTAGAACTAGTGATGATGGTTTTCGGTCATTAGCCAAATTTGACTGAATTTGACCGCCGAAATCATAAATGTATTATCAGTTAAAAACCGGTTTTGACCGGTGTTTGAGGTTCAAAAAGATTAGCATAAACCACTGTTACCATAAACTTTTGGTTAAGTTGTCAACGAGAATTGCCATTGTTATCACAAATTGCTATTCAGTATTTATGTATGGCAACCAGTAGTTTGGATGCCGAGCGATCATTTAGCAAACTTGTTGACATACAACATTCAAAAAGATGTAATATGGATGAAGAAAGTATAAAAATGCAAATGATGATGTACATTAATAATGATATTGAGTGTAAGATTGATTGTTATTACCAAATTATTATCATTGTTATTATTGCTAGCATTTAGTATTGAGTTCATTTATATCAAAATTTTATTGACCGAATTGAACCTCCGATTCTTAAATTTTTTATGATCGAAAACCGTCAACGCTATGTATAACTGTGAAGCTCCTAAAAATTGTTTAGTCATATTCCTATTGTATTTTTTAATCTAAAATATTTGATTTGTTTGATTATCAAATGGAGATATTAAGTTTCAAGTAAATGCTGATTAACAAGTAATGATCGGGACAATGATTTAATTAACTTTTAGAATTTACGCAAAATATATTTTCGCTCAAGTTTCTAACTTTGATTAGCGTTTAGATTAATGAAATGTCAACTTTTTATAATGGGTTTTGTCCAATAAAATAATTATTAGTCTCTTGTTTCTTTAAAACAAATCCTTTCGAACTATTTAAAGATGAATAAACTAACTCAATTCAATATATTTCTTGAATATAAAATAATGAGACAAATACTGTACGTCAAATTTAAAACTAAATTGAAGATAAGCAAATGGATAGCATTTATAATACTTGCTTTGAAACACCATAACTGCATTGACTGATAAGCAACAGTCAATTAGTTCAAACTTTAATCGATTCTTATTTTAAGATAAAAGGTTAAAAAACAGTGTTTAAATAAGTCAGAAAATTTAGTTTTCAAATAACTATTGACAATAAAATCCTTTCATTTATTTTAAACACCATTTCCCAAGTTTATGTCACAAGTTGATGTGTCTGATAGATTAAAAGTACGAAAATAGACTAAAATTCATATGAGGACTTTAATGCATCCGAGAAATTGTCTTCAATTTTAAGCTAAAATAAAATGCTTCAAACGATTTTATTTGCTTAATAAATCTCAAGCATTTGGTCGTTACAATTTGATCGAGATAAAAATGACTCAGTAATATTCAACGAAAGTATATTTTAATAAGTGATTTTTACATACAAAAGTATAGGTCATGTAAAAATTGATTAATAGTTAAAAAGTATAATCGACTATAAGTGCTTGTGATTAATAGAGAACATTAATATAAGTTTACTTTATAAAAAACATAAATTGGGCCTTTTTATTCAAATACCGTTACAGGACAATTTCCCTCAAGCATTAAAGTCTGAATATACTGTATTAATCATAACTTCTTTTCTAACGACTAAAGCAAAAAAGTTAATGAGAACTTTTCGATTTAGTTTTAAAATTGACATACTGTATAAAATTCATTTTATAATTATTTTTTAGAAATATCAGATTAAATGTGTGTTTGTTTTTTATACAAATAAAAGAAGAAACTCAACATTAAATTCAATCATTTTTTGATTAAGCAGTTTAAAGTGAATCCGTGGTTTTTATTGAGTTTGCAGTTTTGTTAATTTGAACTTTATACCTTTATAGACTGTTTTCGAATAGGGTTTATATGAACTTTCGAACGGGTTTGGGAACCAGCTTTCGAAATAGATCACTGAAATGGATGTTATTAACGATAATGAAGGCCTCAGTTACCTTCTCATCTGAGCGTAAGAGCTACCACTCAACACAATTAAGACAAATCATAATAAGATATATTTGTCTCGACGAGTGCTATAGATTAGAATCCTCGATTTTTATGTGGTCGTACCGATTCACTCCTCCCAAGCCGTTCATGTTTTCTCCTATCTACTCAAGTTTTCATTTAAATAAAACACTTTCCATTAACTAAACATAAGATTATTATCTTGAACGTTTTGTATATTTGAATCACTCTATTATTAAAGTTGTTTTATTGAGTAAACAATTGATTATTTGCATTACGAACGCACCCATATGTTTAAATTGATATTTAATTTAATAAATTCAAAATAGAAGTACAGAAATTGTTAAAACAGTGATAGTTTGAACCACTAATACAAAAAGCTAATGCTTCTTATATTTAAGTTTTGACAACAATTTTTTAATTATTCGGTTCAGTTCAGTCATAGTTTAAATGGTTAGATAAGTCCTAATATTTGGTACGATCTCCATTATAATCAATAATTTGTTGCATATTAGGAATAGAGTTGTCCATATTCTTAATATTATAAGTTTCCTGCATTTCAAGAAGAGGATGATTGAAGTCTCAACTCTCGGGTCTTAACTCTCGAGAGTTTTAACTCTATATCTCGATCGAATGCAGTCGAGACTCTCGAAAACTTTCAAAAAAGATAATAATATCAATTTGAGATCAACCGTTAACTTATTAAGGATTTTTCGTAATTATAGTAATTTTTGAAGGTAATGATCTGTAAGACACTTTTATTTCGCGAGAATTAATATGTAGAACACCTCTATATATGAAAGTTTGAGGAAGACTTGTTTTGCTCTTTTGAAAAAAGTGTTCAGCTGTCAATTCTAATTCGGCCAATAAGTTAGTGTTTCTCAATAAAAATTATGAGCACCTTAATAAATAATGGTTTTTAAATAATCATGTCATATTATTTTTATGATATTCGAACAATAAATAAAGAATTTGATAATCGAATATTTATTTGCACACTATAAAAAATTCGAGTCTATGAAACACATGTAGTATATAAACGCATTTATGAATGTAACATCATATGACATTCATAAATGTGTTTATATACTACATATCAATTTTTTATGTGCTGAATCTTTTTCATATGTCTAACCATAAAGCAACAAACACCAGAAGTTACAAATTTTTCAATTAAACATATAACTGAATTACAACTTATCTGTCTATTTCCTATAGAAACATTAATAGGATATGAGGCAATGAGAGTCATGAAATTTGCAAATAAAGCAAACCTTATATCAATTGTTTTTACTATCTCTAAACATATTTCTTTACTAAAGTTAGTATTTCGAAGTTCTAAATTTGCATTTGATTTTCAAGCTACATCCATAGAAATAATTATTTTTAGTCGATTAAAGTCGAATAACTTTTGATTGGATGATTCGAATTTCAAATCGATTTCATTTCTGAGTAGCTAGATAATCAGCATTTTAAATCTAGTATATTTTTCAAAAGTCACTAGGATCATTAAGCTGGAAGATTTTAAACTATAAACTTAATTTTTCATGCATTATTACATATATTTCAGTCATTTTCAAAACTCAGAGAGCTAGTTTTTCAACACTCTATACCCCTAAGCGTCAAGCAATTTTGACGGAAATTTTTATGAATAAACTAGATTATCGACCAAAACAAATTCATTATTTGCGGGATCATTAAAAAGATGCATTACCTGTGTAGGTTATCATTATGATGCTTTGGATGGACCTGTCATCCAAACCATAAATGCGAAAACCCATGCGTTTTGAATTTTGTTGCCTAATTTATGGCCAGTTCTCCCGGACTCTATTTGGAGTCAAAAGAGCTATGTATGGTTCTTTTGACTCCAAATAAAGTCAAAAGAGCTGTAATTCTCTAATTGTAAACAGAAAATATTTTTAATGAAACAAATATGAAATAACAGATTAACATAATCAAGAATGTTTTGAAAATTGAAATATCAAAATTAAAATTTTGATGTAATAAGTTTTTTCTTTAGGCCGTAAATTTAGAATTATAAAGCTCGAATTGAAATAAAATTAGTAAAATTATAGTTTTAAGAGGCAGAATAAAATATACAAATTATATAAAAAATTCAGCGTAAGAGTGTTCGATTCCATAGGGTTCCTGACTCTCCACCCACAAGTGTGATACGTCGGCGAATTCAGTACATCGAGCTAAACGTTCTGATACCTTATTTAACCAGCTCCGATCTTAATCTGACTACTTATAGCCAACTCTCTCCAGCACATGATAGGAATGAGCAATCTTCATCAGATTTGAATTGTGGGCTCTAATCGTCATTCTGAGTCCAACAATGCCTTACATTTACGAAAACTGAACTCAAAATGAGTAGAGTTTATAATTTATTTCTGGTGAAGATTGCTCACTCCTATCGTGTGCTGGACAGAGTTGGCCATAAGTAGTCAAATTCGGATCGGAGCTGGTTAAATAAGGTATCAGAACGTTTAGCTCGATGTACTGAATCCACCGATGTATCACACTTGTGGGTGGAGGGTCAGGAACCCTATGGAATCAAATACTCTCTTACGCTGAATTTTTTCCATAATTTGTATATTTTATTCTGCCTCTTAAAACTATAATTTTACTAATTTTATTTCAATTCGAGCTTTATAATTCTAAATTTACGGCCTAAAGAAAAAACTTATTGCATCAAAATTTAAATTTTGATATTTCAATTTTCAAAATATTCTTGATTATATTAATCTGTTATTTCATATTTGTTTCATTAAAAGTATTTTCTGTCTACAATTAGAGAGTTACAGCTCTTTTGACTCCAAATAGAGTTAAGAGACACTGCGCTAATTTCATTAGTTGATTTGGTTAAAGTCAAAGATTTTGTTATGCAAAACAACGTTAATGATCGTGGATAGTTCATACAAATTGTTCTATATGAAACATGACATACTCAAAAAATTTGAACATTTCTAATAAACTCAAATTTTAATGACTTCTCTCAGCTTTGCATGTTTTTAATGTTTTCATTGTATGCTTTTATTTGCTTTGAATTCGAAATAAGCAAATATTATTTTTACCAAGTCATACAATTGATCTCTAGGTTACACATGGATTGAAACTGATTTCTAATTTAATGCTTAAAGTAAAAACTCTTTACTAGACATTGATTAGGATACTACACAAAAACACTGCTTTTACAATCATGATTTTTGTATTAAAGAAGGTAAAATTCAAAATCTTTTACAAATTTTTAGAAAAATTCACTCCAAGTTTATCAAAAAGTTTACTAAATTGGTGGGAAGTAATGAAAAATGTTTATTTATTTCAACAAAGTTGATTGGACGCCAAGTTTTATTTACAAAAGTATCACGTATTATAACACGCGATAATTGCTTTAATGATAGCACCGACGACTTATTGCACTTATTTTTAGTTATTACTTTTCCATTTGAATTCTCAATTATTCTAATAATAGTGGCGTCGCCGTAATTCAGCACAAAATTTAGTGATTCTTTATCCACTTTGAACCCGATGTTGATCAATATTTTTAAAATTTGGCCTCTTCCTTGATTCAAGTATTTGCACGACAAATATACAGGATTTGAGTCTTTATTTCTAAACGATTTTGAGTTGAGCCGAAATTTTTTATGATTCACGATTTGTGAGACAAAATCTGTTCGTCGTTCTCTTACTGCTAACCAAAGCGGAGTTTGACCGAAAAAGTCAGTTTCATTTATTATAATAGTAGGCGATTCAAGTAGAAGTTTGAGAATGTTTGATGTACCTGAAACATTTCAGTTTTCATAATAACTATGAACCAAATTATGGCTTCAGACCTGACGGAATGTCATATTATTGCACAACGTGCTCACGTTTATCTCACGTAATTAAACTTACATATTAGGTTAAGTTGGAGTGATCATGCACCATATGCAATAATAGTCACCCATTCAGAAGTGAAGCTCAAATTATTTATTGATAAAAATTGAAAGCAACACGATTTAAAAACAAAAATAATTAACGCTGTTTTCCAGAGTGATCAATTTTTAGAATTCCTCAAATCTGAGATAATTACCTAATCTGACAGCTGAGCAAAGTGGAGGTTCGATGCGCCCCAAACTATCATAAGATATACGATTAGGATTAGATCCAGCCTTCAATAATGCTTTGACAACCTCATACAACTTGTGGTATATTGCAAAACTTAGTGGAGTACATTTTGTAATAAAAGTAACACTATTTAAATCAACTTGATTAATATTTATTATTGATATTAGCTTTTCTAAATTATTTTCAATGATAGCCAGTTGGAGATCAAAAGTGACTGATTTTTTACTTTGTTTTAAAGGATAAACCATTTCTTAAATATGACTTAAGAACAGATGCAAACTCAGTCAGTTTAAGCTTAGTTTGGGTGTAGTCAACAAATACTCTATTTTTAGTTGTATTGCATCCATATTCCAGTATAAGCCCTATTGCTTTCTCTATTTATAAAGACAGCGAGATATTAGTTGTTTAAATATTAATCCTGACATCACTCGCTATGATGAAGTTACTGAAGCAACAAACTCATTAATGTTAGAAAGCAGTTGTTGTGATCCGTTTGTGTCGAACTGCAGGTCATTTTGTATTTTATAATCAATGCTTATTAAACATTCATAAAAGGATTAGAAAAATGTAATTTCATTATTATCGTGCAATTAATACCAACCATTAAAAATGCATCAAACAGTCAAATCCAATTTTGATGATCTTATCTGAAAATTAAGAACCAACTAAAAGAAATATATGGAACTAGACTTGACTTAAGTTGAACGCAGTAAAGTTCAATTTATATAATATTTGAAATGAAGCCAATGAATAAGTTTAGAACTAGCAGTGAGTCATTTTTGATTTAAATATTAGAATATGGCCATGTGGCAGTCTTATGAACGACAAAAGTGACTTCATGTTCGGAGCCGGTAAGTGCTGTTAATTGAAACTAAAGTTGTACTCTTTATACCAGACAATGCGACTGAACACTTGCGTTCTAGACTCACGTTTCAAAATTGATACGTTGAGCGAATCATTTGTTTTTGCCGAACACTGGCGATCATTAAATTTGACTTATTTTTGTTTGGCGAACACTTTTCCTGCGTTAACTTATAGACAACTTTTCACTGTTATGTACTGCAACAATGTTTGCGGGCATGCTTTAAATGAGTCTGAAACGAGTCACGAGTATAGTTTAAAAGTAACAATTAGGCACTTTGTTTTTATCTTGTGACCAATTTCTGTGTGGCTTTTATGTAGCTTTTTAATTAGTTTGGATTTGACTTAGCTTTACTTAAATATGACTTCAGTTGACTGTTGATTGGCCAAAACCATTTAATTTGATGGTTTTTCATTTGATTATAACCCTTGGCTTTTGAAAGCCCATCACTTTTGTCAACTATTTCTAATAGCAAAATAAATTGAATGCTCATCAAAACACTTTTATTCGAAATGATTAATTACAATAATGCAAATGCTTAGTGAATCGAAAATAAAGCAATAGTATGAACGAAATATCTTAAAGAATTGTTGACAAAACAGTGTTGTCATGTACAAATAGCAATTGCCTAAACAGTATAATGCTCACTGTTATAGGTCTGACTTTCAACATTGAAAATGCATTTTGAATAAATGAAGCGATATAACAGTTGACATGTAATCTTCGATTGTATGCAATTGTGAATAGAAAGATCACGTCTAAAAATGGGTTTAATTCACAGTTAAATATGTACACGGTTTTGTTTTCTATTGAAATTTTCTATTGAAAATACAATCAAAATTCAAATTAAATACTAGGGTCCTTAGCCTAAGTTATTTACAAAAGCCTTCTTCAGTTTGATGTAAGAAACATTTAATTAACCTATTTACATTCGATTTTCGAATTTTATTTTAATAGCAATATATTAATTCAGATTCATCATTGGAAAGGTTCGATTGAAGCAAAAGTAAATTAGAATCTAGAATAGAGCTCGAACATGTAAACCCTAAACTCGTCGAAGGCTCGTAAAAAGTCAAAACCCATACGGTTCAATTTCTAAGAGAATTTACAACTCTCTAATGTACGGACTTTTGAAGACAAATTTTTAAAAATCCAACCGTACGGACCTTCGACGGGTTTACTACTTTAGAATTCATAAATTAATTTCAAACTAATTGTATCCTAGTGTTTAAACGAATTCATTAGTTCCAGGACTTGTCAGAGGTTCCAAACTTGAGGGATATGAAGATATTGAGTCATCGCTTTTCTCTAACACGAACTGATCTTCAGTTGTCTTACGGTAAACAGGATTATCAAAATTCATTGATGTTATGTTTCGTCTAATCAAAATAAAAATAAGATTAGCTTTTTACGTTTAAAAAGAGAAGTCCAAATCGAATTTCATATTCGATATAAATACCTCTGGTATTTGCGATAAATAAATAAAACAAGTGTTCCGATAATTAATGAAATAGTCAATAAAACAACAGTTATAATAATGGCCAACTTTCCTTCTGGCTGATCACCGATTGAATAATCATTCATTTTTAAATTACTATCTGATTTATCAAAAGTTTTATTTCTATCATGAGACTTAATCATCTCTATTTCTTCTAATGATTCAACAGTTGATTGCGTAGAAGATGATGGCACTAATGATGGTTTTGACGTTGATGTTATAGTGGTTGAAACAGTGGTTGAAAGTTTTGGTGATTGCGTAACGATCGATGGTTTCAATGATTCACATGTCGAGTTATTTCTGAGGACCATTAATGGCGGACACGCACAACGGTATGAATGTTGACCAGTTGGCAGACAAAGGTGGGAACAAAGAGCGCTACTACATCGGTTTGTTGTGTTTGGCCTTTTATACGAGTGGACAACACGTATATCCATCACAGAGAATACTCCACCGACTAACGAATCGATTTTATTGACTTCAGTACCTATGAGTTATAGAAAATACACAAATCAATAAAAGTGTGCGTTCATTTAACTACCCTTCACCTGAAATTTCAAATAAATCTTATCTCACTATTAATTCAGTTCTTACCGAATTTATTGGTAGATAAAACTGACTCTAATTCCCAATCGGTCCAATAAACTGTATCTTCGAATATATCCAAAGAAAATGGATGTCGAATATATTCAGTAGAGTGAAGAATTAGCCTTCGATTCTTGCCGTCATAATCAATAGCACTCAATGTATTCAACTTTGCGTCCAACCAGTAGATTCGTTTTGTAATCAAATCGATAGTTACACCGTTGGGCCAAATGATATTGCTATCGACTAGTAACTGTCTTTCACTTCCGTCCTGAAGACTTCTCTCAATCTTAGGCGATGAGCCCCAATCAGTCCAAACAATCCAAGATTCCATAACATTGATAGCAATACCGCGCGGCTCTTCGAGGCGATCACTAACGATTACAGTTCGAGATTCAGGGTTCGTGATATTTGCCACTTCTATGCAGTCCTTCGAAGTGTCGGTCCAATAAAGAAGTCTATGAATCCAATCAACAGCTAAAGCGTCAACAATTCCTCTGTTATCTATCAACTCGTGCGGCTCTTTGATCCCATTGTATGTTTTACGCTTTGAATCAAACGGTGCCATAAAAAATTTTTCGAGCGCCACATCAGACCATATCAGATAATTGTCTTTAAGGCTGTAATCGACAGCAATAGTTGAACGTAACTGCGAATAGAGTGAGTTATAATGCTGATGTTTCTGCTTCTGAGATACGTCAAGTGTTCGTATATCATGTCTATTGGCAAACATTAGTAATGGCTTTTCTTCGCCTTTGGCTTTACAGAAACGATGATCTTTAACCTCATAACCATCAAAACACTCGCATTTGAAGTGTCCTTTCAGATTGAGACATATATGTCCAGAACACAAACCATAATTTTCAGTACATCTGAAAGCAATCGAAAAATTGAGTTCATTTATATAAGCTATAGTTTTAGTCAGTTTATTATCGATTTATTAAAAATCTTTGCAAACGAGACTTAAGAAAAGTTATGAACTCACTCATCGATATCATCACAAGTTTTTTTATCATCAGCCAATCTGAATCCTTTCTTACACTCGCAGTGATAGCCTGAGAAGTCATCTATGCATATCTGTGAACAGTGATGATTGCCATCACATTCATTAACAGAACAATTGGGTGGTTCATCCGACCAGTCACCACAATCATTGAAGCCGTCGCACAGCTTTGACAATGCAATGCATTTAGAGGAATGTTCGCATCGATGTTGAGTTGCAGTACACATCGTTGAGTTAGAAACTGGCTGTAAATATAGAAAAACACACAAATCAATTATTTTAATTACAATAATACCAGACTAGAACGGTTTCGGTCAAGATCATAACAAAACACCAAAACATTTATAAGTTTGATATTTTAGTAAATCTAGCAAAATTTGAAGAATAATTGATTAAAAAATCCTTCCATCAATTAGTCGAAACTACAAACATTGAGATATAAATAGAATATGTTTGCGCACCGAATCAGTTGTCCTTGGAGGACAGTTATCTTCATCCGAACCATCGGGACATTCGTTTTCTCCGTTGCATTTCATGCGATCAGGAATACAGTGACCACTATTGCATTGAAACTGATCTGCCCGACAGGTATAGTTGCAATTCTTTTCATCTGAATTGTCGGTGCAGTCGTTCGAATGATCGCATCGCCAGTGCATATGAATGCATTCGTGCCCGTTCTCACACATGAACTCTCGCGGACCGCACAACGATTCAACTTCTTTTTTATCAAAATCACAGCCTTGTTCGTCATCGCCATCGTGACAGTCTCGATCTCGATCACACCTCCATCGTTCAGGAATGCATTTACCAGATTTACAGGTGAACATACCAGAAGTACACGTTTGATTAGCTGTAAATTTCAATTAGCATTTCTATTATAAATATGCCACAAAACGTTTCAACAAATGCATATTAACTTATCTAAAGTGAACAACAAAAACAGATTAACTGCAAAAGACAGAAAATCCAATCAACCTTAAGCTCAACTTTAGAGATGGGTAATAGAGATCTCAATAAAGATTAATAAAGTGATTGCAAGACATAAAGACAATATGAATAAGTAAGACCACGTGCCTTAAAAAATAAATACAAAAACTATTCTGATTAACATCTTATATGAAATATAAAAGTTTGAACTGAATAAAGTGTGCTACTAATAAATCCAGTTTTTATTTGTTGAATGCAGTTAAGTATTTCGTTTGATAGAAAAATGTTTGAGGTCAACTTCAAATAAATTAATAGGCATCTGGCCTAATTGCCCACCAACCCAAACGGGTGTCAAATTAAAGTTTATGAAGAGTAGGATCGGAGCAGAAACAATTCTTCAAAAGCACGACGGCTGACAGAAGATATCAATTTCTAGATTAACTTCTAAAGAATTAAAGACCAACGTTTTGATCATTTAGCAAAAGCCTTATTGATTGACACTATAAAGTATTCGATCACTTTTTAAAAATGTATACAGAAGCCACCAACAATTTTTCTTTGATAATGGCTACGTCAACATTGTAGGGAGTCTCAGGCAGTCCCACTCAAATAAAGCTCGTGCTGGAGACTTAGGCAGAGGCTCGAGTTACTGTATCCCTCCTAGTTAATGCTTACAGCTCAAGATCCCATTGGAACGACTCAATGCTCAATAATCCGCGGTTAGATTCAGTTTCGGCACCAGAATAACACTAAGTACTATATCTACGTTTAAGTAGATATAGCCAAAACCGGTACTGGGATAATAGTCGAGCACTGTCGTTAGTACAAAAATGGTCTTAGAACCGTCAGGTGCTCTGCACAAATTATGACGGTTTTTGGTACCTTGGCTACAGCAAGCACGCATCTGAAGTTTCAGAACAGCAGTATCGCTGGACGATGTCCGCTTGGTCCTGGAGGCATCGACGCAAACTCTAAGCGGGGTACCTTCAGCCACTGTAAACAATTTGAGATGGGAGACAAGCTCACCTCCTCGTAATTTTCTCTGGATAGTGCTAGCGAGCTTTCCCAATTTAATTAACGATTCTTAATGCTGAATACATTCAAAAACTCATCTCTTGTCAACCATCGTATTTTTGAAAATTTGTTTCTGCTTTTGATTTTACTTCACATTAGCTTTAATTTGATACTCGTATTGGCTGGTAGCCAATTATACCAAATCTGATCAAGTCCTTATTAACACAACGTTAATTACCGCATAAATGACTTGATTCATCAGATCCATCACCGCAATCATTCTCTCCATCACAAACCCATCTGTTGACCAGACATTTTCCGTTGTCACACGTGAATTCGTTTTGACGACATGAGACTAATGTAGTTTCTGAATAGAAAAATTAAACCAATAAATGCCGTTCAGCCCGTAATTTATTAAAATAGATTTCTTACTGCAATGTTCTGAATATTCGTCAGATCCGTCTGAACAGTCATTTTGATCGTCGCAAAGCCACTAGCGAGAAAATAAATCGTTTAATGGTTTGTGATCAGAAGTGAAAACACAAATAGACATTACCTCATTTGGGATGCAGTTACTGCTGGCCAAACACTTGAATTGATTTTGAGCGCACGTGTGATTTGCTGACAATTTAAATAAAATCTATTAGTTATATGTAGCCAAATATATTGAATCATATATTGAATCGTACAATTGAACGCCCTGATAATAAAAAAGCCTATCTCTTAAAGCATTGAAACGAGTAAAACGCACTTAAAGTTGCGTTAAAGAAAATGTTTACAAAAACCAAACTCATTGAAACTTAAATATGAAATTTATTATTTGTAACGTGTAATTAAACATATTCTAGATCAGATTCATCAAAATAATCTGATTCTTCAGAATTACAATTAAATTGAGATAAAAAGTCAATATAAAATTTTCTGTTTTTTTACATCCAAATAGTCTAATAATGACATTAAATCTTTTATTTTCTTATCAGATAAAGTAGATTTTTCGGCTATTTTTATGTATTTCATACAATTTTTGATTTCATCTAAATCAGTTTTCAACAAATTATTTTTGGTGTTAATTATTTTTTCATAAATTACCGTTCGAAAGATTTCATTTGTATTTCTAATGGGATTTTCTCAAAACACTTTCTATCACAACAAACTTTGACTTCTGTAAACTCTTTACACTTAACTTTTTTTGCCACTTTTTCGTGTGCACTCATTTCCCTTAAATAAGATTAATCATTAGTCAATTAATTAATGCATCTGTTAATATCTAATTGAATACTGACTGAATTTCTTAAAAGTTTTTGTTTGTTTTGTTCCCATAATATTGGATGTGAAACGCGTTTTTTCCCTTTTTCACTCATTTCTTGATTAATTTCATTATTAATTAGAATAAGAAGAGTTCTCTTATTTGGCGAGCCATTAGATAAATGAATCAATTTATTATTGATTGAATTAAACATTTAAAATCCTAATAAAACACTTGATTAATGCTTAATTGATATAAATAAAAGCTAAAGCTTTGATGTTATGTAATGATCATCAATATTGTACTGTTCATAATGAACATAACACAAATTGATTGCGCATTCTCTTAAAGTTAGATTTGATTAGCATTAAATTCTATTGTGATCAGGAGTTTTTTAAACATGATTATTTATAAATTTTTTCCATTGAAACATATATTGAATTTTATTATATGAATAAAGTATGATGTGAGCTCAATGTTTAAAACAAAATCCGAAAAAGAGGTTAACTCGAGATAGGCTTTTTTATTATCGAGGCGTTCAATTGTTTATCAGTTGGTTATTTCCGATTCTTCAAGTTATCAATTTACATTTTTATATTGTTTCACTGAAAATTTGACTCATTACATAGTCTATATTTTCCTAGATATTTCATTTTTTATATTACTTCTGTGACAATTTTGATACACCCATTTGAGTGAATCAACATATTTGCTATAAGTAATGTTTTGTTTGGTCTTTTTGGAACCATACTATCGCATCTCTAATTGGAACATTACAGATACAATAGCATAGTTTCAAAACGACGATTTTTTCAATTGATTTGCATAAACGTCATTGATAATATTCGCAACTTGAAAACTTGATTTCGGGGAATACAACTTTTAAAATTGAACTGTAACAAAAATTTAGACAAATTCTGGAGAACGAGCCGACAAATATTAGTTATAATTGTAATAACATGTCCGGATGCTGTACCATTAAAGCTAATGGATCTACTTGACATTATCGACTCTATTATTAATGCTAATGTGATAATTGAACAATACATACAGCAATTTGCTTCGTCTGAAAGGTCTCCGCAATCATTTTCTCCATCGCAAACCCATTTTTGTGGCAGACATTTACCATTTTGACACTTGAACTCATTGTCAGCACATTTTTTGATAGCTAAATAAATTTAAAAAACAGCAAAAATAAGTGAATCAAAATATTAATAAAAATTGTTAGGCTTAAAATTGAGTCAATAGTGATGTTGAACATAAAGTGCCTCAATAGACATTTAAAACTGTTTGAGTAGCCGCCGGAAAACTAGTTTTGTTAATTCACACATTATTAGACTTTGATCGTATGAGAGCTTATGAACAGTATTATTTTAAATGTTTTATTTTGACACTTATATTTTTAAAGAAAATGATTCAAATATAGTATAATTATTAATCGTTCGTTCAAATTGACGCTCGCGATCGTATAGGATTCTAAGAACCACATTTCAAGCATCAAAACTGAAACCTACTGATAATCATTTTTAAGCAAGTATTTAGCAAGTTCTAAGCAATGTTGTCTTTTAATTTGAAAGTACAATTAAGTAAATGTTTAGCGCTCTAAATTGAATGAAACGCTAATATTTATTACTAGAATGAAAATAATTGGCTCATTTTAAGTAATAAAATAATCATTATACTATGACTCATATGGTTTGTGTTACCAAAATTGATAGTTAAACTAAAAGTACGAATGTTTGCGAATGTACTCAAACCAGTCTAGAATACAGCACAAAAACGAGATAATGTGCGCCTAAATGGTGTTGAGAGCCAATTCGGTCACGAATAAATCTTTTAAAGCAAAGTGATAGGCGGCTTAAATTTGTTCACATTTTGGTAATTATTCCAAATAGTAATCAAAATTTGATGTCAAAATTAGAATAAGTTAAAGATAAAAGTTTGCCCACAATCATTTTTGTTTTCCTATGGATTTTGCAACAAGTTTTCTACCTTCAAACCAAATTTTGATCTTCATTACCTTATATTTGCAAAATTTCGGTACAAATGTGCATTTTCAGGCATTTACTTAATTTAAACATAATTAATAATTGCATGTTCATAGTAAAGTAGATGTTACGCGTATCTACCATTGCTGAATAATCAATTGATAAGCTTATAATTAGCGGAGACATCACTTTTTCTAACTAAAATGCCTGCAAATTTTGTCGCCAATGTTGCGCAAACAGTGCAATCAAATAGTGATTCGTGCCTTTCAAACAAGATTCGATCAAATCCAAAAAAAATGTGATTTCTCGATGAATTCGCAAAATTGAAAAGTGACAACTTACGGATTCCTAACAACTTTAATTTTAGCTTGCTTTCCTTGTTATTTGATGACCAGCACTTATCTTTAAGTTTTCAATAGTGATCAGCATAAGAAAGTGTTGCACTTGCCAAAGTGGCAGCTCTGATAATTATTTGCATATCGACTTTAAATACAACTTACTGTGAAGTACACGAATTTTTTGACATTTAAAAAATTTCTATTATTCAAATATTATCCAATTTATGATCGATTGGAGGTCCAATTTTTAGCTAGTAGAGAAGTAAAGTTGCATAAACTGATTTAGAGATGATCGCATGAGATAAAACAAAATTCGTTTTACCTGACCAAATCGTTAAAGTTTAAAATGTGTCAGGACTGAGATGTAGTGCTCGCAAAACTTGTGTTATATTGAAAAACAATTGTTTAGCAATGTTATAACAAGATATAATTGACACAATAACTTCAATTGAATCTAATTTTGATGTATAGTTAAAGAGTATTTTATTTTTAGTCAGTCGTGTCATTTCGCTAATAATAGCAAATGGAATAGAAGCAAAAACTGAAAATCGCGGTCAACAGTGAGGGAAGCAGAGTAATCATTTAAATTAATGGCTCAAAAACCATTTTTCAATGGTAATCAATTATTGCCGGGCATAGCACAACATTGTTTATTGAACTTTTATATTTATTCTCATCTCAATCACGTCTAAAATATTTTAAAAATTTGTTCTTTCACTAAACGAACATTTTTACGATTCCTATATTTTGATTAATTGCAAGTTTACAACTCAGTACTAGTCCAGTAATATTTTACAATTTCAATGGAATAAAAGCTTCTCAACTCTATTATTTGATTGATAAGTTTGACAACACCTCTCAATGGAATAAAGCGTTCAGATTGAATACTCTCAATTATTATGCTGACTGAGCAAGTCTTAAGCTAGCTGTCATTCTAAGACTATTGCCATCATTTTAAGCACGAATTGTAGTCTCAATTTTTGTCATTTTATATTAAGTTTCATCTAATTTTCAACTTAAGGTCATTGAGTCACAATTATCAGCACTGAATAATAAAGCATTTAATGTTTCCCTACGAGTCAAACAAGAGTAGGACAGAGTCGAAAAATATGACGCTTTACCAATATATTTAAAAGGAAATTGTATTAAATCTGTTTAATTAATGGCTATCCATTTCAAATGTAATTTACAGTTAGAGAAATTTAAGAGAATCATGTCAAGCAAATAATTAGAGGTTTTGGATTACAGCCAAATTTGTGGCGTAACTTAGCTCAATTTCACATGACTATCCTATAAATTATTTATTAATTAAACTCAAGACAAAGACGTCTGATTTCTTCGTAACCAAAGACAAGGTCAGTGTGAAGTAATAAACAAATATTTTCAATTTGATCATCAAAACAAATTGTTGCGTAAAAAACAATCGGAAAGTTTTCATAACAAGTTAACCAATGCGTGCAAAAATCGCATTTATGCATAAACAGCATTGAGATAAAGAGGAAATTACAAGTTTCAACTTTCAGTATGTGACTCCAAATCAATTCATTTGATTGGTTTAGATTGGATTCGGGCCCCGTTCTCATTACATAAGCCATTGATTGAGCAGATCAAATTAAACTGAAAATTGAATTACATACTATTAAGCTCACACTCAAATTACTGGTAATAAAAATTGAACCTATGAAACTTTCTTCAAACTAATAACAGTTGTAATATTATTGGATCACTTCTAACTGAGAAACACGATGAGCAGTCATTTTAAAGTAACATTCATTTGCATCAAAATTTCCAGTCATTAACTGTGATATATAAGTATAGCTGCCGTCTCGTTTAATTCAATGTCAAGGTTAGGACCGCAGACTTTAAACCTTTTAAAGCCAGACTTTAAAAAAACTTCGAGCAAAGATTTATTTATCCTTGTTCCTTTTACAGTGAGATAGTAAAAAGTATAGTAAAACAGTGAAAGCAATGCTTCAAGTACTTTTATAAGAGATAGCATGCGCTCAAAGGTTAGTGTCTGACAGAAAGCTTGGCCTTTTTTGGGCAGAACAAAAATGAAAACCAAAGTCAACAAAGTAGAAAATCAATATTTTATGTAGGAGAATAAATGAAAAAGATCCAGTATAAAATTTAGTAGACAACGGGTCGATTCAACTCCTTGACTGCGGTCGTTCGAGGCATTGACCAAGGCGAACAACAATCGACGCCATTTCATTTTGACAAGACTTTGGTTAATTATTGAATATGTAGAGTAATAATTGTTTTAAACAAATAACTATATAATGAAAGCTTTAATTGCTTAAATCATTTAAACTACTTAACATAGTTTGTTTTTGCTGCTTCCTTCCAGTACATATCATTTGAAAGTCAGACACGAATCTAGTGTTAAATCAACTTTTTATAACTAATTTAAATACTAAAATTTAAAAACATTAACAAAAATATTTAGTTTATGCGTCTGATTTGAATATTGAGGTTTGATGCAAGATAACAAATAAATGCTTGTTTAACAATTTTGTAGATTCAACACTCAATTTAAAATAATCTGGTTAATTTTATAGCCACAAAATAAAACCTTCAGTAAAACCGCATGTCATTTAATGAACTTAAAGTTTAAAGTTTATGCGATCAATAATTGGTAAAACCAAATTATAATACTATTTCTCTTCGGGGTTGCTTTCGGGCTTTGAAAGGAAATAAATATAAATTAATAATTTTGATTTTAAGTAAACTTTTGAATAGGGTTAAGGACTTCAGATAAAAACCATGTGCACAGTTTTTGGTCTTAAATTGAAAAGAGCAGGAAAAAAGGTATATCTACGCATAAAGATTAAGGTAACCAAAGTAAAAATTTACGGGAAGGACAAAAATGTTTTAAAAACCAACACAATCATTAGATTCGAATTGTGCACTTCCACAGGCATTTCAACAAGGTATGCTTTCAGTCTTATAAGACAATGGTACCAATTTAGATCATTATCTTTCCTATAATTAAGATTGAAGGCTGATTCACTCAACATTTGAGAACACTTTTTGCTCAACTTATTTAAATAGTATTTAATAGTATTACGAGCTATTTTTAAAACAAATCAATCTTAAAGTTGTTATCACGCGATGACTGGCAACAAAATAAAACAAAAAAACATTTCATTTATTCTGTGTCTTAATTCATAGTTTTGAAATGCTTTCATAATTAGAGCAGTACAGGGATCAAAGAAAATCAAATGTTTTTTCAAGTAAGATTCATATCTAACAAAAATTGTCTCATCAAATAGTGCCAAATATTCAATTTCGTTCGTCAAATTTCTCCTCAGAGGTCAAAATCAACTAAATTGTTCAAACTTTGAACAGATTTTTTCTCGAGATCCGAATACCTAAAAAATGTTAATTTTGTCGCATAACTTAAATTCATATTACAAAAGGTTTAGCAAAGCTTTTGCATTGAAAAATATCAATTTACTTGGTTAAGCTTCAATAGTAATGTAGTAAAACAGTCTAAAGTATTTTGTTTGAAAAATTTTTCCAAACTATTAAATGCTAACAATTTTTAAAATAGGATACATTAAAGTTCCGCAAACTTAATATAAAGAAAGTAAATTGATCTTAAAGTTTTGGCAAACAAATCAGACTCAGTGTCTTTGATTGAGTCTGAGCTTCGCCCGTAACATAAAAATACTACTGAGATATAAATAAATTAAGTAAAATAAGGAACTGAGGAAATGAAAGATATTGTTGCAGGTAACGCGATATAAGTGGTGTGATTGTCACGTTAAACCAATAACGAGTGAGAAGTGGCGTCATAAGTCAAATAAATATAAGAACAAGGCGAAATTTCCAAATTTAATTGCTTTATTAATTTAATAAACTTGTAATTCATTCGTTATCAAAATGCGCAAACATTAGACTACTCTTCATGCGTTCATTTCATTCGGATTAACTTTACTTTTTTATTATATCAATTCATTAAGTTTAATACGATCGAAAAGATATCTTTAGTCAGACTGTAATCTTATAAAAAAAGCGCTATTTCTGCTTACATCAAGGCAAATGTCAACACTCAAGGAAGATACGAATAATCAAAGCAAATATGAATACGTAATCATTTTCTCTTTCGAGATCTTCTTCAGCTGTCCTAAGATTGGTTTGAATAAGTTGATCGCGAGTATGATACTTACGCTATTGTAGAAAATGTTGATTTTATATGACAATTTTTTGATGTAACTATCATTTGCTTAGAACAAACTAGCTGTCAACTACAAGTAAATTGATTGAGTCACTCCCAATTTCAATGAGTGCCGTCTCTTAAATTAAAATAGTTGTCATAAATAGTCTCGCTTCTAAAGATCACACACGATATTATTAATGACTCTCAAATATTCAAATGACTACAAATGCGAAATGCAATGATCGCAACAATTCTAATTTATTTTTTATCGTAGGATAAAAATCAATAAATCAATGTATTACTCGACAAAAACAGTGTTTTGCAATAAACCAATTGCAAATATTTGTAGTCATCTGAAGAAAAAATATTAACAAACTAAGGAATGAGGATATAATTGAAACAAAGTGCTTAGATATTAGACAAAATGATCATTTGTCTCAACGATAATCATTGCGTCATTTGAACGAAAACGATCGGTCACGAACTGAAATAATCAATTTCTCACAAATACAATTAAGTCTTGTTTTATACCGCAATTAGTTTCATCGGACTTGTCCGGACAGTCGACATCGCCGTCACATTCCCAACTGATTGGTATGCATTTGCTTTTGTCTACACATTCAAATTGTTGAAAACTACAATCGGATGAGGCTATAAGTTATCAAAAACAAAACAAGAAATAAATTAATCAATATGTAATAAGATCAGTGGTCATTTGTTCAAACTAAATTCATGAAGTCTGAGCAACATTTTTTGCTATTTAATAACCGATTCAAATTTGATACGATTATAAAATATTAGGTGTTAGCAGAATATTTCGGACAACTGGATCTTTAAAACAAATCTATATTTTTCAAATACTATTATACGATTAGTAAGTGTATTCGCCTCCTGTCTGGTCTACAAAGACCCAGAGAGGTCAGAGGTGTCTCTTACCAGTGGCGCTAATTTTTGAGTCCATTTACCACTTATACCTTTATCCATACGCAGTACCAAATTGAACTTCATTTGCAAATTATTTTGGTTTTTTGCCTGTTTATTCTTTGCAAATCAAAATGAAATGAAATAAAACTAAAAAATTTGCTAATAAAGTTCAATTTGAAGCTGCCCACGGACAAGGTATGACAGAAACGAATTCAAAATTAGCGCCACTGGTAAGAGACACCACTGACCTCACTGGGTCTTTGTAAACCAGACAGAAAGCGAATATTACTAATGATATAATGACATTTGAAAAGTATAGATTTGTTTTAAAGATTCAGTTGTCCAGATTATTCTGCTAACATCTAATATTTAAGATTGAAAGGCTTCACGTTTTGAGTTGTGAGTAAATTATATCTAATATAACATTTTAGAATATTGTAAGAAATTAGGTAATTATGTTTCTCACAAAAACCATAAGTGAAATCATATTTTTTAGCATTACATAACATTATTAAAAGATAAAAGTAATTTGACATTGCAATTGCTCGCCAATTATTTAATAAAATCAATATTAATGTTTAAATGACAATTGTGATCATTATGATCATTGTGATTCTCGCGACTATCAAATTAGGACTCATTCTCTCTTAAGTAAACTCATTATAAAAACAATAGTGCGTTAAAAAATGTCAGATTTGAACACATAAGACAAGAGTAAAAAGATTTTACAAAATAAATTGTCGACACCCTCTCGTTTAACTTTTATGGTATTAAAAATGAAAATTCATTTATTTTCTCCTCAATGTGTGCAACCAAACAAATTAAAACACGTTCTTAAGCAAATATCTGCCCTAAAAAATACAAAATGAACACAATTGATAACCTATGTGAACGACTTATACTTTTAAGAAAAAAAAAATCAGTTATAACTTGCAAAATGACAACTTTCAAGATCTTATAAGGAATTTGTGCTTAAAATTAATTTTGGTTATTTTGTCTAACATTCGAGTCAAACTTGAATTGTTTGAAAATATAGCAAAACTTCGAAACTTCAAAGTCTATTTAAAGACATTGGAATCATTGCAGTAGTCATCTATTATTTATTACTACTATTAGTGGAAAGTGTGTCATAAGAGATAACACTTTTTGGGCTAAGTCAGTGCAATTAAACTCAAACTTTTGTTCAGTAACGCATAGATTGACAACTCATCAAAATTATTCAAATCTATCAATAAAGTTATGCTCAAAAGTTGCCGACATCGATAAGTTTTGAAAAAGTGGACTCATTTTATAGTTGTTTTTATCACGATTCGGATCTATTTTCTGACAGAAAAGACAACTGTATATTAACAAAAATAATTGCGTTCACTTAAAATATGATTTGTGTAAATCAAGTCTTAAGTCTTAACAATTCATAAAATAAAATTGTATTCGAGTAAATATTTATAGTTTAGCTTTATAAAAACTGGCGATTAGCTCGAATGACATTGACTTAAAAATAATGAAAAAATCGTATTTATTTGGAATATTTGATCAGTGTTAGGTTAAATCCAAATAAACGTTAATTGCCATAATATTCATATGAAAGTTAGTGTGACTGAAAAGTAGCTTCTATTCATTTGATACTTCAAACTTAAATCTATGAACAAATATAGTATTTTATCGGAGGAGCAGATAAAAATGAATAACAAGTACAACTTGAATGTGATAGTACTTACCGGAAACATTGTTGATTAAAAGTGAACAGACAAATGTAATTATAAATAAGTGATTCAATAAATAATGACTTAAATTTTTGAATGATATCGTCCTAGCCTTCATAACATTATCACTTAACATATCTATAAGATTTAAATTTATCCAACTTCTTATCATTTTATTCTTATTGATAACAGACAAATGTTATCGACCACTATTAATAATGTCCCGATATATTTGAGATTAAACCGAAAATGTTCACTTCTAGTTACTTTAGATTTGAGAACACAAATGGATTACAAACTGAACACAATTTTTCAAGATAAAAGACCTTTGAACAAATGAAAAAACTTTAAGTAGTCTTAAGGGAGATTTACTTTAATTATTAATTGATATGAAATTGAGTACACGTTTAAAAATTAAGACTTAAAATACCAATTGATCTAAGCGTTCAGTTTGACTAACATGCAATGGTTTAACTATATGTAAGCTTAAATCTGATTGGATTACGAATCGAGTCAATGAGTGAGAGCTCAATGTACTAAAAACTCAAAATTACGACTCGAGAAAAAATGCTTCGCGTACCAAAAGCCGGTAAGGCCTGTGGCGTGACTGTAGGGAAAAGCACACAAATTGAGCCCCCTTTCAATCCTATTTCTGTGACTGGTTTTCTATGCAATAACCTGAAACATTACGTTTGGTGGAAGGTTGCCATAGAGAAGTGGTGTGATGTGAATATGATGTTGCACTTGCTCCAACAAACATTACACATAGCATACAGCACAGTTCAGTTATAATGTACAACAT
The DNA here is from genome assembly GCA_018873245.2 of Archegozetes longisetosus. Lineage (NCBI taxonomy): Eukaryota > Metazoa > Arthropoda > Arachnida > Sarcoptiformes > Trhypochthoniidae > Archegozetes > Archegozetes longisetosus. The sequence goes on from JAEMBT020000007.1 coordinate 12,136,968, forward strand.
TTTTACAAAACTTTATTAAGACAGCACGGATTTCATAAATTACTCTTACATTTATTCTTTGTCATTATTTTTTTCCAGGATATGACTATCTTTCAATTATACAGACTCTTTGCTTAAATTTATGTATTTCTATTAACTGACACCTTCTTGATATTAATTCTGTAAACGGCATCTGATATTACATCATTCGGGCAATTAGGCTGTTTTGATACTACGCTCCGCTTCGATCAACACAAATCCAAGGACAGAAAAGTACTAGATTCCAACCGCTGTAAACTGCTTCTATTTTTGGTCTATCAGAGTTTAGTGTTTGTAATAAAGGCCTACTCGTTTGAATTTTGTGATGTAGATACCGCATTCATCTCTGATTACAAACTCTGATAAATGATTGGTCAAACCTGAAGGGAGTGACTTTTGTAAACGTAGTTTTTGGGGTTAACACGTCAGCGAACTTTAAATACTGGCTACGTATAAACGCTATGCAGCTAACGCAATGCTTTCTCCAGAAAAGAGTCGCAAATTTGCAATATTTCATAGAATTGAAATTAAGTAAATTAAGTTATTTACAAATGATTAAGCTGAACGAAGTACTTTTATTGATTTAGTTTACTTAGAAGATAAAGAATATACAGCAACTTTTAGTTAATATATAGTTGACCACTACTCATATATGACAGACCGGTTAGATGTGATCTGGTTGTCACGTGGTTTTGCACACTTTTCTTGTAATTAAGAATAAGACAATCTCACCACATATTTGCGCATTACTTGTCAATGGTTGCATTGAATAAAGGACATTTTTCTTGTTTAGATTCTCCCTAAATACATTCGCACTTAGAAAAGAAGCTCTAATACATTATTTAATACGGTACTGACCGCATAAATTAGCGATAAATAAAACCGAATGCTCTTAAAGCTTTGTCTTTAAGCCATAAATTGTATTAGTTTAATTACTTTATTAGTTTGTATTTGTGTCTTGTTTAATTCGTAACTTTTCCTAGTATTTGACGATTACTCTGATTACTCGAAAAGTGTGTTTTTCCTTCAATTGGAAAATGAAAGATTGAATTTTGAGTAAGATTCTTGTAAGAAGTTTGAACCAATTTGTTTGATAGATTAAAACTACATGATGTAAAGAAAAAGAAAAGCCAAACTTTTTCCAGTGGGGAAGTCCTTCAGTGAATAACTTGACGCAAATTTGACGTCAAATCTTGTTTTCGTCTATTTTGATTACAAAATTATTAAATACTAGTAAACACTAGTAAACACAAGAATTAATTTCGAAATATTAACTGATAAGAATTTGATGAGAGGACCAAAGCTCTTCACCCCTGATTCAGTGTGCTTCACACCAGAAATCAAGAGTTAAGCATTTAATGAAATGAGTCCTTATATCAATATTTAACTAATAACCTTAAAGAATTTGGTGTCAACACTCTTAATCTGAGTTAAGAGCCCGCGAATTAGTTTTACCCTCGACAGTTCATATTCAACAGTTAGAAGAAATGACTGCCATTCGTGTATTTATAAATTTGAAGTATAATTTCACTTAAATATATTTGAGCCAAGTCAAACAATGAGCTCAAAAGCTTTATATCCGGCAAAAGACGGAAACAACAGATTGCTGCACTTTTCAATGCTATTGTAAATAATTTTGACACAGTAATGCTTTTTTCGACCCCTGTATTATGAATAAACTTTTCAGATTGCACTCAAAATATTTCAACTAAAATTTCTCGAGTATTTAAATCTCGACAATAATTATTACCGAAAACTATATTTTGCAATTCTTACAAAACGATCTAATCTTTTCGCAAAAGCTAAGTTGTTTATAACCAGAATTTTAGAATATTTTGATTATTCATAAAGATTAAATGCGATAAAGGTACTTATAAACTTTGACGAATTAATTAATAAAGCATTGCAAAGATATTTAATCTTTTTCATACTTCGAACGAAAATGGGCGTTTGAAGAATTTATCAAATGCCAAAAGTCGCTTTACTATTATCTCTTGATTATCTTAAGTCAACAATTTTTTTGCTCAACATTTTCAGGAACTATTGGCCCAAAATTTAGACTCATAAAAATCTCTTATGTATCTCTAAATAAACTATCTCATGTGTTGAATTTGATGCTGAATCAATGATAATTTTATTTTTGGCTTCAACACTTCTATTTTTATCCCCTTAGCAAAGGCCTCCAAACTAGAATCTCAAATTCGAGTAGAATATTATCTGATCATTCTTAATGTTTTACGTCATAGATTGTCGTCATATCATGAATTTAGTCTCAATTTTCATTCTTAATTGATATACAACTAGCTTAATTTAATTTTGAGAAGTTTGATCTAGAATAATTTAATCCTATTGAACTTCTTCAATAAAAAATAATAAAATTAAAGTCTATGGTTCAAGTTATATCACTAAAATTTTGTGAAATGAACTTGTTATAGCAGGTCGAAATGCATCCGAAAAATGATTAAATTTCAATCTTGTTTGATCCATTCATAAGATCAAAAGTTGAAAATATCAATCAATTTGTCATGAATGTTGAAGTTCAAGACTGAAAACATCTTAAAAGTATTTGCCTTCCTCTATTTATGATCTGTGACGGCACTTCGAAATGACCAATTTGATAATGGTTAATTTTAGGATAGCTAGCCCCTATTTTAATTCAAGAGAACTGTTTATCGCAATAATTATGCCATTTTTCAATTTTAGAATAAATTGTAAAAAGACTTTTGATTGATAATTTTGAATATTTGAACGAACAAAACATTGTTAAGAATAATTTAAAAACTGCTTTTGTAAAGACAAGTCTGAACGAAATTTTACAAAATAGTGAAACATTTCATTAGGACTGATGCATGTACAGATAAAGACTGAAATTTACCAAGGGTTTTACTTGTCACTAGTAAAAACCACTCTATGTAAACACTCTATGTAACCACTCTAGTAAAAGCCTGAACTCAATGAAATAAAAGTTTATTACTTGAGTATTAATGTTTGAAGACGAAAATCTAAGAAAACTTGAGGTGCCAATTAGAGCTCGAACATGTAAACCCTAAACCCGTTGAAGACTCGTAAAAGCCCAAATCCGTACAGTTGGATTTTAAAATTCTTCCTCCAAAAACCCTTATATTAGGAAGTTGTAGATTTCTCTTAGAAATTAAAACGTTCAATTCATGTGTAGGGATTTTTGAAGGAAAATTTTTAAAATCCAACTGTACGGGTTTGGGTTTTTTACGAATCTTCAACGGGTTTAGGGTTTACATGTTCGATTTCTAGTGCCAATCTATGCTTATTAATAAACATAATTTTAGTTATATTGCGATCATTTTGATATCAGATTTCATAGAAATTACCCTTTGAAACAAAAAATTCTTCGTTTCAAACTTTATATGTTTTATCTGTCATTTATGAAGTTTTGAAATTATGAGTATTTTGCTTAAAGAGTTAGCTCCTCATCCGTTAGGAAATTTCGATGACTAACTGTACTTTACTGATAAAATGAGATTAACGTCAATGATGAAGCTTAGAAAAGCTTTTACTGTTTGACTATTGCACTTCACTATGTCACCTCATACTGTGGGGTGACAACTCGTAACCCAGCGACTTTAAAGGGGCATAACTTTTTTATTACTAAAGATATTTTACTGAAAAGTATATCAAATTAAAGGGAAAGAATTGTATTTTTATAATCAAGAAACTGGCCCTTATTTTCATTAAAATTCACTATTTCAAGAGTTGCAAAGACACTCAAGGTGTAAAGACACGTTTTAATAACTCTCACTGTTGCCAATTCGACAATCAATTCATTGGTGCCTGTGGTCCACATCCCTGGTCAGCTCGTTCTTCAGATATTACTAATTGTGGCCTTTTTCGTGTGTATATTTCAAAAATAGAGTTTATGCAATTGAGATCAGAGACATCGAACACTTAAAACAATGCATTAGAAGAGAAATTAGTCAAATCAAAAATAATAGAAAGTTATTAAAACGTATCTATTAGTCTTTGCACTCTGTACATTTAGTGTATCGATTCTAATAGAAAAGAGGTGACAGAAAACAGGATTTGGCCAATATGATTATTTCGAAGTGCTGCCAAAGCGGGTACAGGAATCATGAATAGAGGAATGCAAATTCTTTTTAGTTACAGCATAACAAAGTAATCAAATTACTAGTAGTACTAAATATCTATTAGATTTATCTTTTACAATGCAAATCCAACAAACAAAATCTAATGATAACATGTATGGCGTGACATACATTGGAAATCCGTCTCCTATATGTGTCTCCTACTAATTGGTGCCCTATTAGATGTAAAGATGATTGCAATGTAATGCAATGCATTTCCAGGAATTAGATTCAACTTGAAATTCCTGTTAAATAGTGGTAGATATTTACGAATAAGTTTGATTAAGATTAAGATAATTTGAGATAATGGTTTATAATGAAAGTAGACGATAAACCTAACTTTTTCAAAGTATTTCATATGATTAATAGTAGAGCGTGGTATTTTCGAGAAATGAGCTTCTCGAGTCTCGAACAAACTTTGGTCCCGAGGCTCGAGAATTCTCGGATTCTATATAATATGGGGAAAAGTTTGATCACCAATTATTTACTTGCACTTAAATTCAATACAATACATTAAATTGGAATGACCGTTCAATAACTAAAAGCTTTTAACTTAATTTCAAATTTATCTAACAAATCTATTTCGATTAAAACGATCCTTTCGCGAATCAACTTTGTGATAAAACACATTTTTAAGCATTTATAAACCTTTAAACTTAGAATTATTCATCAAGTATTCATTGGTTAATCAAGTTATACAATATTTTTCTTCGATCAACGTTAAACAAAAACTTTTGGAAATTAAGGGTTAATTATTGGTATTAAATCAATAAAAAATGTTTTTCGAGACTCGTTCGAGTCTCGAAATACCCCTCGATCGTGACTCGAGAAGTCATACCATGCTCTAATTAATAGCTAGAGAATTTGAATCAATCTGAATCAATTAAACAGATATCAATTGGAAGCAGGTATTCTGTTGAGAAATTTTATTTCATATTCAAACGGTTTAATCAATTGAAAAGTTTGAAAGTTTCAGAAAAGAATCATCATATAAATAATATGAAGAAGACATGTCATCTCAGATACGCATTGAGTGTTTTGAAATTCATTTTCAATAAACCTATTGTCTACACTGATAATAATTTGATCTGAACAAATGAAGTGAAGCAACCTTACAGATAGAGTTACGGACAAATGCCAACTTAAAGCTAGTGTTCGTTTTACAAATATAAACTTAAATTGAATTCTGCCACTTCCTAACCTTACCAAAACAATCTTGGTTTAAATATATACAACGAGACACTAATTGCACCACTAATGAGTCAATTAAAGAATATTTTAAGATAATTAAGAACCGTGTTAATATCAAATAAAACCTATTATTCATATGTTTGCTTAGTGATAAAACCTGACACATGCTAATTTATCATAAGATTGCTTCTAAAGTGTTTCATTATCGAAAGTGGCAGTTATAAAAAAGTCACTGAAAACATGAGACCACATTGAAAATAAATCAATTAATAAATATTTGCATTAATATATTTGAACACCATTACAAATTAATTGATTAAATAAATCAAACTAAATTGAAGAATAGCTGAAAAGTCTTACAAAAATTGCTTTGCAAATTTTAAAAATTTTCTCGTCTTATCGAGTAAAATATTAGGAAAAATGTGTAAAAACTATCCAAATAGGAATATTCTTCTGGTGCCATTAGAATCTCGCGTTGCATTCGATTTATGGGACTGAAAGGGTCTCGAAATGCTTAAAGAATTTTTCATACCATTACTTTGATTAATATTGAGCTTTCCGAAATTGTTTTGATGTAACTTGAAATCTTGACTCACCAAAGATTCGTGTTCACCACCTGTGCAAAATTAAAATCAGTTCAATAATAGGATAAACATGTAAATAATTATCTGAGCTGACAATTTAAAGTTTAACTCTTACTATCAACAGCAACCTCGTGAGTAGGAACAAGAGGTACGACTGGTGTCACTCCATTGGGAGGACACGGACAACAAAAGCACGGCTTTCGAAACAATGATAGCCAAAGGTTTTTACCACAAGCTTCTCCTCTAACTATGATAGCACCCAAAATATATACATATAAAATAGAGAGTATTCCCATTTTTCAAGATAGGTTGCTTCAATTTAGTTTTCAACTACTTATATATGTTTGCAGACAAAGAAATTGTTTTTTTTTCTATATCAGTTATGTCCTAATTTGAATAAATAAATGAATACGAAAAGCTAATAAATTTGATTATTACACATTCATTTGTTACTTTATTTATTCTGAGTACATACAAAAGTTTAATTGAAAGTCGAAAGAATACTAACAATAAGCCATAAATCATTATAACAATCATGAAAACATAGAGTCATTCAAAAATGATAAAGGATCGACAATAGTTTATTTGATGCCATAACCAATGTTTCAATAAAACTAGTTTGAATATTTAAAAAAAAGAATCAGTTATTTCCGTATTACCATAGCTTTGCGATCAAACCTTTGATAAAAGTTAAGCCTCTTTGGGTTCCAGGCTATTGAGTTCGGTTAGAGTTTGATTTTTGACTTCGCATTTATTCCAAGAGAGTGTCACTAAATTGCAAATAGCATTTATACTTCTCATCTCTTCTTCAAACTTATCCATCGAATCTAATCCACAATTTGCTATAAGCAATGGAAATATGCATTCCTGGTATTTACGAACATTACAGCAAACATTAAGACCGAAATCTTCGTTATAGGTGATTGATTTTCCCAATGGTTCAAAACAAGCTGAAACTTTTTTGGCATCTCTTGTTAGCAGTTTGATGCACGTCAGATCAATACAACCCTCTATGAATACATTCGAGGGTATTATTTGTGCACTAATGCTTTGCACCAAGATCAACAAAAAACATAAGTTCGAGAAACAAATCATCCTTTGATGGCTTAATCTTAGCTCAATCTCATACAATAATCGTAAAAATGAACATAAACATAGCTTATATTTATTTAATTTCATGGTCTGCTGATCAACAGCTTAGCAGTTAGACTTCATTACGACTTCAATGATATACTGACCAATTATTTCCAATTTCATAAGGTATCGAAAAGATTTCAAAAGATCACTAGAATAAGAGAAAAGACCTCTAAAAGAGTAATTATTTATATAGAAACAATATTCTTAGTTGTTTATTCATATCTATTGAGTTATTTTTATAAATAGTGGAAATTAAATACTTATTTAAGTGTTGTGTCTATTGTTTAAGAACGTTGTGAATACATCTAGACTTTCGTTAATATTTATCCAGTTCATGCAATTATGAATATGACTTGATTGACATTGAAGCATCTTCAATATCCTTGTCTATGAACAATGAATCATTATCTCACATTTTAATTAAGTCTATGCCTTTGTGTTTATATAAACTAATTTGCATATTTTCTGTCTTACTTTAGTATTCTATTTGAAAAGTTTCAACTTTTCAAATTTACAGTTTCGTTTTCATTTTATGGTCTTGTGATCATTCAATTTCTTACTAGAGTTTATAGTACTGGCTTGCTTTTTACATTTATCATTTATAAACTTATATTGCTATGTTGTGCAAGCTTAATAGTTTGCCTAATAACATATGTATACAGCTTATAATATATTCTATATTATAATTTCTATATGTTTCTGTGCGATTGTTTGTCTGAAACCCAAAAACCTCGATCTGTGGTAATCGAACGAACGAAAAAGTGGTATCGTTAGAACCAGCCTAGTCTGCAAGCATCAATAGAGTATAATGGTTAACGGAAAGTAGCAACTTTGGCGACTAAGACCTTACTTCCCGCTCGTTAAGACTAGTTATTTGCTAATTTAATACATTTAACTTGTATTTTAATACCAGCTACCTTTTATGGCTAAATTCAATTTCCAATGTATGCATTGCTATTTCCAGTGGCAATTGCTAAAGTAGCTCTATTAGAAAAGTTATGAACAGTTATCACATTGCTATTTACATTCATAAGTCTATTTTGATTTGCTACATTGATATGCATTATAAATATTTTGTTTGTATTAAATACTCGGTCATATTGTGTTGTATTTAGTTCTGTGATTAAAATGAAAGGCATAACTGAATTGATATCTAATAATGCTCGCACTATAAGGTCTCAACGAGTCATAAGTAACCAAAATTAGGAGAATAATCGCATATCAGATGAATAGTGGTTTAATTTTTCAAAAATGAAAAAATACTTATGACCATGTCTCACAAAACAATTAATAGATGATTAGCATATTCTGATTTAGATTAAACTCATAATTATTGTTTTTAAACTTTGTACTCTTTGAATAATCTTTTAAATTGGAAATGGTAATGCAGTAACTGTAGTTTTTCTGGTAGCACTACTTAAGTACTGTCCAGTGCAAATAGCAGTGCATACGTTGTAAATATAACTGAATTTAGCTGTTATTCATATATCATACACCCTGAATAAATAATTTGAAATATCTATATTACATTCGACTTTAGCTCAATTTTTTGTCAAGCGGATCATATAAGGAGTATATTTAGATGAAATATCGGGAAAATCTATTCACAAAATGAAAATTGTTGGATCAAACACAATATCTTTTACTCTATTGACCACAATTAAAATAGCTGTATTGTCCAGGTTCTGGCCAAGTCAATTATTTTTCACATTTCAATACATGACTAATCGTCTTAATATTGCATATCATATCATTTGTGTCTATTTTGCAATATTTATTATCCTTGTCGAACAAATAAATGAATTTACCGTCCATTGTGTTCATGTCGTCGCTTCTATTGTATTGCTTATCGTTTTGCCGCCGATTTTGCTATTATTTATAAAATGCGATTTATTATCATTAGTCACAACAGCGTCTCGAAAGATTAGTGTCGGCGTTAATATTGCCTTCTCACAGGAACCAAACTCGTAAATCGAGTATTTAGAACCAAATAAGAAAAAACAATCGGACTGTCTGATAAGTTTCTAAAATTAAGAACAAACGTTGCATTTAATCGAACCTTTGGCTATTCTTCCCACTCAATTCTATTACTCGCTTTTGTATGACTATCAGCGGTGGCCCTCCACTACTTCTTGTCTTTAACAAAGATTGTTTTGTTAGCAAACTTTCCCTTATTGAAAGTGATGACTGAATCCAAAGGAGTCTCAATTGAAATTCCCCAATAGTTTTGAATAAATTTTGGAGAACTCAAAACACCAAATCGTTTACTGATTTCCCAATAACGTTCGTTACTGAATACAAGCATCTTTCTGTTGGCTAATTGGACGACTTCATCAACTTTATCACAAAGTAATTAGCCTCAAGTTTTGAGGTTTACCGTCAAATTGCTTTCATATTTAAAAGCATTAAACAAACCAATAGTTATAAATAGACTAAATATTTTGCAGACGTTCATCAATTAATTCATTGTTATTTTGAATAAGTATCTATTAAACTGACCAGAATAACAGATTAATAAATTTTCTTCTGAATGATATTATTGTTAAAAATTAGTCTGTTTTCGTGCTAGTGTCTAGATAACTACTCCAAACGTTATATATAGCATCGCTTAAGTATGCTCAATGCTTAAGTATTGTTTGTGAGCATCTTTTCAACAAAACTGAACAATTTTTGGCGTCAATTATAGACAAAATATTGGGTTCATTTTAAAAAAATAAAGAAGAGTAAATGCAAAACTTGAAAGTTTAAGGAGTTGTTCAATAAGTTCGAAAAAATGAAACAGTGCTGCAATAATCTGAGGAGAATAAGCCAACTAAACTCGAATTTACTGTTCAAAACATAAAAAACAGAAATATTGAAATTGTTTTAATTAAACTTAACTAAAAATAACGTTTGTCTTTAAATGCTTCTATCAAATGAATGAACTTTAATTGCAGTTTCCGTTTCACTTATAATAGTGATATTTTGATGATTTGACTGCATTTTGGGGCCTTCTCCAAACTGAACAATTGATTCATAATCGAAATTAAAATGATATCGATTTCAACAATAAAAACTTTAGTATCAAAAAAGGTTTCTTTATGTACACTATTTATGTGGCTTTATTATCCTTGATTGGCGTCTGAAGTGGATATCTCAGACATTGTTTATTATATCAAAACTTTCGCAATCACTTTAACTGATTTTTGGCTAGATTCATTGCGCTAATCTCTAAAAGTTCTTATTATCCCGATTTCCGACTGCATTTGATCAATTATTTGCAGCAACTCTTGCATCCATTTATTGGTATGAGCCCAAAAGCGAGAAAATAAGTCAGCTTTACTAAATAGAGATATTTTTGCATCAAAATTATATTTGCACTTGTTTTACTGTAAATTTGCCACTTTCTATTTAAATATTTTTAACAGCGGCAAATGTAACGCAAAACATACAATGAGGAAAATCAATTGAAACAATCAAATTTATGGAAAAGCACTTTATTCTTGTAGTCATTATTTTTTATATAGATAAATACAATAATTTATTTGTCTGAAGTTTGAGTACTCGAAAGTTTTAAAACTGCAAATATTAAAGATTTAGTGAATTGGATAAAAACGAAATTTAATTAGCGATCAAATTGAACAAAATTTTGTTCATATATTGTTTTTTCTAATGGTAAACATTAAGCGCTTAAAAGTTTAGGCTATGTATCTCGTGATATCGTTACGAAAATGATATAAAAATATACTTTTATGAATGAATGAAGTTTGATGTTTTCTAGAGATTGCTATCGTATAAATTTGAACTTTGATTCAATTGTTATTAATCAAAAATTGTTGTAAAAAATAATCTATCGAGTCTGTGTAGTTTTGAAGCTGGCTTTGAAAATTCTCGATCTTTTGTTAATATAAATAACCAAATGATATATAAATATAAATACTCCCTATAATGATAAGATTTGATAAAATTATAAGAGTCTAGTAACCAAGCTTTTGAATCAATTGAAATAAGTGATTCTACTCATCGAACCAATCAATTATTTCATAATATTAAAAGTACTATAACTTACTTGTGATCCGTTTAATATAATAAAAACATAGGAAAAGTATGAAAAATAAGGTCCAAATTGTTGGATGTAAAGCACAAATAAAGACCAAGTTATTCCAAGATTGAATAAAAGTGAAGTGACACCAAATATTTGTTTAATTGTCAATTTGTGTTTAACGACTTTATCTTTACTGCGATTAGATTCTGTGATTTTTTTCAACAAAAAGTACATTAACACCGTATTGATCAATATTGCAGTTAAAGCCGGACCTGGAATCATTTCATTTGTCATTAGACATAATTTTGAACCAATCATTTTATTTTGTTCAATGGTGTGATTAATGGAGAAAATCTAATTTTTATTTACCGACTAATACCCAAACGTGACCGGGATACTTATGAGAAGAAATCCAACAGCTACGCATCAAATTTTTAGAACATTATCATTATTAGTGATGTGAAACAATTATATTTGGGAGACTCACAAGTATTCTCCAATAAGTGCATCGAAAAAGATATTCTCACGCAACCAAATAATAAAAAGTGCAGTAAAAAGTATGAAAATCGGTACTCCATATCCAAAAGCAAAATGCAAAGTTTGTTGCGAAGTAGAAGCAAATACGTAGAAAGTCATCCTATATAAATGATATCCTTCCAAAAGCATCCACGAAAATGAAGCCAATAACGAGTACAATAATAATCCTGACAACGTTTGACACAACCACTAGAATTAATCAAAACTTTAATATTTGTTATCCTTTTACTTGATGTTTATTGAAATGTTCACACCTTGATATCGATTCTATCCATACCGAAAATGATTAGAATGTCAGCAATCAATAAACATATGCATAAATTAATTGTAATCATGTTTCTTGTCTTTAACAGTTTATCTGTAATCGTATTTCTTCTACTTTTTCTTGATGTGAGCAAAAGCCCAATTGTAAGAATGAGGCAAATGATTGAAAGACCGCAACAAATATCAGTGAGAATTGATTTGAAGCTATCATTCTTTTCTCTTCCACTTACATCCATTATTGCAGCAAAATTTGTTAAGTGATTGCATTTGCAAATAGAAAAATCACGATTTGATTCATCAAGGACTATTTGGCATCCATCTGATGACCACTTCATAGATTGGAAGTCCCAAAAAACACATATCACTTTATCGCCGAATTGTAATTGGTTGTAGTGCTCCAAACTTTTCATTTAGGAAATAATATTAAACGGTTTTCATTTTGTACCTCAATTATAATGCATAAGACGCTAACAAATTTCTAATAGTTCTATATTTTACTCAAATATCACTTGTATAAGCTAAAAAATGGTCATCAAATTAATATTAATCTCGAACTTAGTAGGTTCTGTCTCCGTTAGCATTTCAAAGATAACTTATAATGCATACAACCGTCGACTCTTGACTAGTGTAATAGATTTAAACTAGATTATTCAGAACGAACAGACTAACCTGATTATGACATAGTTTCCATCATTGATTGGATTTGTTTGGCTACTATTTGCTAAACCAAAAGCAAGTATTCTTGTATTAGTTTGCTGCTGATCACTAATTCCTGGCAATAAATATCTATCCAAGCGGTTGATCAGAGCACCATATGCAGAATTATTGCATTCATTCAATTCACTCCAATTAATTTCTTTAGGTATAAGTATTGAAGAACTATTGGCTTTAAAGGTAAGTTCTTGACTGAAATTCGTGTGATACGAATTGAAAATCATATTTGTATTAATGATTTCATTCCAATCATTGGAATTGTTTTGGTTACAGCTCAGAGTGAAAGAAGTGTATTGTATTTGGAGCAGTATTTGCGATGCCATTTCTGTTTTATCAATATCTGTTGAATTAGTCCAAGCATTGCTTCGATCGATTAAATTACTGAATGCTTGTAAAAAATTTGTGGTCAAATTGAGCGCTTTTTCAAAATCAATTAGCGATATTTGTGAGTCTACCAAATTCTGTAAATTTTTTAACGAATCAATTATTTCTTTCAATTTTTCACCAGTTGTGACCAAGTCATCTCTTCCGGTCATTTCAACGATTTCCTCGAGACTTTCAGTAATATTAGAAATAATATCAGGATAACTTTGGACATAATTCAAATCCCAAAATTTTGTTTTATTAGCACAAACTGCATCTAACAATCGATCTTTTAATTTTTTCTCTCTTAATAACCAATTGAATGGAATGATATCATCACAATTGAGTGGATTGTCATCAAAATATATCGAATTATTCGGATTTGATTTGAAGAAAGCGTCAAAAACTCTTTCTTCTATATATCGAATGTTGTTTTGCCCTAATTTTTAATATTATTTAATACTTAAAATTAAATCATTTTTTGAAGCATGCATACCCAATAAAACCTTAAGCGGTCGTTTAGAGTTACCGAAAGTTGCATCTGCAAAACAACTTTCATTCAGTGATGTGCCACGCATATCAATGATTACAACTGAACTGTTTGATCCAACAAAATCAAAGGCATTAGTACTTATGTACTCAATAGTCATGTACTTGAATACAATTGAAGACAAGTTAGGGATGTTATAAAAGGCGTAATTTCCAATACGAGATATAGTGTAGTAACCGTAGAACTCAATATTATTCAAATTTTGTTGTATACCATTTATTGGCCGAAAAGCACGGTCTGGAATCTCGTGCTTTCCATAAGTTTCTAGGCTAATGTATATCATATTGACATTGACTAAAGAACTGAGAGCTGCATATAAGTCATATCTTGGTGGATTATTACGCAATTTGGACACAAAATTTTGCCAGTTCTGGTATACTTTTGTGACAAGCTTGGTGCTATCAAATGAGTTTGAGTGTACTTTTTCTAAATTTGTGGCATTTTTGATGATTATTTGATCGAATTCGATATCATGGAACATATTTCTTGGTAACTCTTTGATCGGTGCGTTTAATAAAAACATTTTAAAATGTTTCTGACCTTCAGGCAAATTATTACTAATATTTATTAGTTCCTGCTTTATGTTTTTGGCATCCTCGGTACAATTAATGTAATTTGGCAAGCAAACAAGACAACCAGTAGTTATTTCATTGTCCGTAGCTGTCGTGTTCGGCCAAATGACTGCTAGATATAAAATGACTCCTGTTTCCAAAATAATCAGTAATCTTAGACTTAAATTATTATATTATGGTAACAATAAGCAAAAATAATTGTTGGTGTCACTAATATAAAAGCATATTTGCAATATATTTTTAATGAAAAATTGTGCAAAAATTTAGTCACCATTTTTCATTATTCTCTTTTACTTGACTTGAATTTAATCTATTAGTAAACAATTGAATTTGTCAGTACTAAATTTTGATGATCACTCCAACAAAATCTAGTATTTTCGTTGATACAACTAAAAGTTGCATCAAAAATTTTAAAATTTAAATCAAGACTTACCAAATTTGTGCATTTTTCAGACGCGGTAAAATCAAGTGATTCACGCGATTAGTTTATACTGAGATAAAACGAGTTTTTTGCTCAGTTTATATATTATGTGTGGCTGAAACTGCAATTATTTTCATGCATAATTACTATGAGTTGTGATGTCTTTAACTTCCAAACTTAATGACTTAGTTATCAATACACCCAAAGTCGAGGCTGTGGAAAGATATTCAAACTGGTTGTGAGTCGAAAATTAATATTTTTTATGATTTCTTATCAGAATGCTTATTATAAACTGAAATAATTGTTTTATTGTTTCGTTACTAGAGTAGGGCAGAGCTAATCTTACATCAATTGAAGTTATTTGGCTTTTTATTTTTAAATTTGGTTTCAAGAAAATTTAGAATTGTTTGATTGCCAATAAGATTTCGAAGGCATGAGCAAATTGGATGAAAATCACGCAACAGCTCAAGAATTAACGTGCAATCAAAACTACAAAAATTTGAGTTATTATCTTGAACACTTCTATCGAATCGAACTTTTAGTTTGCTGAGATACAAATTTTTACTAACAAGTCAAGTAATGCAGACTAGAACTAATCTGTGGTTCGAGTTTTTTCAGAGAAGTTGTTCTGGATACCACTATTTCACACTATCCAGACCATTTGTAAATAAAAACTATTAAATTTCAATTCAATTTAAATTTTAAGAATTGTTGTTCATTCATGTTCCACTATATTTTAGCCCAGTTCTTCACTTTAAGGTCATGATATTACATCTTCGAATAAAGTGTTGAGGTTTTCAAGATAGTATATTATATATCAGTTCGACTTTAATTTTTTCTTTTATAAAGTTTTTATAATTCAATGTTAATGTGAAAGAAAATTCTTAATTTCTTAAAAATAAGGTTTAAATACAATGTTGAGATCCTATATGATGTATATTGGTTCAAAATCCACAGATACATAACAAAATGGAATTTATTCCCGAATCGATACCGAATGTAACAGTATAAAATGCAGAATTCAATTGTGATTTGGGCCATGATTTTGATCAATTAAATACGAAAGATATATATTAATAGCATCTTAATCTACTTAATACTCAAATTATTCGAGTAAGCAAGTAATAACGAATAGTATTTACTGTACATTAAGTTTGCGTAAGTACTCCCTCTATAAGCTTATGATTAGAGCAGTGAAAATATGCATTTATTCACAAATTATGTATCAGATGTTTAAAGTTTACTTCTCCTTTAAATTTATTCTTTTTTATGTCAGTGCCTTTAAATCTTATATCAAATATTTGAACACATGATTATTCAATGATTGACGTAATTTTTATATATCATTCTATGAATTATTCTTTTTGTTTACTACAGTTTATTATGACAGTATACGCGAAAAACAACCAAATGTCTCATATATCACACAATTTGTGAATTAATGCATAACTTTCATTGCTCTACATATAATGTGATCGAATATAAAAATTTATTAAAATGAAACCTGTTCGCTAATATAAATAAACATGAAAGTTGTAAATTTTATTATTTAAATTACATTCTTATCACTAAAAGAATACTTAAAAGATAGAGATTTGAGAGATATTTAATGAAGTCATACATTTTGCACTGAAGGAAGAATCCTGTTCCAGAATAGAGTCATTTTTTATTGTTTGATAAGTTTGATCGGCATAATAATAATAATAATAACAATAATAATTTTTGTTTTAATAATTTTAATGAAAGTACGTATATCTATAAGGATATGGCCTGAGTTGATGTATTAGTTTCTCAAATATATATACTCAAAGTATATAGTATATCACTCTAAGTATATAGTACGAGGAACAACTAATTTTAATAATTTTAGAAAATCAACACAGGGAGTCAATCTCTATAATTTGGTAATAAAATTGAATTAATCAATTTTATTTGCCGTTATTTCGTACTATAAATCGAATTTTATTGACCAGCGATCGTTTTCTCATAAGTATGCATTTGATACAACGAACTGTTGATTATTATTGTAATTTTGCTAGTTGCGCTCAAATGCTCGAAGTGCACATCTCACCAAATCATCTTTAGCATTTTTGACTGCATCGCCCACAACCTTTAGTTCTCTTATTGCTTTTGAATTTAAATCAGCTTTTGTCTGGTTGAAACAACCAGAATTTTGTTTTTCAAATGAATTGCTTCGAACTAGTCCAATAACTGTTTCTACCAAACTGTGCGTAACAGTTGCTAAATGTCTAGCAGAAGTAACGAGCTCACCAAAACATTGACCAGTAACTGATTGCTTTTTGTCTATATTGTGGCCAATGGCTGACTCGTGTTGTGCGACAGAAATGAATTTAACCAAAGCAAGTGATGACGCAGTTATAGCTTTAGCCGCCTCCAAAATCATTCTATCAAAGCTAATCTCTTCGTACTCCAGCTTGATTCTGAGATCTGGCCCTTGAGAACAGACTGATTTTTTATTTTTGATGCAACTATCTTTATCTAATGTTTGATTTGCATCAGTTACATTTTGTTCGATAAAATGGTCATTATCTGAGTAATCGATAAGTTTGACAGAGCTCACTATTTCTGCCACACACGCGTAGATAATTCTTGATCGAACTAACAATTGATGTTTGATATCAATTCTTTCTGACGACTGTTCTATAGTTTGAAGTAATAGTTGCAAAATATGCTTATAGTGATTTGCACAACTTTTTGCTGTTTCGAACAAGCTATTTTTAATATGTTGTGATTCATATTTATAGGCTTTAATAGTATTCAACAGATCGGAAATGGCCTTTCTTCCCATGTTAGCGGTAACGATAACATCGAATTGCTTACCAGTACTGCACGCATCGAGTGCTCTATCAGTAGCCAAAGTAACCGGAACAGTAACTTGGAAGAAGTCTTTGATTTCCTCAACCGAATAGATCGAAGTCTTTTGATCTGAATTAAATGACATCAGCTGTTGATCGATAGCTTCGATTGCAGTTTTGAGAGCTTTTTCGCCCATTTCTTGTTTATCGGAAATGATTTTGTCTGTTTCGAGCAATGAGGCCACTTTGGAAAACACGAATCTGATCTTTTCTTTGACACATTTCATGGCTGGATCGTTACTACTTTTTCCAAATGCTGAATTTGTTGCTCGAATCAGTTCCTCCAAGGCAATCGTTACATCTTTAGCAGCATCCAATAGTAGAGTTTGTGCCTCAGAATCAGTGAAACCTAAAGAACAAGCTCTGAGTTTGACCGATGCGGTCAATTGGGTAATACTTGTCATACAGTTTCGTGTAGAAATCACTAGTTCCTTCTCATTTGACATCAAACCTTTAACCAAAGATTTCGTGTCTTCAACAAGTTTTCTACCAATTTTTAGAATATCATCAGTTTCAACAGTAGCTAACTCACTGTTGACATCCGAATCGTCTAAATCCACAGAAGTGGCTGCTTTTTCCAAGTCTTTTATTGTGCCATTAATTCTTTGAACGTTAATGAAAGATTGAGTTAAAGGACGAGCTGCACCGCTTGAATCTTGTATCTGATCTGAACATAGATTTTGGTCTTCAGTTGATTTGATGAGTTCAGATGTAGTCTCATCTAGTTCTATTACATTTGACGATAATTCTAGTGTCAGTTTATTGAAAGATAAGTTCGATTTTTTCAAAAATTCAATGAATAACTGACTCTTATATGTAATAATACGACTCGATTTGTTGAGATTCAATTCACGAGAGGGACTATTTGCACAAACATTAAGTGACTTTATGATATTCTCTACAATTTGAGTAAATTTTCGTTCTCTTTGTTCGTCATAAGCGTCACAAAGAGTCCACTTTGTTTCTTCGATTAATAAAACTATATTTTCTAAGACGTTTGTTGCATTCTCTATGACTCGAGTTTTCTCATCCCTCTTATCCTGTATCGAAGTATAATTAATGACAGATTTGATAAAACTTGTGGTTGAATTGCATATATCTCTCAAAGAATGAACTGTAAAGTCATAGTTATTGAGAGTTGAAGCAGTCAGCAATTGAAACATTGCAGATCCAACTGAATTACATGTATAACTCAGACGAGAATCACAATATTGCAAATTTTCCAAATAAATCTCTTTAAAGCTGTATCCATTTACTGTTTTTTGACACTCCTCTAGTTCTTTGAGTGAATGTCTGATCAAATCTATAGTTTTGTCGAAATGAACTAAAGAGCTAAATGCTTGCTGCACGTGTGTTATATTTGTTTCTAAGTCGATTACAAATTCACTCAATATTTTCACAGATTCTGACATTTGATTATTAGATGACTTATCGATCAATTCTTGAACCATATACTGAGATACACGGTCCAGACTAAATGTTTGCGAAAGCAATGATTGACAGGCATTTATTAATCGTGACTTTTGACAGGAACTACCAGTTTGTGTTTCTTCAATCAAAAGCTCAATTTGAGAGATTGTGGCACACAATTTCATTAATTCTTCTCCAATCTCTTTTTGATTAGAATTATTATTGAGATCATTGTTAAGATCATACCCGTTTGCGGAGGCAACTGTTTCTTTTGCCATCAATAATAGGTGTCTTATATTATTGTTTAGTCGACAAACTATAGCCTTTTCGATTAAAACATTAGTTGTAATATCTGTTTGGCCTCTAGAATCTTGACCAATCCTATTTAAAGGTATAAGTGGTTTAGAAACTTTTCTATTATCATATTTAGAACTTTCAACAAATGCGACCAATTCAGACAAGGCTTTAACTAATTCCTTGACAGCAGCAGTCACACTATTGGTCGGCTTAGCTAATCGCGAATCTGTTTCTATACTTGTTTTTGTATCGCGAATCAGTTGCTTAACTTGTATGTCAAGAATTTGTTCGATTTCATTGCTTCTCTCTAAATCATGGTCATTATTGTCTGAGGTTTTGGTTACTTTAGGTAAACTCCCATCACTATTGAAAGCTGTTTTCAATTGATCTACATTATCCAGAGCTTGAGGTAAATCTGTCGTTTCAGTTTTGAAATCTGTGATCGAATCTTCATATTCATTAAAACATTGATTGATTTTCTCTATATTTTGGGCTGAAATCATGAAATCCTGGACACATTGATTAGTCGTTTGTTGATTTTTATTATCCAAAACATTGTGAGCAAAAGTTTCGACGCTTGAGACTAACTGTGAAATTGAAGTTTTACGTTCATTTGCACGACAGACCACTTGACTTGTCTTCGAATTACCATCATATGTTGAGTCTAAATGTTCAGCTTTTGATACAAGCTTATGACTTGCATTTTCGACTGATTTCGAAAGCTTTAATAAATTTTGAGAGTCTTCGTTTTCAATTTGATTGACTTCTATGATATTTCTCAATAAAGTATTTGATATTTTGCTTGTTTGATCGTAAACATTCAGTAAGTTTTTCGGCGAAGTTTTTGACCCTGTTTCTGCTGCAATAAATAATTGAGAAAGGGTAACAAATAAGTTTTTGGCCAGATGGATGACAGTCTCCCTTTTTTCAAAATCTTCCATCAGGTCAACAATAACTCTAATCTCTTGTGAGATCGTCGTAATACTAGTTGTAATTATATCTATGGTTGACTTTAATGCTGCGTAATCGAACTCTTCATTGCTAGCGGATGTTATTTTTATGACCCTTTCCGTATTTGCCATTAGGTCCTCAATTAGCTTCGAAACAGTTGTCACTTTCACATAGAACTGGTTCTGTTTCGATGCAGTTTGATTTTCATTTTGAGGCCATTCATATTGATTCGTTGCCTCTAATACTTTGATAGCTTTTTGAACTACATATTCAACAACATTGAAAGTCGCGCGCTGTGGATAAATACAATGCTCTACTACTTGCAAGCATTTATCCTCTTCAACGCCCAAATAATCTTTTGGTTTTTTACGTTTCAAGATGATATCAATATAACCAGAAATAATTTGTGATATTCTTTCGCTTTCGTTTGTTCGAATCGAGTAATAAGAATCAGAATAGTCTCCAAAATCCAAAGTGAGACTGTTCGGAAGCGCTGCCCATCGCTTTAATGAAGTGATTGGCCATCTCTTAATGATTTCTTTTGTTTTAGCGTCCAGTCTGAGAATTCCGTCTTTGCTGACTCCTAGCAGTCGTGGTACCAGTTTTTTCTTTGCCTTCATCTTCTCTTCAACTAAGAAAAAAGTGACGCCATAAGTGTCGAGCGAACGTGCAAGTGATACATATTTAACCTTTGCTGATATTTCATTATCTCCTGAATGCCTTTTGTGCTCGATTAATATTTTTGGTATTACTCCTTTGCTTTTCAAGAAGTCTTTTGGCAAAAATTGTTTCAGGTTTGAAAGTTGACGTCTAACTTTGCTTTCAATATGATCACCCAACTCGATCTGACATTGGATTCCAGCTAATCGACAGCTCATATCCAATGTAACGGGAAGTGTGCCATCAATTATAGCATCTCTTGTTTGAACATAAACCAAATTTAATTGAATCGGATCTCTGGCATCAATGTTTTGATCTGAGAAGAAAAATTTCTTTCTAAATAATAAGGTCTGATTTTCATCTATTCCCTGTTCGTGCAGTGTTTTGTTGTGATCGATCCAATCAAACTGATCATCAGTTTTCAGTTTTTTCTTTAACTGATTCATTTTTGAAACTTTTCCTTTTTGTTCGTCTTTCCTTATGAGAGTTGGACTCTTAGGAGAAGGAGGCGGTAAATTTTGAATTTGCTCAGTTGATTCTCGTACTAATGAATACTCATCCGAGTCTGTAATTCCAATTTTTTGGCAAATGTCTTCAATAAGCTTTGAGACGATTTGACTTTCGTCTACCAAAACTGTTTTGACACTTCCATCCAGTTTTTTCACCCTAAGGGTTCTGATCTTTCTTTTGTATTCGAGTGTATCTCCATCACGTAAAAGATAGTACTCGAGTGATTGTAAAGGATCCAACCAAACACCTCGCTTTGGGTCATCATCCTTCAGATAAAGTCCGAAATCTTCGTCGTTTTCGAGATTAAGTTCAGAATTTTTCTCTTTTATCAGACGAAAAGCACTGCAAACAATAAGTGATGGTTCGAATTGCAATGTCTTTGTCACATGTTTTTCAGGAAAGTTAATTCTGAGAGAAAGCTTTACCATTTTTATGTATTGAGACGATTATATGAATCAATATCTTAACATTGAATTGAGTCGTCATAAAAAAATTAGTTCGAGTTAAGTTATTAATATAATAATTTAGAGGCAACAATAAAAATAAGACTGTTTCTTATAAGTAAGATATTATGGATCAACTACAAAATACTAAATAAGTTGAATATAAACAATAAACTCATCCTCACATTGGTATAAGAATAAGACTTATATACATACTCAGTATAAGAACCGAATAAGTTTTGACATTGAACCCAAACATTTTTGACAACAAATATAAAACTTGGAGAATAAGTGGGTTATTTTTCAGTAAATATTTGTTTTGAACTATATTTTATTATACACATAAATTGACTGCCTATAAAAATCCAGTGATATCTTTGCTCATTTTTACAAGATATCTAATCGTAAAAACTGAATAACTTAATAGTTGTGGAACGAAATGGCATTACGTGAAAGCATCGATCATTAAATTTGATGCACTAATATTGTGAACTGCCAAGTGAAGTTACAAAATTTTTTATCTATAAATTTTCTTTGACTATTTCAAAGATAATTAATCACATAGATTTTGAATAACAAATTCTTATTTAAAAGCTCAAAACTGTCACATTCTGTACATTAAGTGGAGAAGTGGACCCTCTAAATTGCAAATCAATACTGATCTCGAGTTTCTAAATAAAAATAAACAAAAACAATTGGACGAAAACCCTGTGTTCTAATACTGAAGTTATACTGAAAATATGAAATTAATAACAGGTATTAAAGCAATAAAGATATAATAAGAATTTGACATATTTGCGCAGTTATTAGTACCTATTTTTTATACGGTACAGACTTTTCTTATGTATTATTTGAGCCTTACCGCTATAATTCGTTGCTTATCAATTCTATCAATGTAACAGAGATAAGTTTCAAATAAAAAAATAGTTTAGAGAATAATCTATGTTCTGGGCAAGGTTAGATTGGATTCTGTGCTAAAAGGTTAATAGATTTGAATTAAGCTCAAATTATATGGTTTACTTGGATTCAATAACGAACTTTTCCTTTTTTGCATTACCTTTGAAAATTAATTGGTATTTTGAACCAACTTCATAACAATTATGGCAAATATTTTATCTTTAGTCGTATTGAATGTATTATATCTTATATCTAGAATTTTTTGCGTAAATATTATTTATTTAGAAAGGTGCATACATAAAATAATGATGTGGTGACAGCAAATTATTTCTATGGTTAAAGTGCATCAGAAAAGAAACAGTATGAATACACGCGTAACCCATTTATTTAATAAACTTGCATACATCTATCGAAAATTGATTTCTACTATTAAAGAAAATATGCCAATAGCAAAACCTAGAGTACTTTCAGTAGCACTTGATATAGGAATCGAACTTTTAACGACGGCCGGAACCACAAATCGGAATCCAAAAATCAGGACCGATACGATTATGCCTCTAATGTCTTGTTCTGATTCACGATCGCAACAGGTCTAAACTTTTTTGTATATCTTTTTGATATCTATTCTCAGTAATTATCGAATTATTTTGTTTCAGATTCTTAAGGATATAGTTAAAAGTATTCGATTTGTGTTTCAAGCTAAAAACTATCATTCGTTTGCAATTTCAAGTTCGACTTCATTGGCATTAGAGATAGCCATTTTTATTGCACTAGAAGCCCAGTATGAAATAATGGCTGTCGAATATGGAATTTGTACTGAAAGAACTGCTAAAATCAGTCAATCACACGGTTTTAAATATATTTGACTGAAAGTTCGAAATCCTGGGCAGTCAAGCAACAAAATATCAAAAGTATGGATTTTTATTTGAGCTAAATAATTGTTTAATGACTTTAAGCATTAGCATATATTTTAGATGTACCTGAGGCTCATAAACCAGAATTACTTGACATATGTCACAGAGACTTGATTTCTGGTGCTGTTGAGCCTCTTCGAGGAATCAACTCTCTTTTTTACGCACACAACTCGTTGCCTTAATGCTATAAGGTTCTAAATGCAAAAAGTATATTAACGAGAAAATCCACTTTCAAGTTCGATGTTGTTATACACCAGCAATGAGTTGAAGAATCATTTTCTAAAATTTGTTACCAAACAATGTATGTGTGGTGCGAATATTCCACTGCTCATTTGGGTCCTGCCGTGTTTCTATCATGAATAACTTAGAGCTGATTTTTGCATTTAGAACTTTATTGCACTGAAACGAAATCTAAAATTGAGTGCTATTAGGTTCTAAATGATCGAAAATGGATAACTAAATAGAAACAAATTTTTATCTAAGAAATTTTAAAAGGAAAATAGGAAATCAATTTCGAACATTTTAAGAATGTTTCGACATAATTCGGTCAAAATATTTTTTAAGTCGAAATTCGACTTAACAATTTTTATGTCTCAAATTTTCAGATATTTCACTAAGAAATTATTTGGATGACTGAAAAGTGAATTTTTATAAAGAAATGACGCGTTCAACAGCAGTCTATTAAAGAATCGAATTTATCGATATAGAAAAAGCCGAAGTGACTAAAGAGATTTTGAAAAAATCAAATATTAGCAGAATATGATTCTTTTCATAGGACTTCTCTAATGAAATCTCATAAGATTTAGTTTTAATAACCTGAAAGATTGTGAAAACGGCTGCTTTACAAGCATTTTGCTCATCTAATTCGACTAATTCGGCGATTACGACCGAACCAGACATAGATTTATTTGAATAAGTGCCAAATGACCATGACAAGGTATATGAACTCGTTAATAACTCATTTTGTGAAGAAAATATGATTTAGAACTTTAAAGTACTCAGGTGACGAATTGTCTATTTATGGTGCACGCAATTGCTAATCTCTGTTGTGTACCATTGACTTCGGATTAATTAGAAATATCATAATAGCTAGTAGTTAATATACTTTAAGTCTATGACCTTTCACCGATCAGCTTTAATACAAGTGCCTCAGATCTGGTAAAACTAGAAAAGTAGATGAACAAAGTTATTATATGAATTTTAACTCATTACCTCAATGATGGGATTTTAGAGTAATCAAAACTCAAAGTTTGCTCATCACTACTCGCCATTAATTATATCTCTTTATGCTTTCACCAATCATTGGCAATGGTTGTCAAAGAAGGTCTGAATAAAGTGATTTTGTTCATATGAAGTTCAATGTAATCGCACAAAAAGAGATCGAAACAATTGGATTAAAGCTTTTAGTGAAAAATGATTGCGACGGATTCGATCTTGTGCTTATAGCTATGGTTTCGGAAGACATATAAAGAGATTCAATTGTAGGTTATATGTTCAAAAATTATTACATTGCTATCAGTAGAAGTCTTCGCTTCAAGAATAGCTATATCTGGCAGTAATGCCAACCGAAGAACGATTAGAGCGTTTAATACTGTTCTTAAAGAAGCTGCTGATGTAACCAAAAGAAATGTATCAAAAGTTAGTTTATTAGGTTCTTAATTAAAATCTTTGCAATAGCTTTATGACTAAAACTCATTTGCAACTAGTTTATTATTGTTTTGAATAACGATAAAGCTACAACAAAAGTCATCATTCTTCTGTCCCTTATAACGTATTGGGATCTCAAAAATTATTTTTTAGAATGTTTATTGAATAATATGAGCTCAAAAACTTTCATAAACTAATCATATAATTTGTTGAAAATTTTCATTAAATGAACTTTTGGCGTCAATTTTTTTATAAAGCATTTGATCAAAATTCTATAACACTTCGCAACGTTTTACCTGCTTTAAGCAAATCGAAAGCATCATTGATTTGATCCAATTTGAATCGATGTGTAATCAAAGGATCAATAGGTAATTTTCCTGACGCGTACTTATTAACCAATTTCTGAACGGCTTCACGTGATTTTTGATTACCAAAATATCCGCCAACAACAGTTTTTCCCATAAGTAACTCAGAAACTGTTGCTTCAACTTTGTTACCTGTCGGTCCGAGTCCGACAACTAGCAATGTTCCCCAAGGAGTTAATGACTTAATGCCTGAATTCAGAACTGCTTGATTACCAATACAGTCGAATGCATAGTCGACACCACCATTTTCTAGTAGTATGTCTTCAATTGGTTTGTCTATAATATTATAATATAATTGGTGAAAATTGACCTCAATCCCAACAAAATAGCTTTCTAAAATTTCAAGTAGAAATCAATAGTAATATGATTCATACCAATCTCTTTGGGATTAATGAATTCTGTACAACCGAACTGTTTAGCTAATTCAGATTTATCTGGGTTTATATCAATGCCTATAATCCTTTTAGCGCCCGAGTCTTTACATCCTAACACTGCTGACAATCCAATGGCTCCGAGACCCCAGATGGCACAACTGGACCCTGAATGTACTTTACCAATGTTTGTAGCAGTTCCATAGCCAGTACCGACGGCACAGCCGATAACGCATGCACTCTTCAAGTCGGCGCTCGGGCACACCTTATGGTTGAAATAATAAAAAGTACTTTATGATTGAAGCCTAGAAATACTAATTTACTTGAGTCAATTTGAATTCAGATTTAGCTTAGCTATTAATTAAACTCATTTATGCTTGTAGTAACTTTTCAATATTTAATTTCAATAAACCAACTGATAATTAGCGCAAACTTCTATTTAGCCTTCTCACTAAAGTTAACTTTTTGAAGCTTTAGTTTGAGAAATCAAAGATCAAATAGACCGACACATCAGTCTCAAACATAAGCTTATCACAAAAAATACAAGAATAAAATATTTGAATTACTTTTGCAACTTGTGATTCACGAATAACACTATATTCTGAGAAAGTACTCGTTCCGCCTACAAATAACAATAGAATATCATAAATGGAATATGAGATTCAAAAATGAAACCAAACGAACCAAATGCCAGCAATGGTTTTCCATTGATGTTCATTCTTGTTTTTCCGTCTGAGTGATACAAAGTGGTGAAAAGGCTTCCATGAGCGCAAAAATTAGTTTTGGGATTGTGACATAGATCACATTGACCACAATCAGGCATCCAAAGTGGTATGACATGATCTCCGATTGCGACACTCGTCACTCCATCACCAACTGACTCTATAATACCTGAGCCTTCGTGTCCGAGAACTACAGGATTTCCCTCGAAATCGAGTTTTAGATCGGTGTCCCAGCCCCAAACAAAATGTGCATCACTCGCACAAATGCCAGCCGATACCATACGAACTCGCACTTCGCCAGCTTTGGGCGGTTCAACTGTAATGTCTTCAATAGTCAAAGGCGTGCCTTCATTATGAAGAACTGCCGCACGACAATTGATCACCTAATTATTGAATGCAAAATTTCAATGTTTAAATCAATTCTTATAAAATCTTGAGTTGAGTTAATTAGTTTTAGTTTAAATTTGATCTAGAATCAGTTAAGTTTAATCTAAATGAGACTTAGGTCAAAAGTGACTTCTTTACTTATTTAAAAAACTAAAGGCTTATAATTACATTTTATACTTTGTTTAATATTTCACTTAACAGAAAGTTAACCCAATAGTAATCATTTAATCATTTTATAATATCAGAGTTTAAAACATTTATTAATGTTTAGTCGAGTTCTCACTTATATCATTATAACAGTTGAATAAATAATAGACACTTATTGAATTGATTAATGAGAACAATTTTTCTTATTGTATATCTAATTGAATAGAACATATTTACACACGATAGTTACTATGCCTCAAACAAATGTCTCAAAAATTGAGACTTATGTGTAAAGCATTCATGTCAATTAATCGACTGTACCGTAAAACCTTAACTATGAATCACTTCAATCAATAGATAAGATCTAATAAAATATAAATTAATAGTTCATTAAGTATACTTTGACATTGTAAATAAATTTTCTAAGTAAACTTGTAAGTTAACAAATTTGAACTTATAAGTAATGATCAAAATGTCAATCATTACAACTCTGAGTATTCTTAAGGCTGCAGTACAGTCGATAAATGTTATCATTTAATGCTATACATCAAAGTGAGTCTACTACAAGGCTCTCAGAAAGCGAGGAAAATCCTCGCTTTTCCTCGCAATGCAAGGAAAACAGAGGGATTTCTTGCTTTCCCTCGAAAAATCCTCGTTTTTTCCCTCGCACACGAAAATAAAACTTTACAAGAAATCATTTGATAGGAAATAATGCACACTATTTGTACTAAGCTCTATGGCGTAGCAACTTAAGCATCTTGAACATAGCACCCAAGGTTTCGAGTTCGAATCCCACTTAATGAAAAACTTTTTTAATTTGATTTAAATCCAATTAAATTTTTTTTAAAAATAATGTTTGAATACGAATCAAACATTTATTTTTTCAATTATTTATTAATAAAAATGTCACAGAACAGCAACAGTAACAATAACAATTGTAGTGATAATAGTTTTTCTGATGAAGGACCGACACCAGCCAAAGTTAGAAAGGTCCGACCACCATCAAAATTTTCAGTTCGGTGGATGTCTGATCCTATTTTGATGACTTTTGTTGAGCGAGTTCCGAAGGACGAGACAAAAGTGAGATGCAAAATATGCAATCGTTGTTATGCTGCTGCCAAAAAAGGCCTTATGGATCACTATAAGAGTGATTATCATCAGCAATTAGCCGCAAAGTCTGCTGAAGTATCGCATGGTCACGACGGCGGTGATGACCACTGGCTTAAAGCTCGAGTCGCAGAATTGAGGTTGACAATGTTTTGTGTCGAGACTAACACTTCTTTTCTTACCATTGGTAAACTTGGTCCACTTTTGGCCAAGATTTTTGGCGACTCGATTGTGGCATCAGGCCTGAAGATGAAAGCAACCAAAGCGCGCGCCATTATTTGTAATGCTATCGCACCACATTTTCAGGCCATACTTCGCGAACACCTGCGTCTAAATAAGTTTTCTCTTCTTGTGGACGAGAGTACCGATATAGCGTCCGTCAAGTCGGTATGTCTAGTGGTGCGCACCATATTTAAAGGTAGATTGGCCACTATCTTCTATGCCTTAATTGAGTTGACCAGCGAAGATGCCAATTCAATCGCGGAAACTATCTTCAACAAACTAGAAACTGACAACATTCCGCTTGAAAACATAACTGGCCTGGCGTCGGATGGTGCAAATGTGATGAGTGGCCAGCATTCTTCGGTTCAATCTCGATTCGCTTCAAGAATCCCAGGCATCTTTTTTATGAAATGTATCTGCCATACGGCCCATTTATGTGCTTCTTATGCTTGCAAAAGCTGCCATCCACACCTGAAGACTTTTTAAGGGACCTGAATACTTATTTTAGCCATTCTTCGAAGCGTCGCATCGAATTTGCTGATCGACAATTTGAGCACGGACTTCCAAAGCATCGAATCCTTAGAGTTGCAAAGACCCGTTGGTTGTCTTACTTAACGGCCGTCGAGAGAGTTCTCCACCAGTTCCCAGCTCTCCAAACTTATTTTCAATCCATTCCATTTAGAACCATCGATAGAGATGAAGAAGAGCGTGAGAAGACAGTTGACCGGCTTAAGAATTACTTCGGATACGCTGACATCAAACTTTACCTATCTTTCTTATCGACTATACTTCCACACTTTGAGCGACTTAACGTCTTTTTCCAGTCCGATGCCATACTTCTTCCTGAGCTGCAATCTAGAATTGATTCCATGTTTTTGATGTTTGCCAGTTATTTCTTAACCGAAGAATACATTACAGCACATTCAGATAAAATTTATCTTATTGATCCAGCAAATCGTTCTGCATATAAGCCACTTAGCGATATCTTCGTTCCACACAGTTCCCTTCAACTTCTGGATAACTTACGAGATAATGAAGCTCGCTTAACATTCCGCCAATTCATACGCGAATTTTACATCGAGGCCGCGAAGCAGATCCAGACTCGCTGTTCAGTTGGCGATCTTTTCCTAAACGAGTTGAAGAATCTAAACCCGAAGATCGCGTTGACAATTTCAACTGCTCCGCCACGGTCATCAAGCCTAATCCATCTCTTTCGTCGCTTCAAACATCTTCTTCCACAGCTTAGCAGTGGAGGAATATCTGAAGATGCCATTGAACAAGAATGGAATCTTCTTGCCTTTTCACACGACCTCCGCCATTTAAATACACTTCCGATTGACCAATTTTGGTGTCATTTATCAGAATTGACTGAAGCTGATGGAACTCTGCGATTTGGTCATTTGTCTTCATTTATGAAGAATCTTTTAACATTACCACATTCAACCGCAGCTGTCGAAAGAATATTCAGTCAGGTCACCAACAATCGTACAAAACTTCGTAATAGTCTTCAGGTCCGAACACTTAATCAACTCTTATCAATTAAATCAATCACCAAAGCTCTTCAGATTACAGCTACTGACTTTGATCCACCACCCGAACTTCTGAATATGATAACTTCTCAAACCTTATATGATGACACTAATTCTGTTTCTGATGATGATTTTGACTTCACTGATTAATTACTAACCACTAATTGTAACTAATTTTTGGAATTAAATTTTTTTACATTTATGAAATTTTATAATTTAATTGTGATTAAGCCGCCCACCACCAGTCAATTGAAGATAATGGCCGATTTGGATCAAATCGGTGGCGATTGGAAGTACCCCGGAAGAGGTTTCAAACGATACTAATATCATTCCAATCGACCACCATCTAATGGTATTTCTTAGAAATCGCAATTAACTCGCAATTAAGAGCTAAGGACAGAGCTGTTCAAACGACTGAATCATCAAAAGTTCATTTATATTTCTCTGTGTGTGCATATCTTAGTTATTTTTCTTTTGGGGTCCACATTTTAACTATTAAAATAGACGTAATTTGTGTGCTGTTTCGAGGCATTGAGAGGGGAATGCAAGGGAAAAGTAGGCGTCAAATCTGAGAGCATAGGTCTACTACTAAACGACTAAAGACAAAATGTCTAAATCATAAGATCTAATTTTTTTAAAATCGAAAGTTTTTTTTAATATAAAATTTTTTATCCGAGACATTTTTCACCGAAATGTACGTAAAACCGAAACATATACTGTCGAAAAACAATATATTGGCGACTTATTAAACCAAGTTCTTATAGTCTAAAATCATTTTAAGGGAATCTTACATAGTTTATAAAGTGTACTTTTACATAAATTTAAAAGTACTCCGACAAGTGAAATAATTAGTCACCTTTTGCTTTATATACATTGTTAGCCATTAATAGTTTCAAAGTATTCAATACTTTTAACGCCTACTAAAATAGTTCATTAACCTTTTATTAATTTATTTATATTAAGAAGTGATTAAAGACACATATGGAATATGTGAAACAGATCTAATAAAAATTGTGACAAGTTAATAGTTAAAGGATATATAATGGTCTGATTAAATCTGATTGCTTGTATTTCAAACATATCAATAAGCACTTGTAGACATTAAACTGTCGAAAATTTTATTTCTGATTCGACTAATATTACAATCGATATTTTGTTATTCGATTATATGGTTTAGATCTTGTGTCCGAGATATAATATTTTCGACTTTATGTCTATTTCGGTTTTATGTTTTTAGATTAATTGCTTTAGTTGTTTTAGGTTTATATGTTGTGGTTTTAGATGCATAGAGTAGAACCCCGCGAAAGTATATATTTTATCTTTTTCAGACGTTTGTTTCAGGCATAGTACAAACTAATAACTGATCGTCACTCAAATTTGTTTTACGTTGTTTCAATCACAATTACAATCAATATGATTGATTTGAACTCTTTCAGAAATTTACTTTTCAGATTTATGCGTAAAATATTTGCCTCTCAATATGAATACTTATTTTGAAGGAAGAGTTTTAGGTTTAAGGTCGAGAGCATAAAAAGTATTAAACACTACATTAAAAATTAAAGGAAATCCTAATTACTAAAAGTTTAGAACTAATACTAATTTGATGTGACTGTCAAACTCTTTTAGCTTGGTTCCAGTACAGATTGGTGTGAATCAGAATTAACACTAATAGCCATTTGCAAAGTAGCAAGTCATAATATGTCATTATGTCATTATTCATATGTTATTATAGTTAAAATCTAAATACCTCTCTACCTTGAACACGTAGTTAAGCCCTTTCTATAAAGGTATAAGTAAATTCATAACAAACTAAGGTTTTATTTTGGTCTCTTTCAAAAAGGGCTTACTATGTGTTCAAGACAAAGAGGTTTAGCTGTACTTTTAGCTGTGCTTATGATTTACTTATCTCTATATTATTTTGCCATTTATTAAGAGTTGAATAATTGCATGAAATCAAAACCTATATGTGTATATGTCTTTATGTATGACTTTTAGTGTTTTAGTCTTAAACCTAAGGCTCTTCTTCAAAAAAAAGTATTCGTATAGTGATATTCAAACATTTTAAGAGACTGAATCAATGTTTAAAAAGTACCTTTATGTTTTGAAAGCATTTGAGGACTTTAATGCATTAGAGCAATTCTCTCAAATTAAGTTCAAATAAAAGGCTTCAAATGATTTTTAAATAATTTTATTTACTTTATAAGTGAAAGCGTTTGGTCATTACAATTTTGATTAAGATAACAATTACTCAGTATTATTCAACGAAAGTATATTTTAATATTATGTGGCACATTAGTTTAGCACTACTTTGGAATTACAGTAAATGCAAATGCTATTTCACACTTAAGCATTTGCTATTTTCAAAATCAGTTTCTTATCCACAGCGCAAGCATTTGCTATTTCCGATTAATCAATTGCTATTTCCATTTGAAAGTACAATATCTTTATCAATATCTCTTATTAGTAAGAGTACTTATACTGTAAGTTAAATTACGTTTTAATTATAATTATTGATTGAAATTAGTATGAAATTAAAGATAAAGAGTTGAATTTTTGCATAAAATGTCAAAAATAGTTTTTTACATAACGTTGTCAATGTTAATGATGGTTAAAGTTCGAGGGTTAGTTGTTGACATTGAAGTACAGAATATTAATAGAGATAAAAAAATTATTCAAACGAGTGTACTGTTCCTTTTCCGACCGCATTAGAGACGTCGCGGCCGACAATGGGGGACATTTACATTATTAACATAAAATTTGATGTATTATTAAAAAGTTTATGTCAATTAAAACATAATTAAATTTTGATTCAAAGTAGTGCTAATCAAATGTGTCACACAATAGATCAAATTTACAAACAATGTAAATATTGATTAATGGTCAAAAATATAATCGACTATAAAGGGATTGTGATTAATAGAGAACATTAGTATAAGTTTACTTCAAACAAATATAAGTATCTCAACACCAATACAGGGAGAATTTGCCTCAATTTAATTGATAAAAAGTACAAACTCTGATTTCGTTTAAACAAGATCTGACTTGTATAAAGCTCATTATCATTGAAGGCAAGGTAACCAAATATTAATATTCAACATTGAGTATTGGTTTTCGGATAAACTCTATCTTTGTTTTCTATAAGCCCTTTTGTTTTTCAAACAAGCAAAAAAGTACTTTCGGCCCTCAAAGCCTCAAATATAATGCAGTTGACGGAAGAAATAAACTGTTTCAGTCATCACTCTTATTAGCAGTTATAGTACTCATTTATTCTTATAATAGTTGTAAATACGTTTACTTTATTCTACACTGCGCGATTAAAAAAATTACTTTAGTCACTCATGCAGAGTACGTGTTGATGTACACCATAAGTGGTGATAGAATAATTTATTTAAAATGTTTGAATATCTTGTTGCATATCACTCATGGTACGCGCAATTTACTGATAGATTTTGCTAAACTCTTATCTTATTTGTTGAATGTCGCAAATCTGTTATGTAATGCAGTGCAGGATTTAGCAACACCATCTCAAGACAATATCAATGTTTCTAATCCGAGCTTACGTTTAAGATTGTGATGTGTAAAAAGCATTAAAAACTACTTTAAAATTGAAAGGGAGTCCCATCATTAAAAATTTAAAATTAATCCTGCTTTTGACATCCTTTTCAAACTTTTAGCTTGGCTTCAGTCCAGACTCATATGAATGAGAATTAGCACTAATAATAATTTGAATAATATGCAAATCATATTTTGCATTGTTTTATCTTTTATGAATAAAAGTCAACTGTTCTGAAACTTTTAAAAATGAAAACATAATTAAAATGTTGATTATATCTGTTCTTGAATGTTTTTAAACCTAACGTATTATTCGTAAGGTGACATTCATTTTTCTTATTCTTGTAGTTGTCGTCTCAAAACTTTTCGCGAATAAGACTGATCTCTATATTATATTTTCATTAGTTAGGCAAATAATTAAATGAAGTCAAAACTTAATGTACGCGTCTTAATGCATAATTTTTGGTATTTTAGCCTTAAACGTAAGTCTCAGATTAAAAAAGGTTCATAATTAAGACTATTTATAAATTTAGGTAAAATAGATACCTTTCCGATCGCAGACATTTATAGCTCTTTCCCAATAATAAGTTGAATTAGTACGATTTATTTTCTTAAGTTTGAGACTTCTAAAACAATTCTTGCAATCAGTTCACTATAATCTGTTCATACAGAACAAAATACGAAAATAGCGGTTAACAGATCCTTGAATCTGAAGTCATATGTCTAAAACTAAATATGCGATTAACTTTGAAGCGATTTATATACTGAGTCAACGTCATGAAAGCAGAAATTATTATCAATAAAGTTTGCAAGCACAACAGTTATTTATGGGAGTGTAGTTATACAACTCTTGTTAGAAGCCAGTTATAGCTGACATTTTAACTACAAGTTCTAGACTCAAACTTCTGAACATTCTGCCCCAAATGACGGATTTCACTGAATCTTGATTTCCTCTTACTTTGAGTGAAGAATAAAAAATGACTTCAAAAAGCGCAGAAGTTAACTTCGTTCATATAGCAATTCCGTGGGAAGCTCAACAATTAATCTGTTTTAAATTCTTGGAATGAATATTCATTTGGCGTAATTTACTTTAAGTGATGCCTAGGGTTGATAAAATTCCAAAATTTCAATATGCTTTAAAACAATTGTTTCAAAACGTTTTAAAATGTTTAAGAATTTTTCTGAAATATTTTGGTGGTGTTTGCAGATTTTTTAACTCTACAAGCGTACATTGCATGCAAAATAGCGTTTAGAAGAGAATCTAGAGCGATCAATTTATATAATAATTTAATAAATATCTTATTTTGTTGAATCTGACAAGTTCACGCCAGGCTTAGTTCAGATTAACACAAACCTTCTTAAAAACTAATGCTCAATAAATGTTTTGAAACATGAATGCATAAAAAATGTTTGCAATTATTCTGAAATGTTTAATAACTGCGAACCCTAGTCATGCCTAGAATATATTTTGATAACTTTGACTTTTGCCAGAATTATAAAATTGTCGTTTACAAATGATTACTAGTGGTTTTAAAAAATAACCTTGTTATTATATAAAACACTTTTTATCTTTAATTGCAGTAAAGTATGGATGTAAATGAATTGGCCCAATTATGGTAATATAATATCCGATGTTATCAATAAATTCAAAATAGTCAATTTCGATAATTTATCCCTGTTTTGAAAAACAAATTGATTTTCTTGTTAGCTAATTTCAATACCCTGAATATGAAAGCTTGTCTCAAAGAAGTGCACAAATAAATTCTTTTTTTAAAAGGGTAGATTCACATGAGTTTTTTTCAAACTTTTCAAGACTTCTAATCTCATAGTACGAACTTTTATCACTCATTATTATTAATTTATGAATTTGTTTTCATGACTTATTTTGACTTCATTTTTCAGATAAAAACATTACTTTTGTTTTGATTTAATCAATTTGTTCAAACTCTGAATCCAAACTAAGAGATAAAAAGTTTGGAAAGGCAAAAATAATGTCGTGGCTAAAGTTCAAAACTAAGTTCAGTTTATGATTGAAATTTTGTTAAGTCTTTTAGAAAAGAAAGATTTCATTAGTGTACTTCTTTGAGACAAGCTTTCATATAGTGAACGAGTCTGTGCAGTCAAAAATGATCACTACACTTTAATTTTTTTTGACTTGGGTGTCGTCTCTCTGTCTAGAGGATTAAAGAGTAGGTCTAAATAGTATCAATTTTGAGCATTTTTATGGCAAAATTTTCGATTCATTCAGATCGGCAATATAATAATTGGGGATTTTGCCATAAAAATGCTCAAAATTGATACTATTTAGACCTACTCTTTAATCCTCTAGACAGAGAGACGACACCCAAGTAAAAAAATTAAAGTACAGCCGGGATTCACTATAAATGTTCACAAGGGAAAGGAATTCTAAAACCCATTCAAAATGTCAATTTTATTATACTTTTACAGGGGGTACTACGAAGGTTTTGTCGTATAAGAAAACTATACGACCCCTCAATGATTTTAGTTAATAAATGTTATATAAATTCATTCATTTTACGAAACCACTCGTCAAAAAATTTCTAATCACATTTAATCTTGAGGATATTTAATTCCATTTTCTATGGGTTTGTCAAAAATTTGGTGTAAAAAGTGTTCAAAGCTTGACTACTCATAAATGCTCGAGAAGAATTTGATGGGATACTGGTGCATAAAATTTGAATATATGCTCTATGTGTTATTAAGTCTCATGTTTGACTTCGAACATTTATTGAACAGCGTTGATGTCTATTCCAGCAACTGCACCTGAAGTTCCATTAGCTCGCAGGTCAACTTTAAATTAGACATACCGCGGTTGAATGGTTCGGTTTGAAGGACTGTATCTCCACAAGCATTTTACAACTTTTCATAAAATTTGGATTTATTTAAACCTCTTTAGTAGTTACATAAAATGTTCACTCGAAAATTCCATCTGTTGAAATGGCAAAATCCAAGAGAGCAGTAAAATTTAAATTAATGTAATTCGAAAACGTCAAAAGATATTTCAATAAAATTTTGAAGCAATAGAACGCAGATGTTATACTTCATTTTTTGTTAATTCAAATCATTGAGGGGTGTTTAGTATTCGCATACGACAAAACTTTCGTAGTGTCCCATGTATTATTAATTTTTCGTGGAGTCATTTGTTTTCAACAAAATAATCAATCTCTGTTTATAGCTATTATTGCTTTTAAGAATGAAATTTTCAAACTTATTAGCATATCATAATAACTATTATCAGCCTTAGGGAGCGATCCCAAATAAAGTCTTAAATAAAGTATATTTTTGAGCGCATCTGTTTTGTTGCAAACTTTGAGTCATATGAATCATACTGACTCTTCCCCTTCTGTATCACTTGAGTCTTGTCGAATGTCCTTCGGAGGTTTAACAACAATTATTGAAGTAATTCCTCGTCAGTCAATTCTTGTCGGTAAACGAGATCGTCGTCGATAAAAATAAATTATTCAAGACCTTTAAACCTGAGATTTAGTTTATCATTAATAATATTTCAATTATTTTGTGCAAATAATTGTTTGACAATTTGATCGTTTTCTGTTCGTAGTCACCATAAAGTAATTAATATTCACTTATTTGACCAATTAATTGGCTTTTGTTCTTAGAATCTGTCCATTAATAGGAGGATTTTGTTGTCTCCTGTTTTTTACCCAAAGAATCAGTGCTGTGTCGAGTTGTAGGTAATTTGAACCACGATATCTGTCAATTTACCCTTATTTTTAATGATTGTGCAGGTGTTTCATTTGTTCTTCAATTGATTGTTTTGTGGAACGAAATCATAATCAATTTTATGTTGAAAGTCTTTTATAATTTTGATTTTCTTTTCTAACCAAATACTAACACATTTTGTTCATTTGCGGCTATTTTTACAGAACTTGTATAAGCATTAATCAATTCATCAATTGTTTAATTGAAAAATTTTACAGTTGGCTGAGAATGGTTCACTATAAATGTATACTATTTGGACTATTGGTGCATAAGAAAACGCTCAAAATATGCAGAGATTCACTGTAGACGGGTTCATTATAACCGTACTTTTTAGTGCGAGTTTTACGTGATTAATGCTATGTCTAGAGCTAAGCATTCCCTGTAAGCAGGTATTCACATTGAGCAGGTTCGTTATATCCGGGATAGACTGTATATATAAAATTAAAACTGAAAAATAATATAACTGCATCTCTAATGAGATTTTACTAAGTTATAATTCTTAACAAAACTTAATTCATAAGGAAACATTTATTGAACACAATTTATACCGAACTGAGATAATAGCTCCTTTTAACTTGATTAAATCATAAATTTTATGATTAGTTTTGCTTGAATTCGTGTTTCTCTTATTTAAGATATTTTACTTGTAATTAACTTTATATCTACTAAACTTTTATGCATACTTTGGATAATAGTTTTGTTAACTCTAACAACTTAAGTCAAGCTATTACGTAAGCTTATAAAAACTGAAACCAATCAAGGTTGAAGGTTGGACAATGCAAAAATAAATAAAAAAAGAAATCAGGAAAAAAATAATTGAACTCCTGATTTTCCAAGATCACAAAATTTTCCTTAGTAAAACTTTTTTTTAACAGCTATATGATCTACGGAAAACTCTGTAGGGTTATCAAAACAGTTGATAGTTTCTTTTAAATTAACTCGAAAGTAAATTATCGAATTTGATATGAAAATTGATAGTTTTCTATCGATAAGAAATGATTAGTGAAAAAATTTTGATACTTTGTTCACTTCTGTCAGATTATGTTATTCTCGCTTATACTTTAATATTTGATTTTTATCCCTTAAACTATAAATAATCCGTGGAAATCTAGCATATTTTGAATGATCAATTTTTCAATAGAAATCAGTAGATATTTCATTCGTTCGAAATCAAACTCAGACTCAAATTCAAATTCATGTATCCATAAGATTTACCTAAATTTATAAAACATTGGTCCTATTTTTAAGATTGAATATCTAAAAATTATTCCATGCAAATAACCAATTTTATGATTGGTAAATGAAACCATGTTGAAAATTGATTCGCAAGACGACTCAGTCTTGGATTTTAGTTTAACCAGACTAATATAAAAACTAATTTAGCGAAATAGCATTACTTCATATTTTGTTATATTATACTTTATTAAACTGACAGATATTGTGAATACAGTCTGACCCGGTTATAGGCGATTGGTCAGTGCATAGAAAATAGGTTACATATAACCGAGTTTCCGATAACCGGGTCAGACTGTATCTGTATTTTCAAAGCAGACTGCATGCAATGAAAGAGAATTTGACAATTACAGAACAATCATTACAATACATTCGAAGATACAAATGATTTGAAAACTTTTAAAAATATAACCACTAATATCATGAATAGAAATTTTGAGAGTAACCATTATTGCACAAAAAATAGAATTTAATGACCAATTAGGTGTCACTGTTCTATCATTCATTATTCAGATGAAATATAATATATGAATAAAGAGGCCGTGAAACATTAACTTTTATTACTTATAAATCAAAAGAAGTCTATTAGATATTACTACTAAGCCTTTTGATCATCGTTGTAAACCACAACAAATATTTCTCTGCATTTGATAATTTTTATTTAATAGCTTTGTTATTTTCCCAACATTTCATATTCAAATCATAGATAATTTTTCTTTGTAAAGTTTTCCCATCGTTAACTCATAAATTAACTCATAAAAGTACAGTTTAGTTCTTCGAATATTTTATTTCTTTTCTACGAGTTGATTATCTAATGATCTGAAAGGGAAACAAAAGAAATATTACCTTAAAGGTTAAGGACTATTAAAAGATCACCTTTGACGTTGACGGAAATCAAACAATGGATGCAGAAGGTCAGATACTTAGGCTTCGGTTTTGTGAATAACTAAACTTTAGAGAGAGTCCGAAAACTTATAATTTTTAAGAAAATTTTTTCTCAAATCAAAACTTTAAAAAATTACTATTTCAAAATTAGAATTTTCTCGGCTATATTATTTTTAATAGAATCTAGAGAAAACCCAAACCAAATTAACCGGTGGCCCTAAGAGATCCCAAGTCGAAATCCATATCAATTGATAGATCTCACCGAGTACTAGGATAGTTG
The DNA here is from genome assembly GCA_018873245.2 of Archegozetes longisetosus. Classification (NCBI taxonomy): domain Eukaryota; kingdom Metazoa; phylum Arthropoda; class Arachnida; order Sarcoptiformes; family Trhypochthoniidae; genus Archegozetes; species Archegozetes longisetosus. The sequence goes on from JAEMBT020000007.1 coordinate 12,176,607, forward strand.
TGATTGTGATTGGTTCTCTGCCTGCTGGCAGGTCTGTGCTCTAATGGAGCACATAAGGAAATGTGTTATAATACAAAAGTTATAAGCAAAAAGAGCTAGTATATAGCAAACAGACGCTAGAGAGCGCGAAAGTCAATTTTTTCTTGTCGATTTTTTACAATTATTAAGATTATCTCAGACTAATCCAGATCTTCTGAAACGAATAAAACTAGTTTCAAGTCGATAGTATGAATAATTACTGAATATTAACGCAAAGAATTGGAGAAATATACCTCAAATGTGATTTCGCCTATCTCAATATGCATAAAATGGACATTAAATCTATGAAAATACTTCAAGGAATAGGGCACAAGGAGAGCCGCCTCCACGGAGTGTGCCCTTCTCATGACAGTTCTCTGGTAGCTCGGTTTTTGCAATATTTTTTTTACAATTTTTAAGGATTTATGTAACTATGTTAGACCCCCTGAGTTAAATGGCGTTTGTTTAAGGTCGATAGCTTGCGTGATTGCAGGAATTCAAATCTGATGACATCTAAATCTTAAATCGAAATAAAATGTTAAAAACATATTTTATTGATGTAAACTAAAACTAAACAAAATCATTCACTGACATTGTTTTCATCACTTAGGTCCTGATTGGCAAAAAACTCATCGAGTCTTTTTGCCGATCCTGGTATTACGGTTTGATATCTAGCAAAGTAGAAATACCAGAGGACTGTCGTGATGTGGGCACACCTCGTGGAGGTGGCTCTCGTACCCCATTCCTTGAAGTATTTTCTTAGATTAAATATCCATTTTATGCATACTAAGATAGGTGAAATCAGAGACGCCAAGAGACTCAGCTCAAAAATTAGAGGACAAGTTTTACATGTTTATGATCTTTCTCAAACATCATGTTGGGTCTCTTAGGAGGCCATATCTAAAAGAATTTGTGAAAATTTACTTCCACTATAAAATTCAGTACAATAACTCATAAAATAGGTTTTTAGGCAGTGATATTTGAATCATAATAAAAATAGTGAAAAATTTCTTGAAAGTCAATAGTTTACTAGTAACGAAATTTTAAATTTTTGAAAATACTAGAATCGTTAAGAGAGATCAGAGATCAAGGTCATAAGCGGAATTATATATTATTTTCAGTTTATCAATTAATATAAGGAATGTAAAATGAATTCATGTTTGGGGTTGAGTTCTATGGGGCCGCTGAACTCTTCTTATGCGTAGCACGTGCATTAAACTTGAGCAAAAATTTTATATGCTTAACTTTAAACATGGAGTTGTGACCCATAACTTCGTTTTCAGCCTTTCAAATATAGCTTAAATTAAAGATAATTAGTCCATTTATAAGTTTCATAATACAAAATGTTAAAATTTATGTGCGAATATTCAACAAGGTTCCTTGTTTAATAAAACTCATTTGAAGTGTGGTTACATCGTTTCCCAGTTTTGACTTTATAAGACATGTTTTCTGAGAAAAGTAAGGAGAAATTTTATATTGTCAATACGACGATGCGTCTAATTAATACTGATATTACTTTCATTGATCATTTTCAAAGACATTTTTAATAAATTTTTTGATTTCACTTAACATGTATGTAATAAACGTAACTGTAAATAGTTATTCTTTGCCAATATGTATATTGTATTTTCTGCATCGTAATATTTAAAAAATAGTACTAAAGTTATTTCTCGTATAGTTGATGCACCTATAGATAAGGCGTGTCTAATAAATAGGGGTAAAATAGTGTCATTCTCGCGCGGCGAAACCGTTCCATTTATATTTTTGTACTTTTGCTTAGATATCGTCTATTTATTAGTCTTCGATTTCATATTATAAAAAATTCATTCATCATCTTATTTTCGTGATGGCGAGACTAATGAATGAACTCATCGCCAAACGAATTGTGCAATTTTATGAGAATCTTGGCGGATACGAAAATTCGCTATCAAAAAACCTAACGATTAAGCAATTTCGTGAAGAAGGCATTAGATATCAAACCATTTCACGTATTATTAACAGATATAACGAGCGTGGACATATTGATTAAGTAAAAATTCCTGGTCACTCACCATTTAGATCAGTATATAGTGTTGAGAAACTGTATGAGAGAAATCCCGAAACTTCTATAAAAACAGGGTCACTAAAGACAAATATGCCGACCAGTACCTTTCAATACATTAAGACAAAGAAATTAAAGATCAAGGCTTTTGTCAAACAGTGCCAAAATACACGAGTGACCAGATACTAGGAGCACGTAAAGCTTACCGTATTCTTTGTAGAAAAACTTTGACAAGCGGTGATAACAAAGTTCTCAAAATGCACAGAATGTGTCGTAGGTCAGACCTATCGAAAGGTTTTGGGCTTTGCGCAAAAGGAGTACAGAATCCATAAAAGAGCGCCAAAACCTTTGAACGGAATCAAAAGAATTTGGTCTAATATGTCGAAAAGAGTCGCAGAAAAAAGTGCACAAAGCTTTGTCATCTTAAGAGAAAATTGCGAGTTGTGGCTTATCGTGTAGTCCTAGGACCCTTTAAATTGACCAATTTGTAGCTTAATATAAATTTATATGTGATAAAATTTGATTACTTTATCTTTTGTAGTTTTTGACTTATTCAAGAAATAAAATTTTTATCCCTATTTATTAGACACGCCTTAAAATATGATTACGAAATGTAGTTCCAAAAGTCAGTTCAAGTTTTCAGATAAAGATCTTATCAAACTTTCCTTACTTTTCTCAGAAATTATCTCATTTACATTATGTTTGATGTTGTCTATCATACATTTTTGGGGATCAGGTCAATTGGCCGACACTATCTGCCTAGCAAGTACGTCCGTCCGAAAACTCATTTTATCGACAATTCATATGATCAGCAAATCATTTGATTGACAATCACATTGGTAATAATAGCTGAAGAAGCGCAAGCCTAAGAAATTGTTCGAACAAAAGATATCAAAACAGATCTATACCTTCAGACGAGTGGTTAGAGTATAAACATGACGATCACCACACGTGACCATGGATCAGCTAATGGTGATAATTATTTTTATACTCAAATAACTTGTCTGGTGAGTTGGTAGTATGTGAGTACTAAATTTTTTCAACAAAACATCGAAATATTGTTGGTGTACGTCCTCAGGCAAGTTGTTTGAGTATAATAATAGTTATCACCATTAGCTGATCCATATCCACATATGGATCTTCATGTTTATACTCTAACCACTCGTTTGAAGGTATAGATCAGTGCTGTTTTGATATCTTTTGTTCGAACAATTTCTTCGGCTTACGCTCCTGCAGCTATTATTACAAATGTGACTATTGATAAAATGAAGACAACAATTATATTATTGTTGACAGAAGAAACTTTTATATAAATTCGACTTGTCTATCAAACGAATTTGTCGGCCAAATGAGTGTCGGTCAAGCGCACGTGTCGGTCAAATGTACCTGTTGGTCAAGTGAGTGTCGGTCTAATGAGTGTCGATCAAACGTACCTGTCGGTCAAATAAGTGTCGATAAAGTGATTGTCGATCAAATGATTTGTTGATCAAATGAATTGTCGATGAATTGAGTTATCGTGCAGACGTACCTGTCAGGCAAGTGAGTATCAGGCAAACGTACCAGATCCCATTTTTGAGGCAAAGTTTCATATGGAGTCGAAAAGTCATACTATGTCAGCCAGTATTCTTTATGTTTGTCTTATTTAATTTTGAATATTGATTTAATTATATCTGAATAAAACATTCAAATAGTATTGATGCAAAACAACAATTTCTATGTATTAAGATGTTAAGCAATAGGTATTCCTCAAAAAACATCGAAAACCTTGTTTTACAAAAAAATTAGATTGGCCATAACAAAAAATTGAGTTATTTACTTTAACAATCACTTGGTTAATCCAAATAAGTATTTTTGCTTAAATAAGGTCGACAATCTTCAACGAATCATGTTATTTTTAAATACATAAATTAGTTGGAATTTTTAGTTGGGATTTAATTTTTAGAACATGATTAAACGAAAAAACTTGATTGGGAACTGGGAAACGACTATAATATTTCGTAGCATGTCTTCCAAAACATTACCTACAACAGCTTTACTCCCTGAATATTTAATAAAACTTTCAAATAAACTTAAAATTATCTTTTAATCTTAAAATTTGAACAATTTACTCTAAAAAAGTTTATCGAATTCTACAGAATTATATGAATCCAACAGAGTCCAACAGAATCCAACAGAATTCAACTGAATCTAGATGAACTGAACTGTGTAGAGCTTAATTCTACATAAAGCAATGCAATTCTGTAGAATTCTGTAAAATTCTGCAAAATTCCTAATATAAATTGTTTTAATTTAAGGATTAAAAATAACCTTAAGATTGAAAGTTTTATTGAAGATTTTGAGAGTAAAGTTGTTGCAAATAGTGTTTTGGATGTAAAAAGTGGAACTATAATATTCATGTTATAGTAATAGTCAATTTCAAAACAATTGAATGTCAAATATTGATTTAATTTTGGTATAAGTCTTTTCGTCGCTTAATTTTGTTTCAAACTTTCACATGACTGAGTCAGATGCATAAAATCATTTATTATTTGATAATTATTAGATTGATATAATTTATTTACTTTTAATCAATATCAGAATAAAACAATTTATTTTTAAAAACTGAGCAAAACATGCTAAATAGTATCTTCAAACGTTTTTAATGTTAAAATGATATGGTAATACATTCATTTTTAACAATAATTTAAATTGATTGATTCAAATAAATTACAAAGCAATCATTGTTTAAAATTTGGTTTATATAAGATTTGATTCTGATTGTAATTAAGCCGGATTTTGGGGCTGTTGTTGATTAGATTCATTGACTTCATTGGTTTGCGTTTCATATTTAGGTCTACTGTCCATATCGTCACGACTATACGACTGTCCGTTTTTCATATTTTCAGAGCAAAACATAGGGAAATTGATTCCTTTCATACATAATTCCATAATGGGCTCTAATCCTCTTACAAATGGAGTAAATATCGAAACTAAAACGTAAAGTTCTGCGCAAAATGACGCGACCCAAAAGGATATAAAAATTAATACTAAAAGCCAAATTATTGTCCAAACTATTTGTTGACCACTTCGTGCCATTATTATAGGATTCAACTAAATTTTGGCGATAAAATTAGTTTGTTTGTTTATCTAAATAAATCTAAAGTTTAGCTTACTTTTTCATCAATTTGTATTTGGTCCAAATCAAACTAACTTTCTTTTAATACTATTGAAAAGTTTATTAATGTTTTTATTAATAGGCGTTATTCGTATAAAGAATCATATCAATTTCCCGTTGATTATTCTATTGAAATTGAGATTATACTTGTATGTTTTACAACAATTAAACACTAGAACGCAAATACAAAATATTGATGTATTCTCTAATCTTCAATATAGTTATCTGTATTTATACGAGATAGAATAAACTTTGAGTCCGATTAAAGATTGGATTGATGAAAAAAAGCCCTTTTATCATATAAAAGCTTGAATTTTAACCGAATACATATAAAAGTATGCTTCACTTAATTAATGGTGACTCAATTCAGATCCAATCCATATCAAAGATTATAGAAAATAAGGCAAAAAATGACCTGTTTAAAAACAAGTCAAACATAAATCAAATATAACGTGTGATTATATTTTTACAAAGATTAATCTTAAATTTTATTTCAAGATTTATTTTGAACAGATATAATTAGCTTGAAAGTAGCAAACATTCAATGTTAAATATTTTTGAATATACGATTAAATCATCAATTGTATCGATTTTTGACATCATTAAGTTTTGCAAGACTTTTATAAAATTCATTAATCAGTGATTCTACTGGCAATTGCATAGTCTCCAAGTGTTGGTTCAAGTCTTCCAATAACTGGCGTTTATCTCGCTTTTGATTTTCATTTTTTGATATTGTTCTCAAATTAGTATCGGTTAATAATCTTCTGGCCTGATTCGTCAAAGTCTTTGCTTGATTTTGCCATAATTGTAGAAATTTGTCGAACTGATACAAAACCGGTACTCCACTGCCATCCGGAGAGTTAATCAATTGAACGAATTTCTGCGACAGTTCTTGTATAGATCGCTGTACTAATCTTAGATTTTCTTCGAGTTGCTGGACAAGAGGTATTCCCTCTGCGGCTAAAAATGTCATTATATTTTTAAAAATTTGACTAAAATTTTAAGATTAACTTCAGCGAAAAGATTATTGGCTTGAAAAAAAATGCACTCGAAAATGCGTACTGTTTCTAAGAGGATGCTAATTGGTATATTGATGCTAATAAGTTAGATGCTGTAAGAAAAGTCACTAATTAGATCTTTTAATTTGAAGTAATGAGTCAGCTCTATCTCTATCTTTATACTCATTTAACTTTTTTGTTTCATAAAACTAGTGAGAGATCCCTTAATATTTAGTCAGGTTTAATCATTATTCTTTTTGCCGGTAGTGCGTAGTCATCTGTCAGGAATAAAAGGAAAATAGGGCCTACAAACTATAAACTTCAAGCACAAGGTTTGAGTCTCTAGTAATATGGAATTGTCATAACAAATTGCCTTAAAACAAATCTGTAACCATTTAATCATTCAAAGCTTGTAATACTAATTTAATGTATTAGGTTTATAAGTTTCTCTACGCAAATGAAAATTATTTAAAATTAATAATTTTTTTATTAAGGACATAAATAAATTTCAAGAAATAGTTATCGACTTTGCGTCATGATAAACATGCGAACGGTTTCTAGCAAAAGGAACATATTTCTTCCAGCAATTTCTCAATATATAGATAATAAATTTAAATGCCAACACAGTTCCTACAAGATATAGATGAAACATTTGAGTCACGCATCTTCTCTGCTGGTGAATTATTGGCAAAATTAAAAGTTAAACAATTAGAACTATTCCCTCTATAAGTCAGTGTTCAACAATCATAAGGACTGATATATTCATGTGGCTAGGATAAGAACTGTACAGTCCCTATTGATATTCATTTTTGGAAGTATACTTTATAGATAGTATATAATTTCTTATGGTTTTTGGTTACAAGTTCTCATATTCAAAGTTTTGAGCTTAAAACATGATTTTAATAATGAACTAAAACTACTCTTACTTTATCCGAAAACTAACGAACTTAAGCTCAAACTAATCATATCATTATAATTCATATCAAGTATACACGATAATCATATCAGTAGAAAAGGACAAATTTTATTAAAAAATTTACTATTGTATACTTTATAATCTGAGTGCTTGAGGTGGACCTCAGACCTGCTTTGGCCTGACTGTTAACTACGACGTTGCATATGCTTTTAGTTTACGCGACCTTCAAAAGCTCTGTGCAAACAGAAGATCATTCTTCAGTTTTAAGGTGAATTATATTTCGTTTCTAAGTGGTTATCAAGTTATGTCTATATCTAGAATGAGTCAAATACCTCTTAACATTTGTGAAAGTATAGAAACATTCTCTTTCTGATAGCTTCTCGCACATTTTGAGCAATCGTGTCAACAAATAAAGCCTATTTTGATTGTTATTTAATAAGAAATATTAATAACCTGAAACTTTGTCCACGTCTGCATTTCTTTCGTTTCTCAATAAAAGTCTATCGCTCTGATTGCCCGTCAAAGTTTGAGATAGCATAGTGAATACTTTGAAGAACTGCAAAAAAGTGTTGATAAACATTGCGATTAAGTTACGAAAAAAGTCAACAAATGGAATCCCTGTGCTTCCACCAGAACCTGATCCAGAATTCGAGCTTAAACCAGGTATTAGTGCTGCCAGACTAGAACTATCCGAGTCGACATTATTGTTATTATTATTTGGAGAGAGAAGTTCTTCAAGTACTGAAATCGGCAATTGTGGAACAGATTGACGTTTCTGTTCTTCACTAGCATTAGCTATTATAATTATCAACAAAACTAAACAAATTATAATTGAAAATTTCATCATTCAATCTAAAAATTTGCAAAATGATTTACTTATATATCATAAAAGAATCATCTCTAACTGAGAATAAAGTCCATATTTATATGAACATCAAATTTGTTCTGTACTTAGACAATTATTTTTCCATATTCAATACCTGCATTCATTATGAATGAAATCAATTGATTAATCAATCACTTTCTTATAATAAATTTTGTTATTGAGCAAAATTTTATAATGTGCTCGCTTGAGCAAAAAGTATACTCTTTTGATAATAATAAGAATTTAAAACTGGCTTAAGTCATTATTGCCGACTGTTTTTTAAGATTGAAGATTATGTTATGATCATATTGAAAATTTGATTTTTGTTTATGATAAGACTTCATTTTATTTATTATTGTATGCTTTGATCTTTGAAAATATTTTGTATGATTTCAAAGTTTATCATTACTTTTATAGTGGTAATGAATAGAATTTTGACATATTAATTAGCATAAGTGAACTAAAATCACTTAGAACCTAAAAACTTATTAAAAAATTGAGAAAGAAAACTGTAAATTCATATCAAACTGAAAACAATATGATTACACTTGTATATGAGTCATGAACTCAAAATATACGAACCAACTGTAATTATTACATTTTTGCATCACTTAACCACTCCGTGGTACTAAAGTGGTTAAGCCAGACTTATGCGGTCTAAATCCATTATTAATGGACAATCCACTAGAATGCTCTGAAATGAATCTGTGACTTAAAAAACCACTTGATTTGGACCGGATCAACCGAATGATTTGAAAAGCTTGAACCCGCAACTGCTATGGTTACGAACGGTGTCAAATCATTCGCTGAACCTTTGTCTATGGCAAACAGTTGAAGGTTTAACAGTTCAAGCACATAACATGAGATTTTTTGAAATTTAAATCAGATTTTGATTAAAAATCTTTCTTATAAGTCTTTTTACGGAGGTATTGATAAGCAAGTTAAACCTGTAATATATAAATTATTCAGTCAGTATTAACTAGTCTAAATATGAGAAACCACTTGAATAGCAATTCTTTTTATACCCAGGGTCATAATTAGATCTAGAGCAAAGAGAGCTTTAGCTTCATCATATAATTTTTAAATTCTTGAATTCATGCGCATGAATTAGAGCAAATTTCGAGACTGAATTAACTTGATTGCAACTAAAAAATTAGGTAAAAGATGTACTTTCATAAAGATTTTTATTTCTAGCTAAGTTTCATTGTAACTTGAGTCGATTTGAATGTTTTAGTCCAGCTACCTCCTGGGAACTCCATCAAAGTATAGTACAATACATTTCACGGTCAGGGTACGGTTTATAGCAAAGAAATTGTTCCTAAAGACATATGGATTGTAACGAAATATCATTGTGTATAGTTCATCTGTATTACTTGTTTGAGTCCTGTATTTTTGCGAATCACGTTCACAAGAAAGAACTTCATTTACAATCTGTGGCAGAAATCATAAAGAAATTAGAATTTGACACTCCTATACAAACCTCCAATACTATTATTACAAACTCGAATCATATTTGAATTTAGCTCTGGTTAATTTAGAACTTCTTACTAACTTTTTAAAGGTAAAGCATTAAATAATAAATAAATGCAAGTTTTGATGTATTCCTAAAAATTTTTTGATAGACATAGCTCAACTTTTGGATCTTGATTCTTGAGATATTCTTAATTAAAGATTATTTCGTTCATTGAGTATTTCAAAATAATAATCAAAGAAGAATGGCAAATTCCACAGACCGAACGCCCCCACCACAACTAAAGATGAGTCATATATCAATCGAAAGATCTCATCGAGTACTACATTTTTCTACATAGACACAAAACGATCCGAGCATGGAGTAAGACACCAGGGGGCGAAAATATCAACTTTTTTATTATTTATTTTTTCGCCATTTTAATGACCCTAGATCACTAATCCAAACCTGTTGAGTCAAAAGGTGCTGGTCTGACAGGATAAGATAAATATTTACTGCAATAAAGAAATCTTATATTACAAAAAAGCAAAAATTACATTATATATTTTATTTTCAAATTAGTTTTCTTGGCTGAAATGGGGATGGTGGTAGGTTTTGTGGGATTTCGATATCGCCAAATATTTATCTTTGGGGCTTCAACGGACACTACGAGGACGTATGCTTGATTTGACTTCCCGTGAAATAGAATTTTTCTTTTTTTATAATATCTTTCTTAGAAATTATTTTTACCCTACCGTGTTAGAACTAACACTTTTAGACTCAAAAGGCTTGAATTAGTGGTATAGATCTATTAAAAGGGCAGAAAAATAGATTTTAAAAAAGTTCATATTTTCTCTCCCTGGTGCCTTGCTCTGTGCTCGGATCGTTTTGTGTCTATAGAGAAAAATGTAGTACTCGATGAGACCTTTCGATTGATATATGACTCGTCTTGGGGTGTGGTGAGGGCGGATTTGGTCGTTCTTTTATTTCAAAATTTTAAATTATATATTTATAAAGGTTCAAACAGTAATGAAATTAGAATATAATTCGATTACATTTCGCTCAAACATATTTTATCACTTTCTTTTCAAAAACAATTAGAGCAATATTCAAAATAAGTGAATAATAGGCTGGTGACGAAGCGAAGCTCTTGTGTGAGTGCGCTGCCCAACCTTATCAATGGTCAGCAAAACGTATTTAAATTTTATCTCATTCGTGCTTTAAAAGTCATTGATAATTTAAAATAAAAGTTAAGTTTAAGTAATAAAATTAAAAAATCAATTTTGATTTCATTTTTGATGAAATGATCAGGTAATTAACTACTTACTTCGGAAGCTTAAAATTTAATCATTATTTGGATATGGAAAATCTTTTTTTATTGTAAAATACAATTATTGTATGAGAGACAATAATTCAATTTTGAAACTGGATTCACGGCTAGATTAGTGATTATATTTGAAGAAAGATTTCGAAGGCCTATCTTAGCAATCTTCACCTCACACTTTGCCCAAGATTTCTAAAGATTGAATGTGTCATCGTTTGAAAGATTGTAAAAATTATTTCTCCAAATTCTTTAATCATGTAGAAAAATAATTTGTTGAATGAATAACTTATTGCTAATAGATAGTCATTGGGTTTTTTCGCTCTAAATATCTGAAATGTTTGAGTGACTGGACGAAATTTTATGCTCTGATCTCGTTACTTTAGAAGTTAGCATGAAGAAAGAGATATACTTATATGAATAAGAAATTAGTTAGATCCGAAAATTAGAGATTATTTTATTCTTAGTATAAGCCCTATTCGCAAAGATAGGTCTTCAAAATCAGGCTTCATTTGATAGTTTGCATATTAATTATGATTAAAAACATAGTAAAATTTTTATTCTTGTTCTGCAAATCGTAACTCATAAAAGTATTCCAGCGAAATGGTAGAACAATGTTATCAAAACAAATATTAACAAATTAAATGCCAACCAATGCTTCGTCATCAACGAATTGCTTACATACGATGGATAAAGTACAAATGTATTAAATCCTCTGCTGTTAATTTTACGTATAAGTCTAAAATATCCGTTTTCTCCCCAATCTTTGCCATAAGAATTTTTTATTATCCAAAAATCAATTTTATCTTCGGTACCCCAACCGACAACTGCTACCGCATGATTTGTTTCGCTATCAACTAGTGTTCGATTACCAGCTGATGTCATTATGCCTTTACTGAGTAAATAGATTAATCGAATTAACTAATTTTCAAAAATATTAAATCAAATTATCTGATTGGTTATAAAGATATGATTTGAATTACCGGTAAAGTTGAAATTCTACATCGCCTGCATTGATCGTAACAGCGACCGGACCATTACTGTAAATGGTTTGCATGATAGCATCATCAGATGAGTTAAAATCAAGATAGTAAAAGTCATTTATTCTTATTTTCCACATCGAGTTCGTACTCCTACAGGGCATTTCCTATCACAATAATGAATGCGAAATTTTATGAAACAGAGCACTCGTTCCAACTATCAACAAATCATACAATACCTGATCATCTTCTGCATCCATATATGGATAATCACTTTGTTTGACTACACCGAAGTTGGATGCATAGCTGTAGAGGTCATAAACACTTCCGCCGTCACATCCTTCACTTATGTAAGGATAACCATTAACACAATCAAGCATTTGTTGCTCTGATAATTTGACTAACTGTTCGTTCGTCATATTATTAGTGATAGCATAAGCGCTTTCGATGGTTGCAATTCCAGCAAAAGCCCAACATGAACCACACATTCCTTGATCTTTAACTCTTGTGACGACATGTCGGTCACGCCAATCAAAAGATTGTGGTAATACTTGTATGATATCGATATATGAAACTCTATCCTTTTTATCAAACTGTTTGATAAATTTTCGACCTCGACCGTTAGACCAATTGCTTTGCATCGCTAGATATTCATCGGGTGACTGTTATTTATAAGAATTAGGGATTTTCAATCAAATAAAATCTTTAAATAACTTTCTAAAATAGTAATTTTAATTCAGTTTTACTATGAAAAAAATTAATTAAAATCTGTGAGATATCAAAATAGTTCATGAATTTATAGAATGCTCACAAGATCTGCCAACTTATTGATTCCCAATTCATGGCTGACTTCACCGTTTTTCAATTGCTCCTTATTTTTTTCAATCTCTATTAATGAACTCATGAAATGATATTTTCTTTTTTCCTCCTCTTCTGCCTTATAATTTTTATTATATTTTGTCTGAAAAAGCAACGAAAAGATACTGGAAGCAATCCAAAATTGATTAGACTAAACTAATTTTTTTCCTTTAAAGTTTGTATCGTAAAAATTAAGCAAAAAAGTTAATTAACTGAGAAATATTGTTCAAATTCTGTTTTTCAAATATGGATTCTGATCATCCAAAGATCATATTTATAAATGAGCTCACAGATGAATATAATCCGAAAAATTGTTAGCTCTTGAACTATTGACTATATCTTTATAGTAGACAGCGGGCTGCTAAAGTATATCTTCTGATGCGTAACGCTGGAAAACGTCAAAATTTAAATAATATTAAATTTGACGTTTTTAATTTTGAAATAACACAACTGTTTATTTTGACTTTATGATTTTAGAAAAAACTTTATATAAAGCTATTTGAATACAAGTAAATTATCAACTTAATGGTTTATCAAACTATTCTTAAAGCACCACCACATTAAATTATACCTTGAAGTCCGCGAAAATCAGATCGAAATCTGGAAAGCCGTTCAATTTGGCATAGTTTGAGACATTATTGAACTTATTAATTATCATTAAAATATCATTACTAATAAAATTTTGTGATGATATTTCCGATATAGAAAAAATCAAAATGAATGCTACGAAATTAGCTGAATCCATTTCCAAAAACTTTGATCACTACAATTCAAGTCAACTCAATCAACCGTAAAAATAAAATGATTGCAATATGATCTTTATCTTTATATCGTACATTGACGAAAATGTCATCATATGACAATGACAATCGGTTTATAAGAAAAAAACAAGTCAAATTTAGTCAAATGAATTGACAATTCAGAAAAGGACGTTTTTATCATTGGGTGACTAGAGTCAACTGTTTAATAAGTAGTCAAAAAATAGTATTGAATTTATTTATAATACAAAATTTGAATATTTAGCACATATATTGAGAGACAACTTTAAAGGGATAATCAACACATTGTGCAATAGCGGTCCAAAGAAGCAGTCTTCCGAATTGATGTTGAACTAACGTGTCAGTTTCATAATCGTCATTGTCAACGAAATCAATAGTTGAATCCAAATCAAGTGATTTACACTAAAGTGTAAGGCTTGATAATTATACTAGCTGTATAAAATAAGTTTTATCAATGAGATGTCTTAAAATTATTTTTGCAATACAAAACTGAGCTAAAAGATGGCTTTACAAACAAGAACTTGCTAATTATGATGAATGTACATTTATGCACATACAAAACATATTTCACGTTGACTTTCGATCAATGTTTCACGAATTTCTCGAAAGTAAAGTAGAAATCCTTGACTGTAAGTACTTATTAATCAAAAGATATTACTTTTGTTAAAGCGTTTCGAGGATGATGCCCTTAGGAGCCCATAAAAGCATGACATGCTCAATTTTGATTCAATCTGAAAAGGAAATCAAACAGATATGAATAAAACCTAATAGGATTTGAAAAATTAAAGTATTTTCAGATTAACCCCTTTTATAGGAAGCGAAGCTGGATTGCTTGGTCTCCATGAAGGCAACACAGGAATACTTATAAAGTGCTCAGAAACTCATTGAACATGACAGACAATTTTTCAAATTCTCCAAATTTTTATCCGGAAACCTGAAAATTTCAGACTAAACCCGGAGACAAGGCAAATGGAATCAATAAAATAAGTGGTAGACTAGCGTATGTGCTACCATTTGTCACAGTAAAGCTTGTACTTTTAACTTAGTTCTGGGACAAAATTCATTGCAAAAATTGCAATGTTGCAATCATTTTACAATAAGATTACAATGCAATCTGCTGTCTCAGCAATCGATTGCAAACTGCAGTTGACAAAACTTATTGCTAATGAGCTGCAAATTTTGCAGTTTACGAGTTTTAGACTTTTAAATGTTGAGAAATAGCTTTTCGATTGTTAGAGTTTACTACTTTAAGGTCTAAGAAATATAGTTTTAAAAGTACTTTGCGGAGTGCTAAACTAAATTGTTGAAATATAGTTGAAGTGTGAGCATAAAAAAATTGGTCCACACATGAGATAGTCTATGAAAAGTAAATATAGAAATAAATAAAGCTAAACTGCAAAAATTTCTCATAATTAAATATGATTTGGTTAAAACTTATGTTAGTAATTTGAGTAAGTTTATTTATCTTTGGTATTAATAAAAACTACTTAAAAACGTAATAACATAATGAATACAAGTTGAACAATAGATAAATACTGTACAGTATGTGTATTACACATATTATAAATGTTTGTATGGCATAACGGAGTCACTTTCGCCAATCCTCTTCATCGTCATCGTAATCATGGTAATGATCGTGCTCTTCGTCATCTCTTTCGTGGTGGTGAACGAGGTGGTCGTGAACCATCTGATCGTGAAGTCTCTCGCGTTTTTTACGAATTGAATCCTCACTTTCCATTCTTATTAATGTTTGCAAATTTTCAGAACAAAATTATTAAATTTGTGCATATCTAAAACTACTTCAAGTTATTTTAAAATAAGCCTAAGCTTCAAGACTAGAAACGATTGAAGAGTATATTTGCTGGTCATGCTTCAATTTTGAACAAATTATATTTTACTTTTTCTGGTTAAACTTACGGAATGTAAAGAATTTGTCTATGAGTTAAGCCATCGTGAACTAAAACTGGTACTAAGTCTTGGTCACCATATTCGTCACTCAAAACAATATATTCATATGGATATGAATTAACACAACTAATTAGAACCAAACAAATCAATAGTAAAAAACTACAACTATTTAACAGATTGAATGCCATCAAAACAAATAAGACAATACAATATGTATTAATGAAAATTTGTGAACTTTATAGGAAGAAAACACTGTCAGAACGAAAATTATTGTCAGTTTGAGAAAAACGTTTGTGAGAAATGAAGTCAAGTTTTAATCAAATAAAGAAAGTCTTACTCTTTATACCGATTTGGTGCGTGTTTATGACCTATTCTTCTTATTGGTGTGCAGCGATGCGATCAACATTTTTCTATGAGAATTAGTTTTATGGTTTTGACACCACTTTTCTGCCAATTAATGTTTTTTCGAGAATGATCGCAAGCCTAACGAAACTCTTTACCAAAGTATTTTTTATACCGTATTTTAATTCAACAATAAGTCTAACTCAAGTCATAACTATTTATATGCTTTAGTATTAGATTTGTTTATTTTTATTTGTATTCAATATTTGATTCTATTATAAAACTTTTGTGACGCATGAAGTTTCTGACCGAGTATTGACTCAAATTTTTTTCAGAAATTATAGAAACTATCAAATTGTTTTGAAATAATAATTTCCTCATTGCAATAGTAAGTATCGCAATTTGATCTGTAATCTGTATCAAATACAAGTATGTCATCAAAATGAACACAAAATAACTGAGTGTTCGGACCACTACCAATATTTTGATTAATCATTAGAGCGTTCATATGAATCACTTTCTAAAAAGTTGGCTCTATGTTAAACAAATTACTTCAATTTAACTGTTACTTCATCGAAAAGTTAACACAATTTTCGAATTTAGTTTAATTTGATTTTTATGGGACTTAACTTGATTGTTACCAAACTTCTTAATCGATAATAGTTTTGTTTTTTAAGCATTGAATAGTGATTGAAAACCTAATTCATTTGATTACTCAGGTTTTTATTTATTTTACGTTTAAAAAGTTAGTCAATCCTACGAAATAGAGGTCTAAACACTAAGATACTTTTATAATCGTTCATTTGCCTAAATTTATTTATATTTTAATATTAAACCACTATTAATGACAATGACTGTGAAATCAACTCAACTGAACTTCATTTCAAACTATGGCTTCATTTGATTTATAATTTTTTAATTCTAGCCATCTATTAATTCATTTTTTTATCATTACATTAATTACAATGAGAACTTTGAATTAGTAAAAGTTCATTTTCTTAACGAAATCACTGCTCTTTTTTGTTTGAATGTTTGGTATAATTAAGTCTACTTTTTATCGACTATTTTTATAGGACAGTATTAAAGAATGATTTGCGTGCAATGATTCCACTAATTGCTGCCACTAATTTGCTTCAAGTCTATCATTTCTCGTCAATTAGTGGGCCAAAATTGAGAAAATCACGCAAAACAGTTACGAAAGTTTTGTTTTTAGTCTATTTCATCAATTATTCGATTCAAATATTACTCAAAACTAACTTACACTAAATATATAACAATTAATGATATATTTGAGTCTTTATCAGCTCTAAAAAATACAATTTTGTGCTATTGAAGCAAAAATGAATTTAAGTTGCAATAGCTTTATGAAAATGTTTACAATGAAAAAATTGACAACAGATTATAAATTTCATAATAAATACATGAAACAGATCCACAAATATTTGATGTTCAACTTAAATAAACAATTGTTACAAAACCCAAATCAATTAATCAAATTAAATAAAAATTTCATTTGGTATCTCACTCTTCTTCTTCCTCTTCCTCATCTTCTTCTCCTTGTTGATGATGGAGCTCATGTCCATCAGAATGAAGAACTCCTTTTGACAAATTGAATAGAATTTGACTGGCATTCAAATTAATTTGAATCGAATTCTCTTTATTATTATCTTCATTGTCTTCATTGATGACACAATTGTTGTGATTATTTGACTGACTTATACCATAATTAGCAATTAGTTTATTTTTGTTTAATATCTGTTTGAGAGCCAATTCTTCAATAGTTAGTCTATTCTTCTGAACGTCAATTTGTCTCAACAACTTATCGATAAATTGGCGCTCAATTTTCAGGTATTCTAATTCTCTTTTATTATCCATTATCTCAATTCACTTAATTAAGTCTAAACTGAATCTAAAAATAGTATCTGTTATTTGAAAGTGAGGCTCAAAATCAGTTGAAACAGCTTTCAATTGTATGAGATGCACTTTAAGGCACACTTTTGTTTAGTTCGACTCAGAATTGATTTGAAGCGAATGGAGTTAAAGGCAAACCGTTCAAAAACTTGAACTCTTCTAAAAGATCACACTGAGTCTCAGTATGAAACACGTCATTCAGATCTGATCGCATTAAACACGTGAAAAATGTGAAAAAACTGAACTTTTAAAGCATGTTTAATATAATGAATGATTCATAAGTTAATATTTAGAGCATTTATTAAGATTTTTTTGTCAACTGGGATAACTGTTATTCCTCTATTCTAAAGCTGTCAAACAATTTAATAATGATTTACACTAAAATGTCTTTAAGTAATAATGATCTACAATCATATAAAACACACCTTAAATATCAAAGATCAATTGATCAAATGAAACAAAATTGAATTGAAATACAACATTTCAAAACTGATGACAGATCTGCGAACGATTAGTTCAATACTTTAATAATATGTATTATTAGAATATTCGAATTAAATCTGGATTATCATCGAATCATATGAAATCAAAACAAATAATCTAATATGGGGTGTTAATTCTGATTACAACTATTTTGAATGTTTATAACATTTTTTATTTATTAACATACAGTTAACGAAATAAATATCTTTACCTGGTTAAACTCGAATTTCTTTTGACTAGGTTAGTCGATTTGAAATCGGTTTTCGGTATTTTGTAGCAGGATAATTGCAAATTTTAAAAAGTACATATAAAGTATTTTATTTAGTAAAGTCACATGGTAAATTACTATTTAATAAAAAACTGGATGTTATAATGATTTTCAAACGAATTTCGATGTTTAGTAGCAGGATAATTTTAGGTTTAAAAAATACGAAAATTTTTAGTTTAGAAGCTTTTAAAAATTGAACAAGTAGCTTTGTATTTAAGACTAGAATTTAATTGAAAATCATTATAAACATGAATAATTATTTAAGAACTAATAACTTGTATGATCCCCAGTCGCTCCTAAAACCTCTTGTAAACGATTAGGCATTGAGTTACACAAATGAATGAAATGTTGTTGCCAACCGGTTCCGGACATTGTTTGAAGTGCTTCCAACAGGTCTTCCTTAGAGTTAATGATTGGGCGCTCACTTCTCACCAAACCTTTGATCATAGCGCCAACGTTCTCATCAGAATTTAGATCCGGAGAAAGGCTATAAAGCTAATTATTAATAATGGAAATTTTAAATTTACCTTGGATGCGGTAAAACAAAGTCTTCAATTGGACCGATATTATCGTTAATCCATTCCTTCACGTGATTTTAATTATGTGTCGGGTGATTGTCGTGAAGCAGAAGAACATTGCCGTCGTCGTAGTGCTTCTCAATGTATGGCAAATGAATACGATTCCTTACAAAGTTTCTCAATGATGTGGAGCGGACCCATTCCATAGAATGAAAAACTAAACAGGCTATAAAATAATGGATTACTGCATACATAATATTCACCATGCTATGAAATAAACTTTGAAACGATAAGTGTGAGAAACTGTAGCGATATTTCGCTCTTCAAATCGAGTTTATCTCTATCTCTATCTCTCCACCCAGAGCCGGCCCCTTTCATCCTAACCAATTCCAAACTCATCAATGAAGATGACTCGCGCCCAATCCACTAGAGTCCAGTTGATAAACGGATCAGCATAAATAAGGCGTTGTTGGAGATGCAGAGTACTGAGGCTTTCCTTCAAAGCTGCCACTCTGTGTCGAACTCTTATGATTAAAGAATTAGATGGTTCAACTGAAATTTAAGAAATCACCTTGATCACTCAATCTGTTTGTCGATTTTCGATCGTTTACAGACGATAGACTTTCATTGTCTCGAATTTGTGGTAATTATCGCAAAGTATTCAAATGATCCCAATTGTGTTCGAGTGTGATTTCCCTCAATGCCAGGTCATCCTCTCCTGTGGTCTTCTTATGCGGACCTCCAGAGCGAGGGGCAGTGATGAACACCTCCTCTTCGTCGTCAATCCGACACCACTTATAATAAGTGGGTTTACTGATGCCCAACAGAAAAAATCGTAATCGGATACAAAACCATTTTTAAAACTTACCAATGGTTCTCATTATTGTCGATTTCGGCTCATTTTCGGCTCATTTTCGGCTCTCATCTTAATAAATTGCCGAAATTTGAGTTCACGTTCGACGACACTGAATATCATTTTATTTAATTCAATTCAATTAAAAATCGATCAAAATTTCAAATTTGTAAACAAATTTTAAAACACAGATTATTGGGGGGTCTATAAATAATGTTGTTGTAAATTTTTCTAATTGATAAAATTATTTTTTGCGAAAAATCCCTTAAAATCTATTTTTTTACTAAATAGTAATTTATCATGTTACTTTATTAAATAAAATACTTTATATGTATATTTTGAAATTGTTATTAAGGGTATCGATAGAATCAGGTTGTTGAGTAGTTAGCATACCAAATATGGTATACCTAGGTCCAGTCCTTAGATACCTAGGCCCAACTATTCTTAACTAGATCCTAGGGATCTGAGTAGGGTATCGATAGACTCAGGTTATCAAGACGAGTTTATATATATATAGGTGGTTCCGCCCTAGGACCTCTCATATGGGCGGAGCACGATAAGTAAAACCTAACCTTATCTCATACTTTATCTATCGTCACCAGTACAACTATTGAGAAGATAGTGGTAAATATTTTATTTTTAATAGAATATCAGCGTGTGTTTCTTGCACTTTTTATATAAATTTTTTTTGATATATTGATTTAACAAATTTTTAATTCGAAACAAAATAAGAAATTTGTAAACTACACTTATAATAAATTTATTATGTGAAGTATAATTAAAACTGAAATTAACAAATTATTGGTTAATTAACTTTTAAGTTTTTTTACTTATTATAACATTTTCTTTAATCACTTTTCCAAATATATGACTGTAAAGAATTTGCAGAAATAGTATGAGAAATAACTCCTCGTTTTGAATTAATAGTTAAATCAACCGGTTCTCCATTTCTGTTTTGAACAATAACAACAGTGGCATTGTCGGGTCTTACCAGAGCCACTGAAACCAAATTATTTGATTTGGAGTCTTCATTAAGTGCTACTCTAACAGAACCCGGAGGAAGGAATTTACTGAAGTGTCCCATGGAGTAATACATGGGTTGTTTATAGTACTCGTGTGATGTTTGATTGACTAAAAGCGGAGAATCGAAGCCAGCCTGTGGATCGAGAACCATATTCCAGTCTACCCATCCAGTAGTATTGTAGTTAAGGTCCTTTTTATAGTTAAAAAAATTATAAAATATTTAAAAATTGATAGTTTAATTTTGAGGCTAGTTATAACTAAAACAAAAACATGATTATACTTGTATTATATTATACGCATATCTCTCTCCATTATTCCAACTTCCGATATTAGGTCTTTGTAAAATACAGGCCTCAGTCGATAACAGAAAATAATTTGGGTGTTTGTTGTGAGTTTTTTGCAAATTAACAATATTTTGATCATTTGTCGAATACCAGTGAAATGCAATGCCGGATACATATTTTGCTGCATCTGTATTGTTTAATATAATATCAGCATATTCCTCTAATCTCGGTACATTATCATCAAATATCATCAGCTTTAAATTTTTGGGTCCAAATCCAGCTTTTTCTAAAGCGGGTCCCAAGTCAAGCTTCACAAAATCTCTCTGTGTTTCGGGTGACATTCCAAGGTTTGGCCTCTGTAATTCTTTAACTTCTTGACTATACACCGGTTCATTTACTGTAGTTAAACCCCACATATTAATGCCATTTGATTTGTATCCATCCAAAAATCTAAATTTTAATGAATCACTTTCAATTTTTGACATAAGTTAGAGATATTGAGCATTAAATAATCTTTACTATTGAATGTTTTAAAAGTATTTAAAATTTCTATCAAGATTAAACGACTGCCCAATAAATATTTTCAGATATTATCGATAATATACCGTACTTTACATAATATAGAGCCAATGTTTTAAAGTATTTTTCACCAGGTTTCCCTTTCAAACCATAATACCCAGTGGAATTGTTAGTCTTCATCCATAAAGGGGGACTCCATGTACTGCCAAACCATTTCAAATTTTTATGTGGACTTAACTTTTCGGCTAATTTCATATAAGGTATCTTCATTTATAAAAAAAATGTTCAAAAATTACATTTAATATGCCTTAATGTTATTTTAATGTATTTTTTACACTAACTTTATATTCTAAATCCTCTTTGGCTAAACTAAAATGAACTAAGTCAAAATCATCCGGTGTATCATCGTATGTATAAAATCGAGTGGAAAAGTCAGATTGAGCCATCGTTAATCTTGCCATAGTATATTCCAGTCCATTTTCAGAAAAGTAATCTTTAATTATATTATCTCCCAATTCTTTTGGTAATCGGGCCACATTAAGAAGAGCCGAATCAGTAAACGAACTGCCGAAACCCAATATCGTTTGGTATCGCTTACTGCTATCAATAATTAGAGTATGTTTCTTAGTGGCATTTCCAGATTTTGTTGAATTAAATGCAATGAATGATCTTTTAAAACGGTCTCCTTTTCTATTGGTCTCAACAACTGTTATGGCATGTACTCCTTGTTCTTTTAAAAGTGGAGCAAAATCGTCACAATATGTGGCATTACATACACAAACGTGCCCTCCGTTCCCAAAGTCTCGAAGAACACAGTCCTTTGTATATACTGTTAGATGAAATTTTTTAAAAAATTTGTATTAATTACTTTGTCTTATTTAAAATATGATTGTGATTTTATAGTACATACCAATAGGGAGCAAAAATATACTTAGAACTAGTACAACTTGAAACATTTTTTCAAAATTTTGACTACACTCTCAAAAAATGAAACAGAAACATCGTTTTATAACTCTATTTCAAATGTTTTTCGTCCTTCAAAATATCTATGCCAGTGCATTCTTTAGACAAGAATTCAATGTCTTTTCTATTATTATCTATAAAAAGCTATGAAATCAATTTATGTTATCAGAACCCGGTATTAATTGAGAAGGAACCAGGGAAAGTATTTTATGTCTGATTTACAATGCTTGTTTGTCTTAAAATTAACAAAATGATTAAATTTACATTAAATTAATACGGAATCATAGTAAAGTTTTTATTAAAATTATTTCTAACTATATTTCATAATTAAGTTGTTGAATATTGATAGCAAAATAATAATATAGTTATGCGTGTTATCTATGAGATACATGACAAAATGTTATGTTCGAGAAAATAGACAGATCGAAATTCCATTTTGATAAGATAAAGTGGCCAATTTCATACCAACTAATTTATAGGAAAATAAGCTCAAATCACCACCACAACAAGTATAATAAAGTACTCGAAGACCACTTACATGTTAAGTCTACTACAACACCTATGCACAAAGATATTCAAACATTATTAAAAAACAAATCCCAAATGTTGAGAGCCAACACCCTGTAGATTATAATTAACAGGTTATTATAAGTCAAGGGCACAGAATCCTGAGAGAACGTCCAAGAACTGTCTTTTGTAAGTAAATATAATTTTTCTAAAGTTTTTTAAGTATTAATATTAAACTGGCAGTAACCTGGAGAAAAAGTAAGATGTAGACTGGTACGAAAGAGAATGCCAAACATTTACACCTAATGGTCAAATAATCATGTTGAAAACATTTCTATAAAAATTCTTTACTGGTTTACATTGCCATTTGTTCCAATAGATAACGCAATTAATGTTATTCCTGCAAATAAAATTGACATTTCCCAATAATAATGCTTTATAGCGTTATAATTTTTATAACAATCAGAAAACTGTACTGTTTCAAATCTCTCTTCTCCCTGTTTATACTATTATTATTTCGGTTCATCTCTTTTTTATTTGATATTTTAGTGATAATTCCAATAACAATTAATACTTTATAAACATGTGTTAATCAGCATTGAATTCCATGATTTTCGAGTATTGGGTGCAAATGTTGTATAACAATGTAACTGAATTATGCCAACTTAATATTTGCGACAGATTTCAGAGTTCCAACGCATTATGACTAATTAAAAAAAATCTATTGTTAAAATAACAAAATTTACATCAATAATACTGGCATCGGTGCATTTAATACTAAATTATTGTGCCTCTATCTATGGATTACCAAAAATTTTAATATATCTATACTCTTATTTTTGTATTGTATGGAAAATTTTAATATTCTGAAGCCAAATGTTTTGAGATACTGTCAAATACTAACCTTAAATGTCAAAAATACAAGTCAAATAGCCAGAACCGACAAAATTTTATTTCATAATAAATAACAGATGTTGGTAACAATTGAAGTCATTCTGAATATACTTTTACTAAATGATCGTAATTTTTTTGCCTAAATGACATGCCACTAGTTGAGGTGTTGAAAGCGGTCAAAGTATCTTGTCAGATATCAAAATATAACTAGATTATGATACATAGAGTGAAGGTAAAGAAGTTGTGAGCCTGGCATACAAAAAGCATAGACAAAACAAAATGGAGTAATATTTATACTCTAAAACACCTCTTATGAATAAAATCTGACCATTGTAACTAAAACAATTGTAAGATTTTGTCAATCTATCTTTTCACACCGTTGCATTAAGTGGACCCAATTGGAAGATGAAAAATTTGACCAAATGAACTCACTTTTTACTTATAAATTTATAATATGAAGTAATCCTGCCAATATTCTCGTGTACAAAAAACTCTTTTAAATGCGAAAAGAGAACTGCAGGATTCCATTGAGGTCTCAGAAAGCAGTTAAGCGATCAGCAATCACGAATCAACAATTAACAACTTAAAGCAGAATCTAGTTCCAATTGGCTTCATTTATGTTCAGCTGCCGAGTGAGAAACCTCAAACTGAGATATGGTCATGGATGACGTGGAATGATGTGAGTTGCGCATATGCAGGTGTCCTTTTCAGAGTTACAGGAAGGGAAGCAGCTTCATTTGGAAAAGTTCAGGAGGAGTTTTCACCTCATATCAATTTTTGTGTAGGTCATTCTGCGGGTTAAAAAAAGATCGAGTTACTAGCTAGTGGTTGGAGTAGTGAGCTTGATCTAGGAACAGTATCGCTCGGTCAGGGAAACGCTTATGTTAACACACACGTTTTATGTGTCAGCTGGAAAAGTTCGACCGCGCGATATGGCAATTCGTGTGTGGAAAAGAGTTGGATAACTCACTAATAATTTAATGTAGATATGTTATTGTTAGTGATATGAATTACGTACTGTGATATAAGTATTTCTTTTCAATAAAGTTAAGGACAATAATTCAGGTTTAGATTTCTACATATCATGTCATCCATATCTTTTACAGGGTCTAATTTTTCACAAAAGTCAGATTTGACCAGTTATAAACAAATATCATTCCAGATCAGCCAGATTAAGTTAATTACCTCATTTAGGTCCAATCAGTTTCAAATGGTTTTCAAGTCAGATTTAAATTGTATTAAATGCAAGATCAGCTGAATAGTATATGGTATACAAACACCATAGTACCAGGTGGTATAAGTAGAAATATGCTAATGAAAAAGGTTTTAGCGTTTGTTAAGAAGGTTAAGATGTAAAGAAGAGCATCCTGAACTAACAAAACCACGAGTTTGTAAGATGATTGGAATGTAAGATTCAAGCCTTAAGCGTATTATTAAGGATCTAAACATGAAGAGTTTCTATCGTAATGAGGTACCTTTAAATAGGAAAAAGATAGATACAAGTCAATAAAAATGATAAATAAAGGTACTAAGAAGTATCTTTGAGAGGTGGGACGATAGTGAACATAATCCAAGTGCATGGATTTGTTTCTCCTAACGATATATCTGAGGTAAAAATGACACTAATTATAAAAATACATTAAGTTATTACTTGGTCAGCGATTAATTCCTCAGCCTTTTTGCGAGAAAATTTTAAGCTCGACAATAGAAAAAGTATATCTATGTTAAAACAAGTATAGTTAAAATAGCAAGTGATATATAAACCCAAATCATTAACTTTTTATTTTCAGAAAAATGTGATTTAACCTTTTCATCTACATTATTTATTAATTCTTTAGTAATCATAGTGAAGTTTTATTTATAAGGTAAAGAAAGAGTATTCAATTGAAACGGGACTGGGAGCGGAGATGCCCCTTCTCCAGGCAAGTATGAAGATACCGGCGTGTCGCTGCCTTGTAGGGTTGGTAGCTAGTCTCTATTAAGCACGGTACAGCTCCAGTGAATCAGAGGGACTGGGTAAAGAAAAGAGATTACTTGTTATGATAAAAGATCTATTTACAATGATGACGATATCGATAACGACAGATCGACAGATAATCCTAACAATAATAATAGATTAATACTTAAGGTATTTACATATATTTATCATCACATTTACCAATCATTATAACATTAATTTTGGATATAATGAATTTACATATTTACACATACGCACTTGAGTAGTGTATATATAGCGGAGCTAAGACAGTACGAGCTCGTACTTTTAAAATGTCATCAAAAATGAAGTTTTATATCATTTTGAGAAGAATTTATGTTAAAATAATTCAGAAAACTATCTAAAATCAATCAAGAAACCTGGGACAGCACTACTAGTACTCTCTCGTACCCTCTAAAATTCGTGAGAAATTAGCTGATTTTCATCAAATGAAACAAAATCTCATAAAATAAACAATAAAATCCTAAAATTCAATCAAAAGCTGAGACAGTAGGAGCTCGTACTTTTTCGTACCCTCTAAAATTGAACTTTTATCATATTATTTAATATGGAATTTATGTCAAAACTTCCAGAAATTTACCTAAATTCAATCAAATTTTCGGAGCATTTTTCAGAGCGTCCGGGCGCACACCCTGAAAAATTTAACTTTTTGAGGTATCAAGTGTTGCTTTATTGAACTTTCGAAGGATAAAGTCATTCTGTTCATTAAGTCCTCGCCTTGCTAGGCTTAAAACATGTGTTATATGAATTATAATTTATTTGGTCAATGTTAAAAAATCACATCTTTGAAAATTCATATCTTGGAAACTATAACTGATTAAGACTTGGCTTCTTTTTAGTACGATCTGTCTTCCAATATCCTTTATTTTGATACCCATATCATAGTGATCAGTGGTCAATAACAACGAGTGACCAGTGGTGAGTATAAGTTTTAAGCCACTTATCATATAACTTTCATTCAAGTTTTGCCGAAATCAGTGTAAAAAATGCTTTCCAACGATATATATATTGTCAGAGTTATCTTAAATTTAAGGGTCATTTTCTGTCAAAAATAATTATGAATTCAAGTCACGTACACATTGAGTCTTTCTATTCGCTTCTTAAGAAAAAAAAATAGTCAACGCTTTCTTCTCATTACTCCCTAGAAGACAATGTAAAGTATATTCAAACACTTGAAAAGTTATTTAACAAGTATTTTAAGCTTAAGCTGAAGGCATTTCAACCTTAAAATTTAGCCAAAAATATTGGTATTTTTGAAAATTAATAACAAACTAATTGTTTGATTTAATTGAAATTTTAGAGTTAAATAGTGCACAATGTGATCTATCGAATGATACAACATTCAAAGTGTTCTGTGAACTTTTTCATTGATGACGTTTTATTCTAATGCTTGCGGAAGTTATTTCAAAGGAGGATGCCGAGACCCTATGGGACCATTGCCTAATGGTCCCATTCAGCAAATGTCCCATGTGTATAATTTATATGAGTACAAATGAAAACTTTAAACGTATGAGAATTACTAACCATTAGATTCAAAGGCTTATGAGAGAATGTTTTTAAAAGTAGACTAACGTTTTTCTCTCTTGTTGTAGAAGTTGACGCCTTTCAAAGCTATAAACTAATCCCCTTTTGATCTATTTGTGCTTCCCCTCACCTGAACTGAAATACAGAGCTTAGACTTTAAAACTAAATATAAGAAAATTTTAAGATATGATAAATAGGTGATAATGAGTGTTTTGAACCAGTTACACAGCTATTTATCGAAAACTTCAATCGTCGATTTCATCCTGTTTCTGGTCTTGCATCACTCTAAAACTTTCCCAAAATCATTCCTGTTTTTAGTGATTTTTGACGAAATCTCAAAAGAAAACCGATGGGGACGGGGTTCAAATGAATTTTTGAAATCAAATTTTCTCTCATGGACCCAATGTTAAAACTATTAGACCTGTATGCACAACTCTATTTAAAACGGTTTTAAGTCTTAAAACCGACTCAAAACCTGAAACGCGTTTTAAAACTCATTACTAGAAAAGGAAGTTTAGGACCTTAAAATATGGGTTTAGGCGCCTAAAATAGTACTTAAAAATCTACGAAAATAGCACGAATAGGACCTTATAATTTCAAAACTAAACCACCGCCAAATGTCTTCATTCAATTTATTTGACATCGAATATTTGTGACTAGCACACAAAAGAATATTTAACTTATAAATTGAGATTACAATAAGATATGAAAATGTCTGAAAGATTATTTTCGGTTAGATTTATTCGTTTATCACTGAGAACAGACTTGTATTGCGAAAAACTTCGTTCAACATCACAACTCATAGCCGGCGCATAGCGTAAAAGGAGAATTTCCTTTGCGTCTAGTTCTATGAGCTCATCACAGCCTTCAGCTGTTAATATATTCGAGATTGTCTTGATTTGAGTGTAACCTGGATTTTCTTTTAACACATTTTTAAGTTTCTCATACGCTTTTTTCCCGGGCTCGCTACCGACTTTACTCGAGTCACTCAACAAATCTTCAATCATTTGCACACTTTCGTTAATTAATAAATCACGAGATTCCAGAATTTTTATCACATTTGCGAGACTAGAAAAATTCGCATTAATAAATGCCAAATCTTTTTTCAACTTTTCTCCAGAAAAATTTAAGCAATTTTGAGCCCTTTCAATACTATCAGCGTCTTTGGGGTCAAAAGTTTTAAAAATTGTCTCAATAATTGAATAGTTTTCTGCGTAATACTGAGCAGCTGTAAGCCATGTTCCCCAACGTGTCATTATTGGCTGAGGAGGTAATGTCAAATCCGGTGCTTCGATTTTGAAAGTGTTAATCTGGACGGCACTTTCGAAAACATTACTTTTCCAGCAGAAATAAAATCATTGACTAATGGAAAACAATTTCTTACGACTTCAGAAACATTGTGTAAGGCGTGCGCTAAACACGTTAAATGAATCATTTTGGGGAAAAGAGCTTCGAGTTGTTTGCCAGCTTTAATCATATGACGTGCTCTATCAGTGACTAAAAGTAAAACTTTATGATATTTTATGCTATTTGGCCATAGATTAATAAATGCAGTATTTAAAGTCTGATTGATTGATACAGCATTAGCACGAGGAACAAAAGTAGATAGGAAACATCTTTTTGACTCATTTTCAACTTTAAGCGAACCAACAATTATGTTAACGAGATATCGATTTTGTTTATCTGTCGTTTCATCAATTGATATCCATATATACTCGTTCTCTAAATCATTCCTTAATTTGCTCATAACCTGAAAATAAATTTAAATAATAAATTCAAAGCGTCTTAAACTATTTAGTACTTACATTATTCAAGACTTCGGTTGCATAACTTTTTCTAAGAGTCGAATCGTCTGGAGTTTTATTTTTTGTGTATTTTTCCAAAAAGTTTTTAAACTTTTCATTCTTCAATTTAAAGAATGGTATATCTGCAGCAATTAATGCTTCGCATAAGTCATAATTATAATCAGATTTCAAGACAGATTTCTCTACGAACTGCTGTTTTAATGGTTGAAATTTGCGTTTGACCGCCAATACATGTGTTTGTGATTTAATGTGTTGCTCGACATAATATTTTTTCTTTGAATTCACTTTTTTTGTGCATAATTGGCAATAAAGTATTTTTCCATCAGTACTAAATACGTCACCGAATTGTTTCAAATAACCATCAAGTTTAACTCTTAAACTAATTTTAGTTTTAGGCATTTTTAATATAAAATACAAACATTTAATGTCTATGACTGAATTCAATATTTTAAGGGATTGTTACTTTATTACCGACTCTTTACAGCTTATTAAAACTTCCTAAATAAAGTTTCTTTTAACAATTACGTTAAGTTAGTCTAAAATGACATATTTTATAATTAAATAACAAAAATGGCTAAAATGGCTTGAATAGGCAATTAAAAGCAGAATAGGACATAACAATTGAAAAAGGCAATTATAGGCATTCACAAATGTGTCTAAAATGTTCTATTTTGATGTGATTTTAACTAATTTTTAACTTTAGGATCGATAAAATAAAAAGTAAAAAATAAAAAATATGAAAAGTCGCAAACTTCCTGTCTCTACTCATTACACAACTAATGTTTAAAACAGTTTTAGTTAAGTCTTGACTTGTGCATATCGGCCTTAGAAATTTTCTTCTATAGAACTACGCCTCAACAATCTTAATACTTTAGTCTAAGATGTGTCTATATTTGCCTGCGAACCATAATGTCAAAGGAACCATAATGCCCATGCACAATTGCTTAAGTGAGTTGTCCTCTTTTATCCATTATTTATATAGAACTCTGTTTATTTCTAACATACTAAGTTTATCGCATACTTGAGTTTTGAAAAACGTCTTTCATCATAGACTTGATAACATTCGTAATCTGAGCTCTACATTGATATTACAAAAACACTGGTATTGTAAATGGTATAACTGGTAGCATTTATATAAGATCTTTCTCTCATAAGTATTCAGAGTGCACATCTGTAAAAATGGCTTTTATTTCAATGTTGTTTTGTATGCAGTGCTTTATTGTTTTCTGTGCTGATAATATTAGTTAATTTAAGCTGTTGTTTCGGTGGGTTAATCTCGACTATTGAAAGATTAGCCATACTCTCATCAGCTTCACGGGTAATAACAAAATGGATAAGAAAACGATTAAATAAGGGTCTGATTAGTTCTTATAAAAAAGCCGTTTTAATTACCGTTAAGATTTTCTGATCTGAGTCTAGCTTTGCTAAACTTCCCTGAATAACTGATACAGTACCAGAATCGAGTCTCAGTCCCGGTCGCAGGATAGGGCCGTTTCTGAAATAAAAATGTCCCGGGGTAGAGTCTATGGCATTTTTGGAGAATCCTTTATATATATAATGAAAATATCATCGAATTTATATTATATGACGCCGATGATTGAAAATAACTTAGATCTTTATACTTGAAAGTTTCACTCAAGCTGTCAAAAGTTGTAGCAAAATCAACAAAAGCTTTAATAATAATTATGAAATGATTTCAAAACTTTTGTAGTAAATAATAACCAATTAGTCTCAAACAAAACACAATATCAACGAAAAACTTGCAATCTCTCGCTAGAAAAAAATGAGATGATTCGACTCGAATTGTTTACGCCAATGGTTGAAGAGTTCAAAATTGTATTAAAAAACTGTATTTAAATGTTGTCAAAAAGAATGTTTAGAGTGTCTACAAAAGGTTCGAAAACGTGATCAATCAGGACCCATGAATGTGGTTCATTGATATCATTTTGTTAGTCACATAATGTAGTTCTTGTGATAAAATTTTGAAAATTTTCAGTAAAACAGCTTTTAAGTTTTTAACATTAAATTCGAGTCTACTTTTTATGTTCGAATGCGTTAATTTCGTTTGAAAATCTGATATTTCAAAGTTCTTATGATTTACAGATTAATTCAGTTTAGAGTTCATTTAAAGAATTTTCAAACTATAATTTTACTCTTCCTAGCCTCTATCTGGGGATTAATGAAATTCAAACAAAATATTAATCTTTAAAATGATTGATAAATTTAGAACAATTTTAGTATTGGTATTTTTCACTGATTCAGCTATTTCCGATTCGGTTTTGAATATCTCAACATAATCTATACTAAATTTATAATTTTACCAATTTTTGTTTTTTATCTGAGGAGCTTTAGTTTCCAATTGATCTCCAAAACAATTTCGCTGATCTTTCCTATGATAAACACAAAAGATAATGGAACCTGTTTTCTAGACATAAACTAATCCATAGATCCGTCCATTGTCTATCCAATCGCCTTTATAGCTGTATTATTTCGATACCGTTAGAAATGCTGGTCTTCTTTACAGCATAAGTTTTCCTTCTGGCAGAATAGCTCCTATTTTATATTTGCCATAAGTCCAGCTCTGAATAGTTTTCAATTTTCCAGAATAGTACGTCTTACCACTCTCGCTCACTTTTAGGTTTTTAATCACTGATATTTCGAGACGTTTTTTTTTCAATGTATATTCAACCATCGTCTTATTCAAGAAAATGAATCATGGTTGGAGGTTATTTAGTCTAGATTATTTAGAAAAAAAAGACATTTAGTTATCTTGCAAAAAGGTAACTAAATAAGATAAGTTTTAGATTTGTTCAAATCAGATAAATTATTTTGCTATTTTGTTTATTCAATTTTCAAGTAATCTCTCAAAGGTCAATCTACCTTAAGTAATTGTGCATGGGCAAAGGCCTTTGGCTCATAATTTGTTGGCAAATATTGTGACACATCTTAGACTTGAATATTAAAATTTTTGACGCGTATAGTTCGGTAGAAAAAATTCCGAAATTTTTAACATTGCGCTTATAAGAGAAAATTTGATTTCAAAAATTCATTTGAACCCCGTCCCCATCGGTTTTCTTTTGAGATTTCGCTCAAAAACCACTGAAAATAGAGGAATGATTTTTGGAAAGTTTTAGAGTGGTGCCAGATATGAAACAGGGTGAAATCGACGATTGAAGTTTTCATTTAAATGATTGTATAATTCGTTCTCAACACTCGTAGTCACATAGTCATCTTATAGATAATTGAATTTAAAAAGTGGCATTCAAAATTTCAAAAGCTCATTACTATTGAAGTGTTCGACTCATGCGTTTAAGACTTGTATTTTTGGGAACTGTGTGATTATGTGTAAATCATGTGCAAACCTTTGAAATGATGTGCATATCATCATGTGTTTTAATAGGTCCACTAATGAACATCGGTGATATACACATCATTTCAAAATTTTTACACACAGTTTCCAGAAATATAGGTCTTAAGCATATCAGATGAACGCTTTAAGAGTTATTCACTTTTGAAATGTCGAATACTACTTTTTAAAAATGGTTTAGCTATATAATAACAAGGTTTCTCACTCTTACAGTCATTCATCAGTATTCATTGTGGGTCTGATAACTATCAGTGAAATGGTTGTCGATGTAACGTCCCGGGCCCATAGTTTGAGGCTCAGTTGTGTACCATTGAATGCCTGTTAGTAATAGAAATAGTGACTATTTAACTCTTCTATAAAAGACGACACATATCGAATGGAAACTTCAATCGTCAATTTCACAATGTTCCAATTCTCGAACAACTCTCAAGCTTCCAAAATTATTTCTTTATTTTTATTGACTTTTGAACGAAATCTCGAAAAGAAACTAAGTGGAGGCGGGGGTCAAACGATCCTATAATATTAAATTTTGTTCCTTAGACTAACGTTAAAAAAAAGTGACGAAAATTTTACTTTTCTCCAGAACTGGAAGTAACTAAGATTTAATATTTTGGTCGAAGATGTATCAATATATTTGACATCTCACTAAAAGATCAAAAGTTCTTGTCCACACACAATGGCTTAATATGGATTCTTCTATAAGCTCAATTTCTAACTGTAGTCGTTTTCTCTCCAGCATACCGGCAGACGTCTTCGGCAAAACTCAGTATAACGAAATTTGAGAAATTAAGACGTTTGCCCCTCTAAATTCTTAAAGATAGTGTAAACCATTGCATGGATTGATGCAGTATATTAATTCATAATAACTACGCCATAAATATTACGGAGGTAATTACTACATTTGAGTTAATGACGAGATAACAAGATTATTATCTTATGCACTGCACTGTTCATTCAGTACTGCTACATATTAGTTTTTCATTTAGGCATTAGATAAGTGTAACCTTGCATTTAGTATATTAAGAGTTTTATCTCAATCTTGAACGGCTCAACTTCTGTTTTCAGTGCGTTACAATTATTTTGTTTTATGGTTAATTTTAGAAATTTTTTTGTAATAGTTACAATGTTTAATACGATTGGTATTGTTGTCCGATCAGTTCAATTATCAATCTCTCAATTCAATGATTGTTCAGATTTTTATTACGGGTTCTTTATTGACGCTATTCGCATATAAACTTTAGTATCAATTCATGTTTCTATTAAGTATATGAATTTTGATGTACTTTTGATTAATTATCATCGATCAATATATTAATTGTTAAAAACATGTGATTCAACTAATGTGTCATGACGTTAATTACTTATCTTAAAATGAATTTTTTAACATTAGCCGAATAGATTGTTGCAAATAAGTATTACTTCGTATTATTCAACAATGTCAAATCTAATCACTTATAACATAGTTTTACTATCTATGAAAAAAATAATCAAAAGTAATAAAAAGAGAAAATAGTAAAAACTAAAATATCGTTTAAAGTGTTGACAGTTGTTATAAAAAGTAAATTCGGGCTTCGAATTCGCATAAAATTTTAGTATTTATAGTCTAAAAACGCCCGAATTCAAGATAAATACAACCTATACTTAATAGAAGTGAGTTAATTTATATTAAAAAATAGTTAAAAAACTAATATTAAATTCAACTTTGAAAATGGGCAAAATTTGGTCATTTATAAAATCTATGAGAGTAGAGCCTTATCTATTCATTCATATGTTTGCTGGTTCTGTGGCCTCAGTCACGACCAGTTTACTACTTCAAGACAAGATATGTGTAGATATCTTCAATCAATCAAATGACTTTTGCACAGATTTGAGTGCAATCAAGCCATCAGATGATCCTGAGGGCTATAAAGACAAAATTCTTTCAACTTCAACACAGTTTGGACTTTACAGGTGCTGAGCGGCCATTCAAAACTAACAAGATCTTATGCTAAAAGCTAAATTGAATAAACTTTAAATATTTTTCTATTTAATTACAGCACAATATTGGATACTCTGCCGGCTGTCGTTTGGTCCCTGTTCATCGGTTCGTGGACTGATAAGTACATCCATGGTCGCAAAATCATAATGTGTCTGTCAAGTATTGGTGGCATTAGTGGTTCTCTTCTGCAAATATTGAATGCAATATACTTCAAATGGAGTAATTTAATTTATAGCTTTTAAGATTATAATTCCAAATGTTTTATTTTAAACATTGATCTATAATTTCTGACATTTCAAAGATCCGTACTATCTATTATTGAATTCACTTCCATCTGCATTGACTGGTGGAGGAATGGCATCATTAATGGCTGTTTACTCTTACGTGTCAATTAATACACCAGAAAATGTACGCTCAATTCGATATGCAATCGTTGAGTTCAGTTTCTTCTTAGGTACTCATTGTTTAATAGTCGTTATTAATTGTTGTTGATTTATACTGGCAAATGTGTATTTTATTACTAGTATAATGTTTGAGTCAAATATTTTCAAGATCATTTCTAAATTTGAAGTTAAGAATTTGAAAATTGCATGATTCTAGGCATATATCAACTTAAGCTCTGAATTTATTGGCAAATAATCTGAAATATATTAAGAGAATCTATGGTAGCATTCTTTTTAAACAATAGATTTATCACTTTTAGATTAAAACAATTGAGATTCTACTAAACAATTGAAGTTTATGATGACCTAAATTGATAGATCAATGATTGAACTACAGATCTAGATTCGAAAATATTTGAACCAAAAATTTTTTGCAATCAATCTCTTAGGTAGTCCTTTGGGCACTTTTGTTGGTGGACTCATATTAGAAGATACACCCAATAGTTCGAGTGGTCAATTACATAATTACGTAACAGTTATTAGTTTAAGTGTAGTGGTTCAAATAATTGCCTTAATTTGGTTGTTACTTTTCATCAACGAACGAAAGACAAATCAAGATACGCTACCCTTAGTAAATGACGAGATCCGTCAACATTCTGTTATTAATGATATTAATAAAAACGAAACTTCTGTAGAGGAGGACGTCGGGTCTTGTTCTACAT
This sequence comes from Archegozetes longisetosus, assembly GCA_018873245.2. Taxonomy (NCBI): domain Eukaryota; kingdom Metazoa; phylum Arthropoda; class Arachnida; order Sarcoptiformes; family Trhypochthoniidae; genus Archegozetes; species Archegozetes longisetosus. Next base: position 12,212,235 of record JAEMBT020000007.1, read on the forward strand.
TGGTCACAAAAGACAAATTGGAAAATTCTCAGAAATGGTATGTTTAAGCGTTTGAAGTCATATCAATTATTAGTTATCTATACAAAGTACAGCATTTGAGATAACTTTTCGATCAATTTATCTTATTTTCAGGTACTATCCTTTGAAATTACTTTTTGACACTGAAAACATTAAGGAAGTTTGGGTTTGTTGTGTAAAAAAGCGCCAAAACTATGGCAGAGGACAAATATGGTTAATGTTTATATCAATGTGTGTTATGGTCATATCTATGATAGGAGCCTCAAAGAATCAATTCCAATTCTCAGAAAAGGTCTATTATTGGTCGCCAACCTTCTATTCAGACGTTCACTCCATCAGTTCCATAGTTAATAGTGTGCTCATGACTATATCAGTTCCTATATTTGTGGTCAGATTAAAACTTCTTGACACACAATTAGCACTTTTGGGAGTTATATCATCTTTCCTTAGGAATATTATAGTTGGTTCTTATCAGCATCCGATAGGATATTACATTTCTGTTGTCATAGGTCTGTTATCATAGTATTCAGGAATAGAAACTTAACCTTTTTTATTAGTATGAAAAAATCGAAGTTAACAAAATAGATAAAAGTTTGGCATAGTATTGACTGATTTAATCACAATTGTTATCAATAATATAATGTTAAGACATTTTAATTAATAGTAAAACACTTAATCAATCATTAATAGGTTCAATCGGGGGAATGACATCGATAGCTATCAGATCCAAATTGTCGAAACTAGTAACAAAAAATGAATTAGGAAAAATATTCAGTTTGTTGGCAACTCTTGAATCTGTAACCCCATTGGTAGCTTCACTACTCTTCACTTATTTATTCGAGTGGAGTATCAACTTTTTTCCTGGTCTCATGTTCGAAGTGTCCGCCGCATTTATGATAATACCATTGCTATCAATGATCTGGATTGATCTCAAAACTGTACAAATTTAATCAATTATTATAATCTAGTTTTGATTTATGACATTTTAAATATGACTCAAATAAATGTTGTGTCAATGCTCTCTTTTCTGTTAGTTGAAAATTATATAACCTAGTTAAAAGTGTAGTTCTCTGAGCTCCTTCACTATCATTATTGTAATTTACACCTACGCTTGAATAAAACTTTTAAAGAATTTCCTCAGTCAATAGGGCTTAAAACTACAAATTGAAGATACGTTTGATATAGAAATAATATGACTTAATTATTGATCAGTGAATATTTTACCATTAAAATAAACTTTTAGAATGAGATAAGAAAAATGAATTTTATTAATGGCACAAAACTTTTACTCATTTTGAACTAAACAAAAAGTATCGTTTACTTGTTTTTTTTATTTAATTTTTTCAAATTTTATTGAATAATAGCTTGAAATGAATTCATCCAAAAAAGTTTATAAAAAGAAAAATACTAAGAGGAAGTGGATATAATTCTCAATATATAAACAAATATATTGAGTCGAGAAGGTAATCGACTAACATTTTATGTAAGTGTTAATGAAATTTGTCTATCAATAAAGTATCTGAGCCTTTGAGTAAATAAAAAATTAAACTAAAATCCTAGGCGTCAGTAAAAGCGGAGTTCGCAGACATCTTCAATGCCGTTGCTCTGTATTCTAATATGCTATTACGTATTGCACGTTTAGTACCGATGAACCAATGAAAGCATACCTAAACGTGTCAATCAAACGTGTTATAAAAAGTCGCTTCACTCTTTAGGTGCTATCAAACTTAAAATTGAAAATCCACCAGAGGCAGCACCGACGGCTATACATCAAAAGCTCAGACGATTTTTACGCACAAGATTGTAATCAATTGATAAATAAATGTTTTTCATTATGAGATATTTCAAAGAAAAGGTTGTCGTAGATTGTTAGTCATACAAAAAAAGATTATTTCTTACTCCCGATAACTAAAGGGTTTAAAATAGATTTTTCATTTCTTTCAAACCATCACACATTCAATCTCTAAAACTTTATACAGAGACTGAGGCGAGGACTGCTAAGACAGTTCTTTAAAAGTTTTATTCAATTTGAGTTAAGTTCAGATTGTGTAACATTTTGTACTATGGGCTCAACCTATTATCAGTCAACATTATTTGCAAAAGCTTCGAGTAAATGGACCTAATTAAGTGAAAATTCTGTGTTTAGCCTCTAATAATACTTTCAATTTTTACAATCTTATTCACTGTTGATTTTCGTTTTGATTATAATCTTTTGCTAAGATTTGAAAGTTTTGAATTTGTTTACATTAATAAATTTAACTTAATCTATTATTTGCACTCATTTTTTCATAATAAATTAATAAGATTAGCTGCAGTTTGCAAGTTTATTTATCTTTTGTATCTATAATATAGATAAACTTATCACTTGTTTCCATTCACTTTTGTTTCGATAATTAATATAAATTGAGTTAGATTTGAAAGTTTAAACATAATTGAAAATACAGGTAGGCGTCACTAACTACTACTTGATTACTGAAAGAGAATTTAGCTGTCAATTAAAACTTGTAGTCGTAAAATTAGTTTTATATTGTACAAATTTTAAGTTCAAAATAATGTAGAAAAGTTGTCATAATGTTCATCAAGTTATATTTCGGACTTTGTGGCTTTGTTTTTTATGTAATATTTTTTGGCATAAGTTCAATCCAATCAACATCGACAACAGATTCATCGGACTTAACAAGATGTAAGTTCTAACGCGAATTTAGTTGATATTACTTTGAACAATTAATTGTTACTTTAAATAAACTTTCGTTCAAATTGAATTTAAGTTCCAAATTCAATCTCATGCAATTTTGAAACAAGTTCCTACTGCAATTGGAAGCCAGTTCTGCTTTATAACATTTCTCCGCTTTGGCTTAAAACTAATAAAAGAACTGCTGAAATAAATGGTCCTTTGTTTTCAATTAGAGATGGTATAAGTTACTAGAGATTAAACTTAGTTATTATATTAAACCGTGATTAATCTTATTCTAGGAAACTTTTTACAACTGAAAGCGTTAATACCAACTTCAAGCACAATAATTAACGGAGCTCTACAGTCAATTGATATACAACAACCAATTGATTTGTTTTGTTTGAAATTTTACTACTATTTATTTGGTCCAGAAGTAGGCTCTCTATCACTTTATATTAAAAAATCAAACAATGACAAAATAAAAGTATGGTCACGGCATGGCTCTCAAACTGATTCGTGGCATGTCTTCCAACAAACTATTCCTAAACAAAACACAACATTTACGGCAAGTAGAGCTCTGAATGTCGATCATTAAAAAGAACTTATTTGTTTTATAGCTTTACCTTGAAATAATGACCGGCAATGGAGTCATAGCCATCGATGATATAAGCGCTCAAATGGGAGAATGTGTTTATGACAAAATAGAGTGCGATTTTGAGTCAGGTCCATGTAATTGGCAGTTATCACAAATCAATCAACACTTACTCGAATGGATTGTCGTTGATGGAACATCAAGACTTGTCAAAACACCGTTTGTCGATCACACGACTTATACTCCGAACGGCCACTTCTTGGCCACTGGCCTTCCGTCGGCTTCACAGCTTATCAAAACAGTAGCAACAATTAAGAGTCCATTTTATGATGGAATTAAATTCGGTAAACATTGCTTCTCATTCTGGTTCGTCAGACCAGCCGAACAAATGGACACAATCGATGTTTACTACGAATTCGTGAACAATAAAAGTTCGCCTATTCTTTGGTCATCGAATAATACTTTTACAGTGCCTACAACTGAGAAGAATCTGTTGAACACTGACTGGCAGTTGGCGAAAGTTGAATTCAATGTGGGTTATAGATATAGAATAGTAATTAAATCAACCAACTTAATGATCAACAGACCGTATTCAACTGCTGTCGATGATTTTGTTCTCGAACCTGGAGCATGTCAGTCACCTTCTGATTGTGATTTCAATTCTGGTCTATGCGGTTACACTCATGATTTATCGATGACATCCAAATGGTTGCTTGGATTTGGAAGAGTAGCCAATCCATCGTTTCTGCCTTTCAGTGACCCACCACGAGATAGTGATAACTCATTCGAAGGAATGTATTTGTATACAGATTTCACAAGTATTCAGAATTTTCAATTGACAACTGTCAGAATGATAGGTCCTGTTCTTACTGCTGCTAAAGGTATTACAATAAAGCAATTGCAACAATACTTATCATCCATTTTGATGATATTTTTGAATAACCGAACCCAAAACACATAAACTGATCGAATTTGATTTTTTGAATCAACAGATTCATGTCTATACTTTAAGTACCGATTTCTTTCTGGAACTCTAAATTCACAACAAGTTTATAGTTCATTATCTATAACTTATATAACAACCAAAGGAGAATCTAATGTTACTCTTTGGACAACTGATACATTAAGTTCAACGGAATTGGTTAAAGCAGAATCTAACTGGATCGATACAATGGTTCATGTTACTATACCAAACTTGTTTAGACTTGTTATCAAAGCAGTATCTAATTCGAGTCACGCTTTCATAGCTTTAGACAACACTAAATATCAGTCAAATGCTTGTGCTTCTCCGACATCAATGCCTTTGACTACAAAAGCTATTAATCTGGAAATATTGAACTGTGACTTCGAAAGTGGTACTCTTTGCAATTGGGATATAAACACTACACTAAAAGATAAATTTTCAATTAATGATCCATCAAATAGAATGATGAAGTCACCGGTTTATGACCACACTAAAAAAAATCTGAAAGGTATCCAATTATAGATGATAAAAGTATTGAAATACTAAAATTTATAAAATAAAAGTGAGAAAATGCTAAAAGCATTCAATTTAAGTTGCAATAGGACTTAAAAAGGTTTTAGAGTATTTTTCTATTATTTTAGTCTAATTCAGTCATTCATATTTAATAGCTTGAGTTTTTTGTACTTCTGCAACCAATTTAGGCCATTATCTATACATTCAAAACATCGATAGCTCACACGAACAATATTCAAGAGCTTCAATTAATTCTGGATCTTATTCTGAATCAAATTATGGCTACTATAAATGTTTTTCATTTTGGTTTTACATCTTGTCCAATAGTGATGAATCAAAGATTCAATTAGTTATCAATTATCAAAATGGAACTAAAAGTGTAATTCAGACAAGAATTGGAAACTATGGCGAAAAATGGCGCTATCTTTCAACTGATTTACTGATACCCCCGAACAGTTTTGTCTTAGAAATATGGGCCGAAGTTCACAGCGGATTTTTAGCTATTGACGACATTCAACTATTGTCTACACCAGGTCGATGTGACAATTCAATAGATAACGGGTATATGTGTTCGTTTGAAGGTAACAACGATTGTGGTCTGGTCCAGGTTAATAATAACAACTTATGGTCTGTTCTATCGAGCAACTCAAACAATATGAGCATCATCAGTATCGATCACACGACGGTTTGTAATCCAGCAATGCTCAAGTTTATTTTATGTCAGAATTTTGTGTAACAAATAAGTTTTAGTCAACTTTCTCAACAAGATCACTGATTCGATAATTTGTATAAGATTTTTGAAACCTTATAAAATTTGAGGATCAAATCAGATATCTTATGATTATTGAGTTCTCGTTGAAATTCAACGAAATACTGTTCCGATTTAGAATTACGAGAATGTTTCAAGTGCATTCATTATTTTAGGGCACTTTCAACGGACACATGTATGGCATTGATTTTGGCAGAAACGGGCAGTCATCCTCAACAACTAGTACAGCGGTCACTAAATATTTCAAGCCCACAAAGCAATCATGTGTCACATTTTGGTATTACATGAGAGGTTTGCCTAATAATGAATCGCTTGCAGTTTATTTAGTCAAATCTTCTTCGAGTTCACCTTCAACGAGTAGTGTTTGGAGTGCTTCTGGGGAACAAGGCCCGTACTGGTTAGCACAAAGATTTACTGTATTTCCTGATGAACTTAAATGGAGACTAGAATTTAAAGCTCAGGCTTCAAATAAAGGTGTTATAGCGATAGATGATATCACAGTTGAATTCGATAAAAGATGTCCACTAAAGGGCAGATGTGATTTTGAAGGTGATTCATGTTTATGGCAAAATTTGATGCCTTCAAGTTTTAGGGTGGCCAGAAATCAAACAATTCCAGCTGAGCTCAATCAACACATAGAAACTGAAATGCTTTTGAATCCAGATTTCATTTGGTCACCTCATTCGCCTCGCAATAATTTGCCTAACTTTAATTGGCCTAAAATTGATCACACATTAGCTTCGAGTGATGGCACTTATTTATTGCTTGATTCAACTGATCAAACCTCCAATAAAAAAGCAATTTTTATGTCTCCAATATTTGATTTTGTAGATAGTACAAAGCAGATGTGTCTATCGTTTGCTTATTTTATACCACTAAGTTTCAATAGTTTATATCCACTTAAAATTGGAGTTTATCAAAGCGAAAATTACAAGACAGTCAAAAATATTGGGGTATATGATAAATATACAAATAATACTTGGGTAGTGACCAATATATCTGTCAAACCTGATAATAAGTCTTCAACGGTATTTTGACTTTTAGAAACTAGACTTAGTAATAGTAATAATAATAATCATAATCATTATTATATGATAGGGAATGCGATTTTTCATAATTGGATACAGTGGTGATATGTTGTATAGCACTTCAGCAATAGATGACATATCAGTTGACATGAACCCGTGTCCATCAGCTCAGGATTTAATGTTCAACTGCAATTCAACACAACAAATACCTATGAACAAAGTGTGTGATTACGTGAAAGATTGCACTAATGGTACTTACATTCAATTTCAGTAAATCTTCTAAAACATTAGTGTTGAGGCTGTTTTCAATTATTTTTTATTGCTTTAAACCAAAACAACCCACAGGAGCGGACGAAGTCAATTGCGGTAACTGTGACTTTGAAAATGAAAACACGTGTGGATATGAACAAGATAACTTCAATATTAAAAATACAACAAATGATTTCGTTTATAAATGGTTTATTGGTGACACTAATTCGAATAAAGGTCCTCGAATTGGAGCAGTCACTAAGAATGGATATGTATTCGCTGCCGAACACCAAGATGAGACCTCTTTGATGGGCGGAATCGCAGATCTGGTGTCGCCTAAAATTAATTCGGTTCATTCGACTTGTATTATGAACTTCTTTTATGCATTTAGAGGCAGTCCAACTCTGTCCGTTGTTTTACAAATTGATGGTCAAGAAGAGGTTGAGATCTGGGATAGAGTTATAATTGATACAATCGGGCAAACATATAAGTCATATGAACTGGTAACTGTCTATCTCAGGTATTACTTACACATCTCGTTTTAAAAAAAATCAGCTTTGATAATTTATTCCAAAATTGAATTAACTTATTTGAGAAAAATGATATGATTCTTGTGATTTTTCTATCTTGATTATGATAGACGGATGAGAACTCCATTCAATGTAATATTTCGTTCAGAAGTCGGCACAAGTCCTAATCAATATGTAGCAGTCGACGATATAAAGTTTAGTTCTTGTGGTCCACCAGTTATATATCCAAGCAAAGAATGTGCCAATGATTTGTTTTTATGCAATAACAAGGTTTGTATAACTAGTGATGGTGTCTGCGATCACACAGACGATTGTGGCGATGGATCTGATGAAGATATGGATATGTGCAAAGGGTATGGCAAAAGATTTTCCTCCTGAAATACTGAAAAATTGACTATATTTTCGGATTTGCGCCCAAAAATAAACTAAGTTTCTTAATTTTCTATAATTTGATTTATTTTGTATTTGACTGGATTGATATTTTTCGAGGCTTGAGTTAGAATCGGTCCATAAGGCGAACCATGAAATAGAAAATTTAGGCCACAGATTAGAATGGCCTGCATACCTCGTAAATTCAATCTAAGCTTAGTTTACTTCAAATAATTAAACGTTCAGGTAATGTCTTTACGTATGCTAAGACTCGAGTAAAATAAAAGACTGGTGCAAAGGACCTGAAATTTCGAATAAAAGTCACAAAATTTTCTACAGTGTATTTTCAAGCTTAAAATCCGAATATGAAACCCATTTTCTCTAGCTACTATAGTAATAGAGCAGCCTTTTTTGCACATATAGATTACACCTACATCAGTGCAACTTTGAAGATGGATTTTGTGAATGGTCTCCAAATTCAGTGCAAAATAATATTTGGTCAATAGTTTCTGGTCAGCAAAGACTTTCTACTGGACTGACTTTCGATCACACGAAAGGTTTAAAAAATGGACACTATCTGTATTTGTCAGCAGAAAACGAAACCTTTCTGAATGAGTACCAGTTTCCTGAATCCGTGTCAACACTGGCGAGTATTTTTTTCCAACCAAACAAACGTTGTGCAATGCGTTTCTATTATGATCTTGAAGGCAATGGGTTTGTAAGTCTAAGCATATCAGCACGTCTTTGGTCGACCGGCAAAATAGTTCCTATAATCAGTTATAACACTCCGTTCAACACTTTTTCATTCATACGTGAAAAGACATGGTTTAGTACTGTTAATGAAAGTTTTCAAGTGATAATTACAGGAAGGGTTAGGAATGTTCCAGAAACTAATATGAGAACTTATATTGCTTTGGATGACATTTCATTTACACCTGAATGTGTAATCCAAACGATGCCAACCCCTTCGTGGCCGCCAATAGCTCCAACTCAAGACACAAGAAAAAACTGTGGTTTTAACGAGTTTCAATGTGCATTCGATCCGCTGTACTGTATTCCATTGACTCAAGTGTGTGATTTCATCGTCCAATGCGCCGATCGCTCCGATGAATCCGATCTAATTTGTGGTAAGTTTTCTAAATCTTCTCAAATTTTCAAGCTCTATAAGACAATTAAGTTTACTCAATTGATCAGCAGCTCAATCGATACTTCTAAGCTCTAACTGAATTAATGTTGCATGTTAATCTTACTAATGTTAATTAGTTGAAAAAATATTGCTCTGACTAAAAAGTCATTTTGATAGAAGAATAGCTTTGAATTTTACATCTGTTAGATTTAGCAAAATTCAAAAATAAATCTCACGATTTGGATTTTATTTCGCATGATTTAGTTTGAACGACATGCGATAAACACATCTTGATTTTGATTTGTGTCATATCGTTTTGAATAATTATTGAACAATTTAAAATGTAGGCAATTGTGACTTTAATAATAACTCAATGTGTGGCTGGAAGAACGTAGCAGTAGAAAAATGGAATTTAACACTAAAACGTGCACCTGAACTGATGTCTTTTCCAACAATACCGCACGAGGATGCAGATGGAAACTTACAAGGAGGATTTCTTATATTGCAATTGAGAAATAGTGTACAATATAATTCGCCAGCAGTTATAGAGTCTCCCACTTTTGGGCAAACATCACCCGTTTGTAAACTGCAATTTGCATATCATCATCGAAATTGTAAGGGATATATATCAGTGCAAATCAGTCAGCTTATTGGCTTCAGTTGGGTTGTCATTAACCAACCCTTCTACGATGAAAATCTTACTGGATTTTTTTGGAAGAAAGCTATAGTAACTATCGGGGGGATTTCTAGTAGACATAGAATTCAAATCGCTGCTTATAGTGACAACCAAACCAGTCAATATCAGGTGAGTTGAGTCCAAATTATTTCATATTGTAAAAATACTATTGTTATACAATGACATAAAGTTTATAAAATCCGAAATTTAAGGTATAAGTCATTTGAGCTGAAGTACAGTGTACAATATTGTCTGTATGTGCTTCAGCCAAATAGAAGCTCATTCGATATTATCAACAAAGTTTAGATAAACAAAGTATGATCTCGAACTTCAATAATCTAAGCAGAAACCATAAGAAAGCAAAGTTTATACCAGAATCAAAGATAACACCGATGATACAGTACTATTATTTAATGAAGTCGCAATTATTTTATAGACAATTTTTATATGATTTTAATTTATTATTACAACAGAAGTATTTACAATAATTTTGCATAATTTTGATTTAGGACATCGAAATCGACAACATAAAATTTGTTGATTGTAATCCAAATAAGATATACGACATTCCACTGAATTGCACTTTCGAGACAGATATGTGCGGATGGTTTAACATCGATTTTGACAATTACCAACAACTTTCTTGGGCAAGAACTAATTCTTCAGGTATAGACCCCGGAAAAGACCATACGATAGGCAAAAATGGACATTTTCTATATGTAAAAAGAAATCTAGCAATTAATGGCGACAATACGGCAAAATTGGTATCAGTTCAACAAAAAGGTAGGAGATATTAAGGAAAAAATTATCGATTTTACTTTTGTTTTTTCATTAAATGTGTCCCTCTTTTTACAATTTGTTTCATTAATTCTTAAAGGATTTGAAGGACAAAAATGTTTAAGTTTTTGGTATCATATGTTTGGTAGAGATAAAGCTAGTCTTGAGCTTCAAATGAGTTTGAATGGAGATAAGTATAAAACAATTTGGATTAAATCTCAACCGCAAAGTAATAATTGGGTTCGGGCCTTTGTCAACATTGAAATCATTGAACAGAAAGTAACCCGATATAATATTATGTTTAAAGCAACGCTTCAACAATTCAGTAGTGACACCATATCACTCGATGATATATCATTGAGTGAAGGTCCGTGTCCTCAAACGAATATTTGTGACTTTGAAACCGGCTCTTTTTGTGGCTGGACTCCGAATGGTTTTGCTTTAGGGTGGGGTAAATACACAAAAGAACCAGCGGTTGATCACACACTTGGAACAGATCTAGGAAAATATGCTTTCACTCAAAGGTAAGAATATATTAAACAAAACAAAAAGCTTTTGTTGTCTGAATATTTTGATTTCTAATTTTCCTAAAAACCTCTAATTGATGTTCGCACAAATTATCGATATGACCATCCATATTTTCTTTAAATTTGTGCTAAAGTGTCACAATAAGTTTCGAGAATGCTTTGATGTTCAACAATTTTCAAAATAAAACGATAAAATTAAGATTTTGATCAATAATTTTCACAGAATAGGAACCGATTCTTTGATTTCACCTCAAATTCAACTACAAACTAGTCATCAGATGTGCGTTAAATTCTGGTACTATATTTCAAACCAAAGTTCACTATTGGTGAAAACGCATCTAGACTCAACCAGAAATAATTTGACCTATTACTCAATTACACCAAATCAATTGAATTACCACGAATGGAATTACGCTCACGTTACAGTACGAATGAATCCCTACGATCAGATTATTTTTGAAGCAACTGTTAATACTATCTCCTCAGTAATCGCAATCGACGATGTGTTAGTCGGTCAGTTAAGTCTAATGAAAGTGTCATACTAAACTATTTATTGTACTCTATCATTAGAATCACATTTTCAGCTAATGTAGTACAATAGATATTAATTAATGAATTATTGTTCAACTAGTTGATCATTTGTGTGAATCCTCCGGCTCTTGTGACTTTGAACAAGACATGTGCGGCTATCATAATAAGCTCTATCCAGGACAGAACACCTCACTTTGGCTCAGAAACTCTGGAAGCATAACCAATAAATTGTTTGGACCTCATTTTGATCACACAACTGGGCTGGAGAACGGTTGGTATGTCTTCGTCTCGTCTTCAGACATACGAAAAAGTACTGCAGTGCTCGAAAGTGAACTGATACAAATTCCTGGAACTATTTGCGTCAGATTTTACTATTTTATGCAAAGCGATAATTTAGATACAAGAGTCATACCAAGACTTCACATTAATGTAACGTATGCTAACGGAGTAAATCAAAATATTGGGCAACTTAACAGGTTCGTCGATTCATGGACTCTGTTCGAACGAACAATGTCAGAAATGCCTCAAGCGTATCGAATCACTTTCACTGCATTTCAAGACACTCTAGCAGTAACTGATATAGCGATTGACGACATTTACATTTTTAATAATCAATGCGATCTTGTGCCGATTCCTTCACCTACAATACCGATCACCACTACAGCTGAGCCTCAGATAGAAAAACAATGGGATTGTAATTTTGATAATGGTTTGCATAGTTTTTTTCTAAATCACATTCATTTCAAAAGTTTACAATGATTTGAATTGGAACTGGAAAACAATCAATTCTTGAATACTAAACAGCATTTTGTTTTGTAGGCAACACATGCAGTTGGACTCTTAATAACATAAATGATTGGAGTCTGCTCTATGAACCCATTGGAAACAGAGGTCCTGCTAGAGATCACACTAGATCATCGATAAACTCAAAATACTTAATATTTTTGCCCCGAGACACGAGTCAATCTCCAGCAACGGGACAATTGATTTCTTCGTATTTGGCGAATACTGATACAGAGTCACATTGTCTGCAATTTTGGTATTATATGGAATCAATGGGTAACTCCAAAATACAGGTAAATCTTATGGACGATACAGGAGTGATAGGGCCCGGAGTCATACTCATTAAAATTGGTAATCACGGTAAACAATGGAATTTGGCTCAAGCGCAAATACCTCAATATCAAAAAGTCAAGATAGCTATTGGTGTCATCGTTGACAATATAAATATAACTGATATCGCTTTTGATGATATTCGAGTGACTCCTGGAAATTGTCCTATTGTAAGTTGATTATTGTTTCGATATTTGATAGACTACCACAAAGGAAATAGATTCATATCCTTTTGATGAATTTTTTTAAACTACAAAATAGAGTTTCATACACTTGAATATTGATTATAAAAGCTGAAACTAAAGGCTCAATAACCGACTGCAAGCGCGTCAATCTTTTCTATCTTGTTGTTTTGAAAAATAAATGTACATTAAAAAGTAATACAATTACAATCTCTATTAACTTTTCTTTTGTGTGCTCCCTAAACTGCTAAACTTCTAAACTTAAGATACAAAATTAAGTAACTTAGTTAATGCTTTTACAAAGTCAAGCAAATTAGGTTTAATTTACTTCAGTGGTTTTGGGTATCTCTCCCACAGTAACTTATGTACATTAGCTTCACTTCAAATTCACATTTGCAATCATTTCAGGTCATTAAAAAGTGACTGTGTGGGTGGTAAAGAGAAAAAATCTTTTCACTATTATAAAGCATATATCAATTTTCAACCTAAGGATGATAATTAATTAGCTAAATTACAGTCAAGATCAATTTTAGCTGCTTAAAAATTTTAAACAATTTTTTGAAGAGTTTTAAAACCTGAATTTGAAGAAAAATATTTAAATCGTTTACTTATAAAAAAGATTTAGATAGATCATCATTAACCCTTTGTATCAAATGAAAAAATCCAAATCTTTCTAATACTAAGCTTAGCCCTTAGGCAACTAAACTTTATTCCTAAAACTCTGAAGTAGATTGAAACATTCGAGACTTGTATTTCAGTTAGAATTTAGAATTTCTTACGATGTCAAAGTTTTTTCTTCACTTTTCTGTTCATATAATTGATCAATTTTTACAAAAAAAATGATTTATTTGATACTACTTTGATTATTTAACTGCATTTGAGCTTTGTTCAGGTCAATTTTAGACTTGTGGCACAAACAGCACCAATGACCATTTCATTAATAAAAGATATTGTTTTCCAATTTTTCAATTATTTTACTTTGAAAGGTCTCTGAATCAACCTGTGATTTCGAAACAGTTGACAGTCAGAATAATTTTTGTGGATACCGTATTGAAAGAGATCCATCCTTTAGCGGGGTGGGAACTCGTGAAAGTCGATTCTTATACTCAGGAGTTGGACCGATGATCGATCACACGACTAACTCAGGAATGGGAAACTATTTCGTAGTTCACGCGCCCATAAGTAGTATTAATACTGAGCACACGGTTCGTTTAGTCATACCGAAATTAAACTCTACTGGTCTTGCTGCTCGATGTCTCAAGTTTTGGTATCAGTCTTACGGCCAAAATATACTCAGCTTTAGCGTTATTTACAGAGCAGTCAATTCTATAACTGAATTCAATGTATGGCATTCAGCGTCCAATTCACACAATCAATGGACCGCTCAAATGGTGACAATTAGGGTCAATTTTCCTCACGATGTCGTATTCAAAGTTGTTGCTCAAAAAGACGATATCAGTTTTGTAGCAATCGATGACATATCACTAACTGAAGGTGTTTGCAGCACGACTTCCAAGTAAATCTTTCAATTTCTTAAACTTTGGCAATTTTAGCCTCAAAACTTAGATAGTCATAGCGCTGTTGCTTAAAATTTGAAATTTAATAAATTTTCTCTTACTTATGTTTCTAATAACACAGTTGTGGATTTGAAATCGATGATTGTATGTACACAAACAGAAATATAAATATGAACACTAATCTTCAATGGCAACGATATACTGGACCATCAAATGATTTATCGTATGCGGGACCACTTCTTGATCACACGACTAACAGTAATTCAGGTTCTTATGAATTTTTAAGTTCATTTAAACTGACCAAAGTGCAAACATATTACGGGGCATTCGAATCGCCACCGATTACTGTGATCCCAAATCAGCCGTTTTGTGTCTCATTTTGGTTTTATATCGTCAATAATCAGTCAGTACTTGAAGTTTCACTAATCAAGTATAGCTCTAAGCTCACTAGTGATAGTCAAGTTTTGGGAACACATACATTAGACACAAAACATAGTTGGATTAACGGACAGTACAATATAAGTGCTTCTTTATTGCAAGACACCACTGAAATTGCAATACTTTTTAGAGGGATTATTAATGACTTGAAAACCGTGATAGCGCTGGATGATATCCAATTGTCGGAAGGCTATTGCAGTGGTGATAAAACTGATTCAAGATTAACGAACGATGGCGTCTATTGCTCTGCAACTGGCACTTATATCGATAATTCAAAAATTTGTGATTTTGTGGTTGACTGCCCGCTATCTATGGAAGACGAGATCAATTGTGGTAAGTATTTCAAATATTGTTCAATTTTTGATTTAAGTCCATTTTTATAAACCATCAATTATTAGAAAGTTTAGATTTGACTTAACAACAGAATATTTCGTTTGAGTGCAGACTCAGACACACTTTTGAGCATATTGAACCTGAAGACCTCGTGTTAAGCTAGTGAAGGGTTGTCTTGGTTAAGATTAAACAGATCCAATCTTTTAATTTGACTTTCATACTTAATGTTTAGGTAAATGTGATTTTGAGTCTGATTGGTGTAATTGGGCAAATGCTGACTATGTGGGTCTTGAAAAATGGATTCGGAAACAAGGTTTGAATAGCACAATACCAGGTCCTGGTTTTGATAACACAACAGGAACTGCTAATGGATGGTATCTTACCATATATTCTAATAAAAACGAGAAAAAATTTGGTACAATAACTTCAGATAAAGGAAAATATATATTGAAGAAATCGAGCGCTAACTGTATTATGCGTTTTGCCTATCATAATAGTTATACTAATATTGAAGGAGCTTTAAGAGTTGAACTTAAGTCAAAATACGGCAACAGATGGTCTACTCGTTGGTATGAACAGCA
The DNA here is from genome assembly GCA_018873245.2 of Archegozetes longisetosus. Taxonomy (NCBI): domain Eukaryota; kingdom Metazoa; phylum Arthropoda; class Arachnida; order Sarcoptiformes; family Trhypochthoniidae; genus Archegozetes; species Archegozetes longisetosus. The sequence goes on from JAEMBT020000007.1 coordinate 12,227,742, forward strand.
CAAGACCGGTCAAGGATGGAGTAATGCTATCGTATATATCGGTGAAATGAAGACTTCATTTGTTGTTGAAGTCGATGGATATGCGAATAGTGCTAGAACTTGTAATTATATTTCAAGGATATAATTCAATTTTTTCTCTTCTTTTTTTAATATTAAAACTGTTTTGCTTACTTATCAGTTGATGTTTCAATTGATGACATCAAGTTTGAGAATTGTGGTCCACCAAAACTGTCAAATAGGAAGTGCAATAATGACGAAATTGAATGTGGCAACAAAAACATATGTATTCAAAAACATTATATTTGCGACACTGTTGACGATTGTGGTGATGGTTGGGATGAGAGCCCTTCTTTGTGTAGTAAAGAAAAAAGTAAATCATGTGCTTTTGAACAAGATTTTTGCAGTTGGAATATCGGTTCCACAAATAATGACGTGAAATGGCAGTTCAGAGTCACTTCAGATCAAAGAAAAACTTATGATACGGGACCTCTCAATGATCACACTTATGGTATAGTTTAATGAATTTTTTGTATTCAGTTAAGAAAGTCTGTCAATTTGCATCAAATGTAGTTCTTTATGTTAGCTTTGCTTTTTGCCAAGATATTATGTCAAATTTTAAAAAATCAACAATCGACCAGATTGTTGTCTCATTGCTGTTCCTCAACAAGTCTCAACCACACTTTAAATTTTCATCATAACCATACTCTTTAGTTTTTAATTTTATTTTGGATTTTTCATTGTAGCCAATGATGACAAAGGATACTATTTGGTTCTGAAAGGAAGGAAATCTTTTGAAACTGCGAAGTCATGGTTAATAAGTCCTCCACTGGTGGCAAAAACTGACCAAATATGCTCTCTACGATTCTTCTATTATTTATATGGAAGTGACGATCAACTGGGAACTATTAAGGTTTACACCAAATTCGACTCAGGATTTAGTAGGGATCCAGTTTACGAAAAGGGCGGTCTTGTGGGACAGTTCTGGGATAGAATTGTAGTTGATGTTAATAGCTCCCTACCGTTCAGTTTTGTAATTGAAGCAACCGCTGGAACTGGCCTCGAAGGAGATATAGCCATAGATGACACAAGCTTTAGCCCCGGCTGTGCTTTTTATAACCACACCTTGCCGACAGCACCGCCAACCCATCCGACGGTAGACCCATGTCGTAACGATCAGTTTAAGTGTGTGAATGGAGAATGTATCGACATCAACTTAGTTTGTGGTACGTTTGAGTTAAATTGTGACTAATAAATACTAGATTTAACAAACATGCTAACATTACCTTGTCATAAATGAATGAACGTCTACAAAACTCAAAGTCGATTTTGAAAATATATCTTGAGTGATGCCAGGTTTCAAACTTGAAATGCCTTTACTGCAAACTTGAAGATAAATTTTCAATATCTGCCAAATAAGAAGCGTAACTGAGCTCGTTGCATTTGTAAAATTCACTAACTACTGGAAATCTTTTTTTCAGATCTGACTCAAGATTGTAAAGACGGAAGTGACGAATTAGAGTGTGGGACATGTTCTTTTGAAAATGGTTATACTTTTTTTTTAAATACTGCTTCTAATTTAAAGATGACATTCGTTTTAATAATCTAAATGATTGAAATCACTATAATTGAATTACTTTTAAAGGAACAACTTGTGGATGGGTCGATCAAAGTAGTGGCAGATTTGAGTGGAGACTAGTTGTTGGCAGAAAATATGTTGACCACACTATACAATCAGACAAAGGACACTATTTGGCGGTTAAAAGCGATTCTGGTATTATTAATAGCGATGTGTCTCCAGTCACTCTCATGAGTCCTTTATTACCAAAAATGTCAACACATTGCGAATTGAACTTCTGGTACAGAATAAACAGCACTAGAAAAGCAACGAGTGAGCGAAAGATCAACTATTCATACATTGAACTGTACTTCGAAGCTGCCGGTCTTAGTATGTATTGATTATGAAATTCCAAATATTATCCAATTGTAAAACACTTAAGACTCAAATCTTATGTTATGCTTTGTAATTCTATTCATTTGGAAGACACCTTTCAAATGTTGCAAAGCTTTAACAATACTAACGGAGTTTGGAGTAAAGCAACTGTAAATTTGCCATTCGGTGACGCAAAGTCCAAATCTTTTATCAAACTCAAAGCATATCTTTTGGACCCAAACGATGACATAGCCATTGACGATACATCGTTCAGAAATTGTAATCCAAAACGATTGTTAGCTAACTGTGACTTTGAAGATTATTCTTTTAATAATGGACTTTGTTGGTGGAGGATTATCACCAAAAATGGAAATGCTTTGTGGCACAGGGGACAGGGTATGAAATTGTTCACTTCCTATTAACTTTGAAAACTATGTTTTTATTTAAAAAGTCTGAAACAAATTTGAAACGTTGTCGTTGTACAAAGGATATCCTTTTGTGACAAAAACTGGTCCTTCAGCGGATCACACAACTGGCTACGGACATTACTTATATATGGATCAAAGCGAATACAGCCAAGCTGGTCTTCAGGCTGTACTCTACAGTCCAATCATGACTTCGACTCGATTAACAGGTGGCGCGTGTCTTTCGTTTTGGTACCACATGTATGGCGCGGATATCGGAATACTTAAAGTAATGACAAAATCTGCTGACGATAATCCTAGTCTCCAGAGACAAGAATGGTTTAAATACTCTTCACAGGGAGACCAATGGATTAGAGCTGACATTAGTATCAATTTATATTATGATTTCATAATTAATATTGTTGCCGTGACAGAAACCGGACCCCAAGGAGTTATAGCTATCGATGACATCAGTTATACAGGTCAGAAAATGACAAAATTGTTTTAAACGATAGGATACTGTTTTTAGATAAATATTGTTCTATAAAAAAGACGGTCTGTGCCAACACTCGACTCTTTGCACATTTGAATCGGACACTTGTGGCTGGACTCGAAAATCGAGCGGCGATTCAGTTTGGAACTGGACAAATAGTAATGGTCCGAATCAACCCATCCGTGATCACACAAGAATGTCACCTGACGGACATTTCGTCAATGTGGTTCCAGTTATGGCCAACGATGTCGTCTCATTGATATCACCGACTTTTGTTTATACCGGAAAGCGTTGTCTAACATTTTGGTATAACATGCAAGGCGACGATGTGGGAAATTTGGCTGTTTATCAACGCACGGGTGATGAAAGAAGATTAGAAGACAATGTGGCACTTCTAAAGCGCACTAAAAGTGTTTATGATAACGGAAAATTGTGGAGGAGAGCCAAAGTGACGCTCAATTCGTTAGACAAATATTTCGTAGCATTTGTGGTGACCACTGGTTCTAACATGAATGGACACATTGCTTTAGATGATATTGAAATCGAAAATGGAGAGTGCAGGTCAGGATCACTATATGAATATTGTCTGAGAATCATTATCCAATTTAATAAAATGAATCCCTTTTTATTTGATGCAATAATACTTGAATTTTGTAGGAATGTGGTTGATTGCAATTTCGAAACAGGTAAGACTGTATTTTGAAAAGTTTCTAGAAATTAATTAGATTTGGCTTTATGTTGGATGTTTGCAACAAAAATGAATATAGATAAATGTGGTTGGAGTAGTAATGTCGAGCTGACACAAGTCGATTGGGTCAGAAGGGATGGAATCAACTCGAATTTGTGTTATGGACCAACAAAAGATCATACGTTGTATACTGAAAAAGGGCATTATATGTACGCCTGCTATACCGGTGAACCTAAAGGACTTTTAGCTGCCATCACTAGCGAAGACTTTGATTCCGGAATCGACAGGTGTTTAGAACTTTGGCTTAAATTCGTAAATGGTAATATTAATAGTTTGTTGCAAATAATTTGAATCTAGATTTAAAATGTCTCTTTACTGCTTTCAGTTCTTTGATAATCTGTCTCTAACTATGTGTTGAGTATAAATTAGATAAAAGCCTTTAACTCTAATTTATGCCTAATTCTAAACTTTTTTCCTACAATATTCTCATAATTAAAAGGCAGTGACTTGGTTTTGACTATCAGTTATGGACCAAATCTTGGTGATGGTCAACGAAACTGGACCATAATACGCGCCAATTCTAACCAAGGCATCAAAGATAACACGGATTGGACTTATTTTCAAATTGATATTCCTGCTTTGAATAATAACAATTTTGAGTTTATAACATTAGTTGTCACTTCATTATCAAATAGACAAAATACATCAATTGGATTAGCCGTTGATGATATCAAGTATTAAATTTATATTAAAAATATCAGTTATAAGGAAAATGTAATATTGTTTATGCATAATTAGATTGATGCCTTATTCTTGTGGCCATCCGGTGACAACTACTTCCCCATTGATCAGTCCATTTCCACCTGAGCCAACATTCGCGCCATCGCATTATGATTGCAATTTCGAAATAGATTTGTGTCTATGGGATACATTAAAAGGGAATCTAACGTGGAACAGAGTGCAAGGACATGAGCCTAATATGACAGACCGTTCGCCAGCAACAGATCACACCAAACTCTCAACAAGGGGTCACTATTTACTGATCAAAGGTATGGCTAATGCATCAACAGATAACGAAGACGACAGTTATTACGATTCTGTCAATTTACTCGCTTATTTGAAATCAAAAAATGTGATTGAACTGAATGATGCGGACGCGGAGGGCTTTTGTATCAAGTTCTGGTACATAATTGATGGTACGTCTAACGGATGGCTTAATGTTTCGCTAAGAAGTGCAGACTTTCCTTCGATGCTCGATGCGCCCTATTTTCACACAGAAGGTATGCATGATTTTTCATTTGACCACTTCATAGATTCCAGTGTAGCGCTCTGAATGAGATACTCGAAAAAAGGATAACATATATTCGTCAGCATGTTCGAATAATTTCAATAACAAATGTTTGAGACTATTTTTTAAAAATTAAAATTTCAATCATTTTTACCTTAATTATGCAACAGAAGTGTTATTGAATTTTGAAACTTGTTTGAACTGATCGAAGGTAGAGAAGCAAAACACTACACAGTGGCAATAGTAGAACAAATACTTCATTGTATTCCTTCTCATAGAGTGCTATACAATAGTATTGTCTGACATTACTCAATGCTGTTACAATCCTACTGAACAACATAACTAAGTATTAGTTTGAATTCCGAATCACTACAATATTTGTTGACAAGAATTGATTCAATTTTCCAAATGTCTTTACTCTTGATTCAATAATAATTCAGGAACTTTTGGTCCGACCTGGCAATACAATCAGGTTTACGTTAGAGATTTGCCGACTGCCTCTTATATTCTATTTATTGGTTACACGGGTCCTAATGGAATATTAACAATTGATGATATCTCATTCAATTTTGGTCGCTGTCCGTCTCAAGATTTTTGCGATTTCACTTCGAGCAGTTGTGGGTGGGATAATGACTTGTCGAAACCAGTTCGGTGGCAATTGGGCTCTGGAATTGAGGGCATCGGACCAAAGGTTGATCACACAACTGGAGAAATGTATGGCAAATATCTCTACATAAACACAAAATCTTCATTGCTTAGCGCCGGACAGAAGGGTGCCCTCATATCACCAGTTTATTCTCCCAATAAAAAATGCATACAATTCTGGTAAGAGAAAAATTATTAAATATTAACTCATAATGACTCGTTCCATACTTAAGTTTATAAAATCTTATAAAGCAATTTTACTGTATCTAGTATACTCTAGATTACTTATGTTACTTTGTTGCAATCGATCTTACTTTAATTGTTTTGCTTACTGTTTTATAAACTTTATCTCGTATAAATTTAAAGGTTTTACTTTTATGGTCGAGAAGTCGGTGCTTTCAATGTTTATCTAAGATATAATGCTTTTGGGGAAACATATCCATTGAGAACAGAAATAGACAGCGATATCGATGGATGGAAACTAATACAGATACCTGTCGTTAATCATAAATACAATTCTCCGTTTCAGTATATCATAGAAGTTACAATTGGTTCTAATAAAAATTCGAAAATAGCGATCGACGATATTCTTGTGAAAGAGTCGTGTCAACCAGTAGGTTCCTGTGATTTCGAACAGGACTTTTGCTCTTACACTAATAATAAGACTATTTCTTCGTGGGCGAGAGGAATGGGACAAATATCAGTCTATGGACCGACAAAAGATCATACTTTAGGCGATGAATTCGGTGTCTATTCCTATATAAACAAAGGTAAGAAAATGAAGTAAGTTTATTTTGCAAATAAATACTAGATAGAAATGTTGAAAACTGATCTTTAGGCAAAAGCGCAGTCCTAACGTCTCCATATGTAACTTTTCCATCGAGTTGTTGTGTCTCATTTTGGTATTACCGAAACGGCACGAAATTTCCTACATTTTCATTAGTTTTGAGAGAATATAGAGAACAGAACACAAGTGAATTACTGACTGATGTCGTCAAATATGATCAACAAATAAATGGCGGTCAGTGGCAATACAATCAGTTTCAATTGAACAGGCCGGGAATCAAATTTAGACTATCTTTTGTCGCACAACTCGATCAAAATAACAAACAGTTTGTCGCTATAGATGATATAGATTTGAAACAAGGCTATTGTGAGAATAGAACTCACGCAGTTATTCCAGAATCTTGCGATTTTCATGATTATAGCTATGATAAGCAACACAAATGCGGATATTCTTGTGACTTCGAGGGCAACAATACTTGCAATTGGATCATAAACAATGTGACCTCAACTTTCATCATGGTTGACTTGAGCAAAGGCAAATCCATTCCCGCCAGAGATCACACTAAAAAATCAGACTTCAATGGAAGATATTTAAGATTATTGAACATATCGGGTCAATACGATAAGATACCTGAAGCGCAACTTATAAGTCCTGTTATAAGACATTCTTCGCCGATATGCAAATTCAGTTTTCATTATTATATGTCCGATCCGTTGGACAGGTCAGCAGTTCTCTCCATCAAGTTGTGGCCTTCTAATACTGGCAGGTTATAAAATAGACTAATTATGATTAGTTTAGTGAATTAGCAAAATTTGATTGATTCTCTTTCTCTGTTTTAGACCATCAGAAATATTTAGAGTTGAAGGAGATATGGGTCAAGACTGGGTGGAAGGTAAAGCGGTTATTGGGAGAATCGCAAATGACTTTCAAATCATAATCGACGCAAAGCTTAATGTGAATCAAGGAAATGGAGTGATAGCTATCGATGATATCCAATTCGAAGTACAAGACTGCGCACTTCCACTGCCCTCAGTTCCTTTGAGAACGCATTGTGACGATTCCAATAATGAGTTTTTGTGCAAAGATATAGGAAAATGTATTCCTATCAAACAGGTATTAATTAATGATTAACTAAACAGAAAAAATTAGTAACAAATGGTTTGCCTATAGGTTTGTGATTTTCAAGATGACTGTTCAGGTATTATTCCAAAAATTCGAATATAGAATGTCGAATACGACAAAATGCTTGATAGTCATCAACAGTAATTTCAGTATAATTTGTAAGATGGATCTGAGAATCAATTGCTTCATTCATACTAATGAATACGAGCGACTTTTCCTAAGCTTTGTCGTTTGCGACATTTTTGTTTTCGACTCTGTTACTTCAGATTTTTTACGTTATCTTTCATATGATGACAGATTTCTCGGACGAAACTAATGCTTTCGCTAATTGTGATTCATCTCATGGAAGGTACTTTCGTTGAGTTTATTGAGATTACTTGAACATCAATTTTGCTTATTATGTTTGAAAATGCTCATCCATAAAATAGTCTTTACTGTCGATTCATATAAAAATAATTGTGTCAAAAATTTAATATCTATTTATCGATAGATGTGATTTTGAAGAAGGAATATGTGATTGGGATAACACTGACCTCAATTCTAATTATCATTGGAAATGGGCTTCTGCTAAAACGTTTTCGAGCTATTTCTATGCACCAAAACGAGACCATACTTTGAATACACAATTTGGTCATTATCTGTATTTATGGAACCAATATAATTCGAAAGCTAGGATTGAAAGTCCTTTCATGGAGAAGAAAGACAATACGTGTGAATTCAGATTTTATTACACCTATAATACTAAATATTTGCACACGAGATATACTGAAATTCAAAATATAGGTTAGTTATCAATAAGCTTTACGTTTCAATCAAATTGAAAAATTCGAGCACAACCCAATACTAGTATTTCATATTGAATTTTATTGCATTTAAGGCAATTTGACAGTATATGTAAGATTTCAATTGGGAGGAACACTCTATAAATTGTGGTCGAAATCACAGCCACACGGGATGTACTTCGAGAGGAAAGCTATAGATTTATCTAATATTGAAGCGCCGTTCAGTGTTGTTATAGAAGCAAATGCAGGGAAAGATAAATACGGGGTTTGGGCTATCGATGATGTGTCGTTTTCCAATGGTTGCAAATTGCATCAAAACACTGTAGCTAACACGACTTATACTCCATTTCCACCCGTGACACAGTCAATCAAAGCTTGTTCTCCAGGTCAATTTGCATGTGATCTAAACACCAGTGAAGATTCGAAACCGTTCAAATGTATTGATGAACAACAGAGATGCGATTTTATTTTTGATTGCCAAGATCAGACCGACGAATCAAATTGCGGTATAAATTCATTAAGTACTGGGTGGAGAGATGTGAGTGAAGGCCACTTCTATTGGGCTCTTAATGAATCAGCAAGTGTTGTGAAACGATCGGACGGTATCTCTGATCAGGCAATTCTCCAGTCAACCAGATTTGGACCGAGTGGCGCCACGTGTGTCATCAGTTTCAAATATTATATAGACAGCAAACTCACTTTTGGAACTAGGTTTGCGCAAGCACAATACAAACAAATTATCCTAAATTAACTTTTTTTTCTTGAATAAATGAACAATATTCAGTTTAGAACTTTTGCTCAACTGGAATGCAACAGAACCTGTAGCACAGCTTTGGAAAGCAACTTCAAACACAAATAAATTGTGGAAATATCATACCCAATCTATTGGAGAACAGAAGTACGGATGGTTTTTGCAGTTTGTCGGTCAGAAAGAAATAAATGACGGCTCGAATTACACGCTCGCCATCAAAGATTTGAGTTTATTTGGTTGTGCAGAACCGAGAAGAACGCAAGTAATGTGTGTCGACGACTACTGGCAGTGCGATAACATTGTCTGCATCGATAAGGATAAGGTATTGTCATGTTAGATTGTATTTTTCGAAAGCAGAGCATTTTAATGCACGAATACTTTAGGTTTGTGACTTTGCTGATGACTGTGGTGAAAATTCAGATGAAAATAAGAAAGTTTGCAAAAATTATGGTAAATGTTCTTTTGAAAGGCCTGCGAGGAGCAAACAAGAATTTCTTGTGACGTCTTGTGGATGGCATGACGACCAAATGCAGTGGCTATTATACAGTGGTAGAGATACTAAGGACTTTATGGGTCCTGGAGTTGATCACACGAACGGCAATGAATTGGGAATGTTTTTGATGGTTTCTTCAGCTGAACTCAAATCCCCGGGTAGTCAAGCATTCCTCGTGAGCCCTGTTTTACATGCAGACGGAACCAGTGATTGCAAACTTAGGTTTTGGTGGACCGCAAAAAAAGGCAGCGGTCTTATAAGTGTTAGTGAACGATACTTTGGATCACATAAATTGAATGAATTAACAGTTATTGAGGCAGATTCCGATGCAGATGTTTGGCAGAAATTGACAATTGGTCTCACGAGTGAATTAGACTTTGAAATCGTTATATCAGTCACGAGAGGAAATCAGACTCAGGTTTCAATATGTTTTGATTAACTTTTGGAGATAAAATCAGAAACTTTTGAATTATTTGGTTAGTGAAAGATGATTCCCTAGAACTTAAACCTATTTCTATATTTCAGTCCTCGGCTTATTTTGCTATCGATGACATATCACTGACACCTGAATGCAAGTTGAAATATCCCATAAGTCCAACACAAAATCCTTCAACTGTAAAACCAAATGGTATTTGCAATCCTACTACACAATTCCAGTGCACAAATAATACTTGTATACCAATCGAAGAGAAATGTGATTTTAGAATTGATTGTATCGGTGATGGTGGCGATGAACGAAGCTGTCCGAAAGCTTGCAACTTCGAGAATGAGTTTAACGGACTCTGCAATTGGAATACAAGCATCGATGATATAAATCCAAAGCAAATACTTTGGACACAAGAATATCCTCAGTCAGCGTCTGAAAAGACTAAATTGTATCCTCCAACAGATAACACACTCAAGTCACAATTCGGTCATTTCTTACTTATATATCCAAGAAATGCGTCGCAACCTATTGATAATTTTGCGTTCAATCTATACAGCCCTATATTCTCATCTTCAGCCTCGTCTTGTGTTTTCAATATGTCATATTTCATACCGCAAAGTGAGTAAATTATAGTTTAAAATTTGTTATTATTCACATTTTATCATATTTAAATCTTGGTTCAAATAGATAAAACAAAATTTCTGAAGATTTGAAATTTTTAACAAATGTTATGAATGTATTTCCACAGATTCTGGAAAAGCTATTTATACTCTTTCGATAATAAGTGACGAAATCGGAGAACAACAGATGTGGTCAGTGGATACTAGCATAGAAGATTATCAAGGATTATGGCGAAACGTATCTTTTGGAATCGGCAGAAGAAAGATGCCGTTTGCCATTCAATTAAGTCGACAAACCAGCAAAACAATGACAGAAACCTTTGCTATCGATGACGTGTTGTTCTCTGGATGTGAATTCGGTCCACCGAATCAAATGTCCAACTGCACAAACAATCGATTTCTTTGTCGTCACACTCAAGCCTGCATTGATATGAGTAATAATCACTTTAGAACAAAATAAGACTCATTTAGAAATTTAATAAAATCAGACTTATATTCGATGTTATCAGACTTGATTCAGTTAATTAATATCTTTTAAGATAAAATTTGTGACGGAGAAGACGATTGTGCTGATGGAACCGATGAACTTGGTTGCACGAGTCAAACATTGATCACATTCGAGAGCACAGATCTGAAAGGTTTCCGGTTTGGAAAACCTAAGGTGGAGGCAGACTTTCAGTGGAAAGTGATTAGCGGTCAAGATCCTCAAAGAAAACTGTTCTATACGGGACCACCTTTTGATCACACTTTCTCTAACTCATCGGGACATTATTTATACATGAATTATCTGATGGATAAGGGATTCAACTTAAAAGCTTGGTTCATATCCCCCATTATAAAAGCTACTACTGATGGTTCATGTCATCTGAGAATGTATTACTATATGTTGGGTAAGATTAAGGCATATAAGTTTATATCTATATAAAATGTTTGTCTTATCAATCAGATTGTACTAAATGAAAGCATGTCTTTTAAATTGACAAAATCATTTTAAATTGAATTTCAGGTGAAAATGTGAACACTTTGAGTGTATATTCAAGAACTCATTCAAACGGAAATTTATCTTTAATCAAATCATACCCTCAAGTGAACAAAGATTTTTGGGTCCGAAGTGATATTACTTTAAATAGCGATGCGGACTTCGAGATCATAATTGAAGGAAGAACTGGAGGAAGTGAGGCCGACAGTATTGCGATCGATGATTTATCTTTCATATCATGTCATTTAATGAATGGCTCCTTACCACAGCAACAGATGACAACAACAACAACAACAACAACACCTAAATCGGGATCAACTGTGACCAATCCCACTATACCTGCCAACAATTGTCCTCGAGGTTTGTTAAACACAATAAAAATATCAAGCTAAGTTAACAAAAAAGAGTTAATTCGTGCCGTTTTCAGGATTTGTTTACTGTATTGCTGATAAGAAGTGCAATCCTCTCATAACAATTTGCAACTTTGCGGTCGACTGCAGTGATATGAGTGATGAAAAGGCATGTACCCAAGTCAACTGTGACTTTAAATCTGGTGAACAGAGGTGCGGACTTTCTATAATCAGTGTCCCGAAAAACCCATCACTTGAGGGCATTGATGGAAAAGCCAGCTACAAATGGAAAATTGGTAGGAAGTATGATTCAACGAGTTCGCCCAACTTTGCCATAATTCCTGACCCGATTTTTTCAATATATGCACTGCTCGACGGAGCGAACGGTCATTTTGATGATTATACGGCAATAGTAACCAAAACAATATCACAGTCCAATTCTCAATGTGTTCTATTTTTCAACTATTACTGTGATCTTTTTAATTGTCCGCTAGAAGTGGTCAAACAGTGGACCGACGGAGAAGGCTCCCATAAAGAGTGAGAATCAATTTTTAAAAAATATAAAACTAATAAAACTATAAGTTCATAAATTGGATAAACTTTTATTTTAACCTTTGAATTAATACTTCTATTGAATTGTTTGAATATTCAAAAATCAATACCTCTGTTTTCTTTTTATCTCAGTCTCCCATTTGATTTCATTTGATTTTGATCTTTAAATAGAGTTCTCTGGAGCTCACTCGAATATGGACTAACATTGAATAGATCTCCGAGATGGAGGATCGCAAGAGTATTTATCGGACGTGACGAAAATTATAAGCTTTCAATCGAATCGCGTCGTAAATATAACGGAAGTTATGTGATTGGTCTGAGCGACATTGATTTCGGGTATTGTGCTCCACCTAAGTTTGTCACTTCTCAACAAGAGTGTGCCCCCAATCAGTTCGTGTGTGGAGACGGTGGATGTATTAGTTCACTATTACAGTGTGACTCTCAGAATGATTGCATGAATGGCGCTGACGAAAAAAATTGCGAAACTTATGTCGGCAAATGTAATTTTGAACAGCCAAACTCTTGTCTCTTGTGGCATCACGAGTTCACAAATGGTCTGACGTTCAAATTGGAGTCTGGCAGCAGTGGACTATATTATTTGCCCAAAACAGATCACACTTGGCGCTCGAGATCCAGCTATTTCATGAGTTTTCACATAAATACAGACGCCAGTATTGCACAGTCTAACGATTCATATCCTAAAGCTAGATATGTGTCAAAAGTTTTCGATGGATCAAAATCCACTCCATGCAGGTTTGTGTCGATTCTGATAGATATCATTTTATTCATTTCGATTTAACTTAGTCCCATTCAAGCCATAACTACTTAACTACAATAATCTGTTTTTCCTCCAAAGGATTACTTTTCATAACTCACTAAATTTATTTTTACTTATCTTTCTGTTAATTCACTTTTTGATAACATCGAATTTGTTGTCAGGTTAAGATTTTGGTGGAATATAATAGGAGTGGGCTGTTCTCTTAACGTTTATCGGCGTTTTAAATATGGAAACGGGTCAAGTTTATTGAATAATTTCATTGATAGCAGTGATTTCTGGAATAAAGCGGATTTAGAAGTGAATAGTACCGGCCATAAAGATAATTTCCAAATAATCATCGAAGGAGTTATCAGTAAAACTAGTTTATGTAGCGTTAATTTTGACGACGTTTCATTCACACCTAATTGTTTTGCCACTGATGCCGATCTTGTGGGTATGTCTCGCTTCAGTTATGATAACTTTCAAATTATTCCAATGAATTTTGTTACTTATAAGTGTGAAAAACTAAAATATCAAACCTTTGTCGATGAATCGTTCGAAATTTTTTTTGTGACTTTTCGAAAACGAAATATTGTAGGCTAAACAGTTTATACAGGGTGGACATTTTAAAACTGAACTTAGTCATCAGAGATAAGGCTTTTGTTATGATTCCTATCAAAAACAGGTTAACTACTTTACACTCAAATAAAAAGGTATTAATGAAAATGCACTTTTTATCAGTTCATAAACAAAATTATAAAAGTGTTTAAAAAGTACACATTGTTTGAATTTATAGTAAATGCTGAAAGTTATTCTCCAAACAGAGATTAACTTTTTGAATCATACTCTCAGAAACATTGACCAAACTTTCGGTAGTTATTTCTTTATATTCATCTTTAATATTTCAAATTATTTCATTATTTTCAAATCATCAAATGTTTGAGGACAATTAATGTAAACATGATTTCACTATCACTATCAACTGATTCATGTCCAAAGATAATGATAATGAAATCACGTTTATATTGGTTTCGCTTGTATTTCTGCGGAGTTCCAGGCCAGTTTGGTTAAGCTTTTAAAATCACTTCTTCAGCTAAGGTAGTGATAGTGATCATACAGTACGTTCGACTGTTGCGAACACCATCTTTGTTTTTATTTATTCTTATCTTAGATTTATGCTCAATAAAAGTTCAAATTAGGTCTTTTCTAATATTGAACTCTCTGAAAAAAAACTTTTCTTTAGATAGTATGAGTAAAAAGTTTTGATGTTCGATTGAGTTCAGTTTTAAATTGCCCACCCTGTACTTCTATCATTTTTTGCTAACGTGGAAAACTATTTTCATTGAATTCTTATTTGAAAAATGATTATTCAGGTACTCCTCCAACACCTCCACCACAAAAAAATATATGCTCACCAAAATATATGTGCAATAATGGGAAGTGCTATTCACGTAATCAGAAATGCAATTTTATCGATGACTGCGGAGATAGATCTGACGAAATGAATTGTGAATCTAAATGTGACTTTCAGACAAGTTCGTGTGGTTGGTACACACCGAATGATTTCATTGGTTTGTGGCAAAGACAACAGGGATCGAGCCCTTCATCCAAACTGAAAGGTTCGGGTCCGTCATCGGATCACACCTTTCAAAACGCATCAGGTTTTTATGTGGTGACCAATAAACTGGATAAGCCTTCAGATAAAACACAACTGCATTCGCCATATTATACAACTTCTGGTCCTAATTGTCGCTTCAAATTCTTTTATTACATGTCTGGTAAACGAATTGGAACTTTGAATTTGTATCTGAAATCTAATTCAGATCCTGTCAACATTACAAAAGTATCAATCATTTACTTTAATTATTTAAAACGACTCATATTAATGTAGTCACTTATAATAAATTTTATTAGAAATCAAGAACTTTTATATCTTAATTATGATTTTTATTTTTCCCAACAAGTTATGGTCGAAGATTGGCGATCAGGGAAATAAATGGATTAACGACTCCTTATATATTGGTAAACAGAAGGAAGGCTTCGGTTTAATATTTGAAGCAGTCAGAGATCAAGCAGTTAGTGCGGATTTTGCATTAGACGACTTTGAGTTTGTCAAATGTGAGCCCGACATCGAACTCGCAGACTGTTCTGAAAGCGAGTGGACTTGTGTCGATATGCAAGAATGTATTCCTGTGTGGAAGTTATGCGATGGAGTTATTGATTGCAAGGATAAAAGCGATGAAAGTGAATATTGTTCACAAACCAAAGGTAACTGTTGGTTCACTAATGAAAACTGGAAGACTATCTGCAATTGGATAGATATCCCAATGAATTTTAATTGGACTTTCGGCCAAACTAAATCCAATAAGGCGCTAACTGGACCTCAAAGTCCTTTGAACAACATGAGTAATTTTATATTCATCAATAGCGCTAATCAGTTAACAGGAGAAAAGGCTGCCGTTGCATCTACTGAGTTCAGTGCCAGTCAAGGCTCGTGTCATCTTTCATTCTATTACTACATGTGGGGCTCAAGTGCTATGGGAGAGTTGATGGTAATTTGAAGCCAATCTAATTTTCTGTTAATTTAGAATAACTTAAACGTTGTCATTGATTCATTCATTAATCAATTGAATCGAATAATTGTCATAAAAGGTCTACACGAAAGGACGTAATGGTTCGATAGTTAATGCATTTCATATGAGCGGCAATAAAGGAACGCAATGGAATTACGCGCATCTAGTGGTCGGTAATCCCGAGCCATATCGAGTCGTTTTCGAAGGTACAGTTGGAGGCGATAATTACACTGATATTGCCATCGATTTTGTCTCATTTTCGGATAACTGCATGTCCGGCTCTGCTATACCTCTACCTAAAAACATGGCCGGATGTAAATCAGATCAATTCAATTGTCCGATTATTGCGGAGTGCATTCCTATCGATTGGGTTTGCGACTGTAATTTCGACTGTAAGGACAAATCAGACGAAGCAAATTGCAATAATAATTGCACTCAGTCATTAAAACAGTCTCGAGATACAAATAGCGACCATAAAGGAAAAGGTACGCAGTATTAAGAAATTATTCAGATAACAACATATTACTCCTTCATAGCTTTCAATTTTGAGAACATTTGCTATCAGTCTTACTTAAGAATAGTGTTATCCATCCAGATCTAACCTAATGAGCTCGAAAAATATGACTCCTTTAAGCTTAAAGTATTAAGTTTCAAAAAAAAGAAAATAAAAAAAAGAAGAAAGAATAAACCTATAGTCATGATCTGCTTATAATTTGAGGGATTTTTCACTAAATTGCACCAAAAGTCTACTAAATTTACTTAAGGAAAATATCGATTTCTTATCTTTCATTTTCTAATCCAATGTTTGTGGATACGAAACTAAAAATGTACTCAAATGAAACGAAAATGCTTTTTAAGGCACAGTTTAGGGTATAATGAGTTTAGGTTTTAGTGTTCAGGTTTTAGTGTTCAGGTTTTCTCCTAAATAAGTTGCAAAATGTTGAATAATCGTTAACCTGAGGCTTTCGTAAGTAATGATTTTGCAAGCGTTTTTCCTCCTGAGAAGCTTTCAAATTGTTTAAAATAATTGTAAGTAACCTAATGTTTAACTCGAAATGTTTATAATTGTAATCAGTTGCATATATCGTAAGTGGTAGCGTTGTTGGTGGACTAGCTATTTTGGCAATAATTGCAACTCTAGTTTACGTCAAACGAAAGCGAGGATCATCGTCTGACAGATCACCGCTTACTTTAGACAATAACACATATTTATCGACTTCTCCTTTCGAGACCACACCTAACCATCAATTAGATTCAGACATTGGTTTTGAATTATCACCTAGAACAACAGATCGGGAACAATGATCTTGCTTTATTGTTAAATCCATTTGAGTAGAAATAATTATTGTAATAATTGCCATTTGACTAATACTCTTCAGTAATTATAATTGATAGCATTGGTTAGCTATTGGTGTCTTGCTAACATTTTTATTACCCTGTAAAGTTTTATTTTGTTATTGACCTGATCACTATAGAACTTGTTAACTTCTTCTAATCTGACTTCTATAAAGTCAAACCAATTGATTACTTTAAACTAGTAAAAATAAATTGAGGTATCTCCACAAAATTTCCAGGATATTTTTGTTTTTATTAACTCCAGATATTTATTTCCAAGCAAACGTTTTCAAAATGAACACAAAATAGATTAAATATAAAGCTTTCAATATTCACAACACAAGCAAAATACGAGATAAAAATGAGTTACTCTTTCAATGAACTCAAATCTATGCTGAACAATAGAGTCGAACGGATACTATTTTTGAGTTTTCTCATCAATAATAAGTGCTCAAAAACCCTAATCTAGTTTAATCCGAACTAACTTAATCTGAGAGAGTTCTACTTATGATTAAGCTGTTGCTATTTAGCAGTAATGAATCAGCTTTTTGAACCTTCTAAAAGACCTGAATATACAAAGTAAGAAAAAGGACTTTACTACCTATTAGCAGAGGAGACTATTGAGGATAGAAAGCAATTGATTTCATTTTTTGATCCTACGTTCAAAAATACATGAAAGTACAGATTTTCACAATTTATCGTCATACCACATTCGTATATTTTATTCAATTGAAATATGGAATTAGAATAAGTTTTAGTGGTTATATGGGGCCAACCACAAAAGTTAGCTCAATTTGGACGACAGACTTGAATTGAGCACTGAATTGGACACTCCAAAATGACATCAGACTTCATAGTTTCATAGGATTAATAAAAATGACTTAACGAATAAAAGAAGACTCAGACTTTGATTATTTATAAAGTAAAATGATTATTTGATCAAATAAACTAAGTTTAACTAGTGAATGAGTACAATCAAGGTAATCAAAGTTATCACTCTATCTTCTGATTTAGAATCTGAATATTCAAACAAATTGGTTCTATATATGAAAGTTTTGGTTTGACATGGATAAGTAAAAACGTTTGTCGCCCTTCACGTTGATCACATTTGACAGACAGATTTGATTCTACTTTTAAGATTTTCAAACAGTTGAATTACTAGTTTTTATTCAATTGTCCTTTAAATGACAGAATAATTTGAAAAATCCGGAATGAACTTAAATTAATGGCAAATCATTGCAGTTAAATAGATGTGATGTAGTTAAATTATTGTAAAAATGTTTGGGCTTTGAAAAAGTTAACTACAATTATATTTCGGGTCTTTAGTTTTCAAAATTTTAATAAAAGTTAATGTTTTTAAGGAATCAGAATCGTGTATAGGTATGAGTTTTATAGATTTTTTTTATTGAATTTAATTTAATAATTATAACTTATTCGATCTGTATTTTAATCGTTTCGATAACTTCTTGGATTTATGATTAATTCTCGCTTACGACCTCTCCCTGACGGGACCGTTCGGTCTATTATTGAGCGATGGGCTCTCATCGATTCGTTTTTCTTCTTCACGTTTGATACGAATTCCGGCATCTAGTGGTCTAAGTGCAAGCCCTGTAAAGATAACTCTTGTACCTAATCCTTGATCAAAAATTCCTGAGTCAAAAATACCTGGTGCCTGAATAATCCTAGTGCCGCCAACAAGTCCTGCTCGGACTACAGTACCTGTAAGTTCGGGTGCGATAGCAAGTGGTTGAGCCACAGATGTGACTACGGGTTCAACAGATACCGTGCGTTCAAGGGTAACGGGTTGTTCTATCGCTGCTACCGCTACGCGCGGGGCCGCGACGGCAACTGGTGCCGCGACAGCGACTGGTGCTGGGGCCGCGATAGCGATGCGTGCTGGGGCAGCGACAGCGACGGGTGCGGGAGCGACTGGCACAGTAACAGGTGCCGGAGGAGGAATTGCCACATCTTGAATAACTTGTTGACGTTCTCCTCTTGCGACCACGCTATGAATTTCTTCTTGAACCGGAAGAATTTGTTGAGTAATACGACGGAAAGGCTGAATAATTTCACGAACTTCTTGGATAACAGGTTTGACGACTTCGTGTAATACTCTATCTGGTTCTTCTTCAGATCGAGTCTCTTTGAATTCTCCGGGAGGACCAGGAATGTGTACCTGATTGATGTTGACGGGACTCGACTGTGATCTGAATTCAATAGTGACCGGAAGTAAATTTGGCTCAACTATCAAAACTTGTGGTGTTATGACGTCTTGAGGTACAGGAACATCAACGACTTCAGCAGTTCTTTGTGTGATGATGGCAGCCAACACTGGTCCCAATACTTGAGCGCGTGGAGCCCCAAGTGCGATACCACCAGTCAAACCACTTGTCAGGCCTGCAGATTATACGAGGAAAAAGTGGTCATTTGAAACTTTAGCAGTAGAGATTATACACAATTTTTATTTATCAAACCTAGAGTTGCGACTTTCTCAAGAACTGGTGCGGGTGCGAGCACTGCGGGTGCAGGAGCTGGAATCAGTGCCGGAGCAGCTAAACCCACTTTAGCCACTCCTGCGGTAGCCAATAATCCTTCGTTTGCTGATCTGAGTGTCGGATATGTTAAGAACTGACGAACATTTCCCGATGGGATGGTTTGTTCAACGCCTAATAAATTGTTGTGAGTTGTCACAACAGGAAGTCTTACACCTCCAGCTACTGGCCCTCCCGGACCAATAAGTATTTTGCCGAGTTGTGCGTTGCAGTGAATTGTAAATAATAAAAGTATTAAAATCTATAATTAAAGTATACTTTTGTCAAGTATTTTAATTGAAGCTTATTTTAAGTTTAGTTGTATTTGAAACGACAGGCGCCCCAACCATTCCTTTCCATTTTTATCATTGAGAAAAAAAGTTTACTAACAAGTTCAACTACTCTTTAAATGATCTGTCAAATTTTCAGATTGTAGTTTAACTTAAGCTAAAGTACAAAATAAAAGTTCTTTCAAATCGATTCGTAATTAAAATAAAAATATGCTTCACTAATGAAACACTGGCTAATGAATTGAAAAAAATCAAACTTCGTTTTAATAGCGATATATATAAATATATATCGAACACATTTAATAACAATGAATTGGTTGAGTCGATGAACTAAGCTTTTCCACTAATAATTTAATTAATTAATCAAGTAATTACTGTCCATCAGAAACATTAGTTACCTTTAAATCCATCGTAAAAGTTTTGGCACTTATTCAATGAATCGACGATAGGAAGTCAATACATGAAATGAAATAAACACAAATGAAATAATAGTAGAAGAAGCTGAGAGTGCACTGTATATGATTTTTATTCAAGAAATTCACTCTCTTTTATAGACTTTAAGGTAAACTTGAAGCAAAAGTGAGTGGCAAATGAGAGAAATCTGTGATTGAAAGTGAATCTCATTTTTATTGCCGTCACCGTCAAATTAGGCCACAAATAAGTTGACACCGATTTGAGCCCATTTAAAATGCTTAAGAGAAAATTGAACTGATTTTTTTATTTACGCAGATCCATATATAAATAAAATATAATATATTATAACTAGTATTAGTCTCCTTTATGGTTAAGGAGTTGAAGGATGAGACGATTAACTGTTTTATGGGTGACCAAAACTTTTCTCAGTTTTTGATTGTGGATAAGATAGTTGTATTGCCAGAGAGAATACACCTCAAGACCTCAATAACCATATCCTAACTGATTCACTTGCGGTTTCGGTAGTTATGAAACATCCGCTTGTCTTAAATCGCTTTAAGCTTTTACTTAATGCTATGGAGTTATAGTTCAAATTTCAAGTTATCCATTACTTTGAGGGATCGTTACTGCAAAACTTAATTAGTAATCATTTCGGCTAAACTTTTAATCCTATTTTTTCAAGAGATTACGAATGCGTTCTGAATTTCCAGTAGTAATTGATTGATTCTGATAATTGCAGCTGATTCGCGATTAATGTTTTACTTCGAGTCATTTTTTCGTTTACTTTCAATCGATTGAACGTTTTGATTGATAGAAAAATACGCGTAAAGTCAAACATTTAATGTTCTTCAAAGAGAAACAAGTTTTTAAACTAGAAAACTGTCCGAATAGTTAATTCAAATACTCAACGAAATGAATAGTTTCTGAAATGAATGCTTTTGTCTCTAAATGCACTCCTCGTCAAAATCAATACAGTTTCAAATTGAAATTTGATAAAATACTGCGAAGTGAGATGAAGGCAAGATTGCAATTATCTGAAGGAAAGAACGATTCCAAAAACTAATTCGGTTCTTATGAAATCCCAAATGAGTGATGGCCTAAAGTGATAAACATAATCGAAACTTCAACTTTTCATCATATCCTATTGCGAGCTCTGAATAATCAAACGAACATTTGAGTGAAAGGAGAGGCGAATTGCAAACACAATAAATTGACCATAAGAGTCGTTTTAATGAGATTTTCACTTTTTAAGTAAGAATCAACATTTATTTGAATAAAATACTTAAAAACAATTAAAGGCAATTTTGAATTAACTGAAAATCAACAATTTAAAGAATACTATTATTTCTATAAATATGACTAACAAATGCATTTACTAATTATGGTATTAGTGGTTTTTGAGCTATAGATCTTAACTAAAAACAAAACCATTTCAAATTCTAGTTCAAGATATGTATGCAAAAATCTTAAGTGTCTACTTTTGGCATCCGATCAAAGTTCTATGATTTTGTTTTAGATTTGACAAGATATTTGGCCTTTTAGCTAGTTTTACTTTTAAGAGTGTTCAATATTGTTCGATCAATTCAATTTGAATTTCATTCAACTCTCGTCAACTTTCACGAGTGAACTAATTTGAAAGGCAATACATCTCACACTATATTTGCGTGTCTTCAGCTTTTTTATTTATTATGTTCCGAATGTGATGCGATTCAAAGCCATTTGCTTTTTATTAAAAGAAAAACTTAATCACAATAAGAAAAAACATTATCTGAAAGAGTTTTAAGACTGTAGATGGATCGATAAACTTGTTTGAACGATGAGTAGTATCAGCTCGAAGGATATATTTTCCATATAGTTTATGGTGTATTCGGTCTAGAGCTATTAAATGATTTGAGTAAGTCGCGTAATAAAGACCGGTAAGCGTTGCGTTTAAGCAGCTAATCAACAGTTATATGTCACATACTGGGTGTTAAACTGTACTCGATTTTTCTATTGAGATAGTCATCGAGTTATACACTTTTTTAGCTGTTCTTTATATTGAGGAAAAAGAATTTGTTAATTGATAAATTAGCTTGCGCTTATTCCGTCATAAAAATTGAATCACATCGAAGCGTAACTTCAAAAGCCTTCTTCTTTATATTTTGTTTAGCATATTCTTAATACTTTATCTAAACTTTAGTCAATCATTTTTTTGCGATATGATTTATAAATGTTGTTCGCTTTCTGCTTAAGTCATTACTTGGTTTTTTGAAAGACTAATAAATTTTAAATGAACATACAGTAAGTTCTGACCAATTGCTCTTAACCAACAAATCACGAATGAAAATTCGACAGAGAAACTTATAGAGCATACTATTGACAGAAGATTATTGCAGATTATCTTGTTTTATTTTATTTTTCAAAAAGAACATACTGTAATATAAGTCAAGGCCGTAAATATATCCACTTTTGTTTCTCACACCCTCATTTGTTGCAATACTAGAAATTGAAATAACCTAAAAACGTTCAAATTCATTACTAATAAAAGGTCTGCTCAAGTTATTCTACGTAAACATTTACTTTATTTTCCTTTAGTTAATGTCTACATCTGTTATTCATAAATTATCTATCGTAGTGATTGTATTGAAACGATAACTGGACTTATCAGAAAATTTCCTTAAGTTATACTGAATCCCACTAAAGAGCCACAGAAACTTTGAGATGTACTAAGTAGCGTTTGGGAGTTCATATGTTTCATTTATCACTCAGTTGCAAACTCATAAAACCAGATTACTTAAAAAAAACTTAAAGCAAAAGGCGAACGTTCTATAAGTACTTGGCCAGAAGTGCGATAAAATGTAATGATAATGTGCGCTACTATTTATCGGTTACAAAACAGCACTATCTTATCAATGTATTTTGCCATATTTTCCTTATAAGACGAGAGTATACTTCAACAATTTAAGTGCAAAATATTGAATGTGGATTTTTTCCAGCAACTTCTGCACAATTAGACTAAATTCAACCAAAATTAACATTATTGAAGGCAAAATGAGCAGAACAATCCAATTCATAGTATCAATTCATAAAATTTATTTTCAAAAGAAGCTCGATAACAATCTTATAATTTAAACATGATGAAAACTTAGTTTACAGCTTGAAAATACTCCAACATAACTTTTAGTTACTATTTATTCAAATGAATATAGTTTTTAAAAATTTGTAAAAAACAATAATTGTACAGAAAAATTAATAAAAGCACTGGCTCGCAGGTATAGTAGCTAATTACTAGATAATGTTCAATAATTCAAATTAATGAAAGCAGTTTTATGACAAGCATCGGCATAAAAACTATTTCGAATTTGTTCTTTTTGATTAATATACTGCACGACATCCTTTAGTCTCATTAAATGTTTGGCATCACTATCAGGTATTTCCATTTGGAATTCTTCCTCAAGTGATTCAATTATTTGAATGTGATCTCCACTATTAAGACCTAAATTGTCGATCAAATGTGAATCGAGAGTCAATTTTTCACCAATATTTTCAAAATTTTTGGCTGAAATCAACTGGACGGTAGACAATACCCTTTCACTTATTGTTGTTTCGCATAAGAATCTCTTAGCGGTAATTTGCGGGAGTGTTTTAGGTTGAATACCAATTTGTTTAACGAGTTGCTTACCAAGAAGTGATGCAACGCGCGAACACATTGTTGACAATTTGTAACTCGCAAGATAAAACTTTTAAACTTGTTTCGTGATGCTTTGAGAGAAAACTTATTTTTATTTTGGCATTGTAAAGGTTTTGGCATCAGTGCATCAAACCGATTGATTGCAGTCTCAGCAAAAACTTTCGACAAAATCCATTTGTTTTATCTAAATGAAAACAACTTTTTCTATTAATACTACCAGCAGTAGTGTAGCCGTCACTCGATGAAGACAGCAAAAATGCATCAAATTCTACGCTTTAAAATTGATTTTGTTTTATAAGTAATCAAATTTCAAAATTCTATAAGTAGTAGTTTATTATACAACATAATTAAAAGTTTGGATAAGTTAGACGATTTAGTGAAAGTTCTAGTAGTGGCTCCGCAACTTCAAAGTCTGGCTCTTGAAGTTGATAATTTTATATCATCATCTTATGTCATTAATCTTAACGGCAAAGACTTCAATATTTAGGAAATCAGATTAGTGTTAAAATACGGGTTCATCCCATACGCTACCTTGTGAATTAGTGCATTTTTTTCCTAATGCAGGTATCATCAAAAATCTGTCTGAAGCGATGAAGAGGAGGAGGGAGGAACACATATTAGGTCTTTTTATTCAAAAAAACTTACTCTCAATGTACTGTACAATTCAATTAAATAACTTGATAATATCAGTTAATTATTTACATCACGTCAATCTTTAATTGAGTTGGACCCACACCGAATGACCTGCCCGGCCACTGTCTAGTGAGACGAGATTTTTGTTTTTATTGTTAACATTTGTGTTCCGCTTTCCATCAACTGACATAAAAAAAATTTCCTCGTAAAAATTTTTTGAGTCAAAACAAGTCTGAAGATTAGCAATAGCCTCAATGTTTCGAGACTTAAGTCCGATTTGATGCATTCACAAACATTTAAATAAAATACCAAATTATCAAATAGTGTTAATGTTTTGCAGTATTCACATAGAACTGAAATTCCTAAATCAATTTACTGCTGGATAAGTAATCTTATAATTTAAATTCTGATTTTTCGCATCATTTATAAAATTTAAGGATCCCTTAATGTTACAGCCAAAATGATATCTTTTTCTAAATTAACTCTTCCTCATATATCGCTTCATATTCGTTCATCAAGTTATTGATTTGGTGTAAATCCTATTCGAACACTATTATGGCAGATAAAAAACTATTTTTGTTTAATTAACAATCTAAACGATTTTAATGGAGGTTGGTCGTATTCAAGTTATTCAGTTAATCAGTGGTTGGCATTATCAATATAGTACAAAGTTGACATTTATGCTTGATTAACAGTATAAAGTTCATATAGGAAAACACTAAAGTACACGAAAATCAATTGAAGCACAACAAATTGATTGCATTGCAGTTTGATCTTTAGCCATGTAATGCGTCATTAGAATTAAGGTGAACGGCGTTAAATTTGCATCAGCTTAAAACCAAATCAATTTCAATAGATATCGAGGATAATATGAGTTGATTCTTGATTTTGCAGCTGCAAAAGTGTTTAGTATAGAGTCAGTTATAGAGATAATTCAGTATAACTTTAAAATGAGTAATTGTAATCATAACTTATAGCAGTAACTGCTCTTTTTAAAGTTTTACATAAAGATATTGAAACTCTGATCTTGAGTTTTGCCCGATTTTCTCAATAACTTACACTTAATGACCCAAAGTCCAAACATGAGGTATCAGTTTAGATGATAAATTGCCAGATACGCTAATGAGATATGAGACAATTTATTTTCTATTAAAGTTACCGCGATTAGACATGTGACTGAGTTACAAGACAAAGTTCAAAGTCTGGATTTTAGATGATATTCAAGTTTTTAAAGCATTGATAGACATGTAAAAAATATGCTCAATGTTTTTAGTCTCATTTCTTAACTAAGTGCTTCAATTAAAATATGGTTATTAACATGTCATACGTTTTTAAAAAACGCATTGAGAGATAAGTTTGTCATGGACATTGAGAAAAAATTGAACATAATATAAGTAAACATCACGAACTTATTTAGGTTGAAAATCTTCCTCTAAGTTTATTTATTCGCTCATAGAACAGTAAACTTTTTAAGACATCTCAAATATTGATACCATTTTAACATGCATTAAAAGTTCAAAATATTATCTGTTCGAACCTTTTCAAAGACATTATTCTAACTTTACAAATATTTAGAACATTTGGTCTGTAAAATTTACGAATTTTTTTACAAACTTCAACATAATTTCATTAAAATGCAACACAAGTTCATAATTCAGTATGAAAAATGTTATCTTACTTAGAATATCAAGTAGTTTCAAATATAGTCTTCTATTGTTTCTAATTTGATTAAGTTTTTACTTCAACTATAGAATGGAGTAATCGCAGGCAAATAAAGTTGCGCTCAATATTCAATTCTAATGCTGGACCGAACGATTCATGTGTTTTATGATGTTTTGCGCTCAAAGGATCTTAGAAGCAGTGCAAATCTACCATGAAATGAATAAACTATCAACTTTCTTAAAACTATTTTTACTTTTACAATCTATATTAACATCATAATAAAATCTTTGTGCAATTTGAAAAGTTTCGAAAAGTTTAATTATATTTAGCTCAAGTTTATTATTATTTACTGGAACAGTAAAAGTAACGTTATATCTGCTCATTTGTAAGAAGTTTTGACTTATGCGAGATCGTCACAGAGCTAACCCTTAAGAGTAACGTAAGACGCAAGTCGTTTACGCAAAAAGACGCAAACACTAAAAATAAATTAATGGAAAAAAGTTTAAAAGTGTATTCAACATAAAAGTGTTTTCTTTTAAGTTGATTTTGAATTCGACGAAATTATTGAATAACAATTTGTCGCCTAAATGAAAATAAAAGATTTTTCTGAAATTTTAAAAATCTTAATAATAGCTTATTCAAATAAAAATTGTAACTAAAATGAGTTATAAATATAATTCGAGACGTGGTCCACAAATGGGTCTGAGCACTAAATTGGATCAAATGATACCACTATTGGAAGCGATCGCTACTTCGAACACTTCAGCCGCAATCGGAACAGCGTTCGGTTCAGGTCTGCAACCTATGCCAGCGATGGCAACACCTTCACAGATAGCTTTCGCGACACAACCTTTCGATTTGAGTTTCGCGACTCAGCCATTGATGACCAGTTTCGCACTGACAAGTCCCCCATCTCAGCACCGTTTTAAGCGCTTTAAACGATCGTCTGATTCGTGTGACAATCTTAATAATAGAAAAAATAGATTCGGCTATAATTCGTACAGCCATAAATTCAGTGATGACTACGCTTGTAATAATCGTGATAACTATAGATCTGATGGACAAAGAAAAGGTATTTTTGAAGTTTGAATCTATCGGTTTCTTATAATTTTGTTTAAACGAGCAATATTTGAAATTTCGTACAAGTAATTCTGAATCTTTTACTTAGCTTCGATTTACCTCTAATTTTAAATTTTCAGATAGACCAAAAAACTTTTTTGGTTACAAAGGAGGTAGACCATTAGTGGTCACACCGGAAGATGAGGCAAAAGTTGAGGAATTAAAAGCCGATGGAGCCGTTCCGCACGTAGAGTCAGGTCAACACGGCTTCAAGTGTTCGTTTTGTGACAAATTCGTTAACTCATTAACCGCTGCCCTCAAACATTTTGAAAGTCCTAAACATATTCGGGTACATGAGTATTGAATTATTTTACTTGATTTCATTAAAAATATTTTAAACCTAATTATTTTTCATCGAAAAGGCTCGTAATCTCGAAAATTTGATAGGAAGCGATGGAAAATTCGTGTTGAAAAGTGATAAAATGAGTGAGAAACAAACGAATCATTTTTTACGCTTGAGATTATTTAGATAGTTTAAGAATTCATTCGACTATCTCTCATCAACAATTAAGGAAATAATTATTTTCGTACAATTACAGTCGATCCGACTTATGCTTTGGCCAGAAATAAAGAGTTTAACAGTTTGACCAAAACTCAAAGAGAGGAATATTGTGATCAAGGAATTAGATTAAAGGATGGAATTGGGAGTGAAGCTTATTTTTGTGTGGTAACTATGAATTAAATTTTAATTAGTTTTCAGAAAACTAAAAACTCTTCCTAGTTGAAGGTCTATAATAATTTTCAAATATAGCAATTAAAGTAAAATCAGTAGCGATTAAGACCCAAGTTTCATAAAAGAATAACTTATGACCAAACCGAAATGTAGCTTTTTTAGATTTTTACGATCACAACATTTCTTTTACAGACAAATTTTTTGTTTGTATTTTTCACAGGTATGTGCGATAGCGTTCAGTTCAATAGGAGTAGTTGATCAACATATTAAGGACAAGAAACATTTAACTGTAAGTTCACTCAAAACATTTTGTGCAATTTAAAAACTGCTTCTTTCCGAAAGAGATTGGAAATCGGTTTTCTCTATCGCCGATTGCAGTTCATTCGAATGTCAATTTACAAAAAAATATGTGCAATCATTCGTTTCAATCAAAATAATCTGAGTAATTGATTGTTCGTGCAAATAGTTTAATGAACGGGCTCTAATATCTTGATAAACTTCAATAGTTCAACTCAGATTTTATTTTTTAAGTAGCATTTCCTTAGTTTAATTACTTTTTTTTTTTAAAGCTGTGCGATAGTAAATGTGAAATTTCTTAATAATAGATAGTAAAGTTTGATCCAATTGTTTCACTATCTATGTGATAGTCTTTCTGATCAAATTGAAAACAGCCCAATTTTGAAGCTTAGAAGTAGGAAAAATATTTATAACCTTCAATTGCTTATTATGTGAAATACTGAAGTGATTCCTTTAAACTAATTATTGTTTGGAATTGAATTGTTCAAACCATGTCCAGTACTTATACATTTGCTCATTTTCTATTCTTAAATTTAGAGTATGGCAGCAAATAAATTAGGAGGTATGTCACCAATTTAATAGTTCTTCTTTGAAAATAATGAACGCTAAACTCTATTCTTCGTAACAAATCTATAAATAATATTGTCTGAAAGCAATATTAATTGAAAGAACCGTTGAATTAATTAATTCTGCTGTAACTTTTCCTATATGATTGCATGTGAGCTGTTTTATTTACTAACTTCAATTATAGCAATCAAAAGCCAGTAATAATAAGGGGTAATCGTTTGAGTGTTTATTGGATCGTTTCGTTTGAAAATTGATTTTCCAGTGCCTGCAAACGAGTGTCCTGTTGTTAGTGTGGAAATAGACAGAGACCCTCTTCAATCACTTAAAGAAAAACTACAAAATTTCAAAGAGCCAGTCATAGGTCTGTAAAAACTTATGAAAATCCTTTCCATACTTTACTCAAAACACTGTGTTGCAGGTCTCGATTATATTAGTGAATACATAGATCCGGATGTGAATATGCAACGCATCTACGAATGCAAACTTTGTGGTACATGGAATCCAGTCGCCACTATTTTAACACATCTGACTGGTTATCCTCATAGAACTAATTTTATTGTAATCAATCAAAGTCTATATATATTGTCAATTATTTGCTTAATTGACGAAAATAAGGATTTCTCATATATTTGTAGAAAGTTTATTACCCGGAGGAGTCGCATAAGTTTCACAAGAGAACAAAAGAGTCAGTTAATTTGTGCGAACAAATTGCTTGGCGATTCGAAGAGGAGAATGGACGTCAAAAGTGGAAGGTCAGTAATGAGAAGCCTAACATTCCCGAAAATGGAGTTTTGGCCAATAAGTTTGCTGACAGTTTCCAAATGGGACTAAACAATAAACGAAGAAAAGCATTAGAAGAAAAAGGAGTTAATCATTTAAGACAATTTATTAGCCTTTTCTATGAGTTAAAATTACAAGAAAATTGTCGCATTGCTGACGATAATGACATTCACAATTGTGTTAATATTATTAATACATTGACTGAAGTATTGCTCAAGCATAAGTTGAAACAATTTCCCGAACAAATGAGAGGATTAGTGGCGCATAAATTGATGAATAAAGGAATCATAGATTCGTTTACAAATGATTATGAAATTAGCTTTGATGAAAATGCCTGTTATCTCAACTCTGATAGTAATTCTAGCTTTTTGGTAAAAACGAGTCACGACAATTCAAAAGTGATTCAGCTGTCAGATAATCGTTACTCTGAAGAAATTCTTGAGGAAGAAGTCGAAACTGATACAAAAGAAGCTGAAACTGACATTAGAGAAGTCGAAGATAACACTGAAGTTAAGGTTGGCTTATTTTCGCAAGCAAATAATGGTAAGGATTCCTCTAATCAATTATCTGATGGCAATTCAACTTAAACTGAGACTCTTAACTAAAAAGAATATCTTACGAAAATGTAATTTCAACTGAAATGTTCAAAATACTGTTGTGTTTAAGCAGCTTTTTGTTTTACTTAATTTGCTCAAAAATAGCAGATTGTAATCAAATTATTTTGGTTATATCATATCATTTGAAAAATATTTTTATTATTTACTTTGAAGTTTGTAATGAAAAGGTATTTAAATGATGAGATTGCTTTAAGTAAAGTTTAACACAGTGGAAGGCACTTGGCTGTCTGGTCATTTACTTTACTTGGCCAGACCAGGTACCTCCAATACCTTATAATAGATAGGTATTTTAGTCACAAATGTCGCAATTCTATATTTATTGAAAAAATTGCTATCCAAAATTAAGCTTCAACATATTCTAATTATGTGACTGCATTACTATTTAAATATTATCAATCAGTTTCTTTGTATTCTAAATCAATATTATGTGTAATGTTTAATTACTTGGTCCAATAAGTAACTGTATATGAAGGCAGAGAGAGAGAGAGAGAGAGAGAGAATGAACTAATGATTCGACCAGAGAACGAGCATTAATTCATATAAAATTTAAGTTCATTATGACATATGCGATAAACTTCTACAGGAAAAATTTTATTTAGATATCAACTGTTTTGTAAAAGTTTATCGCATAAGTCATAATGAGCTTAAATTTCATGTGAATTAAATGCTCATTCTCTAGTCTAATCGTTAGTTCATTTGTTGTTTTCTGCCTTCATATATAAAGAGTGGTCAATTTGTTTCTGTAGAGAAAGTGTAACTCCTACTTCAAAAGTTTAGAAAGCCATTATAGGATAAGATTTCACCTCTTATATCATTTGAATATATAAAGTTAAGCCTATTTTGAAGACATATATTTTTTTCTAGAAACAAATTGACCACCCTTTACATAATGTACATACATAACCCGCACGACGAGATAAGCTGCCGACCACTCTAACTTAAAAATAAGCCACAGCACCACTAATTGAATGAGTGAATCTTTTTCTTTGTTTGAACAGCAAAAATTGAATTTTATTAAAAATAAGGAAATAAGTCTCGAATCAAATCTTTTGTTTATCTTAAGAAGTACTGAAAATCTGAGAATATATAAAAGTTAAGTAGGGTTATATAAAAAAAATTAAATTTAGTATTAAACTTAAAACTAAGTTAATACCTTCTGGGAAAATTTAATGTTAAATTTTTATGAAATTTTCTATAAACTTATCGTGTTAGATTGAAGTTTTGGGTCAACAAATTACAAAATTGAACCTTTCAAGTCAAATCATTAGTTAGTCAACCTTTTGCTCAGAATGATCATGTTTTTCACTGGCCAAAACGAATGTTTCGCAAAATTCTAGATATTTGAAGTTGAAATTATTCAACTTTCAATTTTGCCATAATTAAATATTCAATAATGGCTCTTTAGGCGTCAAAATGCTTGCTAGACTCAGAATTCTAGCCTAAATTTCTGTTTTTATGTAATGATTAAATTTAATAAATTAATCAAACTTTCTATTAGATTTAAATTCTATTATCTAAAGAAAATTTAGTCAATTTGACGACACTAGTTAGGAGTGATATATTCTGCATCAGAATAAAGACCAGATTCTGCGACAGTTGAGTAAAATCTTCAAACTTTAATGCTTTAGAAGCTTCTTAGAAGAGTGTATTGACAGATCTGTTCGATTTGAAGATTTTTATGGAGTCAATAATTATAGTGAGACCTAGAGAGCAATCAACAGTCAAATCATATAATTTCTGAGCGCTGTTCAGGGCTTTATTTGCAAACAATGTTCAAAGCCTTGTTAAATTTTTCAACTTTTTTTAAGTCTGTTAAAACTTCTAATAAACTTTTGAAGAACTATGCTTTCGGTATTGAACCGAAAAAGTTTTGCTTAGCAGTCAATGTGTGCCGGACTTGACAATTAGACACTTTATCATTCGCTCAAATGAACTTATTCTTCTAAACTTTTAAAAAAGCTAAAATAGTGTAATCTACAAATCATCTGTATCTGAATTGTTGAATAGCTAAACCGGGCCGGGTGCAGACATAGGATGCAGGCACACCACGAACTTCGATCAAAATGGCAGTGATCTCGAATATTGAAATCAATCTCTATAAGCAATTAAGAGCTTACATGGATTAAAATGAATCCTAAGGGTATCTTTGAATATTAAGGACTGTAGCATAGATTGTTTAAATTTGACGCAAAAACTAGATTGTGTGACAATTAGGCCCTGTCAAAAATTAGCACTAGCATTAGCACAACGACAATTATATAAAATTAGTTTTCGTTCAACTATCCCACCAGACTAAGTTTGTACACCCCTTGCTCTCAAAGTTTTCAGTTTTGCCACTACTCTCGTTAAACAAGTTGTCACTTAACTATTGAATAAAAGATCTGAAAACTTGCTTTCAATTTAAAGTCTAAACAAAAGCTAAAAATAAATAGATTCGTAATTTGTGTTAATTGTATGGCACAAGAGTCAGAGTGAGAGCGAGACAGACGTGCGTTTGCGTCATATAAATCAATAAGAATTTGTTGTCATAGAAATGACTTCCATTTTACTATTTATATTATTTATTACTCAATACTAACTCAAACTCTAAACATTGAATAAAATGTATTCATATTTAAACTAATTTGTAAATAATTGTGTTCTTAAGATGTGATCACTTAAGTCAAATGAATCAATAGTTTGTTAGCAAAATATATGAATAATAAATCGAATCAATAGTAGTTTTGACGCGATGAATGGTTCAGTACTTCCCGAGAGTTTGGATTCCATACAAAAGTCGGATTACTTTCCATCACAACGTCATCGATGGAATACTAATGAAGAAATCGCTGCCATTCTTATAGCCATCGACAAACACGAGGAATGGCTGTCAAAAGAAGTGAAGATCAGGTCTTTTGTTTTGACTATTTTCACAAATCGTATTGAAATTTGAGGACCTTTTCTTAGTTGAAAAATAGCCAAAATGTGTCATTAATTTCATTAGTTATAAATATATAATAAGTAATAGAATTTACTAATTGTTTTATCAATATTTGAGCTATATTTAGATCGCCCGAATGTTTCATAATTTATCAATAAATGAAAGTCAGTTCGAAACTATTGTCTGTGTTGGGCCGGTATTTGACTGGAGGATCGATTCAATATATCTCAATATTTTAAATCGAACTAAATAATTGTCTCAATAACTATTGAATTCTATCATTTTTGCTTAAACCAAATTTACTAAACTCAAAAAGATATGAAGTGATGAAATTTTTGAATTTATGACAACCGAACGGTTGAGAAATAATTGATGACCTATTGATATATAGTATTGCTATAAATAATAGATTGAAAAGAAAATCCATTTGTTATGGGCTTCGTATTTGCAATGCTTCAAAATCAGATCAGTTATAGAAAGGCAAAATTGCTTTTTTTATTTTGCAGCTATTTCTAAGTTATTATACAGTTTGAATTTACAGA
Source organism: Archegozetes longisetosus (assembly GCA_018873245.2). Taxonomy (NCBI): domain Eukaryota; kingdom Metazoa; phylum Arthropoda; class Arachnida; order Sarcoptiformes; family Trhypochthoniidae; genus Archegozetes; species Archegozetes longisetosus. Next base: position 12,261,433 of record JAEMBT020000007.1, read on the forward strand.
TCGATTCGACAAATAATCTTATGATTTGTGACTTTCTCTAAAAACGATTCTGCATTTATTCCATTTTAGGATCAGAGTTGATATTAAAACTAGTCTAACAATTCACAGTTGGACTGAATTCCCTAAAGTTTGAATGAAACATTTATGCGATCTGTTTCTAATGGACCAGCTCTTATTCATTAAAAACATATCTAATCAAAACCGTAGTAATGGTCAGCCTTAGTCACAAGAGATAATTAGTCTTCTTCTAATAGTTTAATACATGATTTGTACGTTTGCGAGTGATTATTATTGAGCATCGAATCCACTTCTAATTAAGAGTTACGATTCGTAGCATGAGATGTACTGCATACTTATAAATATTTATAGACTAAGACTACACGATAGGAATCCATTTGATGTCAATCGTAACTTATAATCAAGTTAAAATTTAGTCTGTTCCAAGTCACAAATGGTTTTTTCCGGTTTAAATTATAGACTTCTAATATATAGGCAATAAATTGTTCAGATTTGTAATTGCAACAATACATTGTATACTTGAACAGCAAGCAGTAAATTATGAATTTTTATCGAGTATTTGCTCTCAAAGTTAGATAATTAGTATTTTTCGCAAAAAGCGACCTGTTTATGCTCTAGTGCTATCAAAAGCCATTACTGCAAATGATTGGACAGTTAAAGTTTAAACAATCCCTATACGAAAAAAACTACAACAAAGATATGACAAATAGTGCAAAGGGATAGTGCTTTTACCAAAATAGGAGATATTGATATTGCAATTATTGCCCAAAATTAACATTTTTGTCATTGTTAATAATTAATTGATACGAGTAGTCTTCACTATCTTTTGATGAGCCCTAACATTGACCTGAATATATGTATATATAGCAATAAATGTAATATAAACTTATATAACATTTCAGACCAAAGAGCGGATCGATGATGTTGTACTCACGAAAGAGAGTCAGATATCGTCGCGATGGTTATTGTTGGAAAAAAAGAAAAGATGGCAAAACTACTCGAGAAGATCACATGAAATTGAAAGTACAGGGGACTGAATGCATATATGGCTGTTATGTTCATTCGGCTATTTTACCAACTTTCCATCGTAGATGTTATTGGCTCTTGCAGGTATTCGACAAATACTAGTTTATGTTGTCCCAAATTTCTACCTAATAAAGCTATTTCTGTGGCACCCAATTTAGTTGATCACTTTTACTTTTATTATTATACTAAAAACAAACGATCATTTTCTTATTGCCTCAATCAGATTAAATTAAGATTTTTCAATCATTTTTTAGTTTGATTGCATACAACTAATAACTAAGTATTTTTTATAATTTGATCTTTAGAGATATTGATCATATTTCTCGTTTAATACGAGAACTAAACCATTTTTAGTGAACTTGTCTGATATAGTTTCTCCCAGTAGTAATCATTTTTAGTGATAGGTTTAAAATATGCTTTCCACATCTATACCTCTATTGAAAGCATATTTAACACGATTGTGATGGCAAAACATTATATTTTTATCTATAATTGAATTACTCGTGGTGTAAAATACGCGATTTCCGGGTCATTATCGGTAATAAACAATCTTTAATGGCTTTCCGAGAAATTGTTAGATTCGTTCTTAGTTATTGATTATTGAGACGACTCTCAGAAACTAAGAACAGCTCATTCATATTTGTTGCAATATTACAAACAAATTTTCCAATGTTTTCAAATGAACATCACATTTAAAAATAAATTTTGTTCTAAATTCTGAACAGAGTTCTGAACACACGTTTCTCAACTTAAGCTATACTTCAACGTTATGACACACTTCATATTTGTTATATATTTAAATGTTAAAAATTGAATTTATGATATTGAACGCGTGAACAAACATGGTTTTTTTCAATCAATTTTTCATGAAAGTGATATCAAAATTTTTTTAGTCTACTATTATTAGTGAAAATAGTTTAGATGTTTCGAAACGTTTATCTTAACACATTCAAGTCATTAAAGTCAGAATAAGAAAATAGTCAAAATCATATTTAATTATTTTTGATAGAAATTAGTCGTAAACTATAATTACTGTTTGTAGACTCGTGTATATTTGTCTGTCCCTTATTTGAACTGAAGCACTAAGGAATTGGTAGATTGTTTTAAGGAATCTAAATATTGTTGATTCGCATTAGGCTATAGTGGGTAAAAGCTGTGAAACATCATTAATGCATTTATTAAAATATTAAGACATTAAAAATTGATCATTTAAAAGATTTACAACTTATAGCATTCAATATAAATGACGTGGTAAACAAAACATTCAAATGTATTTCCATTAAGTTGAAAATACAGAGTCTCTACTTTCTATTTATTCTTTTATATCAATAAATCACTTTATTGTCTTTAAAAACAATTTATTCATGAAAAAGACAATTACTTTTGAGCTAAAAATATAAATATTGTAACTATTATTATTACTGAATGTGAAAATGAATTCAAAATTGATTTTTTTTGAATCCATCATAAGTCTAAACTTTTCCAAGTACTTAACTCGAATAAATGGGTTGAGTCCTATTGATTTTCAAAAAATATATACGTATATACACAGTATACATAACTTCAAGTTTAGTTTACTTAAGCACTATGTTTTCGATATTTTGGCGCTATTTTTAACCTACAGATAAAATAATAAACATTTATTAGTTTAAAGATCAAATAAAAAGGGTCAAACTAACACATTGAAATTTCTATATTTTTGAGCTAGTCATTCCCTGTTTGTATTTCTATTTTTCCCAAAATGTTGTGCCTAATGATTGTTTGTTATATCTCTAAATGATAAGTTTAGGTAAAAAATTAGTATAATTATGCAGTTAAATTGAAAGAGTTTTATTTTTGAACGCTATAGAATCCGGACATAGTTTTGGTGCATTATCTGAACGTTCCGTATAGCGATGATAATAAAGTGATTAGTCCTGCACTCAATTATTTTGCTGACAATAAGAAAGAATGGACTAAGGATGAGCTCATTTCTGAACTGAAACCAATGTGTAAGCTTTTAGTGCATTGCACTGATTGAAGTGTTATTCTTGAATCAATTGGAATATGAAAATTGCATTACTTGAATCATGTTTTCTATGAAATAGTTTTTAGCGAGAACGAACCTGATCTCAATAATGAACTGGAAAAGTCAACTGTTGAAACAATCGAAGCGATTGTCCAACAATTGATGGTTAAACAAAGAGCCAAAGTTAAAGCTCTTGAAGACGCGTCTGACGGAGGAATTAACGCAAAGGCATTAACTGTAGTGAACGCGATAACGAATTCTGCACGAGAGGCAAAACAGCAACAAAATACTAAATCGACTCTTTCTCATAACAAGAATAAGCAGTCAGTCATTAATAAGCGCGATGTCGCGACTTGTATTATCACTACACAAAATAATAATGCGAACGATAATAATTCATCAAAACAGTTGGCAACTCAGGCATGTCTTGTTTTGATTGATATTATATTTTGTAAGGGATATAACAGTATATTCAGAATTGCATTCTTATATAGGATTCTGAATAAAACCTTTACAAAGATTATTTTTGATTTATATAACAACAAAACTTTAAAAAGAAAAGCATCAAAATTACGAGATAAAGAAAGTCATTTAAAGTGTGATCACTTATCAGAAATTGGATTACTTATCACTAATGCTTAATCAGATTTTATGAAACGGTGTAAGCAATGCTGAGTTGCGGAGTAAAGTGCAAATAATTTGACAAGAATTTCAGAATTGACTAATAGAGCAAGTTATTAGAAATGAAGCACGTATAGGATTTTGTGAAAAACATATTTCAACAAAAAGCATTCAAATTTTGAAACAATCTCAAAATAAGTGTTTTACGTGTACTTTAAATGAGAGGATTTGTTCAAAAATTGACATTCTTTTAAATAGGGAACTGTACAACTGTTACAATTGGCCGGTTCTGGTCAGACGGCGCTAAGAACAGCAAATCCTAATACAACTTCTAGTCAATCGGCTTCTACTTCGCTGATATTCAATTTATCTCAATTTCAATCTGGTTCTGGTCTATTGATTCTCAATTCTCCAACAGCTCACACGGCAAACTCCAGGCCTAACGAATCGCAACAAATAACAGCTCCGTTAACATTGTTATATGGCCGACCGGCTAATAACACCAATGGAGAGACTCCCCCAATCCCAGCTGTTGTCTGTTCGTCAACTAAATTAATTCGTGCGAATTTGCCGTCAAAAATACAACAGGAATTGACCACTAATTCTACTTTAGATAACAATTTGAACGATATAAATCGTTTAAATACTATTAATTTGTTGAATGGGGACAATTGTAATAAGATTATTAAAAATAATAATAAGTTGGATAATGACAATGACAGCAATGGAGATAACAATACGAATATTAATAATGCGAGTGATAGCGAAAATTCTGATGAAAATCCAAATGAGGACAACAATGCCAGAATCGATTCGTCAGTGAATCTTCACGATTCAGGTTATTATTGAGTTGAGATTTAATAATGTGTGTTGTGAAAATGTATTTTCATCCAAATCACATTAAATACTGTGTTATTTGGTACTAATTAACTCATAAACTCAATATATTTATATGTTTCAGGTCAAGATTCCATTTGTTATAACGAGGAATCGATGATAGTGAACAGTAATCCTTCGACACCAGAACATCTAAAAACTTCACCAGAATTGAATGTGAATGCATTAGGTTCACAGCAAACAAGCCATAGCGGCGTTGATATGAACTGTAATTTATTGAATCATTCCCAACCGCAACACTTGTCTCTTTCACATAATCATAATTACAGTTACAATCATTATTACAACAACAACAACAATAATAATAATAATAATAATAACAGTAATCACAATAACACAAGTATAAATCAAAATAATAGTCTTCTTAATTACGATATGGACCCGAATGACCTGAATCCGATGGACTTTATCGATAATGACATCCCAACACCCGATGAAACTCTATTCAATTTGGACACGTTTGACATATTGGGCGATATCGACAATTTAGATGATCTCAACACAAATGCATCTCATTATCGGAATGCCATTTCTGTCTCCAATTTAAACCAAGGCAAATCAATAAAGTCTGAATCTTCATCATCGCTCACGTCAGCCCAAGAATATCGAGAATTAGCTGCCAATATCACTGACTATTCGCCTGAATGGTGTTATCCTGAAGGTAATGTTTAATTTATTTTCACCTAAAAATATTGTTTCATTATTTTTTGTGCTTATTCAACCTAAAAGTTACTATCGTTAGAAAAAATAAATTATTCATCGATTGTAAGCCTTAAAAATGTGACTACATATGAACGTTTGTGAAATGCACATCAATTAAGTGCTTGATGCAAATTTAGTTATCTGCATTTGAAAGCTTTCGATCATAGATACTCTATGCAGAATTGAAAATTCTAAAGTTGAGTCTAGTGATAGCAAAAAGTCTAGGTGTCAGGTCTAATGTATCCGACTTTAAACTAGACTTCTATGAATTTATTTAGACTTTAGATTAGGTATCTAAAAATTAAATTAGATTTTAGGCTTCCTAATAAAGTCACTTTTTTCACATTTCATAGATAATATATTTTGATACAGGTTTTCAGTCAATAGAACTTATTTCATTGTAATCAGTCAACTTTGGGACTCATGTCTATATTTATTTATGACTCTTAGATTAGGTTTCATTATACTCTTTAGATTTTAGCTTAGCCTTTAGACATAAGCTTAATATTTTCTTTAGACTTTAGGTCTACTTTAGACGCCTAAAATTGCCGTCACTGGCTGAGTCTGAAGATTTTATACGGAATTGATTACAGTATTTTATATTCTGTTATCAGAATATTTTTTAAAACGACCTCAATTAGACATTTGATGACTACGGTTTTCATAAGCAATTATAGCAAACCTTTTATGAATGAATATTCTGTTTTGAAAAAAGAAAATAGTCGTCTTGAGTTCTGAATTCGATGCACACCTATCCATGGCTTTTACATTGATTAAGGTTTGCTATGAGCCAACTCTAAATAATTTATAAGTAAAGCTTCATTTATTATTAACTTTCTGTAAAAATTTGTAGATTTGTAGGTCAGCAATTACTCTAACATAATTTTATACTCTCAAATAAAATACCAAGATAAATATTGTGATTTTGTCAACAGTTATTCAGGAACAGAGTACAAGTAGAAAGTAATAAAAGAATTGCATGTTAGAACTTTATTGTTTACGAACACTTGCCTACTGTCTTAAAGTAGGGATGCAAGCATTAAATTTGCGTACAATAAATATAGAAAGCTTTCACAAAACTACCCTGTTTACTTAATAGTGTTCACTTTCGTTTAATGAGGTACTCTTTCCTTCTACTTGATCACTATTTTCAAATTCATTATTTTCGATTCGGTTCTCCACACATACTAATTAAGAAAAAAACCAGTTTGATTGTAGAAGAGCAAAATTGAAATATTTGAATGATTTGGACTTAAAAGCTTAGCATATGTTGTTAATTAAGAAACGAACGTTCGATCAATCATTTTAAAGTATTAATCATGCTTAGACAGAGTGTATTTAAATATTTTATGAAAAGACACGGTTTTTATGATAAAGGCCTGAAAAGCCGACAAAGTTTAGTAGATATTATACATCTATTACTTATATTTAACTAAATCGTAAAACTAGCTACAGTTGAATACTCTAATGATTGCTTACTGCACTTAAATAATGAGTTAAAATCTAAAAATTTGATTGAAGGTGGGATCAAGGTGTTAGTGGCAGGTCCGTGGTATACCTCATCATATCGATATACTATATTATTTGATGGCGTGTCAGTGGCCACGCAATTAGTTCAAAACGGCCTTCTCAGATGTTACAGTCCTGAACACGAGCCTGGATTCGTTACATTACAAGTGGCCTGCGATGGTGTTATTATTTCCAATTCGGTTATTTTCGAGTATCGCGATCATCCAACTGTCCCCATTCAAAAAACTGAGGATTATTTCTCCATTGACGGTTAGGTTCTTCAAATGTTGACTGATTTAGAAAAATCATTCCTTTTACTTTTATTGATTGAATTGAAGGCTAAAATATTTTGTTTTATTTTTAGAAAATATATTTAAATTTTCACTGTTAGAAAGATTCGAATTACTAGAATCTCGATTATCGCAGTGCACTTCAAAACGTAATCTTACGGTATGTAGAATCGAGGATTTTGAACGTATAGTTCTGTAACAGTAATTAATTCATTTGTATAAACTCTATTAACAATAGGGTATGGAGTCAACAAAACAATTTTCTTCCTTCGAAGATCGCTTAGTGTTCATGTGCACCGAAATGGCCAATTGTTCGTGGCTTCCATTCGATGAATCAACGCTTACCTCTCAATCACTACGTTCTGGTTTGTCTCAAACAGACATGTCATTAATTCATTTGGCAGCAGCACTCAATTATTATAAACTAATCCAATGTCTACTTAAGTGGAGATCAGAGAATCCGTCACTAGTATTGGAGATAGAAGTGGACGCCTTTTCATGTGACAAAAATGAATGCACGCCACTGATGTGGTCGTGTGCCAAAGGCCACTACGAGTCAGCCATCCTTTTGTATCGATGGAACAGAGCGGCCATCAATTTATGCAATAATAACGGTGACTCTCCGTTACAATTGGCGCGTAAAAAGGGATTTCAGAAGTTGGTCGATGAGATCGAGAGATTAGAAAATCAGGAGTCGACTTCGTTCAATTTTGATAACCACAACAATAATAATAGTACTTTTAATGTTTTCCTAAAGTCTCGCAAATCTAGTCTTGATATACCGACCAAAATGAAAAATGTATGTTCTACCGTAAAGCGTGGCTCTGCATGTCTTCACCATGGGTTGGCTACTTTTCCTAAACTTGTCAAATGCTTTTCTGCCGATTCATCGCATCCTAATTTGAGTCTTAATTCAATGAACGTAAGCATAATTGATTGATTAGCTCAAATCTGTAGTCAATTGTTGAAAATTTCATTAAAGAATTGCAAATAAGTAAATGAATTAATCTGTTTAAGGATCAGTTGAACGTTGGTTCAATATTTCTTTCGTCGTGCATTTCTGATAGCGAAGACGAACTCGACATGTCTACGTCTTCAGCGGCTGGCTTGTCTTCTAGTCATCGCGACTCAATTGGCAGCTGTGATATGATAATGGACTGCAATAGTTCAGAGCCGTCGCGAGTATTGACATTAGCCGAGCATATCATCGCTGCGATGCCCGATAGAATTAAGGTTTGATTAAATCTGATTATACGAGAGTCTAATTATTAGAAAAATACTCTGATTATTTGAAGGCTGCGTCTACTGCATCGCTTCCAGATGAAGATTTCGATGAAGACTATTATGATGACAATGGAAACTCGAATGAAGTGGAATCGCTAATCAGAAACGACTTGAACGACTGCGACAATCATAATCAACTAGATGAGAACATGTGTAATTTCTCATTTGAATTAACTGATAATTATAACTATCGTGACGCCAATACACCAAGCAATTCATCGCCGGCCAGTTCCTCTTGTATTCACAGTCCGGGCTCGTTTCCACTCGACTCCCCATCTCCGCCTCCAACTGCTGCTGATTTTTGTGAATTTTTTCAAGCGTCAGGAAAAATCACTAAAGAACTGGGAGACTTGACGCTAACTGATAAGGAACAGAGAGAACTGTATGAAGCGGCAAAAGTCATTCAAAAGGCTTATCGATCCTATAAAGGTTTGATTAATGCTCTTATTTATCATTGTTTATCCTGTTCTATTCTAAAATTCTGTTTATTTTCTGCTCTATTTTCCATGTTTGGAAAGGTTTTCAAGAAATTTTTGGTTTTGATAACTTTAGTAAAAACTGTTTTGAATAAAGTAATGCTTTGAAAAGACTTTTTTACAGATGATTGTTTCCTAAATTGACAGTCTTTGCCAAACTCTCATATTTGAAGTGAACTTTATTTTTGAATTTTAAAATAGAATCATATGTAAAACAGACTGGTTGATCATGTTTCTAGATATTCTGTTCTAAATAATAAAAATAAGTTAAAGTCAGTGAAAGTGCTATGAAATTAGACCAAATTGACGCTTGTCTTAGTGTTGACTCATATTATTAATGATTGAGCGCAAACTTTTGAAATGGAGCACAGAAAAAATTTGTCCATTCGAGCTGTTCTCTAAGAATATTTCATATTAAACGAACTGAAAAATAGGTTCTTAGAGCAAATCTATTTCTAGAAAATAGCTAAGCAAAGAACGTTGTCTTATGTGCATTATTTCTTATCCTACATCTCGGATATTATAAAATATACTTAATTGTACATTCTTTTAATGAAGTTTTATTGATTGCATGTTATATTAATTGATTTTAATCAACCAATAACAGGTCGTAAACGACAAGAAGAACAGAATAAATGCTGCGACAAAGATAAAGAAAAAGCAGCCGCTATTCTAATTCAGAGTTATTATAGGCGTTACAAACAATATATGTATTACAGACAGATGACTAAAGCGGCACAGGTTATACAAAATCAATTTCGTAACTATTGTGAACATAAAAGATTTAAAAAGTCAACAAATCAAGAAATTTATTCAGTAGTGGATGGCAATGGACAGCAGGTCAACAGCTTTATTTGTAATTACTCAGATTGCGATCAAATGTTGTGTAAAAGCTCTCGCGAAGGAACGCCTTTGAGTGGACTTAAGTAAGTCTAGTGATTGATTCAATTTGAATGATCTTAATTTCAAACCTTGTTTAAATATTGAACGAATCGTTTTTTTTTGTTCAGACGTACTTATTCTCAAAGGCGACGAAATCAAGCGGCCAGAAAAATACAACAGTTTATGAGGCAATCAAAGAATAAGTGAGTTTTGTTAATCTCTATTATTTGTTTAGTTCATTAAAATGCTTTCATTTTTGTTGACTTCGACGTTAACGAGTCATATTAATACGACTTATTAATGGATTATGAACTAATAATTGGAATCTTAATGGTGCTCGACTGACCACACTTAGAGAGTCTTAGAAGTACATTTTATAGTTAGTCAAATGTCAATTAAACTAGGAAACAGTTGAGTTAGTATAAATTTGACTATAGATTTACAGACAGGAAGCTCAAAGTTGTATTGAGTATTTTAAAATCAGATTATAGTTTAAATGCAATTGGAATCGTAACTTTTAGCGTTGAAGTTTAGATTCTAAAGAGTAAACTCTATCTCCAGCCGAATTTATTGTGACTTAGCTGTAGCAAATTTAGCTTTGATCAAACTTTTTATAAATGATTTTCTCAACTCGAACTATATCAATTGTTTTTGGTTTTGAGGATTTTTATTTAACTCATAACGCTTAATGTTTGTTTGATTACTCTTAAACGTGAAATTTGTATAACTTTTCTCTCTATCTATTTTTCTTAAACTTACAAAAGTATATGGGATTTTAATATGCACAATAATACGGTAAGTACTAGAAATAATATTAACTCAATTTCAAAACATACGCAGTAATTTATCAATAATTTTGATACTGTATTTTGAAGCCTTTATTGTCTCGCAATTATTTTCAGATCTTTGGCTTTTCTGTTTGAGTCATATCTCCGTTTAATTTGCATGTTTTGAAAAAATCAGTCTGAATGCATATTTGAATGCACAATTGTGTAATTTAAACAGCATGTTTTCCCAAATAAAAGAAAAAACTAGTGATGGTTCTAAATGTTTACATTTTGTTTTTGTAGATTACAGAGAGAACGTGCATTAGCTGCAGAAAAAGAGAGTCAACCACAAGAAGTGCATTCACAAAAAGCTCAAACAACACCATCTGCTAAAAGTAATGATGAAACTTGACTGGAAAGTCAATTTTAGGAAGAATTGAACTCGGTAAATCATAGTTACATAAACGACACAAATTCTTTTCATATGCTCTAAACAAAATACATCCAAAAATATAAATCTCTTTTTCACGAGCGTTGATTCAGAGTTATTACTATAATATTATTACTTTATATGATTTTTGTGGTCTGTGATAAAAATAAGTTATTTTATTTGAAGCGAAATAATAGAGTTTAAACTAAAGTTGAACTATTTTATGAAATCAACTGTTCTGTTGATGTCTTGGAAACAAGAGTATATCAGATGATCGGCAATTGGAGATTAAAACTTGAAAAGTACTAAGGATATAAGCAAATCATTAATCAGTAATAATATGAGAAACAATAGTAAAACTAGATTCGAATCAGATGCAGATACTTTCATTTGATTAAGTGAATCATTTTTCGTTTACTTCTCAAAATCTAGTTTAAGTTATTTATTATAACCTCTGCGTTAATTCAGTTGATTTAGGTTTATATGATATGGTTGCCTCTCTCTATAGTGAACACTCTATAATGCACTAGAAGTCGGCTCATTATAATAAGCAGTTCACAACATCGGATATATTGTAGAGAGTCTGTGAGCCAAATCATTTTTCTCAAAAGTGCTCATTATAGAGAGTTTTTCACTATATCCAACCAGTATAGAGAGTCCATTCAATGTGACATTTATTAATAAGATGCATGTTTCTTATTCGAGTGAATAGATATTGTGAAAACCGATTGTCTTTGAAAGTACTCGCATTCTCATATTGATTATAAGTTTTCAAATATATTCTTATATTCTTAGACTTTTGCGTTTACCTCCAGTTGAGTTAGGGCTGATCTCTAGATCGAGATGTAACGAATGAGACATTTTAAAACTATAAAACTCCATTTGAAGTGATGCAGTATTTAAAAAGAATATTGTTATTTTTTATTAAACCAATTGATTAATGTATACATTTATTAAGCATTTATGTAATAGTTAAGCATTAAGTACGGGCTAAGTCCGCATTACTGTTTTTATTATTTGTTAATTTTGTTTATTTTTTATTTGGAATTTTTCAAAGTTTTTGTTGACCGCAATTTTTTTGAGTATAAACTGTTTGACACGTGTTTGAAGACATGATGATTTTAAGGAAAGTTCTTTAATACGTTATGAAATATATTTAAATATTTAACAGTCATTTATAAATACTTATATTCTTTAATTAGTTGTGCCAATGAACTGACTTTTCATAAAAGGCGCTTTAATATAGAGATTGAATTTAAACGGAATTGTGATCATATAGTGTTATTCTACATTCTTATATACTTTACCTATTTCATTCTATTTCATTCTATTGTTCATTGTAAATAACTTTTGCTCTTTTTTAAGAAATTCTTGTTTCAAGTTTGAAGTGTTTCAAAAATAGAGTCTTATAGTTTTGGCCAAAAAATATAGACTCGATTCTTATTTTGAAGCATTGCATTGAACCGTTAATGCGGTCTAACTATAACCCTAAATTTGAATTGAATCATTTTGTCTCTACTTAATAACTACAGCCCATTCATATTATATTAAGCCTCGTATTGAAAAAGGTTAACAAGTTTGATTTAAATAACCACAGTATACTAAAATCGAGCAACTCTTCAAAAATTATTTTAAGTGACTCAAAATGTAAAAAATTTGATCATATTTTCAATAAACTTTGCAGTAGTATATCTCTGCTTCAATTAAAAACAATTAAATGTTGAGAGCTGTGTTTAGAACTGATTAAATTATTGAACTTATAAAAAAGGAGCAGTTGCATTTTCGAGTAACCTCTAAACTTAAGTCAATTTTCGTGAGGTCCGTTTACACTTGAAAAAAGCCAACTGATAACTGCATTTCGAATAAGATGCAAAACTTTTAAGGTTCTAAACAATCAGTTAATTGAATATATGAGACAAATATGAGAATTACTGGTATTTTTGAATTTTTATTAATCCAAACAAACTTTAATTATTATCAATGAATGATTCCATAAAACATACGAATATCTGAATGAGTTATTAGTTTGAAAACTTCAATGAAAAACAAATGATTTACTATAGATTTTAGTTGTTCGACAGAATCTCTTCAAATAAATTGAAATGTTTCAAATTTTTTGTTTTTGTTCTGAACTTTTGATTGTATGGCATAAAAAATAATTAGCTGAAAATTGACTTGAATTTGAATTGAATTGGACTTGAATTGACTAGATTCTATACTACTGGTCTGTATAAGTATATAATCCAATGATTTACGTTATTTGACACAACAAACAAAATAATTGAAAGAATGCTCAATAAAAGACTTTAAAGTGAATTTAATATAATTAATATTACTATAGATTATGTTTAACTATTGCTTTACTTCAAATATTGAATAATCATTCGAAATGTAATGCAATTTATTGTTGACTTATAAAAATTGACTTCAAATTAATTGTAATTGAATTTTTGAAAAATAATAAATATTATTATAAATGACTAGTTTCCTTAATAATTATTATGGTTAGAAATGAATAGTGTTGTACTATCAGCAAAAACAATAAAGGTTAAACCTAGCGCTAAAAATTAAGGGATCTCTCAATAGTAAGTCAAACATTTTCTCTTTAGTAACTGATATGAATAAAGCTTTCAAATTAAAACTATTGAGTCAAATTTTACATTATAGAAACTAAATTAGCAATCCCTAGGAGAAATAATGCTTTATTGAGCGCTTTTTGTTTTCAAGCAAATAATCTTTTGGTGACAGTACTCATTTTAAACGTTATTAATTGATTTGAATGCTCTAAACAATGATTTTGGGTGTAGTTTCATTTAGGTACCCATCCCCAATCAGGATGAGTTACATATTTAATGTGTTTTTGGATTCTAAATCGATTGGTGAAGGTTCCGCGTCAAGATAAAATACCGTTTCTGAGATATAACGTCATGCGAACCAGAATTTAGACACTTTTTGACAGCGCGCGCTACTCAATAGAATTCGAATTTGTAAACAAATAGTATACCGTTTTGTAGATTATTTATTAATGTATAATTGCTCTCATCTTCTTCGATATTGGATCTAATTCATAAAAGTTATGCCATCAAAACAAGAGTTGACTCGAAATCGAGTCGTGACATTTTGCAACAATAATGCAGATCAGCAGATATCTTATTCGGTAAAACATTTCATGGCTGAAGGAATGCCTCGCAGTTCCGTATATAAAACTTAACCTAACCTAAGATGACATTCTCCGATAACAAGTCAATTAAGAGATACATTCGATAAAGTATTAGATATAAATAGACTTTAGTGAATTCATCATCTTCCAGTAGGCTTGGCGTAGTGGTTATAACTTTTCACGTTAAACAAAAGAGACCTTCGTTCGATTTCCATCCGCCCCGTTTTCTCTTCTAGTAATAATGACTGATTCCTGGAATATATTCAAACTAGCTATTGAGCCGTTGAATAGTAAAGAACTCTGCATTCAATAGACATCTCAGTTGGATATGATACCTTGTACAAAATGGTGTACCCGTCATAGAAAAAATATGGACATAGGTTAGATTGGATTGGGTTGGGTTGGGTTGGGTTGGGTTGGTTAGGTTAGGTTTGGTTTTTCTTCATCTCAGAAATGTTTCATAATCGCAACACGGAGTTTCCTCCATTTAATTTAGAAAACAAATTCACATCAAATATGTTCATTTTTGCAAATTTTGAGACTAGCAACTGAATCGAACCTTGTCCATGTTTTGAATCTTAACAAGGTTAAATATTTGAGGAATTGCTATTGTTTTGTAAACAATGTATCTATAATTAATCTCTCTATAGTAAAGAACTCATTACAAAGAATTTCTTTTTTTAGATTGGATCCATAACATTTCAATTTAGTTACTTCTGAATATTAACTCACTCAAAGCTTATTACCTATTATTTAGACTTATATCGTTTTGCTTAAGAATAAGATTCCTAATGAATAAGGTGTCCCAATATTAATGTTAACATCACGAAATATCACGAAATAAATTCAATTTTACAAGTATTCCATCCATTATGAAAACTTTATGATAAAATTGTATTTACATATCTAATTATTAACAATAGTGTGATACATACAAAACTAATTTTTTTATATGCAACTTTATGTTTAAGGATGGTAAAGTGATTTATTTTCGGCATAACGATTATATTACTCATAATAAAAACTTGAATATCGGTTTGATTGTATTTTTAAAGTTTTGTGTTTCAGAAGCAGAGTTTCTACTTATTTTCTAGTCAAACAATAATAACAGTAACAATTCAGTTCAAGTTTTAATTGTTTGCAATAAATCGAATACATATATATCTTGATGATTAAATGCAAGAGTTGACCCAATCATCAAATTAACTTTACACTTCTCTTTAGATTAAGCTTGAATTCTTTTATAAATTAAAAGATATTATTGAAAGATATTTCTTGAATAAACTTTGGCAACACTTGTCGAGTGTTCTCACAATGAGTTAGTATATAGTATTCGGTAAATAAATGAAAGCAAAAACAAGTTTATATCTTTTGGGAATTGATAAATGCTTAACAATAGGAAACTAAATTTAAGGGTATTTTATTGTGTTTTGACAGTAGTAAGCAAAGAATTTTAAAATAAGTCCTTAAAAATGAATATATCAATTGAAAAGTCAACCTCATCGGACATAAATCCATTTCTTGAACAATTTGACGGGTATGACCATAACATTGATGGTTTAGGATTTACTATTAAAAAATTAGTTTGAATAAGTTTAGTACTCATTTAGATTAATTCTTATACTGGAGAAAGTTTCCTTAAACTAGCAATGAATTAAGATTTTGGTAAGTCTGTGAACACATTGGCTTGTTATCCAGGGTTTCGCGGGACTTAATTAGATTTTGTTGATTTGAATAGAGGATCTAATTCAATCCGATCAGAACCTAATTGTAACTCAAAAATTTTGAAAAGCATTTTTCTTCTTAGTTTGCCAAAAATCTGAATAAGTCTAACGAATGGACGAACTGCAGCTTTAGACCATTTGCGAGACCAGTTCGCTGGACCAGACGGTCACTTATTCAATCAAAATGCCTTAAATGTAATAGATGTGCTAATTTCAAGTGTTGGAGGCACTGCGATATATACTTTCTTCATTATAATAAAAATGCGAACAAAAAAATTTAATTATATATTTAGCTATTTACAACTGGAAAACCTTGAGACAAGTTTTAATTCTATGCGATCGGTTTGTAGTATGATTTGAAGCATAAAATCCAAAGTCGATCCATATCAAAAAATGGTCAACTAATTTTGTGGGCTAGATTTGAAGACTTAAAAACTGAAAGTTAACTTTAGTAATTGTAACTTGTTTGAAATATTTACACTTTTTTGATTAAACCAGTTCTCATTTATCAGTTATCAGGATTATCGGCCTTATTCATAAACACTTAAGTTAAGGATGACTTTTCAAATTTTATAACTCGTAATCTTCTACTTAGACGTTGTCTAGATTTAGACAATAGAACCTTAGCTCAGTTAAGTTTCAATTGAGGCTCAATCCTAGAAAACAGGGTATTCCACTGAGGTGTGATCTACATAGTGTATGACATATACAAACTTCTCATACATAATAAGTAAAACTAAGTTTATTCTATAAAACTGATTTTAAAAATTGAAATTAAAAACTAAAAAATCTGTAACAAATATAAATAAATGATATAAAAAATTAATATATATATATAAAACTACTTTTAAAACTATATAAAACTCATGGGATGCATTTTACAGTTAAGACAACTATTCACATTATTTTGCGAAGAATTTCTAGAAAAACTGCAAAACTACAATTTCATAGTTTTCATATAAAACTACACATGTGTTTTACAAATAGTAATTTTTCAAAGTCAGCTAAAGTTAACTTTAGCTGACTTTGACTGTAGATCACACCTCAGTGGAATACCGAAAACAGCATATCTCAGGCATACATAATGTCTAAAATAATGCCAATCATCGACTTCATGGTACTTTCTCGATAGGTTTATTGTGGACCCTCTTATCAGTTTTGGGGCATTAAACAATTTGAATCTAATTCACATATTGATAAAGGATTCAGTTTTTCAAATTTAAGCTCATAAACAGCTTTCTCTCAAATTGATGGATCATTGTGACCACTGCTTATTCTAATAACTAACTTTTTCATTCAATATTAGAGGTTTCTTTTGTCTAATATTGAAAATATAGTGTATATATAGCAAAGAGTCGATTTCGTTACTTTGCTATATAGTGTATAATGAAGAGCATAGGCTCAGGCTATCGAGCCTCAAATGTATTGAAAGAAAATAATGATGAAATAGTAGCTTGAACTCTAACATTAGAATTAGTTTTAGAGTATTGATATGTTCATCAAATATTTCCCTGAACAACTTTTCAATACATTTGAGGCTCGATAGCCTGAGCCTATGCTCTTCATTATACACTATATAGCAAACTAACGAAATCGACTCTTTGCTATATATGAGGCTTAATCCTGGAAAACAGCATATCTCAGGAAAACATAGAAATGTATCAAATAATTCTAATCATGGACTTGACGGCATTTTCTCGATAAGTTTAATGCGACCCTCTTATCAGTTTTGAAGAATCAGAAGATTAGCTATCAAACCAAATGTTACTGTAAATGATATACCAATACTTTTCAAAATTTCAAAACATTCTCTATACAAGTAGATCGAACTCATTGATAGAAAATGGGAATGCTATTCAATGTCAATAAGGTCTTAACTAAACTTTTATTTATTTATTTATTTTGTGTTTGTATAGCTTTTTAAAAAATAAAATTAGTAGAAATATCAAATATTTTATGAAATATGTGCTAAACATAAGAAAAGTAATGTTTATGTTGAGATATAATATTAAACGAACTTATTACATTTTTGAGCGTCACATGAGCAAAAATCTGTGCATAACTTATTATTAAGTTTGCAAATATCATTTTTGATGCAATTTCCTTTACATTTACAACGATTTAAAAGTTGTGCAGTTCTGAAATTTTCAATATTAGACAGAAGAAACCTCTAATATTGAATGAAAAAGTTAGTTATTAGAATAAGCAGTGGTCACAATGATCCATCAATTTGAGAGAAAGCTGTTTATGAGCTTAAATTTGAAAAACTGAATCCTTTATCAATATGTGAATTAGATTCAAATTGTTTAATGCCCCAAAACTGATAAGAGGGTCCACAATAAACCTATCGAGAAAGTACCATGAAGTCGATGATTGGCATTATTTTAGACATTATATGTTTGCCTGAGCTGAGATATGCTGTTTTCTAGGATTGAGCCTCAATTGTGAGAATTTCAATTCTAAACTCGCGTCACTTTTCATTAATGTAATTTGGTTAAGTCACACTTAAGCCTGAAGTGCAGTTCATCAATACTACTGTAAAACTTTGAACAACATTTCAATGAATAAGCACAATAAGTTGAGTGTTTTCAAATTTGAAATGACTCCTATTTTTATTCTATCTGATTTGCGTTTAACCAAAATTTAAGTTTTAACCAAGATAGTGTTCTAATTGGCTTTATCCTCAGTTTTGTGATAAAATGATATTCGCACTCGAATTTGATTAGTGGTAGGCTATGCTAAATAAGGTGAGTGATCCTATTGTTCAAATACATTATAAATATATTCGAATATAATTTGCAACAATACTTAAGTGTTAAACCAGTTTAAATCTGCACAAATATCAATGACAATCGCTCATATGACACACAGGTTAAATGTTATTTTATTTGACACTTATCATGTTCATGTTTTATTATTTGTTATCTATGTCCAAAGAACTTGATGTAAGACTAGCCCATAGCTAAATCAAATATTCTTTCAAAATAGTGTTCATGAATAAATGAGTAGGCTTAGACACAATTCAGAATTCAAAATCATCTACTATTTAAATTATGGTCAATTTACAGCTAATAATGTAGGAGAAGAAAGTTTTCGAAAGAAATTGTGAGACTCCGTAAAGATTTGCTTATAAGTCGCAAAACGTGTGCCACTATCTTATGGATTCTAAACATTTTATCCAAATTGTTATGATATTACTCTGGAGGAGAAACGTCAGAATTGGTTGTGAGTAAATTATCAAGAGTTATTTTATATGATAAATAAAATGTTGTTTGAGATCAAGTCAAGTATTTCAAATATCATTAAATATTGACTCGAATATTGAGATTTTAAACAATCAATTTATTGGGATCAATAAAAGTCAATATTTTCAATATTCAGTCTTATCGAGCTGTCAATCCTAAAGCATTTTACACATTTATATTTTCTTAAGAGACAATTAATTAGTTGCAATGCTATTTATTTTTACCGAACAAACTTTTCCACTCTTTCCTAATTGACTCAAATTCAGACCCCTTTTTCTCCTGAAGATTATTGAATCAAATTTAGACTTAATTAAATTTAGATCACTTAAATGACGCGTTGTTAAGTCAAATATGAACAAGATTATTCGCATAATCGGTAAGCCAAACCAAACTCCCAAAACACCTCCGGTTAGGCATAAATACTCGACTAAAGTCATTCTTGGATTGTGTGACGATTCGATACTTAACTGATTTGGGGGTCTCAAATCTAATGAGATGTGTTTAGAATTATTTTTAAGTGTGAGCTGCTCAATAGATGTAAAGTAATATTCTTCAAAGCAGTCCTGTTCAACGCATTGATCTTGACATTTGTCTCTCAACTCGATGTGAAATGATTCATTGCTCGATAGTGTATTCCAGTTGTTGTAGAAACGTTGTTCGCTGCTACTATCTTTAAGAATATCACCCATGAGTTCTCCATAAATTTTACTGAAATAATTTTGATAGCATCTCAATTTACAATCCGATTGAGACTCGAATCCTAGTTGTTGGTAATGAACGCAATTTGTTTTATATGGCGTTGAAAGCAAACGGTTTGTTATTTTGTTGTATCGGATTATAGCCCAATTGTGTCTTTTCGTATATGAAACAAATACCCCATTGTTTGTATTTATAATAAAGCTGTTGAGCTTCGCTTTTCTCGAGTGAAAAATGACTTCACGCTTTTGTACCGATACGGAATTTCAATTTCTAATATAGGCTTGAGTTGGTCCCCAAAACTATTGTGATAGTCAATTTTGTATAAATCGTCAGATTCTGAGAGCAATTGCGAGAATAGCGTAAAACATTTAGAACCAAATGATATGAATTCTCGAATCGGTGTTATGTTATCGCAGTTCTGGTAAAGACTTTTGTCGTTCGAGTCACTTACTATCGAACTCATTACAAGACATTTTGAAAATAATTGCTTAGCTCCAAGTGTTGCCTCGTGTTGTTCTTTAATTGTTTGCCCGTTCAAAAACTTAGATATGACTTCTGTCTTTTCGTCCAATAAATATTGTTGTGGTCCAAATATTTGACTCATGAGTTCTTCTTTGAATAGTTGCTCTTTTGAAGCATAATGTAATGGCAGGCAACCAAATCAATTCTTCTTTAACATAACGTACACTCGATATTGTATCATAAGAGAAGTAAATTTTACTGATGGAAATAAAGTGATAAATGCTTCCAACAATAACAATAGTTACGAGACAATTACGCAAAAAATACCGGAAATTCATTGTACTTACATTGAAAATATTCTAACAAAGTAAGCATTTTGGAATACAGAGGATCAATCTAAATAATAGTATTTTGTCAAATCATGGCATTTGTAATGTTGACAGTAACTATTACATAACTAGTGTAAGTCAACTAAACATATCGCATCTAATTAATCACTTAGTAAAGCGTCTAATAGTTCTTTAAAAACAGAAATAATTATTTATATTCACGAAAACAGCTATTTATTAATGAAGACAAATTATTCTTTCATTGAAAGAGAAAGTATAATTGCTTTGAGTGTACACGTGCTCAAGGTTTTCAAATCTCTAGCAATCCAGTTAAGTTTGTTAACAAATAATTTTACCATTAAAAGAATAGTTATTTAGAAGTATAATACTTAATTTTAACGGAAATTAAATTGAACGTTAACTTTACAAGTAGGTCGTATTTCAAATGAATTCTTCAATTTTTTTCATCAATTTGTCCATCGATTGTTTCCTAAGTCTTTGCAGAGCTCTCTCTTTTTCTCCTGGTCTAATTCGATTCCTATATCCAAAGTGAATATTTTGCCCAAAGTCCCTTGAGTCGATTTTTCCCGATGGAAGCTGTTGTATAGTACCTAAAATGTCTATTGAGCGAAAGTTGTGCACTAAAGAGTATTGTTTGGCCAATAATTCTGGATCCGTTATTGAAGCAAATTCATTACTTCTCCTCCATCTTTTGAGCAATTTTTCTTTTAATGTTCTGGAAGATTTAATTACATTAGAGATACATAGTGTAGATACCTTTTCAAACGAACACTGCAATAATATGATTTCCTATTTAACTAAAGACACGACTAATTAGTTTAAGAAAAACTAGAATTACCAAGTCTCAATCAGTTATTTCATTCGAATCAAAATATTTAACCTAGTTTATATTTCAAATGAAATGATAAAAATTAAAAATATTAGAATATCCGGCTTCATAAAACAAAATTTCTATATCTATTTTTAGGTTTATCCAGATTTATGAAAGAGGTGAAGATTTAATTTGCTAAATTAAGTTTAATTATTACTGGTTTTCTAATCAATAATCTTTAAAATGAAGTGGTGATAAGGTTTTTTGAATATTAATCAGAATAGATTTGCGGCTAGACTTCTAGCAATGATATACTTTCACTCAAATTTGTGAACGTTGGAAAGTAACAAAAAAAGGAACCATTCACTTTTACCTAAACTAAATCAAATTTAGTTGAAAAATCACAATTCGTTGTGATTGTAATGTTAACATCTAATTCTCTTGATTATATGCCTGTTTGTTGAGTAACTCTATTATTTGATAACTCTATTATTATATGAATGTTGATGGTAGTTTTAGTAATTACCAATAACCCTATTATTACTTATTATTGTACACATAATTTATCACAGTTTTCAACATTTATATCGTACTCATTAAAATAATAGGTTGACTAAGTAAACATTTATAGCAATTTCAATAAGAAACTTGTGGCCAAACTTACTTATGGTCAGTGAAGGAATCCTTTATGGGCTCGGATTTAACAAAAGATAAAAATATTAAATCAAAAATTACTATTAAAACTAAAAGATTGTGGAAAAATGTGTGATGAGCACAAAAAATCATTTTGAAATAGACTGAGTTGATTTTCATAACTTATTTGTTGAACTCTGCTTTAAATTGAAATGGCTTTAAAACAACCTGATATGGCTCTACAACTGTTTGTACTAAAGA
Organism: Archegozetes longisetosus; assembly: GCA_018873245.2. NCBI lineage: Eukaryota > Metazoa > Arthropoda > Arachnida > Sarcoptiformes > Trhypochthoniidae > Archegozetes > Archegozetes longisetosus. Next base: position 12,283,688 of record JAEMBT020000007.1, read on the forward strand.
AAGTAACACTTGATCTGAAAGCAACTTTTGCTAACAATTTTTCGAGTTCACAGACCGTTACACTTTCTGAATTATTAACTTAGGGGTCACTAACTGAACCATTTGATTATATAATGAATAATAAATGATTCTATTAAAGAATATAAAGATATATACTCTATTTTAAGATTAGTGCAAACAAGTATTTGTTCATTCGATAACATTTATACTCTATACAAATAGTTAAAACAAGTTTCAACTGACATTTTTGCTAGTTAAGCAAAAATAGATTGTAGAGACATCACCAAATTCTAATGCAAGTGAAATTCATTTCGTCTTTTAATAACTAATTAATGCATCAAGTTCACATTTATTCAAATCAGATAAGATCACTTAAGTACCCAATGAACCGTCTCGTAAATTTACCTGGAGCTAGTTCAAACTTTAGCAAAAAAAAAGTGTTTATAATTGAAGAAAACGCACAGAAAGTTTGTAACTAAACGTAAAATTGGATCATATATAGGGTAAAAGTCAAAATCTGTAATATTATTCATAGCTAGTTTGCATTTGAAGCAGTCAGCAGTTTGTCAATTCAAAAAAATTGAAAGTTATTATTGATTAGCATTTAAATATTTTGACGAATCAATTTAGGCGAAATATAGTTAAAAAATATATTACTGTACAATCATTATTACAGTACTTGTAATCTATTGCATTAATTACTTAGTGTTCAAAAGTATGGAGTTGTATTTTATTTAAAATTCGTTTGAGTAACAGTTTTTTTTTCTACAGTTTGGTTGAAAAAGCAAATTGAATTTCAAAAAGAATATAATCTTCTGAGCTTACGGTTATTTACAAAATATACGATTTTCATGATCTTTCCTAAATTGCTTTAATTGAATGTTGATGTTTATTCACTTAAAGAAGTCCGTAACCGAATGGTGATCGATTGCTTAAAATTAGCTGATGTGATGCTTAAACAACTGTAGTTCTAACAATTCCTCCGTTGACTAGTCCTCCACCAACAAGACCAGTACCAACTCTAGTGATTGCAGTGTTGATTGTCTGAACGGGTCCGCCCACTACTCGAGTTCCAATAAGTCCTCCATTAATAAGTCCTCCATTAATAAGTCTTCCATCAATAAGTCCTCCATTAATAAGTCCGCCACTCACAAGACCTGTTCCGATGGCTACGGGTTGGGCAACAGCTAATTGTCGAACACCAATGGCTTGGACTGCAGGTGTAGCGACTGCAACACCGACTGGTTGGACCCCAACGGCTGCTACTGCAGGTCGTGCGGCGACAGCGACTGCAGGAGCAACACGTTGAGCGACAGCAATTTGCGGCTGAGCGATGACTTGTTGTCGTTGTCCTTGTGCAACCACTGAATTGATTTCTTCTTGAACCGGGAGAATTTCTTGTGTGATACGACGGTATGGAGCAATAGTTTCACGAACTTCTTGGATGACTGGTTTGACGACTTCGTGCAACAATCTATCGGGTTCTTCTTCTGATCTGGTAGCTTGTACTTCTCCGGGACGTCCAGGAATGTGAACTTGATTGACATTGACTGGACTTGACTGTGATCTGAATTCAATATTAACGGGCAATACATTGGGCTCAACGATTAGAGTTTGTGGTGTTATCACATCTTGAGAGGTTGGAACATCTACTACTTGGGCGGTTCTCCTTGTTTCGATAGCGGCTACAACTGGACCGACTGCTTGAGCGGCAACAGCTTTTTGACCCAAAGCTAGACCACCGATTCCAGAGATACCCGATAAACCGATACGGCCCAGAGCGAGGTTCGTGGGTTGTGCGATACCGAGGCCGAGTGCAGGCGCGACGCCAACACCCAAAACGGGGGCAACACCTAAGGTTTGGACGCCTCCTAACGCAATACCCGCTGGCGCCAAAGAGACTGTAGGAGCGGCCGCAATGCCGAGAGTTCCTAGTCCTGCCAAACCGTATGTCGCACTCGGAACTATAACGTTACCGCCAATCGCTCTCCTCGCTACAAGTCCGCCACCACCAACAACTCGAACCACACCATCATTTACTACGGATTTGCGGATAGCGACTTGCGCAAAAATAACATTACAGTTGAGGGCAATTACTGCCAAAATTATTAACTATTCAAAAAGCGAATAAAATTAATTAGATTTAAGAAGTTGAGAAATTTTCAATCATATAATAATAAGTTATTAAAAAACTAATAGTTTCTCAATTCAAACTCAGAGTATACTAAGATAAAGCAATGGTTTACTTCAAATATAACTGTTCAGGTAATGTAAATAATGATGATTTAAGTTCTCAATATTTATTAATACATCAAACTAATTAGAACAACTTCAAATAAGATATTATGTTAGAACTTGTTTTTTCTATTTGATTCAAGAAGACACGTGCGATGCAATTGTCACACGAAAAATCATTAAAAATACAATACCTGAACAATTGAAGCACATCACAATTTCAAAATATTAACTAAAGCCATAAAGTCTTAAATACATTTGACTGAAAATATTTGAGAAGCTTAAATATTATAAATACCTTTGGATTCATTTTCTGAAAGTTTTCTCGAAATGATGTGAAAACACAGATCAACTTATACTACGAATGAGTAACTAATGCTTGAGAAGCCAAATGTTATTTTGTGGCTAATTCACAAAATACTCTCCCTTTTATAGATCTGTCGAATTTGTAAAAATTGGACAAATGTTGAAAAAAATAAAGGCTATATTATTTAATACTAGAAGCAAATAATATATTCTCTTAAGCGACATATGTAAAGGTCATTAATGAAAGTGAAGTGATTTGAATACATATTACTGGATAATTGAAATCGGGGACAAAAAAGTGACATTAATTTTATTTCATTAACCAGAAACAAGCTAATTAATTAATTTATACCATCAAGTCCTTCATGTACTTCATATTGATTTGAAAAAACTTCGAAAGGATGATACGATTATGAGCCTGATTACATGAAAACGAAACTCTGATTTATGATAAGATAGAGTTGAAGTGCTGTCCGAAATAATAAAAGTGAATTTAGGCCAATGTTAAAAAATACTATACACTTAATGTCTAGATCTGGGCCAATGTTTAGTTATCAGTTAAATTTACTGATTCTGAATTGATTTAGAAAACGAAGGTGCATGTTTTTTAATCCAAAAAAGGTATCACTTAAGTAACTTTATATTTATAAAGATTCTACACTCAGATTCTGTTGCTTTATCTTAATTATGAAGGTTAAAATATTAATAGATTTTACACCTCAGGCAATATTTTGTATGCAATAACTCAAGATAATTGGTCCGAGGGATCAAAATTTGCTCCTACTCTCGCTATTCTCTTCTTTCCTGAAAATTTATTTAGAATTATACGAAAAATCGCAACGTTTAATAGAGAAGCCTTAAGAGCGGGCTGCATGCTGTTTGTCAGAATGTCGAAATCGAGAGGTTCAAAACCCACAAATCAAAAGCTAGAAATTCAAATGACAGAAACCCTGTTTTAATATCCTGAAAAACAGATTGAACCCATTTATTATTTGTAAAAAAATCCGTTGCAAAGATTAATTGAACTAAACATTCTGGTTGATTTCGGACTGGTTTTATTATGAGCTTGGACCTCAGATACAAAAGTTTGAAATTTTTATGCAATCGATTGTCCAAAAATGACAAACTTATTTGCAAGTGAAAGTAGTTTTAAATATTTTATTCTATTTGAGATTTGTTTTACTATCTCTTAATCTTATATTTACGTTATTAGTCTCTTTTGAATTGCTATGGTATTTGATCAAAGAGGAGTTGGGCCCATTTCACTCGATCTTAAAACATCTATTTATTTGGCAATTTTCACATTCATAAAAACTCAGGATAACAAATATTTCAGCACATGACCTTGACCTATGATCTCACGTAGCAATAGCCGAAATTTTCAAAGTTTAAAACTTTAAAATTTGTTTGAAACAGAGCTATTGAAGATATGGGGAAAACAGTATAACTTTGCAATTTTCAAAGTTCCTTTTTGAGCACCATACCAGTAATGTTCACAATCAATTGTATTAATCCCTTGGACATAGCGTTGAATAAAGAACTTTAAAGATTCCAGAGTTATAGTGATATCTATAATTGAAAATTGTTTTCACTAAAATTTCATATTGGCCCAAACAATTAAACCGGTAAAGAATATTTCCTAAAAATTCATAGATTTAAAAATTATAGCTAAAACAACTTTTTACATTAATATGGAGCACCACATAAACGAAATCGACAAAATTATCAGAAATCAATTCAAACCTATTCTTCATCTTGACAAAACAGATTGTTTGTTTATGTGAGCCGATATATTTAAAAATTCGAAAATTTTTTTGACTACAACTTTCAAATCTATTGAACTATGGAAAATAATTTTGATTAGCTTAATTAACTCGATCAATATAAAACTTTTGTTCAGCGATTCTCTTGTAATCAAATTTTAAAACTTTAACCTTGAAAATTGTCACTGTTGCTAAATGAGGTCAAAGATCAATTTCATAAGTTAAAGCTTCTTCATAAATATAAAATTGCCAAATAAATCGATGTTCTGTAGCCATGTTGAATGAGAGCGCTCAAATGATCAAACTTTAAACAGAAATATTTTATAGAATTTTACTCAATTCATTTCGCTATTTTAATTTTAAATACTTTTACTTCGCAAAAGTTTTTAGATGTGAATAATTTTTTGACAATAAGTTACTTAGGGAAATGAAAACAGTGTTCCTGCGATTAGAATTTTTGGGTTTTGACCTTCTGTCAAATAAAGGGCTTCTTTGAAATTCTCTTGATTTAAGCCATTCTTTTTTAACAATGAACTAAACGGCTTCACTCAATTTGATTAAGATAAAAAGCTACATAAGATTATTTCGTAGCTTCTGAAAATTAACCACAAAATTTGAAGAACGCACTTTTTGAATATCTTTTCATTTTTATGTTTGATTACTTATTAGAGTTAAACTTTAATCTAAATATAACTTTATAAGAAATTTATTATTTTGAATTATGTGACAACTCAGGTACTATATAAATGAATAAACAAATAGTTGATTTAAAATTTATTTTTTCTTATTTACCTTAAATCTAAATTTATTGAAACAAAAACTCAAATCTCTTGAAAACAATTCAAATATAAAATTGGAAAGGTCTTAATCTAATCTCAAATTGTGTAACTTGGTTTTATTCCAGCTTATTTACAAAAACAAAGTATAAAAAAGCTTCAATCATATCGGATATTTTCTTGTTTCCTACTTGTTTGATAATTTATGTAATCGTACAGAGAAATGTATGCCGACGAAAGTTTGTTATATTACTGATAAAAACTTTGAACAATATTTGTTTTTTATGGTAAATACTGGCAATAACGTTCCTATAATTAATCCTTGTGTTTAACTTAAAACTTTAATTCCAAGCTTAAAGCGAATAAAACCATACTCAAGGCTAATGTTATTCACCATTTGATGAAATCTGCGCTTAATCTTTTACAGAAAATTTAATTTCGACACAACGCTGCAATTGATAAGTTCTTCATTGACGATACTGCACGCCAAAAAGATCAATGATAAATCAGACCTTCTATCAATTATTTCATTTTTCTCAGAATAACTGTTTAGAAATTTTTTTGGTCATTTCAAACTAAGGTTGAACAATTTTAAAAATTATGAAATCATAGATACCTTTGAAGCGAAATTCTATTTGATTTTGTATTATATGCCTTATAATGTCACTTTCTATCAAGCATTAAGTTAGCAATCAATTTTCTAAATGATGTTCATGATTCACACTGAATCTATGTTAGATTTGAAGTCAATTTATTAATTCGCGACTCAAACAAATTGGTATTAGTTATATAAATCAAGTTGATTAAAATAAAACAGTAAATTGCTTCAATAAAAATAATACATTTGATTTCATTTCTAGAAAGTACTTCAGTTCTTCGTCATTACTGGATTATTGTTTGTGACTCTTCAATCGTGTCTGACTCGATTTAACGAAGTATTCCGTTTAAGAAGTTTTAAAGAGCTTCTTTTTAAACGACAGCGAGCGATTCATTCAGCTTAAGGTTGTAACGCCTTTGTTTGACTATCAATAAATATATATTAACCCGTTCATATATTCACATGAAAATAAAATAATTTTGAAGTTTAGAAAAACAGATTAACTGCAAAGTAAAAGGACGGAAAAAGCAACTGGATCAGAGGTTCAACTTTAATGGCAATATATAGATAGGAACAGTATTTTTGGTTTATTAAACGTGATCAAATTTTTGGTTTGTTTTGGTTTATATTAAATAGTAACGTAATACAATGTTTCTATTTTGAGAATAAAAAATGAATTAGTGAAAATAAATCAATTTGTTTAGTAATCGTCAAAAAATCCTTCTATATCTTCATTAAAGTATGAAATGCAACATTCTTTAGAAAATGAACGTCCAGGCAGGTTCTTCGATTGGTCATAACACCACAAGGTTTGTTGAAAGACCTTTCGGCTACTCAAAAACCTGTTATGGACAGACTTTTTGCAAACTGTTTCGGTTTTTCCGATCAATTTCAATATTAAACTGAAAAATACTACCCTATATATAGAGACACCTATAAGCTTTTGATCAATTGTACAGGGGTACTAGTTAAGTTTTGAGAATCCGGTATTTAGATTAGTTGTAATGAACTCCAAGTTTATAATTATTAAATATAGTATAGTATGGGCTTACATAATAAGTATTGTTGATATAGTCTTGAAAATTTAGGAAATATTTAAAGTTCAAATAGAACTATTTTGCACTTTTGCTATTATAATGGCTGAGCTAACAAGCGTGATTTTCGTGTTATAATTTTACATTGTTTTAAAAAAGACTTATGAGAGCTGGTTCAAACGTATGAAAAAGTGTATAGAAAACCAGGGAGAGTACTTCGAAAAAAATTCTTAGTATAATGTATTTAACTCGAATAAATTGCTTATTCTCAAAACTTAACTAGTACCCCTTGTAAGATATAAACAAAATATAAATAAGTAAAAATCATGTGTTTTACTAAATAAAGGTACAATTAATTAAAAGCTCGAGTAATATAAATGTCTTTAAAATGCTTTGTTAAATTATCCCCTTACTTATGATTTAAAACCCGATAAGAACCTCATTATCAAAGTCGATGATTGTAAACAATTCTTTAAATCATTCATAAAATCTAAGCTTGATTATAATAAAGCTTAAAAAATTCTTGCAAGATTTCTCTTACTCTTAATGAACCGAAATTTAATGTTTTGAACTTGTTTAAAAATAATTTCGACTCAAACTCGTTAAGTAAAAGAACAGATTCCAATACAATAAGCCTTCGAAAATTCTTTAGTGGTTAACAAAGAAAAACTTTACGACATTGACAAACTTATTGAGCCGGTTATTTTACCGAAAACGTGACATTCTTTCAGACTTCATATTCAAACGAAACAGCTCGTGATGTTACCAAAACTAAAAAAAGACTACATAAATTTTTCGGCATATCATTTAGTTACTATTTCAAAATTAAAAATCTAAGAATATGGTCGTTGATTAATTCTGTGAATAAGTTTTATGTGTTTCTCGATTGATTTAATATTATAATTATGCCTTTTCACGAAACTTTTCTTATTAAAATTATTCAGATTTTGATCTTTTGAAATAAAGTTATGCCACACTTATCAAAAATTTGATAAATGGTGAAAGAAAAAGGCTTTCAGTTGTTAAATAAAAGTTTCGATATGAACAAAGTTTGAACTAAAGAAAATATAAAGTTACTAATAAGCTCTAACTTTTATCTCTTTAATGTTTTGGTTAAAAGTTATGTACTGTTTGTTTGATAGAATAGTTTTGATGTCAACTTTAGACAAATTAATATACAATAATTTTTTAAAAAATTTTCAACAATTCAATTTTCGGTCCTACGAATAAATTAGGATATTGGTTGAATTTACGATAATTTTACTCAAAGAATAGATTACTCTAATGAAAAGATAATTTGAAAAACTACAAAATGAAGAACAGCTCAGTCGAGAACTCAGTAAATTTTTATTAAGATTAAAACTGAAGTTTGAAGCATAATTTAATTGAAGATGATTATCCGGATGCCATCATATTTCCTCCTTCTTTAACCAATTCTACTTTATTCTTAATATCTTCCTTAAGACTGTTGACACAGTTATTCTGAGCTTTCTCATTTTTCTTGTTATTTTCCAAACATTGTTTAAACGCATTTAAAGTTTCATCCAATTGGTTCGGCAGCAGCAAACATATACCCATATTTGCCACATCCATTGCTTTGACTCCCTTACACGCGGGACACTCCTCATCTTTCTCGCAGGCCATCTTCTTTGATTTTGTAATGAGTTTCTCGCTTAGAGCACACACTTTTTCGACTACTTTTTGAGCCACTTTATTAGCCCCATCAACTAATTTTTTACCGACTTTTTGAACTAAAGCGTCTCCTTCTGATAAGTTGGCAACAAAGACAAAAGACACAAAAAAGAATAAAACTGTCAATTTTATCATTTCTTTATGGCTTTATTCGAGTCGAATTTCGATTATTGTTATTATAAGTGAAGGAACTATTTATTGCAATCGATTCCTTCTTATTTTATACTAAAAAGTGCAGTGGCTGAGCAAAGTTTGGTAAAAAAATCAATGCAATAATGACTTGTTCTGTTTAAATAGAATGTTTCAAAACGTTATCTTAATTGCAAGTCTAATTATTATTTTGGCCATTCAAATGTTTCGTAAAACAATAAAAGTACTGCAACTAAGAACGTCAAATAATGATCGATTATTTGAATTGCTACGCAAACGTTGAGAACAATTGAAAAAGTAGTCTATAATTTGACTTTGCTTTGAGCCAAATCGATACAGACAATAATGAATGATTGCTGAATAAACAAATTAGTAATAGTTAAAACGATTACTCGATTCTTGCATAAATCTGTTGAACGACTATAAAAACATGATGGTTGTCATTTTATACATTGCTAAAATGCAATTATTGGCCAATGCAACAGACATCAAGTTTTATTTATTTATAAAATGAATTGCAATTCTACCGCAGCAAAATCATGGAATCTTTTTATGAATCAATTTATTAAATATAAACATTTACTGAATGTTTTGCAATTTTCTACTAACTTATAAGCGTATGAATAAGTAGAAAGCACCAATTTTAGTCGCTATGCACTTCATCTAAACTAATTGCTTTTGAATGCAGGCATTTGTTAGTTTTTCTAAGAGAAACTATTTTAAAAAGTTTAAAAATATAACTTATATCAAGTTTTCATTCTCTATGGTTTTAATTCGTGCTTCAAATTTGATAATAACTTTGAACGATGAGTTTGAAAATTGCATAACTATGGTTTGTTCGTGTTCTACAGTATGTCTAAGCATAAGATTGACTCGTTAGCCCATTTTTCTGGCAAATCATTTAACTTTTAATGAATAAAGTTATATTTAAATACTGAATCCTTAATAGGTCTTGAAAACTTTGAGCTTTAAATCCGTAATTTGGAAACATATCAAGCATTTACTGCTGTCTTCTGCGCGCTTTGGAAAATCTGTACATCAAAAGAGCTTAAGTCTTATTGAATACTTCAAAGACACATTTGACTACTCACTACATTTACTAAAGGCCCTAATCTCATGACATCTTATTTATACACTCTAATATTTTTGACGATAAAACTTTTGATGCTAAACTAACCTATAACCGCATTTATTCAGTATTTGGATAAAATTTCAATTTTTTAATAAGCCCTTTCGTGATCTAAATTTCTCAAAAGCGTACAGGAGACAGTAAATGCTTCATACATTACTAAATAGCATCGGTGTATCTTCATATGTCGAGTTCTCTCAAGAAGTGATGTGCAAACAGAGCACTCAATTGAAAAGAATAACTCTCTCAAAGTATCGCTTAATAAGTTAAAAATTTTCTTATATTAACTGATTACCATTAAAATTATTAATTGGAAAAGTTAAAGGACATTCTGAATATTACTTATTAACATTTTATTTAATTTAATTGAAGGATATGACATATTTTATTTCATTTTTTAAACAAACACATTTGTAAAATAAAATGTGTGTAGACTAAAATCTATTGTCCAGGTTTAATACAATTTTGTTTCGCGCAAAGAATAACTATCCAATTAAAAGTCAATTAACTTTTACTCTTGCTATCAGATCATATATTGAAGCTTTTGCAGATTATTATAAAAGGTTCAAACTATATTTTAAGGTCGAAATCAGAAAAGTCCTTATAACTTGTCAAAAACCGTTTCTTTGGATAACTTCTCATATGAAGGTCTTGAAATGTGCCACAGAGTTTAGAGATTTCGATGGAGATCCTGCCATACAATTGACTGCTGTTGCTCCTCCTCAAAACTCTAAAGCTTACAGTACTCTAAGACTTTCATATAGGACACGGGGCACGTGCCCGACCACAATCCTAATATCATTAGCTATTAGACTGTAAAATTGAAGCAAATTTAGACATTTAAATGTATGAGTAATTTAATTATAAATCTGATTATTAAGCTTCAATTATGATAAAACTGTCTCAATTCAGTTACCATGTCGTGTTATTTGAGTCAAATCTTCGATTAGTGCCCCACTAATGCTTAATTACCAGTTACGGCACTGCTAAAAAACATTGCAATCTTATAATCCTAATTATCACAGTTTAAATAATAGTAATTTTAGCAATTTCCACGATTCAGTTACTACTTTGATAATGAATAATCATTTATCAAACTTATACATTGAATACTTTAGTTGGTTCTACATTCAAATTAGTTTTTTGCTAATAATAAGTGTGAACTATTGATAGACTCATACCAATCATTTTAGGCACTAATCTCTTTTATGTTATCTGCAGTTCAATGAGAACTTTATAAATTATGAATTAGAAAACTGAAATATTATTTTGAACTGAACAATTGCAAAACATCAATTTCTGACAACTTTCGTGATGAGAAAGAAAGTATACATTACTCAGCAATAAAAGAGAATCATCTCTCTGTTCAGTTTAGAAAATTAAACTCTTCGGGCAATTTAAGTGTTTCATATTGACGAAAATAAACTATAAATGATTTTTTAGAATTGTTATCAAGAAAATGGACCTAAAAAGTTCCTTATTTGTTCATTCGAAATATGTAAGTTTTGAAGTGATGTAACTTTAACTAGAAATTAGTGCTAATTGTGATTAGCTGTGACTAACTGTAGCAAAACTGAAGCTTCGTTCCAACTTGTCAAACAATCAAAATTGCAATTCTATGTTAGAAACAATTAAATCGTAAAGATTTTTCGTTTCTAATTTACTCTAAGAACTCTTCATTGGTTTCTCAACTTTTTTAGTACTAGTATACCTTATTAACAGCAAGCGGCCACCACTTCTTGTCTGATTGTAGGCTCAACACAAGATGTCGAAGGGATCCTCAATCAAACTTTCTTAATAAGATAATTCTAACACTAGTAATTCATACTCTTGCGTAAGATTTGTGAAAATCAACTTCTGATTTTGCTTTTGGATCAATATTTAATACTTTTACTTTTATTATGCTAAGAAAACCTTTGTACTTTGCCACTTCAGTACTTTAGCATTTTGGGTCCACTTAAACTCTTAAAAACCTGAGTATTTAAAATCACATTCAAAAAACCTTAGCTGAAATATTATAGTTATTCGAAGCTTTACTGATTTAATTCATTTTGAATCAATTATCTTTAAAAAATGTGTTTGTGAAACATTACTCTTCTAGTGAAATTCAGATTCTTAATAGTCATTTAATTGATATTTTTGTGTTCTAAACACCATAGATATGTTCCATACATTGACACCTTTATTGACTTTCAGAGTGAAAAGTATTTAAGCTGATAGGCTTAATAAATCTATATGATAGGCAATAAATCAATGGATTAGGAATGTATTTTTTATTTAGATTTTCAAGTTTTTATACCTTATAATTTTACTGACAGTTTAGTTTAATGCTAACTAATCATAATCACGATTTATTACCTATCAATCAAATTAAATTCTTTTGGTAGCAATTCAATTTAAGATAAGAGCTCAATTCACGCATTTTTTGGATTCAACACTTGTTAGCAAAAACTTAAAGTAAATAACAATATACTTAATCACTCAATACTGTTACACCTTCTACTGTAAAGCTTTAGACTTGGTGCATTTCACAAATTCAAGATTTAATTATTGGACAAATATCTAATGGATTTATTAAATATATCACCGATTAGGTTATTATCAACTGAATCTTTTGACTCGAGTATTTATGAAGGGAAAGAAGACGCGTCTTCGCTGGACATTTCACTCTATGGAAATGTGACTAATAGTAGTAATTGTACACCTATTATTACTAAAAAAAATTTGGACGATGTGCAAAAATTTCAAGATATTGAATCGCAAATTTCGGAAGCGAAAAGGACTTATACAAATAGAACAAATTCACCGAAAAATGTACGCAAAAGATTTGGAAGTAGTCTTAGCTCAGTTGGAGACTACCTATCATCGAATAAAACCAAGTTTTATAAACAAAAATTAGCTGTTTATAACTTCCTTCAAAGACCTCGCAGTTTATTAGCTGTTGGATACCACACATTTGTTTCTTGTGCCATATTTGTATGTTTGGTATTAAATGTTTTATCAACAGTAGAAGGTAACAAAATGAATTGGACATTGTTTCAATTAACTTTCAATTGATTCTAACTCAGAGTACAAAGTGGCCGCGTCGAATGGACTTAGATTCCTGGATATTTTAGTAGTAGTGCTTTTCGGCACAGAATTCGTGGCTAGATTCTGGTCGTCGTCTTGTTTAGCTCAATATCGCGACTGTAATGGAAAGTTTCGCTTCCTCTGCAATCCGTTTCGTGTATTTGACATCTTTGTGATCACCGTGTCATCTATTGTATTATTTTTCGACTTCGAGGGTCAAATTCTATCCACATTTTTGAAAGGACTTCGATTTTTTCTAGTTTTTGGAATGTTTAGACTCGAACACAGATTCAAGCCATGGAGGCTCATGGCATCAGTTGTGTGGGACCAAAGAGAACATCTCGCCATTACTGCTTATATGGGATTCTTATCACTTTTATTTGTTTCATTAATTGTTTATTTTGCTGAAAAAGATGTGAATCCAGATTTCAAAAGTTTAGCAAATGCCTTGTGGTGGGGAGTTGTAACGCTTTGCACAGGTTTGAATCAATTCTTTTCATTTAAAAGCATTTGTCATTCTACCAGTTCAAAGTAGAGGTCGGTATTCTCGAAAATTGAGAGAACAGGGTGAGCTTCGAATTTCGATAATTAAGTTAAATAACCTATAGCGACCTTGAATCAATTTTGAGTTAAATTAATTTAACCAATACTAATCAAATTCCAAAGCAGTTTCAACTAATATACTCGCATATTTGTTGAATTAAGTGTTGACCTATGTCTAAAAATCAATTAATATCAATTTTTCAATACGAAAATTTTTGGTTTTCCTAAATTTAGAGATTTTAATTGCTTTTTTCGAGATTCGAACAAGTCTTGAGGTACCTCTCAATCGGGAACCGATATCGTACTCTAGTTAAAAGGTTAAAATACTATTTAAATATTCTGAAGTTGGATACGGAGAAATCACTCCAATCACTTCTGTTGGCAAATTTTTATCGTGCATATGTATTATTCTGGGGGTATCTCTATTCGCTTTACCTGCTGGTATATTGGGCGCTGGTCTCGCACTTAAGGTATATTCAATCAAATCTAGAATATGAAGATTATATATATTATCACCACACATATTGCATTTAACATACTGCAGATTTCAATGTTTACCAATTTGAATATTGCTCAACAAAGATTGCTTTTTTCTTTAACGTAAATATTAGATTCGGATCCGAATACAACACAGTTGATTGAAATACAAATATTTAGTTGAACAATTAGTATTGATGTCAGAAATAAGTAAAACTATCTTTTATTATATGATTAAACATGATTGCATGACGTAAGTTGGACTAACGCATTACAATTTGACCATATGCTCGAAAAGCTAATAGCGTTTACTTGCAAAAACAATTGAAAAAAGTACTTATCAAATCCAATTTGATCATTCAAATATTTATTATTTTTTTAGGTTGAAGAGCAACAGCATAAGAGACAAGTTAATAAACGTAGAGAACCGGCAGCAAAATTGATACAAAGCTCGTGGAGATTCTATTTAGTCACTAGAAATCCCATAAATGCAATCATATGGAAGAGGCATTTAGTACCAAACACCAAACTTAATTTCTTGACAAACAGACAGAAAAATGCGATCAAATTTATTTTAATTATTAGATTTTTAGTAATGAGACGCCGTTTCGACACAGCTTCCAAGCCTTACAGTATAAAGGACGTACTTGAACAATACGCTGCCGGACACGCAGACGTCTCAGCCAGAGTTAAACATATGCAGTACAAAACAAATTCTGTTCAGTCCGTTGTCAATTCTAACTCCAAAACCCTTCAAGAGTCAAAGGTTATTATATCATCACACATGTCAAAAATTGAAAGTAGAATCTATGACTTACAGCTTAGTTTGGATCAATTGACCGAAATTATTAAAGATAACTCTACTATTCGTGGTATGACTACCATATCATACGACAACAAAAACAATTATAATAATCCAAGTTTACGACTCTTTAAGCCTTCAAGTTTAAGAAGAAAATCTTCTTAGTATTCCGATTTAATCTAAGAGATTAAGAAAACTTTCAAAATAAAAAATCTACACAGACACTAAATTTTAGCCATTCTATTCAATCGTTTTGAAATCATATTCTGAATCATTTTGAATATTTAAAGTGTTCAAAATAAAACAATTACAAACCTTCTAACAATGAGTGTTAAACATATTTAGATCTTTGAAACGCTTACTCGAATGCTTTAGATATTTTTAATAGATCTACTGATTGAGTTAACGTTAAAGGATTGTTTGCCAGAAAATTTGACCTTATTTTTCTTATTTTCTGTTGTTATGTCTTACAATTAATGATAAGGTTTTTCAGAGTCAAACTGTTTGAGCAAAAATCTTTACTCTGTTTAAAGTATATTGTGTGAATATTATAAGATATTAATTATATTACTTATTGTAGAACTTATATAAGATTGAAGTTAGAATATTAATGTTTTCAATCTGTCAGCTCATTTCATTGGAGTTCATAAATTTTATTAAAATTTCGGAAAAACTTTCTTCAAATAATTCGAGAAAAATTCATTTAAGATGAATCAACGATTAGTTACAAACGATCCTCTTAAAGCGTTGAGGACCTTTCTTGCTTCGTTTTATCTTGCTTCAATTTCTTACTGACTCGTTCGATTGTTTTGGTTTCTCTCCACAAATTTTTCTCTTTGAGCGATCGTCTGTTCGATACAATTAGTTATATAGTGATTATGAATATGATTATTATTAAGCATAGCAACTGCAGACCTTGAGTCTCTTTTATCAATTCTTGAAACAATAAAGACAGATACGAATGATAATTGAACTTTAATTTTATTAATACAATACTGTATAAAGCATACAAAGTTGTGTCAATCATAATGGCGCAAATCAATGCAAAAATTCATTAATAAAGTTTTCAATTAGTTTATTTAATCATTTGATAAATTTCATTTCAATTATTAATTAAAAATTTTAAAACTAAACAACAGAACAATTAATCATTAAATATCTTAATTTCTATCAGTAGTCTGCTAGATAAATTTTCATTTCTCACGATTTGAAGCAGATCAAACTTTCATTCAAATTTTAAGCTGATTTCCATTTTTTCAATCAAATTTGAATTAGCCCGCGATTTGGTTATTTTAAGCTCTCTCAATTCCTTATTACTATTCTTATGACTAAGATATTTATGCTGTAATCAAGTACAAGTATTGTTTTTCTTAATGATTCCGTTACAAAAATGAATTAAAATTTGAAGCTATATCCAAGAAATTAGCTCTCTTTCGATAGATTATATCTCATTTGAATATCTTATTTGATTCGTAAAATCTTTTTAAAGGCTCTCCTGAAATTCAAATTGAAAACAGTGTAAATAATAGGATTGACGAGTGAGTTGCAGTAGAGAAGCCATAAAGTAATTGAAAATAAAAGTTTTGGCGGAGATTTGCGCCCAATTATTGACGAAATTAAAACTGTTAAATAGAATGGAAACAAACAGCAAACATAAGCCAGTGTTACGATTGCCAAAGTTTTTGCAACACGATTTTCACGCCGACGAACTCTATTGGTTTGATTGCTTTGACCCGCCCTCGAGTCTACGTTCTGAGTATTTGACTGAACTTCATTAGTCGATTCTGATTCTAATTTTCTATTGTCCGTTTCGATAGCCTGAACATCTAAATTCTCGTCAATCATACATCCGTTTTTCTTTGATATACTGCTCGAACTGGTAGACGTCATATCCAAAGAATGTCTTATTTTTCTTTCAGACTGTATTGATTTCGAACTCTTATCCCTATTTATAAATGATTGACTCGACTTTTGTTCGAGTCGATAACAAAATATCTAAATTAATCTCTTTCTTACATTGGATTTTAGAGAAAATGTTCGCTCACTTTATAAATTGCATAATATAGTGGTGCCATAACTGCAATCGGACCATAAAACAGAAAGATTTGACTGAATATTTTGTAGCTCAAATCTGCTGAGACATAACATATTTTATTTTGAACTCTCTTAGCGAAAGCGTTATAATCTGTCCAGCCAACAATTGGTGTGATCGCAACAACCAGGGCCAAAATCCATGCGATTGATATCATGATTGCTATGTTTTTGCAACTTCTAGTCATATTATATCTAATTAATGTTACGCATAGATAACGATCAATTGATATGACTAGTAAGTGAAGCGCTGAAGCTGAAGAACATAGGATAGCAAAGAATAACCTGTAACATTTTCATAAAATATTATCATTAGAACATCAAAAGATAATTGCCTGAGCCCACCGACGATTTTTCAATTAGATGAAAGATTTTACTTTAAACATTACAAAAATAAACATACAAAAGTCATTATTTATAAATTGCAACATTCAATTTTGATTATCGTGATTTAACTCTTAATAAAATCAATTGTATTGTCTTTATAAAAACTATTTATTCAGTGAGAACATTTTGATTTTGATCAGTCTAAATGATAAAATCGATTCAAATTGATTTTTAGGTGCATCATATTAATGAAAACGATGTGATACTACGTAAACTTACCAGATATGGCAAAGCGCTATTCCGTAATGCCATTGACCAAATTGGGTTATTTCGTTAAAAGCTCTGATGGGCATTATTACGATACCAACGATCAAATCAGTGAATGCCAGTGAAAATATTAAATAATTACTTTCAGTTTTAAGTTTGGGAGTTTTGATGATGGCTACGATCACCAATAAATTTCCACTTATCGTTACGAATATAATTATCAGCAACAAGATTGACGAGACAAATTGCAAGAAATTAGCCTTTTCATTGCAAGGCATATCAAAAGCAGTTAAATTAGTTTTATTCATAATTACGCGCTGCTATATTTCACAGAGATATTATCAACAAAATTTTGTAATATTTTTTAAATGTATGTTATGCAAAAAGTGTTTTATCAGTCATTTATTTCCTATTTTTAGATTAATTAAAAACAAAATTATGCTTTCGGTTCCGTCAATTCATAATTTCTCAGATAAGGATATTACGTTTGAAAATGCTTAAGTATTCTAAGAATTAGTAAATATATGCATAAACAAAAATCAACAATAAAGTATTTTTTCACTTTAATTTGAACGATAACTTTAAATTTATACTATAAATTTATATACAGTAGTCATTGCGATTGTGATCAGAAAATATTGTGATTTAAACTGAGTACTATTCACTTTTAAAAGTTTGTTCATATTTGAATTTTTCCTCAACTGATAAAATATATTTAGGAAATGATCCTAAATAAGCCATGCATTTGATTTCAATTAGATTTAATTTGGCAAACATATTATATCCATAATTAGGAATAATGGACAAGGCAAAATGGATCTGAATTGGATAACCCAACCAATAAATGAATGGTTTGCATAATAGTTATGACTGATGCTCTATCTACGCTATCTTTAAATATTACGAAATACCAATAATATAATAGCACATTTGATCTAAACTAACTTAGACTAACCTAAACTGTTGTAAACTACCTGAACCTAACTGAACCTGTGACCATTTTATACTTCAACTTTTAGCTATAAAAGCGAAAAGATATAGCTCGAAGTTTGGTTTTAAACCAATTCTTTGTGGCATCAATAGTTATTGCTTAATATTTGACCTGCAATCTTATATTCTGCAATAATATTTATCTACAAAAGCATAATTTGAAAGTAAGATAAATATTTACGAAATCTTACTTTCTATTGAATGATCACATGAACTTAGTTTAAAGAAAAATTAAGTTATAAATCTTGTAGAATCTAATTGGCACTTAGAAGATGATTAACTAAATTACAAAAGTATTTAATGATTTTTCTTTGAGAACTTATTAAGAAAACAGTTGTTTTCTTGTTTGTAAAGTTACAAAATGTTACCAAACTTAGAATTATCTCGCTTTGCAAGCTATCTCATTCATTAAAGGATGGTAATAGATCTTTTTAATCGTTTAAAGTATATTTCAAAATATTTCATAATTTTCTGATGAGAAGGCGAGCATATGCTCAAAAACTTGTGCAATACTATATAAAAATGAATTAAAAACATCAAATCTGAACATTTCATAACAAGTTTACTTTATTAGTAAATGTAATTTAGAGAATCCTTCGAAGTTGAAAATGTTTTACTGGCATTGGATATTATATTTAACATCATTAATAGCGATATCGGAATGTGAAGTCGGAAAAACTACCCGTTACTGGGACTGTTGCAAGGCTTCGTGTGCGTGGCCGCACAAAATAGATTCGGTTAACGATCATTTGGTGCGAACATGTACCAAAGACGGAAAAGCAATACCTTTTGAAATCGATCCGACAAAGCATCCAAATATCTACGAAGTGAATGGCTGTACGGGAGGCACAGCTTTCATGTGTTCTAATCAACAGCCATGGATTATCAATAGCACTCTTTCGTACGGTTATGCGGCCGCACACATAAAAGGTCAAACTGAAGCAGAATGGTTGGTCAATTTTTTTCTGCTACTTATCATAAATCAATTAATCACTACTTTGATTGTTATTTTCAAAGGTGTTGTGCCTGCTATGAGTTGACATTCCAAACATTAGGCAACAAAAAGTTTATCGTTCAGGTCACTAATACTGGTGGAGATTTAGGTGACAATCATTTCGATTTAGCAATACCCGGAGGGGGTGTTGGAATATTCAATGGATGTTCTGTTCAATACGGAGCCCCGACCGATGGTTGGGGCAAAAGATATGGTGGAGTCGACTCTGAGGCTCAATGCAACGTATTACCTGCTGAATTACAGAAAGGATGCAAATGGAGATGGACTTTCCTCAACGGTGCTGACAATCCTCCTATGGAATTCAAGCGAGTCAAATGTCCAAAGGAGATACTCGAGAAGACTGATTGTGTTCGAAAGGATGAGCATCTCTTCTAATTTAAACCAATTTAATTCTATATTATTTTGACGTATAATTTTAGCTGGCAAAAAACAAATTATGTCATGTTTTGCAAATTCAGATTAAATTTAGTTTTTCAGACTGAAGCGTGCAAGCTTTCCTTATTTGAAGTAGCCCATTTATGTAAAGCTACTCAATATTTTTAGAAACTTTATCAAAAAGTGTTGTTCAAAAAAAATTGATTTCAACATAATGTTATTGACAATTATTATGATAACTTGTTTGGGCACTCAATCAAACTAAAGTTATGCCGAAGTTCGAAACAGAATTGTAGTGAATTGACTGAGACAAACATATGTAGAAAAATTGAATAAGTTGACTTTATCTAAAATCGCATAAAATAGGATGAAATATCGTAATTATAGATTGTAATTAATGGATCTGTTTCAATTTGCGCGGCGTAGTACTTTTAATTAATTTATTGTGTTATCAATCAATTTGAATAGAGATCCGGTAAAGGTTTAATTTGAGTCAAACAAATCACTTATTATGATAACTGAA
Organism: Archegozetes longisetosus; assembly: GCA_018873245.2. Classification (NCBI taxonomy): domain Eukaryota; kingdom Metazoa; phylum Arthropoda; class Arachnida; order Sarcoptiformes; family Trhypochthoniidae; genus Archegozetes; species Archegozetes longisetosus. The sequence continues at coordinate 12,303,850 of JAEMBT020000007.1, forward strand.
CAGAAACCAATTGTTTGGCACACTTTTCATATTAAGTTTAATCAAAGAGTCAATTTGAAAACTTTGAAGTTGAGTGCGATATAAGTCATTATAATGATAATGTGAGTAAGTGATCACTTGAAATGACTCGTGATTTTAGGAATACTTGAGATAACTTGAAAAGTGAATACAGCTATTGCTAGAAAATCACTCAATGTTGAGGCGCACAACTTTCGTATCGATATTGATTCGTTTGAAGTGTTAAACCTTCAATTCAACTCAAAATCAACTGTTTATCATATAAACTATCTTTTTCTATAATCTAAACTATCACTATATTGCAAGTTTTTATGACTGATTTTTTTTCAACAAATGTGACAAAAGCGGATGTTTAAAACTGAATCGAACAGACATTTTCGTTTTATCTGTTTTGACTGTTTAGTCGATTCAGTCCTAAACCTTTAAAAGCGTTAAACGCCTAATTAAGAGAGCCATACACTTTTAAGACAAAACAGAAGTCCAACTCATCAGATCATATTCTAAGCAAAATGTGATCGAATCAAGTTTTATTCTTTAGGTTTAATTGTGGATCGAAATTAAGTAATTCATTTTTATTCAATAATTGGAAACATTTAATACAAGTGCAGAAAATAGGCCATATCACACAAATATAAATATAGATAAAAATGTCTCCTTTAAAACAGTTTAGAATAAATACAATGAATCAGAAATAAAAAGAACTCATAGTAGTGTTGGTACTGGCAATCGTTGAATTACTCACTTCATCGGTCAATTGAGCGTTTATATCTCCGATCGAATCGAGAAAAGTGAATGCGGCCGCCATCATGCAATTACCAAAGACGTCCGCGAGTGCAGAAGTGAACGGAATCGCCGAATTATCTGGATTTATGCGTCTTTTCCAGGCCCAAAACACACTAACATATGCCAGATATAAGAGTAGTACCACTTGCCCTAAGATAGCTAACATATAAGCGACTAGAAAAGGAGCCGTAAACCTAAAGTTTCTTTGCCAAAAATATATTATTACTAAGTAGAAAAAGTGTGTCGGAGCAGCAATCGCTAACAATAATCGTGCCATTCGAGAGTGAATATCTATTTCAGATATATTACAATAAATGCTTTGGTCAATTTTTGTCGCTTATATCAGCTATTTTTTCTCAATTAATCACTTACCGCTTCCGATAAACGCAGCAAAGGGCTGAATACATGCCCGAGGATTGCTTTTAGGCAGCTTTCCCTTGGGTGCTGTTTGATGCAGAAATGTTGATAATCGACTAGTTTGGATACCAACCAAATTACTTCCAATACCTGAATTTAGCAAAAATATGAAAAAGTAGGCACTCTACGAGTTCTCGTCTATTTAAGCTTTGCTTTAGTACAAGTAATATATGTTTAAGTTTTAATACCGTTAACTAATGGCTGAAATGTTGACATCACATCATATTTATCGAAAGCATTTTCCATAACTATACCACCGGGTTGTTCGAGAATCACTGCACCGAGAATTGGTGTCCAACCGGTCAGAATGACGGAACGCGTATAACGATTTTTTCTAGCGATGTAGGCCAATATTGGCGCCAGCATCAATAGCCCTATAAGTGCCGCACCAGGAAGCCATTGATTACTATCAGAATTTTTGTACAAAAAATCACTGATCAAAGCCAATATGGTTATAGTGCAGACGTCGCCCATCGATGCAGCGATTGGAGTCGCGATGTTATCTATAAATCAAAGTATTTGATTGCTTTTTGTATTTTCTTTCTGAATTGTTTATTTCAACTTAAATTAGAGTTATTTAAGTAAATATTTCGAAAGACCGATTTGTTGAAAAAAGGGATTAACCGTTGGAATGTAGTGATAAATGAATTTAAAAGTCCAAATAGAAAATATTGAGTCAAATTGCTTTGTCATCATTGTAAATTGACTTCAATATTCTTTTTCAATAACTTAGAATTAGTCTTAGGTATGAATTGATAAATACTTTTTTAGTAATAAAAACTGGAACGAGCGTTCAAGTTTCATAATATTTACAACGATTTTAGCAATTATAGTTGAATAATATTTGCTTTTCATTGTTACTCTTGTATCAATCAGTTTGTAGTCTCTTTGTTAATCCGGACTCTGGAACATACCTGTATATCTTTTATCGTTAGATTTATGTTTGAGAGAATTGAATCATCACTAAAAATCAATGCCAACTGATAAACAATAAGTAAATGTCAAAACCTACTTACTTAAAGTTTCGATGAGATTTTGACTACTTATTTTTAACGCTTATGGTTTATCAAAATCTTTAGCTAAGTAAAAAGGTATTCTAGTTGCTTATCGCTATCAGTAATTCTGATGTATTCTGAATACCGATTTTAGCTAATTACATTCTCAAGATTTTGCTTCAAAGTTAATTAGCATCAATCAATCAAATAATGACATTCTTTGATACTAACCTAAAAAGCTTTATCAGCGCTTTAAGTGAGAAACTCATTGGAGAGTACTCTTGTTATCGTGTGATAATTGTCATGTTATCACTTGAAACTCACGATAAAATTATTTGAACATTGAAAATGCAAATCATTAATATAAGAGCATTAAAATATAGTTTTCTTGTGATTTTAGTTTTTATTTCTAAAATCCGAATTAAGTATTGATACTGCACGAGACCTGAAAAGTTGACTGAAAAGTGTTATATTGAGTTAACTTCAACTTTAACTAAAATTAAATCAGTTAAAAATATTTTAACTGAATCAACGAAAAACTTAAGCTGTTTCAGATTTCAAAATCTACTTTTGTAGGTAAAAACTGCAGTTTTGCGCAAATATTTTCACAAATAGATTACCGGCAAATGAAGCTTTGGCTGCAAGATGAGCCTCTTCTCTACCATCGGATATGAAAAGGCTCCTCAATAATGATGAAACCTAGATCAAAAGTCACATTCAATGTTAAGTTTTAATCATTTAGCTTCCTCATTGACTAGTTGAATAATTTTTGAATCTGAACCTTATGTTTGAGACTAAAACAGCTAAACATCTACATTAGGACATGTATACTAGAGTTGGGGATTCCGGGTATTTCAGGAATCGCGTACCTGGGTAATCGACATATTTCATTGAATCCTGCTTTCAAAGACTAAGCTTATTAAAGTGTTTTATTCTTATATCAAAAGTTAGTATACTAACTAAATTTGGTTTTAAACAACCACGAAAATGAGAAAGTAAGCCTACTCTACACAAAATTCTTTCTGTTCTCAATAATCTCTAAAGGGTTTTGAGACCTATGCACTTGAAGTTCAAGGGCAAAGTAATGAAACAAATAATTTACAGGAACCCGGTTCTTAGAAATTGAAATTCGGGTACCCTGATTAACGAACGGGTATCCGCCCCCACCGCTAATGTATACACATGAGTCTTGAGCTTAGTTAATTATTTAACTCTTAACTAATGGCAAAATAATATAGAAATAAATATTTGATAAGTCTTATCGTGAAAAACTTTGATAGTATAAGAACAAGAGTAGTATAACCTATCAGTGATTTACATGTTATGCGAATGGTTATAAATAGAGATGGCAACTTAGGGACAAATTTAGTTAAATCTTAGACAATTTTAGGACAAAGCTAAATACTGGCAATTTGTGAGATAATATAGCTTAATAAATTAACTGTTAAACTACTCTCTATGATCTGCCAAGTACTGTAGCAAAATATTAGAACACTTCAACAAATTAAGATAATCCCAAAATTGCCATCTCTAGTTATAAGTGCAAGTTCTCATTCATATCAAAATATTAAAGTCAAGCTAAGAAGTTCGATAAAGATATCAAGTTGAATTATTTTTAAACTCAATAACTGAGATTCTCTTTCAATTTAAAAGTAGTTTTCAATACTTATATTGATAGTCCTAAAAGCGACGCTCAGGTTCAAAAAATATTGTATTAGTAAATTTGAATGGCTAAAGCGCTAAATACAATATATAAATACTAATGCTTTAGTGAACCCTTTTGATATTTTTGAATAGAGGAGAGGCTCTTCTCGCAGTAAAAGCTTCAAATATATTCGATCTTAAAATTGCTTTCAAATACTCTAGCTTTGCTCCAAAAAACAATGTTTGAGTTTAATATTGTTTCGCGAACAGTTAAAATTGTTTTGACTTAATTACCATCAATATTAGTCTAAAATAGAATTATAGTGCTTCGAAAACTGAAATAAAAACTTAACTTTAAGTAAAACTGTTTGAGCTTTGCAAAGTTGAACTAAAATTAATAATATTTTAATAAATAACTCTAAGCGAAACGGAAATTAATTAGAAAACTTAAAAGTAAGTCAGTCAATAGTGTACTAACTTGGGTAAAGTACAGTAAAATGTACTTTTACTTTAAAAGTATTTTTCTAATTTTTCTATAGACATGTTTGAGATGCATAATGAGGCTGTGGTTGTTATGGAAAATATCATAATCAGATCAAAACCAAATTATCGGAATTGCACGGATTGTTACCTGGGTTGATGTTGATTCTTCGCGCGATCACTATTACGAGACTGATTGCGGTGGCCAGTAAGGTGTTAGCGATGATACTAGTTATAACAGAACTGGCGCTTAACAGAATAACATTATTAAATGTTGTTTTATCTTTGTGATTGTTCGTAATGTAAGACATGGCCAATGATGCCATCGCGGCAAACAGCCCAACGGTCGAGGCCTGACACTCGACCACTGCTGCATTTCCGATAATCATAGATTTCAAGTTTCCGATATCGTCAAGTGTCCCCAAATTTGCGTGAGTCGACAAACGAGATGCCAGTGTCGTCTCAATATTGCCAATAAGACCGAGAAATGACGGAATCATTATAATCAGTTGTGGAATAGCGTCAAAGGCAGGCCAGTGTTGAACATTGTTCAGTACGATCCCCGCGCCAACACTTCCGATACCGGCGATCAAAAAAGGGATCAACATTTGTTTCAATGCAACCCACGAAGACTGTAGATTCGATTGACCATAAGTCACTTGCTCATCACAGCTTTCACGATCAAAATCTTTTTTAATAGAATTGTTATCGCTTATCAAAACTGGAATGCTTATAACCAGTTCGTTGTTATTTTGCACTTCTTTGGTTACAACAGTTGGAGTATTGATTGCTAATTTCATATTATGTCCTAAACTTCGTCGGCGAACTAAATGAATATCTAAATGCAGTTCTTGTTGATCTTGTTGATCTTGTTCATCTGATTGATGTTGACACCAGTTTGAGCCACAGCTCGAACTCCTCTGACGAAAATATTGGGGTCTGATATGATTGCAATCATCTGATTTAAAATTCATTGTTTAATTGTTTGTTGTTAAAACTTATAAATTTATACTATTAAAGGTCGAACAGAAGTTAAACTTTTTATAACTACTTTCACGGCTTGTTTCGAATAAATATCGATAACCGTCAATTTTATGACAAACAAATATTTTACAATAGGAGGACATTAAACAAAAGAAACTAATGATTTCTTAATTGTTTCTTTAGTGCACTGATTACGGCTTTATTTAAGTACTGTTTGCACACTTTTTATCATTTCTTATCGAAAATAAAGTATTTTACTTATTATTCGCCGACTGAGATTCTACGCTACTGTTTCGTAACAATATACAGGATTCTCAAAAAATGCTTTCTTATTAATTGTCTCATTTATTTGAACTTTTCATTGAAAACTGTGGATCAAAAATAAGATTAATTTTATCCATCCTTGTATTGATAGAAAGCAAATATCAAAGTCATTCATTAAACTTTCATCGTATTATAATTATAATTAAATTTGATTAATACAAAATAATAAATCGTGTTTGACCTTCAAAATGTGTTTAACGTCTAAAAATCAAATGATAGCTAAGCCTACAATCGAGAGACTGTCTGTACAGAGAATCGAATGAGAAAAATGAAACTTTGCAAACTGATTATTAGGAATTACGCACTGAAGAACTTGTATATTATCAATTATCAAGGATTTGATTTAGACTATCATTTAGGAAGATTTATTTGAATAAATAGTTTATATTTGAATCACAAATATTAAGTGTATCATGTGAAGGATTATAGGTATTAGATTATTTGTTGATGACGACAATCAGATTCTTATGAAGATATAACTGTAGAAGCCATTTTGACAGAAGGCATTTCGACTAGTCAGTTTAGCCGAATCGAGTCATTTTCTTTACCTTAAGTTCTATTCATTTACCTTGAACGTAAGTGTATATCGAAAGATAGCTTTATTCGAATGTTTACGTGAGATTTCTCTAAAAATGGTTATGTGTCAAACAATAATTTAACCTAAACCTATAAGAACAAAGTTACGAAACCACCTCACGTTATCCTCAGTTTAGGTTGAATTACGTTCGTGGAAGCGCGGTGGTCCTCATGTCATACTTCATAGGGTTATGCGAACCACATCAATTAGACAATCACTTCAACTTCAGTAGTCAACTTTAGTAGAAAGTTAAGCAGTTACGTTAGACAAAGTCAATAAAAACTAAGATAATCAACTGAAAATTTGACATTCGGTTCAACTCACTGTTCAAAGCGTCTTTTTCTACTAAACTGAAACCAATCAAATATAATTGCATATCTTGAGTGATATTAAATACTACAATTACATCTGATAAGGAGATTAAATTCGAATAAACGCACAGCTGGGCACTTGGCGAAGTTCACAAGTAATATATTAATTTTATGAAAATATAATTGAATGCCGACTATAAATTCTATGAAAAATATAAAGCTATGTCTTGACATGTGTACATACTTTCAAATCAAATTTAAAATCTAAACGATCAAAGCCTTTCTCACTGACAGTCAATGGCTTCTAATAAGATCAGAGAAAATTAGTCGATATTGTACTAAATGATGGGCAAAAGGGGTGAATCCGGGCTAATGGGTCTAAAGGGGTTCCCAACCCTCCACCCTCAAGTGTGATACATCACTAGGTTCAGTTCGTTAATCTAAATATTTTAATATCACATTTGACCACTTTCAACCCGAACCTGACCACTTCTGGCCACCCAGACCTAACCTATTATACCTTAGTTCAAATCAGATTTGGTTTGGGTTACGACTATCTAAATCCAGGTTTATCCATTATGAGGTACTAAACCAAACAAAGATGGGTATCTCGAGAACTATTTGTGATAGTTGGTTAAGTGTGGTATCAAAATGCTCAGTTCGATATCCTGAGTCCAACGATATATCACTAGGCGGGGTCAGCTACTCCCGTCGGGAGTTGACCAGAAGTAGTTAGATTCGGGTCAGAAATGGTCGAGCGTGGTATCAAAATATTCACCTCGACGAACTAAACCTAATGATGTATAACACTTGGGGGTAAGGGGTTAGGAGCCCCCTAGATCCATTAGCCCGGATTGACCCGGCAAAAGTTTTTTAATTTAGATCCGAAAATGAGTCAATTAGATTAGTGCAATTTATTCGATTCTGTACTGAGGCAAAAATCTACAATAAATTGGTGAGTTTTCACCTAAGTCTTAATGCAGCCCTTTACTAGTATTGCACTCACTTATTAGACAACTAAAACTCATATAATGTCAAATTTATTAAAAAATTTAATTTTTATAAAATAAAAAATTCAAGACGTTAAAAACAATCATTTGAAATTTAAATTAATGTTTGAAATGAAGATCAGGCAAATCAAAGTAAAATAGGGATATAGTTGAAATTCAATTTTACAAAGTATTACTAAAAATAAAAAAAGTTTTATAAGAATCATTTTGTTAATTATAGTTATTTGTCAATTACATATGGGAACGAAAATAATGTGCACTGGTTGTTGGTTTTGTTCCTTTTCTCAATATCTCTGGTCCAAAAAATCTCGTGGGTTTCGGTCTTTTAGAGACTCGTGAAACAAAACTGAACCTATTTTTAAATTTATTGTTAATTCAAAATCATATTTCAAATAAAATTGATTGCTTTACTGTCGCTCAAGTCTTTCCGATTGTGGTCTTAGAGCTGGTCTCCAACTCCCAAAATAATTAATATTGGAGACAGTATTTAAATGACTGAAACCATTTACCGAACCGTTACGAACACATTCTACGCTTAAACAAAAATAGACTAAAACTGTTATCGAAACTATAATCGGTCTTGAATACATTTCGTTGCAAATTATAATAAAAATACTATAAAATTGAAATCAATGTTTTCCAATTAATAAACCACAGGATGACAAACAAAATGACTTTTAGCAATTTGGTAACAAGTGACTATGATTTTGCTCTTCCAGAAATAGGACATCACTTAAATACACTCGAAGGCAGGAAACACAATAAAAATAAATGTTTAATTTATTCCAAGTTAATGACCTAACTTTTTTGTGATTTACAAGCTAGTTTTCAGTTGAAACAGTAATTCAAAATATGTAGACCTATTCAATATTGTGCATGTCACAACAGATTAAGTTAATGCATAGCAACTTTGCTCATCTTAAACAATCATTATGACAAAATTAAGTCACATAAACATCATATCAAATGCAATCGTCAATAAAAATCTGTATTAAATTTATATTAAACCTATTTAATCGTCTACAAAAATAGTTTAAGAGAGATTATCTACTTTACAGTGCAGTAGTCAACTGCATTAATATAGCATTATATTTTTAATTTATAGGCCTTATCATGAGTTTATAAGCGTGATTCAATTGAATGAGTTCATACTTACTATTATGGTAAACGTCAAGTTCTTTCCTATGAACTACATATGCAAATTAAAATGAATAGAAAATTTGATTGGTTCAACCTTTTATTTTAATCTCATTTTACCGAATTGGTGTCTTCATTTTTACACTAAAGTATTACATTATTTTGCGCAAAATCGATGCAAAATGAAGCAAAAAACAAATAACTTATAGTAAACTTATTTATTTTGAGTATGAGAATAAGTATTATCTTCAAACAATTCTAAGTATTGTTGTTCTGAATTAAGGTGAGTATTAATTCGCATATCAACATATTTTTGTTCGCTCTCATAAAAAGCTTCGGCATAAACTTGACTGTAATCTTCACTATGTTTATCATCAATAAAATCATCGTATTCTTCCAGTTTTGTTGAATAATCGTTAGGAATTTGTTTTTTATTATTTGAAAGTTGGACTCTGTGCATACTTTGATTTTTTTTCAATTTTTTTCTAATTAAATTGATTCTGACTGTAAATGCTGTTATTACTATTATTAATATGACCAATAAAGTTGATATCAAAGCGATAGTACCCGCACTCATTTCTATAAGCAATAAACGTGAAAATGCATGCAATCAGATTGAAAATAAAAAATCGTATAATTATGTGCAATCAAAAAAATCAATTATTACTCTTAGGATCGAAACAACGTGGCCCGTCTTCCGACCAAGTTCCATTTTTTAGACAAACTCCGATATCGTTGCCAACCATGATGTGATTTTTATTTATGCATTTATATTTTAAAAATGTATGATTGATAGCATACCATTGCATCGAACTAATAAAATATGCATTTCCTATTTGTTCGATCTCAATCAAATTTTGCGACAATTTCTCAGCAGTTTTGAGGGCACACGACACTAGAGGTACACAAATAGGCCAATCGCCGGTCCATCTTCCGTTACGATTACATGTCATTTTATAACTATTATGAAAGTGAATCAATCTAATTAGAAGACGATATGATAACATCAATAAATATGAAATCAGCTTAAACTGATTTAATCTTATCAATTAATTTGGCCAGTAATACGCTCTCTCCATCAAATTTCGGTGCTGTAAAAGTTATGTGAGCTTATGATAAAAATTGACAATAAAAAAATTGTTTTTTCTACTCAATCATAACCAAAACAAGTGGCAGCAAAAATAAGCTCTTTCTATCCTCCAGCATCGAATTATACCTCATCTTCAAATATTAAATGTGGTATATATTTTATAGGATCAATGTGTCTAGAAGGTCTGACACAACACATTCTCATTGAGATATTCTATAGTTAGTATTAATTTACAATTCGTTATACATTTAAAAAGAATTGTCATCATATGATGGACTCACAACTTATTGGCGTTGAGCCAATAATCTTCAAATGAATCATTACATCGAATATAATTATTGCCATTTTCTTCGATGACTAAAACCCCAGTTCTTTGTATTTCTATTTCACCACATTCTGGTTTTGATGGTTCATCAACTTTATAAAAATGGCTTCCCAGAAATACAGCTCCGATTGCAATCTGTTGTGTTGGATCAGCAGATATTTTGATCGTAAAGTTAGTCGATTCGTTTTCAATTTGATTATTCGAATAATTTGTGATTAAGTTACAGAAGAAATAATAACCATTAATTTGATCTGTTTCACTTATAACCGAAGTAGTCTTTTGAAGATCACATTCCACTCCTGAGCTTAAAATCACTTTAAGATCAGGTATAGCTTGAGAATAGTTATAATTTTGTATGATCAAATCAATTAATACAAAAGCAACCCTCTCCGACTTGTCTAAATGGACTTTATAAAGATAACAGTCTAATCCTTCAACAAATACATCCTCATTGATATCTCTGCTTATATGATATGAATTAACTCTACTTATAGCGTCACTTTTGATGGTCTGATTGACTTGAAGCTCTCCTACTTTCTCTGCCGTTAAACACTTGTAGATCTCAAAATATGTGACTTGTGAGTCCAAGATTTTGCCTTAATTTAGATTAGAAAAAATTTTGATTCAATTAAAAATCAATGTTATTAGTTTACCACAAGTTGCTTGAGGTCCGATCCATTTGCCATTACTGCAAGTTCTAGTTTGTAAGTGATGGGGAAACTCATTAGACGGACAAATATAAGTTACGGTCTCGTTATTATCGAATTTAATTCTTTCTGGCGATACGCTATCTAGTTTGCCTCTAAATGGTACACCAGGCCTGCCACACCTTCCATTAATTGTCGTCTGAGTGCACAAAACTATTATATTAAAGAATATCGATGTGAAAGAATAAAAGTTTAGAAACAAAATTTTCATGATTTTCAACCATTCGTTTCAAAAATAAGACTTTCAAAATATATTCAGTTTAATAAAATTATGTTTCAGGTAATAATTGTTGATTATTTTAGTAAATTTTTAATATATGTGGTGCAACATAAGTAAGCTAAATGCGTGAATATATATTTAAACTCTAAAAAACAATATAATTGGATTTCCTGCTCTAATTGACAGCAGAAAAGCATTGTTCAAGTTTTTTCAATCAAAATTTGAATCTGCATTAATTAACTTGATATTTGCATCTAAACGGAAAAATACAGTTATAAAGAGAACATCAATTTTGTAAGTTAGTACTTCCTTTTCCTTTCCATTGGGTTGTAGAAAATTTTATTCAGCATAAAAGTATAAAAAACGTTTACATAGTGGCAGAATAACAATTTTTTAATACGACTATAAATTTTTTGCTTAGAATGCTTCAATATAACAAAGTTAACAATCGAAGAACTAACCAGTCAATGGTTTCAAGGTTTTAAAATCAGTCACTTCTAACTTTACGATTCGGTCACTTATCTCTAGCCATTGACTTTGAGCTAAATCTGAGCCTAACTGTTTAGAACCTGAACTGCTTGATTTCGAAACGTTTTAGTACTCGAATTTGAGTTATAATATACACTAAAATAGTAATATGTTTCACATTCTTTCAAATCATTCTTCTAACATTTATGGAACCAATTATGATATGATATCTTTTCAGTATTATGTCTAGTGGTCGAAAAATAAGACACTCAACGAAACAATAATCACGTTTTGGAGGAAGTGAATTTTCTATATTTCCTTTAGTAAAGTTTATAAAAGACAAAACATTTCAATTTGACTGTAGGAACGTAGCATCTAATAGACACGTCTTTATGGTAGTATTTGTTAGTTTTTATACTTTTGCGTTTCAAATGTTTTCAAAATTAACAATCATTCTCTTTATAAATATTTCAATATGTCTGCATATTTTCCTTGAATGCCATCAAATAGAAAGTGAAAACAATCAATTCATTGGGTCTGTAGATCTTAACCGTGACACATATCCTCAAAACGACAGAAACAATGTGAATCATGCAATTTCGAAAAGACTCGCTAATGGGTATCATTTTTTACATTATCATTATATTAACTGAAATTTGATGTTCATTTTATGCTTTCTTTCAAAATTTAGTTTACGTTTTGTGAAGCGAAGACCGAACAGAAACAAGTATTCAAGACTTTATAATATTATTCAAACAAGAAGATCCAAACCTATTACTTCGAATAACAAGCGAGTTTATGATAAAAGCCAATCTGAGAGTATGCCATTGGACAAAATAAATACATTATTTGCATTTCCAAGGGAGAGAATCATTTTCCATAGGCAATGGTATTAATAAAACTTTTATAGAATGATTGTTCGACAATTATGTGGACAAAAATTTGGATCGTAAGCTTATTTTATCATTTTATGCTAATTGTCAGAGTAATTAAGAAAATCTAAGCTTTTTTATAACTTACGAGATACTCTACTTTATTTTTATTGACTAAAACAAATAATCATACCATTAATCAATTATATATTCTTATTGATCTTATCAATGTTCTATTATCTTACATACATAATAGAAAAAATTCTTATTTGTTAATCATAACCTAACATAAACTATTTAAAAATGAAGTTTAACTGAATTACAACTAATTTCTCAATTTTTGCATTTGTTAACTTGTATTTTCTATCAGTTAACAAACTTTTATGATGCGAAAAGAATCTCTCAATTTCAAATAATGTGAGAGGAGCACATCAAATTTTTAGTTTATAATCACAATTATTTGAAGCAGAAGCTATGAAATCAGAATTTTGCTAATATTCTCATTAATTTTTAAGTAGATGCCACTTAGCAGTATTAAAGATTGTTGTTGGAGTTCTAATTTACAAGTTTGCGACTTGCAATCGACTCGGGCAAGATATATAAACATATAAAGTTTATATGTAGTTATAAACCTCTGACAGATGTCCATATATGGATCTTTTGCGAAATAACTGTTTTAAAAGTTTGATTGTATAAGAAATGTCTTGTTAAGTTGAACACCAAATTTTTAAATATACGAAAGTGTTCAAATAATAGAAAGGCGCGTTTAATCGGATATCCCATCGCGTTATACACAGAAATATTGGTAATTGCAATTCAGTTCCCTGTGCACAAAGTTGTCTCCTGTGATGCGATCTAACTAAAACTTCTTTCATGTTCAGTATTAAATCATTTACGTCAACAAAATTGACACCATTCTCTTAAAACTCTATTTAACACTTATGCTAAACATGTGACGTGCCACAAATTATAAAAACTTGATTTTAAATTTACCAAATGCTTTGATCATATAAATAGTTTGATCTGTGGCTACTAGACACACTTTTTCAATGAGTATTGCTTTGGACCATAAAACTAAACAAGAAGTTTTGAAAGCGTGAGGTACACTTAAATAATTTGTTTTTGCTAAAATGAATTGTTCAAGTAAGCATAGGTTTCATAGACTTTTCATTTGGCGAACCGATATGTTCAAATTTTGTCTATTCTTTATAGTTTCATCAACAATAAAATATACATCATTATCATTGATTTACATTCTTATTTTTTACGGTGGCATCACAAAGTGACTCAATGCACTTTTTTCGTGCAGTACTTTCATAAGAACACACCCTTCTTAAATATTCTTGCAACAAATTTTTGATTGATTTAGTTTATTTAACGTAGTAAACGCTTTTACCATATCTATATAAAACTGATTATCGCTTTCGTCAATGTTTGTTGAATTTTTTGATTCGGTGTTCAACTTATGTTTTTTAGTTTTCACGTGGACTGATATTTGCAGTCAACTTTTTAAATTGACGACTGCCATTTTCTGCACACGAATCAGATCCATAGTTAGTTCCATTAATTTCCATATTTCTATTCTCGCAAAGTAATCGATTAAATTTACTGTACTTTAAAAACATTTACATTACTAGAATTCAATTATTTTGTCCTTTAAGAACAGAAATAACATTTAAGCAAACTTTTGTCATATCAGCGGTGAAACTATTTTAAACTTTCAGCTTACATAAAAAAAACTTCAATCGGTAAAAATGTTAAATAAATGAGAGTTCAATTTACAAAGGTGTCTCATAAATTATAAAAAAAGTCTTAGATTTTCCTCGTCATCATTATGAGATAAGACTTATGTTTTACAATTAAGATTAAATTGAATGACAATTTTGATCTAATTTAATATTAATAACGACGACGTTCCAATATGATATAGGATGGATATAAGATGGTCATTGTTTGACTTTTAAAGGAGGAGTTACTCTTCATTTTGATGGAAAAATAATTCTAAAATGTCTTAACTGAAATTCGTTTGTTGGTAAGATTATAGCAGTCGTGGCAGAGTAGAAAAACTCAAATTATAGAGAAAAATAGACTAAAGAAGTGTAGAGAAACAAAACTTAACCTAACCAAATCTAACCTAAAATATAAAAATTATAAAATATAAAAATATAAAAATATAAAATATTATAAATATAAAGATTTTAAAAAATATAGAATTGTAAAATCAAAAAAAATTTTGGGGACATGGGTTCTGGGGACTTTTGACCACCATATTTTGAGTGCTGGGACCACGTAGAGTCTGAATATATATATTTGAATAATGGTCGTCCTATTTTGCCACGATTGCTATAATCATATCTCGTTTTTTCGCTCCATTTGTTTGAATCTTAGAAGGAAAACCAGTAATTATTGAATGTGACAATAGAAAAAATAAGTTGGTTCATCTCCACGCAAGATCAGGCGCGAGATTTTGTTAATTTTACAAACTCATTGTTAATTGTGGTCTGGATTCATCATAAACCATAATTCTAGCCAATCTTTTGTTAAGAGGTGGAATGTCATTTTTTCCTGAGTAATCATATAAAGTTTGTTGCAATTTTTGCTATACAAACAGATTATGGATTGTTGACATAACCTATAGTACGGTTTTGTGTAGTAGTAAAGTATTTATTAGTGAGTGTTTATCTGTATAAATATCTAATAAATACATATTGATAATGAAGTACATGTCAATAGAATACAAGATACACGACAAGTGCAAATCATCATTAAATAAGAGATAATTAATTATCTAATTTTTTTCTCTTATCCCAACGCGATCTCTTTATATAATCACATTTGTGAACCAATTTCTTATGAGTTCCTAAAGTGCAATAGGTCGCAAATTTCGCATTACATTCAGGCCAATCACAATGGAAAGGTCGCTCCCCTGTATGCGTTCGTTTATGACCAGCCACTACCGATACATCAGTAAACCTTTTGCCACATCCGGGCCAATCACAGGCGTAACTATTAGGTAAAGAATCGAAATAGAATCAGCTGTTTATTGAAACTAATGCTCCATAACTTGCTTACGGTCTCTCTCCCTAAAACAAATTATTAAGTTGTTTAATAATTAATAAACTTATAAGTATTTGAGTCAAATACCGTATGTGTTCTGGCGTGACGTTTTAGGCCTCCTGGCGTCGCAAACTTCATCTCGCATCCGGGCCAATTGCAATTGAGCTTTTTGTCCGATTCATGTCTACGAGCGATATGAGCTAATAGTGCCGACTGCTGTGAAAACGACTCAATGCAATCGTTCCATTTGCATTTATATGGCTTTTCGCCTGTGTGTGACCGCATGTGACTTATCACACCACTGAGGAGTTAACATAAAAATTGATTAATGCAAACAAATTAAATCGTTTAGAACTGATTTATCGTAATTATAAGTAAACTCAAACCCAATCTGATTGGCGCTATAATCACATCCTGGCCATTCGCACTTAAACGGTTTGACGCCCGAATGGATTCGCTTATGTATTTGAAGAGTTGAATTGTCGTGAAATGGTTTGTTGCATTGATCACAAATCAATGGATTGAAATGAATTTTCTTATGTTTGTTGAGATCAGCCAAACGTGTGTAACATTTGTTACACTCTTCAACAGAACATTTGAAAGGCTTCTCTTTTGAGTGTTTTGTCTATTATTAAGTGTATAAGTGTTTAATAAGTCATTTCAATTCATATAATCATAAACATTAAGACAAATACCTCTTTATTAATACAATCGACTAATTGACTATCATTATTGATTCTGTCGATCACTGCTTTGTTTTTGTTTTTGTTTATTTTTAATGACTCAATAGAGTTATGATTATTTACACAATCGTTGCTGTCATTATTCTTATTGTTAATCAAAAGATCACTTTTGTGCTTATGCTTGAAATGATTGTAATTTTCATATAAACCGTTGAATGTTTTGTCACATTTCGTGCATTTAATTAGCAATAAGTGACCAAATATTAGACCATTTGAATCACTTATTGAACCATTAATTGATGTTACGATGAATTTATTGTTGTCATCAGTTATACTATTATTTACAACTTTATCTGAAGTTAACATATTTTGTAATAAATCACAATAAAATCAACGCAAATAGTTGTTAAATGTTCAACTAAACAAACATTTGAATCATTTAAGTTTATATCGCAATTTGTTTATTTAATATTTGGTTTAACTCAAACTTTACTTGTTGTATATTTCAAGTTCACAACAGTCCGCACTTAAAAATAGTAAATGTGTGTCATAAAAAGGTAAGAGTTATCTTTAAAAAAAAACCATATGGTAACACAGAGCCAATCGTACTGACCTGACACACTGTAACCGTGGCAAACAGAGTAACTAAAGGAGCAGTTAGTCTCTTTAGAGCTAACTTTTGTAGTACTTTGGCTTTTTGTGTTTAGTAGTCTAGTTTTTGCATAGTTTGTGGTGCCATCCTTTCAAACCAATACAGAGATTGAGGCAACTAAATTCAAAAATCATATATTTTCAAGTGTGCATCTTCCCTCGTGCGAGTTGTTTTTATTGTTAACAAGCTTTACTATACTTTATCATTAGGTGGCATTTCGCATTCAAAACTAACACCAAGTCTTATACCAAATCAAGTATTTTGAAATCTTTCCAAACTATAAATTTTATTCATCCATTAGAAAAATGCTACAAAACTAATAAAAGTGTAAATATGACAAATTGATTCAAATACATAATTCAATAATTGATTATCCTCTAATTTAAAATAAATACAAAAAACATTTTTATCAGCACTCTTACTTATCGAGTGATTATTACTTCAATATAATTAATGTAAACTATCGAAAGGAAATTATTGTTTTGAAAAATGTAATAATTGCATAGTATGTTGTGTTTATACAAAAAAAGTTGATCAATAGAAAGCGTATTACAATTTAATTATTAAATACCTTATCAATAAATTATGAGACATTACACAAAAATATATATATAAAATTAGAGTTTAGATCGTATGAAGTTAATAGCAGTCGCTTTGATGTCTATAATTGAAATGATTAATAAGAGCACACTTTCGGGCAAACTTTTGGTGACAATTTTCAAAAGTACATTCATACGAATTTTTCTCTTCGTTTTCACAAACTTTTGAATCATTTGGAAATTTTTCACTTTCACATTGATTACCAGCATCACTCCTGACAGGATTTTCATCATTCTTATAAATCTTTTCAATCGAATAGTTTTTCAAAGTTTCTACTGTTTTATTGGTTTTATTGTTATTGGCTTTATTTTGGATGCGTTTAGTATTGGCAGCAAATTTGGCACATTTGGCATTCAATTTATTATACTTTTTAATGTTTTGGTGTTGTTTTCCTTCATGATTCATACGGTGGTGATGAAGAGATCCACTAGTTTTGAAACTTTGGCCACAATTAGAGTAATCGCAAATATAGGGCCGCTCGCCAGTATGTGTTCTGTTATTCAATCAAATTGAATCACTTAGTTATCGGTAAGTGAGTAAATGAGTGGATAAGTCATACCTTTTGTGATTTTTAAGAACGCAGATCTGATTAAACCTTTTTTCACACTGAGGCCAATCGCAAACATAAGGTCTCTCTCCTTAATGACAATCAAGTTTATAATATAAGTAATAATGAAAACAAAATATGTGCATAAATGAATAAAAAGCATACCTGTATGTATTCGCATGTGTGTTATTAAAATGCCTTTTCTGTTGAATCGTTTGTGACAATGAGGCCATTCACACACAAAGTTCTTGTCTTGAGATTGCATTACAGGCTTTGACTTGACTTTTTTAGCATTATTTTTCTTATTATAAGTTAGAGTTTGATTGATTTGATTGTTGTCTTTTTCTTCATATTGTTGCTTTGAATCACAGTTTGAATTAATGTCTTCAAACTTGCTGTCATTGAGCTGTTCATCAGAAATATTATTACTATTGTTTAAAATTTGTGCGAATGGTTCAATATTTTGGACATTGAACACATTCAAATTGATGTCATTTTCGAATTTGTTGTGACGAAATGAAGTCTCAAATGAAGTTTCGTCTGTTGACTGAAGCGAACAATCGGTCAACTGTTGGTTAGAGTCGATATTACGGTCGAAATGAATGACATAAACGTATTTATTTCCGATTTGTTCGCTATTTATATGACCAATAAGTGTGTGATTGCTTTTCACATCAGTTTGTGACGAATCGCTGCTAACAGTATTGTTCGCTATTATCTTATAAAAAGCCATTCATTTAAAAAATAATTGACATTCAGTTGATTAAGATAATTAACTCTTATTTCAATAGTTTATTGATATTTGTATTTGGATAACACGTTTTCACGCAATAGTCAAACAATAATTATTGTGAAAATAAATGTTTTAATATGACATCAATAGAGATGTTTTCAGACGCTTCAAACATAAATTACAACCAATCAGTTAATGAAGGGATTCACAAACATTTGCCCAACTAGTACCCAAAGTCCAATTGTGGTCAACAAATTTTTCAAATCCATTTCCTTAAGTAATCGCTAATTGAAATAAATGAGTCAAATTGCGATCAAATTTCAGATTTGACTTGACATTTTCTAAAACGCGAGTTATAGCAATGAGTTTCATTTACAGTTACAAAGTCTATAATGGCTGAGAAAACGTAATAAATGTTAAGTATGAACCAAGTCATTTAAATAATGTTATCATTTTGTAACTTTATATTCACTTCATTACGTCCTGATATCACACTGAATACCAGTACATAAAAGGACCAAATGATAAATAATAAATAGACTGGTTTATTAATGTTGAGATGAAAAAAGGAACTTAAGAATGGGCATTATTTTAAAGTTTAGATCAAAGTAAAGTTACAGTAACTCTATTAATAAGTGCATTTAATACTAATTTTTGGCACCAGTTTTCGATAACATATCTATTTTTGAAAATGTTTAGAAATTATTTTTGTGAATAATAAAAACAATGTAGTTCTTAAACAGAATGTGATTCGATTCATATGAATACAGATGTAATCTTTTGTCTAATCAATAAAGAGGTCAGTCATTAAGTAATTAAGCCATTAAATAGTAGCATTTTTTGTCGCAAACTTTTTTTAGTTTCTCTTTAAAATGTGTTCGCATTGACGCAAACAAATTGAGCTCAACTTTTTCAGAATATAAAGGATCTAATAATTAAAGTTTTTATCTGACCACTTATAAAAATTGATAATATTTTATACTAAAATTTAATTAATTAGGACATAATTTAAATTAACTGTTTCGATGTGTTATTTGAAAACTTTTGAAAAGTTGACGAATAAAAGCGAAAAAATACTTATTGAAATGTTTGTAGAGCGCACTGTTTGGCTCGTACGGCACTGCTTCTTATTCATTAATCAATTATTTAATTGTTGCGTACAATTGAACGAAAAGTAAACTTTTCTAAAAATAAGTTTTGAGTGCATATTACGCATAACTTATTTGACTGAACTTCAAAGTTGATGAAATAACTTTAAAAATAAATTCTCACTTATTAATCAGAAGTAACTCATAGATGGCGTCATATATGACTTATATGGTTTACTGTACATTTGCTATTATAGAGAAACCAACTTTTTATTACAGTATTACTAAAAAGTTATTGCACTGCAAGATAACTGTGTTAAAGAAAAAAAGTTTCTCTGCGCAAAAAAGTTTTTCCTCTTTCGCCATTTTAGTCAAGTGTAAAAAAGTTTTACCCCAACCAATCTACAAGTTTAACAAATTAGTTTACTTATTAATAAAATATCCATTCAATACTCTTTCATTTTTGGCTTCAAAAGCTTATGTTGATTGCAATTACCAAATCTTCATATATTCAATATCACTTTGTTCATCAACGGTAAGAGTTTAGAATTGAATTTTCAAACAAGTTATTTGTACTAAAGACAAAAGTTACATTTTTTAAGAATCAACAAACATGTCTATAGAAATTGTAATTCTAACTCAATTAATTGTTTGCTGATTAATCAAAAGTTGTTGGAGAGGTTCGGTTTTATAGATGTACTTTTTATTAAGAATTTTATAGTTTATTCGGAACTTTTTATGCGTTAATAATTGGGCCTAAAATATGTGGAGTCACTGAAGCAAACGATGCGTAATTGTTAGATATAAGTGTTGTGCTAAAGGAATTTCAGTCTTCGTACAACTCAGTTAAATACAATTCGGTATTACTAAAGAATAACTAATCAACTAAAATATGGTTATTTGAGTAAATATTACCCAATTTTTATTTAGTGAATTAACATTACTGTGCACAATTCTATGAATAAACTGAAACCAACGTTTATTCATAGAGAGTGACAATTGATTTTTGAAAAACTTCAAGTTAGTTCATATGTAGTTTGAGGTTGTGGTTCACTTTTATGACATACTTTTGTTCTTATTTTGTACTTTTGTTTCATAAAACTCCTACATTTAAATGAAAACCCACTCAAAATTGATAAAATAACGCATATTAAATAGTTGGTGGCTTTTTAAGGCTTGAGACCTAAACTATTTTCAATTTAATATTGATTTGATTCCTATTTTGTTTTCTCCATAAAATATAAGGATATAAATGAAGACTTAAGGCTAGCGTTTATTACTATCATTTAAAAAGATATAACAAAAACTTATTGCTGTATTTGACCGATTATTGTGGTAGCAATTGTTTTTCAAAGCCTAACAGAAAGCTATAAAATCACTTTGGATCGCACAAACATACTATAAATGGATGCTTAAGTTTTTAAAACATTTATAATCATCATTATTAATATCAGAATATATTCTTTCAGAGGGATATGTTCTCCCTCTACATCAATAATGAAGAGGGAGGTTATGAAGGATTCATTTTAAAATTAATTGGTTAATTAGTATAAAAAGATGATTACATATAATAATATCTTAAATAGAAAATATCAGACCTGGCTACAAAACATCAGTGATTGTTGCCGCAGATTTGTCCATTTAAACTGATTATAAAGTGAACTGTAGTGATTTGAAACAGTTTAGAACGACAACAATCGAGGGACATATGATTGGCCAGGTCTGAAATATGAAACCAACATTCAGTACTGAGTAATCTTATACTGACTTGCGAGCAAGAAAGTTTGCATATGAAAATACGAGGTGTTAAAAGTTGGGAATACGACTAAGATATCTCTATCTCTAGTTTTAATATGATCTATTAGCGATCGCATTCGCAGACTCACTACAGAGTGTGATTTCAAGTGAAATATTTATATATTTGGTAAACTATTTTGACATTTTACGAGTAACGCCTATGAATTATGATAGTATGTCACTAGTTATACCTCCAGGGAGTGAATGACGACTTTAAGTATTGGAGAGTACAGAATATATATGAATGTGTATGTGTTTTACTTTTTTCTTCTTCCTCTATGTTCTCGCACCACATCACTAATGTTAAGTATCAGTGATTTTGCTTCTGTCTGTATCTCATTTTATATGCACTCAAATACTTGTGTAGAAATATATAACTTATATATTGAACTTTATGTTAGATTTTATGCTACGATTGATGTGCTATAGTTCTTAATATCAAATGATAATATTTATTCCATACAAGTATTTGCCTCTCTGGGAAACTTGTTGGCATTTTTGTCAACTTTTGCACTGACAATATTGTCCTCTTCTCTGTTGTCTTTTCAATACCTGTGTATAGTTTAAATGCTTGCCTTCTTATTAGTCGCATACAGTATATTGTAACTCGCTTTTTAAGAATCGGGTTTGCAGTCAAATTATCAATGTTTTCAACTTTATTTCAAAATTGTTTTTATTTCCATTGTCAGGTTTGTTTGCGACGGCAGTCATCTCTTGTCGTAATTTAGAAAACTTTTGGTCCTTAAAATATTTGAGAAAAATGCCCAACAGTTAATTGATTTTTAAAAATATCTGCCCAAGTCATAGCGAACTCATTCTGAAAATTGTATTCTTATGGGTGAAAAAAATTCTGATCTGATACATGGTTCGAATGAATGAATTCTGTGATTTTTTTGGGTAGATTGCAATTGTGTTTGCAGAGTAATTACTTTTAAAATGATTTATGTATCTAGCTGATCAATGCAGATAAATTGCTAAACATTATTAGTTATTTAATTAGCAGTTTTAATTCAGGAATTATTGAAAATGTGTGTCTAAACTGGTTGTCTTATTGTTGTTATTAACATAGGAGTATAAACATATTTTGGGCCAAAAATATGCAAATATTCAATTGGTTAGTTAGTGCTATTACTTTTAATAGCCGTTTCTATAGTGATATGTATATTCATGCTATATCATCATGCGGAAAAGGATGCGGCGCTTAAGTCCCTTTGGGCGGAAAAGGCAGAGAAACTAAAGGAGAGCACAGCGAGAGCGAGAAAGAGAGAGAGAGAGAGAGAGAGAGAGAGAGAGAGATTAGTTTGTGTTGAACTGAACAATTGTTGTGAAGAGATATGAGGAAGACTTTGCCTACGATCAGGAAATGCAGTCGCGTAGTCTTTTCCTCATGGAATGACAGATTTATCAAAGTGTGGATTTCGGGCTTTTCGGCTCCAATTTATTCACGTGGAATCATATGTCGATATGAAGGACTTTTTTTTATTATTCTGTTAGTTTCAAAAATTGTGATCTAAGCTCAAGATAACTTAGTACAAAATTTAGATTCATTCAAATTTTTTGCGAATCAACTAAAATCTAATAATAATAATAATAACAATATGAAAGTTTGTAAGCTTATCTCTAATTTGAACGATTTGATTGCTCAACTCAATAGGCATTTTTCAGAATGTTCTCATTCGGAACCTATAACCAGATTCCAATACCATAGAGTGAAGTCTGGAATCTGTTCGATAAAATTTGCGTATTTGTACATCTATTCTGCCGACAAAATCGAATTTGAAAAATAAGTGAAATAATAATATAAATTGAACACTTGGAAGTGTTTCCAAAAGTGCGAACTATAGCGATTCAACACTGAATAATTGCATTTAAGATACCTTGATGAGTAGTGAACGATTCGCCTATGTACGAATTTTAGAGTGAATAACTCAAATAATTACAAGGCTCACAGATTTCCTGAATAATAAATTATCCGAACTTCGTGATTGTTTGCATTGTATAGGCTAAATAGCTGCTTATTTCAATTATTGTAATTTATCAATAATATAAAATTATGTATTTTTGAAAACAACTATCTTCAGAACTGCATAATTTTCGACACCATCACAATAAATACTGTAAAAATAAACAAAACGACCAAACAATTTATAGTCTTATTGGTTTTAGAGAATTTTTTCGATAGTCGACTTCTATTTTGAGTCTGAAAATAGCTCGAATTATCGATTTTCATGAAAAGGATGAATATAATCGAGAACTCTTGCAATTATATGACTAAAGACTAATCAGTATTTGACTGCAACCTCTTATTGAATTTCGCTATAATATCTACTTATTGAACATTTAAATTGATTCAAATCCATTTCTAAACAACTGATTATTAGACGATCACAAAAGTATTAAGAAATGTCTTAATGAACAAATATATTATTGAGTGTTATAGTAAACAAAAGTTTCATTTTATTCTATGTAAGTCATATACATTTTTGCTCGCATTTACAACTTATATGTATTCCTTTCGTGTTGGTTATCAAACATTATATCGGAGTAAATGCAGCGCACAATTGATCAATTGTGATGCCTTACCGAACGGCCAATGGCTGGACTTCAGACCTCAACTAAGTAACGCTTCGATCAATCAACTCATGCATTCTCTCTCTCTCTCTCTCTCTCTCTCTCTCTCTCTCTCTCTCTCTCTCTCTCTCTCTCTCTCTTTCTCTTCTCACAGCTTTCTGTCTATCAGTTGGTGGCGATTAAAACGAGAATAACGGGGGATGACATCAGTTGGAAAGAGTAGTGGGGGATCAAAGCTATGACAAAATCAAAAAATCGATATTACATTGCAATGAGAGAGAATATTGAAGGCGTATCTTATACTCTCTCATTCTCTCTTAGCCTGTATGTTAGCATCTGGTCTTTCAGCCTAACACTACAGTACTGCTAATTTGGTGTCTGCCTTCTATTGCCTTCTAAAGGCTACTACTCTTAGAGCTTTCATTTCCCCCTTTATTGCTATAACACAGCTTTTATCCTTCAATATTTTCAGTACGTGTGTTTTGCCAGAAATGAGGTGAAATAACTTTTGATACTTTAATTTCACTTAATTCTATCATTATTTCATTCTTCATATTTGCTGATTACCTTCATTTCTTATACTTCATTCGAATAATTCAATACTTTCAAAAATACTTAATCACGAATAAAACATTCGTTCATTTAAAAAATCATTTGACATAAATTTAATTTAGATTATTTTCAATATTTTTAATCCATTCCGCATAATATTTGTATTAATCGGCACAACCATAGTTAGGAAAATGTTCAATTCTTTCATAGTTATGAGACATATCCCGTCTCTATCGTATGAACAAAGATAAACATTTGGTTAATCATATCGTTATTTCTATTAATCAATAAAAAGGGTATAGGGTACTTCTCAAAACTTATAAAATACCTTATATTTTACTAATTATGGATATCACTTATAAAATATAGGTTTATTCAAGAAATACTTTCATTTACTATTTTTTCATTAGAACAACACTTTATTTCTGTCCATGTGTAGGGTTATTGAGATTTAAATTACAAGAAGATCTGTACAAATAGATTTATATTTGAAAGATAATCTTTCATCTAATTCAAAACTGAACATCGAATTTTCCGTTTCTGACTTGCTATCAGTACGTGCCAAAATATTTTGTTCTCATTTAAAGATAACAAATCAAAAGTTATGATCTGTTTACTTTTAATTTTCAAAGTTTCATTTCTTTCAAATGAATCGAGAATTATCATTTCTTGGATGAATTTAAGAAAAGCTGGATTAAGAAGCATCTCAATACAGTGGGAGTCATTTTCATTAAAAGTCAGTCATTTACCGAATCTTTCATTTTCTTAACCCTGGGTTTTAGACAGACATTTTTGAGCCACAACATTATAAAAGATACAGGTTTGCTCAATTATTATATATATAATTATATAAAATTGCTCTGTAGAATAGTTGATTGTTTACGTGACAATTTAGCCTAAGTCAGGACACTTTCAGATCTCGAAGCGACCTGAAGATATTTTTGTGAAGGGGCAGCAGCTCCCACAGACACGTCACGAGGTTAGGCGATAAACACCAATCAATTTAATTTAAGGATACGAAAATCAGTTGAAAAATGAAGCTTCGTCAAAATTGACTCTTAAAGAGCCCTTCCGGAAAATCTGACTTTCAACAAAAATGAAAGGAATTCTCAGTTTTGTATTTTGTTCAACTTGCGTAGTTTAAAACTACTTAGCACTTGCAATAAAGTCACTGTTCATGATACCTAAGTTAAATATATTTAATCTTGCCATTGAAACGCTTAATTTTATGTAAGACATTGACATAATATTTTGATTGTGAGTTCTGAACTAAATGAAAGGTAAATGAGATACAAGAATACGAAATCATCTGTTTTCACATGTTATTAGAATTCATTGATGAACTTATTCTAACTTTATATTCTAAATTTTTTAAGTAATTTCTTATGTATACTACAGTAAATTTTTAGCTTATTCAGTCAAAATTAATAACTTATTAAGTACTTAACTATGCTTGAATTTAAAGTAAAAAGGTGTATTCAGTATATAAATATTGCTAATGGTAGAATACTTTCTTGAAATTGACACCGATACATAATACAGCTATTTAGACGTAGCAATATTGTTCTCTTATTTCTTTTGTCGGTAGTCCTTAGTCTAGAATTAAGTTTATTAAGCGATCTTATCGTGTCTCATATTTTTCAGGATCAAGTTTGACGAAAGCATATCTTTTTCACGAATTGATCGAAAATTTTACAAAGAGATGAGTGAAAATGTTTGAATCGCTAAATGCAGAAAACTTATTAACATATAGAATTAAACATGAAAAATTTGGATTGTTGATTATAACTAGTATAAACTTTGATAAGTTATAAAATCTACCCTCAAATTAGAAATTGTCAAATTAATGCAATTGAATGAAACAAACAATTTTATTGATCGCTTTTTGCGTTTCAACTTTCGCTTAAACTACTGATAGTGACGACAGATAGAATTAGAAATTACGATATTCTTCATGATTAATAGGATGAGTAACTCTAATGTAATGTCACTGTAATTATGTATAAATTACAGGATCTTTGCTTCTTTCAAAGTTATGCTAAACAGTAGAATATCCAGCGGTTATATCACTTATTGATTTGTTTGTCTATTATATTGATTGCTATAAATTTTTAGAATTTGAATCGTTAAACGAAAGTTATTCAAATAATTTATGCATAGCTTGAAAAATGGAAGAGAAGACAACTATTGCGTAAGAAATACATAGAGTTTGTGTTTTAGATGGAATCGCGTGCACTATTAATGACATCGTGCTGCAGATTATGTCTAACATTATTTCCTTTAGTGAACATTTAAATGCAAATATATTCGTGTCTCATATACTATTTGGTGCCAAACTTGTATACTCTGTATACCATGGACTTAAAGGTTGCCTCAATTCTGCATTATTACTGACCTTTTATGCTCTTTCATGAACTTTTATCTCGAATAAGAAGACTAAATATACAGGGATACTTCGTTGTGATTAATTGCTGTCCAATCTTTTGCATTTTTGTATTCATATCAACTATACTCATGCCATTACTCACTCAAAGCCATCAAAAATTTTAATTATTTCAACAATATTCAACTTATATAATCATATTTTATTGATAAAAACAGCTGAGAGAATTGATAATTTTGTGTAATTATTTAGAGGTAAAACTGTATTATCTATTACTATATCCGTTGTATG
Source organism: Archegozetes longisetosus (assembly GCA_018873245.2). Lineage (NCBI taxonomy): Eukaryota > Metazoa > Arthropoda > Arachnida > Sarcoptiformes > Trhypochthoniidae > Archegozetes > Archegozetes longisetosus. The sequence goes on from JAEMBT020000007.1 coordinate 12,331,166, forward strand.
GTATAGAAAGAGAATATGTGGCTTTGGGGCGCAAATATGTGAGTTTCGAGGGGACGGTAAACACTGGAAAAGGGGAACTTCAAAACTAACAGTAGTGATCAATACAGTCATTACTGGCGTTTCATAGCATACTTTTCTCTACAGACTTCCAATATATAGATTATAAGGGCTACGCTTTTACAATATATGCCTATTGTGGTGTGTGTGTGTGTGTGTGTGTGAGTGAATGAGTGGATGAGTGAGCCTATGTGTGTATTTGAGTGACAGACACACACTCGTTATTTTGCTATAGCATTATATTTTTGTCCTTTATATTCTGTCACTATTTAAATGTATAATTTATAATAAAATACTCAATATTTCTGTTGATGATATACGCGATTCTGTATAAAGTGTTGAGTAACGCAAATTATTTGGTCATTCAGCTCCTAACACACACACACATATTTTGGCTTAGCTTAATTTCTAGTTATGATCCGAGACAATGTTTGAACTGCTTCAAACATATGTCAAACTTAAGGCCATTCACACGTTTTGGTCAACAATTACTTTGGAGTACACAATTTGAACAGAGATATTTTACATTTTTATTAATACCTATGACGAAAATACTGTTCGAAAGATGACATAAAAATACTTAAATAAGTGACCTAACACTGAATTGTCTTATTTTGAATAAGAATAATTAAATAAATACATGTAGACTTATAGGATTAAATAAATATATAAACAATAGTATATTTTTGCACTGAACGAGTCAATTAATGGAAACTAATAGGAAGAGATGGCTTTTCTCTTAATCGATTGTAGTTAACTCTTGCTTTGCCATCACCTCTTCTATGGCCATCAAATACATTACTAACAAAAACTGCATTTGTTTCAAATTGTGTCTATAATTATGCTCTGAGTCATTCATATTGAGCTATTGTTTAGATGAACATATAATCAGACTCCAAACACTGAGCAATCAGTATTTAATTAGCGAAACATTATAAATACTTTTAATCTGACTTGTAACTAATAAATCTGCTGTTCATTTGTACATTTGAATGAATATGAGACAACAGATCCATTTGTTTGAAACTCGTATTTGACCATATTTAGTTGTTTTAGGCATAAATGCTGTGGCACTGTTTTAGTTTTTGGTTCAGCTATAATTTTTAGTGTTAAAAGCTTTGAGGCACCACATCAATAATGCATTTATAAGTATAAGCAAAACAGAGTAATACTTATTAAGATATACCGCACTTCAGTATTATAATACCTGCCAGTATAACAAGTATAAGATTATGCATAGAACCCAACAAATAGTATCGTTCATCCAACTGATGGCGCTCGCCATTGTTCGCAACGTATTGCAGTTTTGGTCCAATATTTCAGTCTCTTTCTAAATGTTGTCTATCTCTCCATCATTGTTGCCAATGGTAGCCTCTCCTCCATTCTGTTGAGTGGTGTGCGCTTTGTTTCTATCGTATGGCTTCCCTTCTATTTGATTACAGCTTTAGAAAAGAGACCACTCAAAATTGTCATTACTGTTAATTACATCAACAATTTGGTTCAAATTTCATATTTGCATTTTTCACAATCAATCCATTGGTAAGTGTTTCATCAATACACATTGCTTTTTATGCGTTTTCCAACTTATTCTGAAGCCCTTAATTCACTTTTTCATTTGTCCCATTTTTCTTTCAAACTCTTATCATTATTTTTTGCATTTTTATAGTTTGTTTTCATTTTAACGATTCGAAAATTGGTTTTTGAGTAGATATCAAATTAGCTGAAGATTTATTTGTTTTTCAAATCTTGAAAATTGACTCTAAACGTGAGTCAAAATCAAGTTGTCAAATGTATATTAAGTTTTTTATGTTCGTTTAGTTGTTAAAATTGATTGTCTGACCACTAGATATTTGCCAAGTTTAACATAATAGCGATAATTTAAAAATGAATTAAATTGTTGATTAAGACTGTAAAGATAATATTTGAATATTTTGCCTCAAAAAATATTAAACGATAAAATAAAATTTTATTTTTTAAATATAAATAATAGACTAAGTGGCAGCTAAGCCAATATTTGATATTGGCTTTCAGTTTGGATTGTAATTTATCGAATAAGAGCTTAGTCGATAATTGGGTTTGAATTAATTATTGCAATGTGTCCAAATTGAATACCAAATTATTAATTTGAACCTCATTTCAATGAAGGCTTTAGATGCAACTTACAAGTTAAGGGTAGTGCGCCTCAAATGCCACTTCGTTGCATTGCCTCAGAGAAACTGAGGCTTTCATATCGAATTTTGCGCTCAAGTTTTCGCTTTTGTTAATCATTAAGTATTTAAATCATCTCTATCTTGATCCATGTATTTTCACAAAAAATTGCTTTCGGTTCAGAAAAATCAAATTTTTAAAAAAATAATTCGAAATAAACAAAAAGTTGAAAATTCAAAATATTCAACAGACTACTGCTGACTTAAGTGAAAGTTGTAATCATGTTAATCAATATCTATGCATTTCATTTCTTTAGACATTGTATAATTAATGAAATTTTTTAAAACTTTGTTGAATAATTACTTTCAGACAGTTCTATAATCAATGAAAGAGTGGTATAAATCATTGAATACTTTTGAAAAGTAATAAGTTATGTTTTACTACTATAACTTTTATGAGTTCACTTTTTTATAGAACTTATTAATTGGTAAAAGTTCAATAGCTTTCAAAAATTTTACGCCTTTGAAGGATCCTTTAAATGATAAGTTTGCAATCGTATTGTTCAATTCAAATTATCATAAGTCTTGAGCAATACCTGTAAATAATTACATGCGCCTTATTCGCAAATTAATCTTGTTGAAGTATGATTTCGAAATAATGAAATTATTTCTTAAATATGGATCTTAATAACTAAAATAAATTTCATAATTTCTATTGAACTTTCATCGAGAACTTGAGTGATCCTCTGAGCATGTCAATTAAATTTACAAAGAATTAACAACAAACTGAATGGATTCACTAAAATTGAATTTGAAATGGCCTTTCCATCATTTAGTAAGGGATAATTGTATTATTTGACCAGAAGAGCAGACCTCAGACTCGAAATTTGAATGAAATGGCACATAACTGAAATATTTAAAAACAAATCTGTATTTATTTCATCTTATTTTTATTTTTGCCTTTCCTAATGTCAAGTCTTTGTTTTGATGTAACGCAATGGCCATACTCTCTAATACCGGTTATAGTGTATCGCTAATTGCACTTGCAATGCATCACAGCTGATGCCTTTTCCTTCTTTCTCTCGCTCTCTATTATATCGATGTATTTATTCTATAGAGAAAAGGCATACATGGCATACACTTCGTTATACTTTCGCAATGTTTTACTTTATAGAGAGATGTATGAGTTTGGGAGAGAGAGAGAGAGAGAGAGAGAGAGAGAGAGAGTTCTCTGCAACACATGAAATGTAGTTCAAAATCTCTCAATACATCATATTCTTTGCTAAAACGGAATTAAACTGAATTATACCCCCTTGAAATGCATACAACAATTAATACTTTCCCCATTTTTCGTTATTAGAGATCAATCATTTTTTGGCATTATATTAAAGTTGCTTTACTTATAGTCTCTTCTGAAATAAGATTGTTTACGGTATGATCATATTGATGCGTCCTATTGATGCAACACATACAGTAATAATAAGTGTGCGAACACATTAGAGTATCATCACAACGTTTTGTCAAATTCTTAGAACATTCTCCAAAGTTAGCATAAAGATATGAAACTATTGTATGTCTGAAGTCCTTCTACCAGGAATTCCGAATGTCATATCCTGGTCTCACTTCAAACTCAAGATTATAGAAAAAATAATACATATTAAGTATAGACTTAATTACCCTTCCAGATTGTGTTCCCCTACTTTCTATTGAGTTTTCATCGTTTCATAGTTTTAAACTTTGAGGAAACTCAAAAGAATTTCTGTTGAAAAAACTTTGACTGTTAACTGTTCTCATTAGTTGCTTATGTTGTGTTCTATTATCATTAAAATAGTAACAGTAATAAGACATAAGGAATAGTATTTGGAAATCTTGTTCTCATATATTAGTACGTTTGATGGCATTGTTTGCTGGTCTGTACGCACTATTCGAACATATCTATCTCACAACCTCTCAGTTTTCTCTCAGATCTATAAGAAAACCAATGCTTTGCGACTTCAATTGGGTGTCCAACAACCGAGACCATAGTCATGCCGTCGTCTCAGTTCTGCTCACAGTTTATAATATTATAATTTCATATTAATAGTTCCTTTTTCTTAATTAACCGACAGTTATAATTATAAAATACCATTCATTTGGTTTTTAATATTTTTATTTGATAATATTCAGAATAGATTTTTTCAAATCAAAATTCTCCTAATGTTTTGTGTAGATTAATTTTAAAGAACTCATTTTGTTTTTCTATTGATGTTATTTTCAATATAAATACAATGCAAAAATTTTAAAAAAAAAGTTGTGAACAAAATACATTTTTACGACTTGATTTGCCAAAAAATGAAGTCCGATAAATGCAATTAAGACATTGCTATTATTTAGATTTATTACCGCATCTCAAACATACATACATACATACATACATCTGTACATAGAGTAATGGTGTTATATCTTTTACTGAATATAGAAAACAGATTTATCGACCTCTGCTATCAATTGAGAGAGAGAGAGAGAGAGAGAGAGAGAGAGAGAGAGAGAGAGAGAGAGAGAGAGAGAGATGCGATGCAAGTCAACTAAGAAATTTGAGTGCTCTATGCACTCAGGTGTGCGAATGGTAATAAAGAGGTTTTCTAGAATATAACATACTGTGAGAGATGTAGTTTAAAGATATTCTCAAAGAATAAGAGTAAGGCACAGCTTGAAAAATGTAGTGATCCCTATATAGAAATAGATATTATTGACCGAAAAGGTTCTTATATTGGATTATATTTCGTGTTTGCTAAATATTAACTACTATTTGGCGGCAAAATCTAATGAGTTATGTATTAAAAAACTAAGCATCACATCTCTCTGTCGAAAGTAGATAGTCTTACATAAGACTATAACTACTGTTTTATTGGTTTCAAGTCATAATATATACAGTAATTACATTTGATGATCACCTGTTGTTATTGTTTGTCTTACATCGAAATAACTGATATAAAAATATATATCTGATGTGTTTGGGGTTCCGCGACACTACCGCGTAGAAAATAGCGCGCAACCACTTACTACTCAGTCAAGTCTCAAGTTAAAGCGCAAGTCGTATCCAAATTCAAAATCATACCTAGCAGTTAAGGTTAATAATTGATAAAATTGAATCTGAGCTTAATCCAAACAAAGCTCAAATTGACTTAACTTGAACTTAACATAAATTGAACCAAAAGATAAAATTTAACTGATCAGTGGAAATTGATTAGTGCGGTAATGTGGCGCGTCGTATTGGATAAACGACAGTGTCGTGCGCGGTAATGACTACGCGGTAATGACGTGCTACGAGTGTTTTGTGCACTTCAACTGTTCAGGCGAACAATTGTTGCAATAAGTGCCGATATTATTGTTGATGACCACTAATGATTTTTTGGCCCTACAGATTGTGTCTGGCCTTTGCTCACAATTTTATTACCGCATATATTCATTTCTATACAACAAATACTAATATTTAGTTTTTACATAAACAGCGGACAACTCGTTATGTGTTACAATCGATTAATTAAGTTACTGAATGCCGATGTAATTGTAACCTTAAAAATGATTTGTTCAATTTTTACAATCCAACAAAGTTAGCAAACTTTCTAATAAGTGAAATATTTTCAAATTATATCAATTAAATTGAAATGAAAATAATTAAATTAATTAATGCAATTAAATAATTGTTTCCTGAATTAGTAGGAAATATCAATTAGTCTATAATTACAAATATGCATAACTTAATTATATTTGAGAAAAAGAAACGCTGTACTGCATCGACAGACTTGCATTCAATCAATTTATAGCATATGATATTCGTGTCTATTTTTGATTTGAGTGCGACTAATACTGATTCACTTGTTCAAAGAGAATACGTTTTATTGTGTGTCCTGTTGTTGTAAAAGTGTAGTTCTCTTTCTGTTTTTGCATTACAGCTAATTTTCAAAAATGAGGTAACGCCCGAAATATATGCCTTATGGGTGTTTTTGCACACATAGCTGTTGCACATTTATAATATTGTAGATGATTGAGGTCTTTAAAATTATTGTTGCTTAGCAACTGTTTTATCCCCACAATGAACAAAAAGAGTTGTTTGGCGTATAGGCTAAGGCTAATTAAACTATTTTCTTTTAGAGAAACCAAATACTTTTAATTATAAAACTAACTCATTTCAAATTAGTTTCAATTACTTCGTTCCATAACAAATCAGTTCATTTTCTATGATTGTTGTTTAAAACATGAATCACCCCATGTTATGATCAATCAATTGGTTGGCAATTAATTTGATTGTGGGCTCAGCTAATCTCACCTAACCTCACCTAACTTCACCTAACCTGACCCAATGTGATCCAATGTGACCCAATCTTACATAAATGCATTGCACTGATTTGAGGCTGTCACATAATTATTAGTCCAAGTTTGATGCGTTAAAACAGATCATCAATAGCAACGATTGTGTTCACAGTTCACTCATATATACCGCTATTTATATGACTGATTCACCAACACTTCATGTCAGCTCATGTCGATTACATTTCAGTTTTGAGATTTATTTATTTTTTGTCAAAAATAAGAAAATTTTATAAATCGAATGTAGGACTCATAAAGAGCTTATTCTTTCAAATTAGGATATCGTATGAACTAATGAACCACCAAATCATAAAATTAGACTTCTCTACAGTCGATTTAAGTGAAAATATGTTTCGAATAAATGGTTTATATATATTAACCATTTAATATTTGCAAATATATCAGAATAAAACTTAAAAAATTTTCTGTACAGCTTTTAGTTCACAATTAGCATTCACTTCTTGAACATTGAATATGAAAGAAAACAACACTATTTTTGTTTTAAGCCCTTTTAGTGGCAGCAGATAAGAAATGACTCCTTATTGAATAACTAACCAATCTGTGAATATACCAATATATGCCAATATACTGCTGTAAGTTATCAATGATTTGGTCAATCAATAAAAAATAATTATAACTTTGTTTTCAAAATATTAGAAGCTTTGAGTCATTTGGTAAACAATTTTTTATCTATACCTCAAAGTTAGGTAAAAGATGCAGTTTTAGTCTAACGATTAGTGAAGTTCTCAAATCTCTATACTATCAAATGCTTTTCATTCGAAACATAAGCCGTTCAATAAAAAATTCTTCAAAAGCTTTATTCATGTGTGAAATTCTAGTTTTTAATTCTGAGAAATTAAAATAGGAAATATTTTCATATTGTATTGTTGTATTTGCATTTGACAATTTATCAATGAAGCTGTTCAAATTTGACTGCAAATTTTGGCAAAAGTAGCATTTATTTCATTGAACATAGCTTTTCATTTCATTTTTTGTTTGAAGTTTCATATTTAAAAATGTTTGTCCAAATGAATGACTTGAGGAACTTTAACTATTAGAATATAAATCTGATCGAAATATTCAATTACGAGACCAGTAACAGATCGATGAACCATAAAATTGTCAATTTTGATCAAAATTTGTGATTAATCTTACAATTTGTGATTAGAAAAAAGCTGAAGACGCTTGTGCTTATTTTCATACTAATTGGCATCCATTGGTTATATATTTGTTTTATACTAAACTTTAAGGGTTGGAATGCAATGCTTATTGATCGCAATGCTTTTCTCTGAAGGGGTTTCCTCTCATACACTACTTTTGCTAATATAACCAGTTCTAGCCTTAATGTGGAAGTGCAGTACAGCCAGATTTATGTAATCGATGCGCAAATCAACAAAATATGCCTGAAAACACTAAAAACTTCTTTTTTTCTTTCTTTTATTCTGGCTTTTTTGTTGATAGCCGTACTGCACATCTCTTCTTCATTTTAGTTATTTTGGGGTATCATTTGGCCTATCATTTTATACTAGTATATGCATTGTTGCTGTCATTTCACTCAATTGTTTGATATGCCGTATAAGTAAAAGAATCATGAGAGAGAGAGAGAGAGAGAGAGAGAGAGAGAGAGAGAGAGAGAGAGAGAATGCAAATCCTTGCAAAGTATTTCTGCCGTAAATTTATATCAAATTAGTGCCGTATATGCATTCCGTTTTGGCTCAATCGTATGCTTAAATCTGTCACTTTAATGGCACTCTTTGGTTATTTAAACTCTTTTCTCTCTTGAAATTAGTGTCTCGTGTTTTAAGAATATTTTTGCGCTCCTCTATAAAAATGCTTAAACGAATTTTGCAATCTTTAAACTTATTCACAGTATAGTCGTGTTTATTGCATATGAATATATATCATTTTTGTCTATCTTTTTTCTCTTCGGATATCGAGAAAGCTTAGTTCGTGAACAGAGCTAGTTTCAAATTCAAAAATATAACTACTGATTTTAATTAAAGTTCGGTTCAGTTTTCATACTTGAATCCAAGTAAAACATTTGGTCTTATTTTCGTGTAATATAAGTTTATACCAGAAGCTATAATTAATTGATTGCAAACACAAAAATTAAAGATAATTTAAGAAACTAATTAAGTCCATCTCATTCCAAGCAATGCAATGTTTCGCTTGAATAAAAATTACTATAAATTTGTGAGTTTCCAAAGAGCAATAACTTTGTATTGATTTTACTTGTTGTGAACTTGGAGGACATAACTTTTCATTTGTATGCGATTATTGTACACAAACTTATGCATTAAAATGGCATAAGAAGTAATCATTTCATGAATTTTCCACAGAAAGCGAAAATCCAATAAATAAATGAAGATTTTACTATAGCACGAATTCTTCATATTTAATTCGGTGAGGACTGAGTCCAAAAATGAAGCCATGGGTCTTCTCATTAGTTTCATTCGCGTCAAATGTGATATAACTGTATCGAAATCATGTCAACCCTTTTCTCTCTTACACTTTCGTACAATCTCTCTCTCTCTCTCTCTCTCTCTCTCTCTCTCTCTCTCTCTCTCTCTTCCGTTCATTTCTGTTAATAAAAGCTTCTGTTGTAAGAGAGAAGTGAGTTTCTATCGATCTAAACCTTTATATATAGCATTGCTGTGTATACATTTAACCCTTTCTGATTTGAACGAGTTTTGGACTCTGCGTTTGTATGCAAAATACTAGACTCTATCGATTTATGCCTGAAATGCGGTATATTTAGTCTGAACTATATCTCACATGTACATTACGTACAGTAGAACCTCATTATAAATTTGGCGTTCTTTTACTGATCTTGGAGTGATTGCATTCAATTTATGGTTACATCCAAATAAATTTGAAACACTCTTAATCTGCAAATTATCTGTATCTCAATTTAAATGATATAAATGAAACATTGACGCTCAATCATTATGAGTGATAAATGATCGATCATTTACTCGAACAACTATTTGATTTTGAATTCTAAATTTGTAAATCAGTTTTACCCTGAGATAGACTTTAAGAACGTGCTTTTTTGTTCTTTGGAAAGCATTCTAAATTTGGTCACATAGAAAAGTTTATCAACAATTATCGTTGAGATAGAGAAAAATGGACATCAAATTTTAATAATCTAATGGCTGAGCTTTTCTTAAATTGATTCCTAAAATGTTTGACTGAAGAACACTTTTATACTATGACTCAAAGCGCAATAATAAGGACCGGACTTCGCGAGTGTTTGGTCATATCCTCTTTCAATCTGCAATCGATCCATTTATTAATAATATTAGGCTCGAAATGATTGATTGCTATTAATCATGTATTATTTTTGTTTTCTATTTCTTACTTCTTTTATTTTTATTCGACGTCTTATACTCTGAGCTGTTTATTTCTTTTTCTCTCTATATTGAATCGTTGAATCTCTGGATATCCTCTTGATTCCAAACTGATCCTATTCTGGATCAAAATAGATTTCTTTCTTTTTGGATATGATTTTAACCCTTGAAAAATAGTTAGCTCTCAGTCTTCTATATTAATGCAGTTTGTTTAGAATAAAGTTATTGACCAGTACTGTTCGTAACCGTATTATCAAATTTTTGTCTTATAGTAAATCATTTTTCAGATAAATTACATTAAAATGTGAATGCATTGGCACTATATAAATACTAATAATACATATATATCTGTCTCAAAGCATCCTTTTTAAGTCTATCGGGAGCTTTAATCCGCGTTACGAATTTGGTTTCTATAACAACGAGGTGTGATTCCCCTTTCCATTAAGTGTAGATTTTCTTCCCCTTATGGACCTCATAGGCTTTTGGTCGATTATATGGCACACGCATAAAGTGAAGAGAGAGAGAGAGAGAGAAAGCTCAACCATAGCCCAGATATGATTCCCTTACTCTCAGGCAATCGTCTCTCTCTCTCTCTCTCTCTCTCTCTCTCTCTCTCTCTCTCTCTCTCTCTCTCTCATCGTTTCTTTCTTTGAGCTATTCCTTCAAAATCTTGTATTCCCTTTGCATCCCTTTTATGCTTTTGCTTTTGATAGTATTGGCTTTAGGCGTACCAAAAGGGATCTCAGTTTTAGTTTGGTGATGCGACGTCGCATTAATATCTGTCTTGCGATTGCACTTTTCGATTGGTATTATTCTTGTACTGCATGTGTATATATATTACATCTCTCTTTATATTATCACCTCTATATGTGGTGCCTCATTAACCGCATGCCTCCCTTTTTATGATAGACTTAAGTACTCGACGCCAGAAAACTATTCTTCTTATATAGATAATTGTAAACTTTGTTCAAAAATGACAATTCGTTGTCATATTCCAAGTTTCACTAAAATCTTATTAAATTTTCTAATTCTTATGCAATCAGAAATTGATTGCATCAGTTTCGCAAAAGCTTAAGTTAAGCGAAAAAATTAGGCGATATTACTAGAAATATGTTTGCTCTAATAATTACACTAAATATTCTATTGGTTTAAGTGTTTGGTTCAACATTTTTTCACAAGTTTCAAACTCTAGTTTGTCCGATTATTCAATACTGAGTATTCGAATTACTTCGAAGAGACAGGTTTATTTCTGTTTAAATGACTAGAATCGTAAACTGTGGTCAGTCTAATGATTAACTCAGAGATGGACAGTTTTAGCTTCCGTCCATAGGTTAAATATTTGAACTTTTATTCATTTAAAAATGATTAGTCTTTTTGCAAAGTAAGCCGTTTTAGTATTACTAAAAATTTATTTAGTTTCAAACATTCCTCTAGTTTCTCAAATTATTATTTGCAAATTGTTGACCCATACTGTGACTGTAGCTACTGTCCAGGTTTTCAAACTCAAATTTTCAAGAATATTGATTCGGACACTCATCTGTTCGTCGCAAGTTCTTAATTAGAAAAGATGTTAGACATTAAATTTGAGTTGTCCTTTCACCTTATATGGACGCTTGAGTGACAATTATATGAATAAAAAGAACACATATTACCTCAAGCTTTTCATGTGGTGCCTGAAATACGATTATCAATAATTGATTTTAATTTGTCTAAAATTTTGTCTGAAGAAACACTGAGCAAGAAAATCAAGTTTATTCATTGACGTGGGGTCCACATTGTATTTGAATGTGCTTCATTATCAGAATAAAGTGTTCTATTGAGCAACAAATACTTGCTTGATCAATTATTATTATTCCTCTTCTATTGAGCATGATCGGGTGTTTTGTTGATGGTCTTTCAAATTTGACTTGTTTCAACAAAAAATATCATTTTGTATAGTTTGAAATATGAAATTTTTGTAGTAATCAAAGATGAAACAAATAGAACAACAAGTATTTGAGTAGGTTTTGATCGAATTCTTGTCGGAAAGTGCTCTTTAAGGGTAACTCAAAATCTGTATTTCAATGTGAAATCATAGCGAACTCGTGCAGTCGGTTGGCTTTGAAATAAGAAGATTACAATAAATATTACACTTATCTTGAAGTTCTAAGCTTGAATATGCCCTTCAAATCGACTTTATTTTTTAGTTATTTTTAATATAGATTAAATAATTTACAATTTTCGAACTTTCAACAAATATTTATTTATAAATGTTCAAAACTTGAAGAGTCCTAAAATTGTCGCATCCAATTTTGTTCGTAAACTTTTCGGAAACATTCCTATCATGCTGCTAATAAATTTTAATTTATTCGATAGTCAATTACTTATCGATCGAAATATTTGGTTTTTTGCAATTTTAAAGAAATATGATTGTGTGAAACGCAGGCGTAAGTTAGATCTCGTAAGTTGTCAGCTTTCTTTACGAAAAATTCGCTTAATCTAGTGGTTAAGATCATTCTAAGCCTATATTTGCTATTTCTATTTTGTTTGTATCTTTTTTGTTGTAAATTTCAAATGTTTACTGTGTTTAATGAGTTCTGAAGTATTTTTCACTTATTCGTAGATAAACATTAATTCCAAAAATTTTTAGAAACCAACCAATTCAGGCAATAATAATATTTATTATAATTTTAAAGACATAGAAATGATTGTCAGCTTTCAAAACGATGTTCATTTATGGACTCAGAATATCATCTTCGAAAATGATTAAATTGTGATAATAGCTCAGAAAACCACTAAATATATTATGAGAACTGTTTTGCAAGTTTAAAACAATTTTCACTTTAAAGTGTTTAAAGCAAACCAAAATAAACTTTAGCAAATTTGAATGCTATTATTGTTTTCTTAAACAGAATATGGATGAATTTTCAATAATTTAATGTTAGAATTACGTACGATCTGTACTATATTTTTCAAGTGAAATTGTCGACTTTTCAAACCTGACGTTTTCTTATTGAGCTAATATAGAGCTGGACACATAAGTATTGTCTTACATTCGCCTCAAGCCATAGGCCAATACTGAATGTCATTTAATACTATATAGTTTCGGTATTGAGTGAAAGCCGTATGTTTTTTGGTGTCCAAATATCACGTTTTGAATCAGAGGACTGTATTTGGCAATAATATACATGAAACTAGTCATGCTTTAGCTCTCTCTCTCTCTCTCTCCCTCTCTTAAGAAAAGAACGTATCTATTCCTTGAGGGCATTTAAAGTGTCTGTTTTTTATTTAACGAAAGCTATTAGACATACAGGTAAGAAATTCTGTGATTCAAGATTAAGTTTTTATTCAAATATAATCGATTGAAGTGGTAGTATTGAATCAACTCTATTTGCTTGTTAAAACAGCCTAATTTCAATGTTTTTATTCGACTCGTTTCAGATATTGATATCTTGATTGTGTTTTACTGCTTAATTCAGAATTATTGAAAATGTTGACTTGAGAAACATCTATAAATCTATTGCTCAATCATTATAGATTGTTATTGCCCATTCACTATCAATTTTATCTCGTTAGATATTATTTTGAAATTGTTATTTGAAAGAATTCACAGAAAAGATGGATTCAGCAATAAGTAAAGCATTAACTGAATAAAGCAAAATATACTATTTGATTGACCATAAATGTTGTCATCTCTTCTATTCAGTGGTCATTCATCACAAATTTTTTTAAACAAAAATTCTAAATTCTCTCATCTGTTTTGATGCTCGAATTTTTTGGTCAATTTTATGAATTGCTATAATCCATCTTATTCTAAGATATCTCTTATTTGATAATCGAGCTTATAATCCGGAATTAAGTACTAGATCTCACTGATGCTTCAGCTCGATTTTGAAGTATTGATATTATGCTTATCATTATTTTCTATTCTTTTTTAAACAATTTTTCTTGTTCTTGTTCTTGTTGTGATGCCATAAAGTATTGTACAGTGCAGTGCAGTGCAGTGCAGTGCTGTACTGTATATTATAGTAATATAAGAGCATTTAGCCTTCAATGGTCTACTTCTTCGATTCATGTTAGCCGTATATTTCAAGTCCCATAGACCGTTGAATCCAGTGTTGAAGATAATCAGTCACTGTCAGTTAAGGTGCCTTTAGACCCAACCTCTCGCTTATCATCCGCTCTATCTTTTTTACCCAACACTTCACATATACTGTGATTCTCTCTCTCTGTTTTGCCCCTAAACATTGCTATACTTTTCCATTGCATTCATTGTTCAATTTACTTATGAATTGTCAGGTTATACTTTCTGTACACCTTTTAATGTTCTTACTGACCAAATGCATACTTTTACAGTTTGTTTGAGTCAAACTTTATTTAAATTATGAACTTATGATATTTCAGTGCTCTAGAGTTCGGTCAAATGAGTGATCAAACTTTGACTTGAAGTCACTTGTCTTCAACCATTAGACAAACAATCATTCTTTATAAATGAGAATTTCATTTCTCAAGTTATGATTTATTAATTGATTTGGATTTTGATTTTGATTTCTATGTTTGAACACAATTTTTGATAAGCTTTAACTGTCGAAATAAGAATTTTAGTGAATTATAAGTTGAAATGATTGAAAAAGTGTATTGATCAATTGATATTCCATTTGAAAATTTGGTAATTGTTGTCCTATATATTGATAAAAATGATTTATTTATGTTTTATCTATTATTTATGCAGATATTTGGGTTGGAGTTTGCAATGCTTGCAATGCTCTGCAGGACTTACTTTAATAGTGCTTTTTTCTTACACTGAGAGAACTGAAACGTGAGTTAATATCAGTGATTGCTTTACAAGTTTATGGAATCTATAGATAACTATTAAATATAAACTACTTGTTAGGCTCTCAATTTACTCTTTGTTTCATAGGATTAGTTTGTGAACAAAATGGCAAAAAGAAAACAAACAGATATTTGTTCGCCAAACACTAGTCACAGTCCTCTTCGATCCAATTCAACTAAAAGAGGAAGAAATCTGTCAGAAATGGCCACAGAAGTCACTGATATGAATGTGAGACCAACGAGAGCTAAAAGCTGTAAAACGCAGCCGAGTAATGATTCGAATAAGAATACAAAGACTCCTAAATCAAAATTATTGAAACCAAATAAAAAGACAAATATTAGTGTTAGTGATGAGTGTGAGACGAGTACTAAACAAAAACGATTTGTTAAATGTAAAGACAATAATAATAAGCAATTGTTAAGTAAGTCGAAAGATAACAACGCGAGTGACAGTAATTCAGTTAAGAAAACATCAACGACTGGATGCGATGCAAAATCTAAGTCTCGACCGACTGCTAATAGTTTATTGAGTCGATTGGATAATGAAAGCTATTCTAATAAAAGACACGATAATAATAATGATTGCAAACAAGACGATAATATTGGTATTAGCCAACAAATCGATGCAATAGATGAAGATACAAAACGTATACAAGAAGCAGAAGCAGCTCTAAGAAGTCTTACTGGAGATATTGTTAACACTGAAACTGACACCGAAGATGTCGAAGAAGCAGATAAACCAATGTTCGAAAATTTATTCGCTAAGAAAGATCCAGAAAATCATCAAAAAAATACAAGTGACTGCGTGGCCAATGCCTGGAAAGATGTGGTCACTCTGAGCGCATCTTCCAGTTCTTGTGGCAGTTTGTCTGATCCGTCGCCGCATCAGTCACCAATCGCTAACTTACACTCCCCGCCAGTTACTCCCGATGGCAGTAGTCATGACGATAACATGAATTATAGTTCTGACAGCAGAACCTCGATGTCGACCATTAATGAAAACGCTGATCAAACACAAAATACATTGGAAAAAGAAGAAAATATCAAAGATATTGTTGAATCAAAAATGATTGAAAAATCAAACGATGAGAGAATTGTCAGATATCAGCAAAAGTCGATTTCAACATCAGGCCGCAAATACGACGAGATGGACAATTTGCTTAAAATTGAAGAAGAGTGCGCTTCCATTCAGCTAAATAAGCCAGAAAAAAGTATCATATCTCAAATCGATCAGAGAATCAGCAGAAATGAATGCGATAGCAATGAGGAAGAGGACGAAGACAATGAAGACGACAATGAGTGCGAAGCTGAAGATGAAGATGACGAAGACAGCAGTTGTGCTGACGATAGATTCGGCTCTAGTTTACTGGTTCCGATGACCACACAGTTGACGCAACAACAACAAAATGAATCTATGAATGAAAGACCAACAATGCCAGAGTCATCTCACACTTCATTAGGGGTCCGATACATTAAAGAAGAGAATAATATATTCTCTAAAAGTAGTTGTTGTTTACAGCAGTCATCGCAGAACCAGCTGGTTAAAGCACAACAACACTACGACACCAGTAGTGGCCAGAGTTTTGCCACATTCAAAGCTAAAGCACTTGAAAGAAAGTACTTTGATTGTAAATATCAGAAGTCTGTTGAGATGTCGTCTTCGTCTTCAAGTCATTCTCCATCTAATTATATGTCTACAAAAGAATCATCTGACGAAAGAGCAACTCATTCTCATCACCAAAATATGTTGGCCTCAACTTCAGGCGCGAGTGGAATGTCTGCCACTTCTGTCAAATATCTCGAGGATGAAACTATGACAAGTGCTTCTAATTTATCATTTCCTGCTAGTCCCACAGCAGGTCATTACACTTTTATTTATTGTTTTTTTTAAACCTTAACTTATTTCTTAATTGTTTATATATTTCAAATTAAAGGTAATTCTTGTGGTCGACAATCGATATCATCGCCATCATGTGATAGAAGATCATTGCATTCGCCTGATCTGACAGGAAAAAGTAAGATATATTTTTTAAAAATTGAAGTTGACTACATTTTTTTGTGTTCTTTACTAATATGTTCTCTGTAAGGCTTAAGCAATTTCTTTTTTAAAAATTTCAAAAAAATGACTCAAAAATTCGGTAGTCTCTGAAAACGTTGACCACTTAGCAAAACTGATACAAAGATTCAGAAGCTTTAATTTCAATCATTCTGCTTGTTCTTTGGCTTAAAAATAGTGCTTCAATTACAAATCCGTAATTTTTAAGTTAATTCGGAATTTTTATAACTCATGAATGCGTTGATTAGTAGGTTTTTCGCAATTAAAACCTTTCCTTCCTGGTTCAGATTACTCTAATTTTTGATAGCAATTACTTTCGCAAAATATAATGCTTCAAATTAGAGGCAGCGCTAATTGGACCAAAGGGGCCATTACTAGCATTGGATCACTGGCACCCTCGAAAATTTGTAGATCATACTTCTGATATGTTGATTACAGAACTCTAATTATTTCTAAGTTTTTGAAGTACAAATGACTCTAACTTTATTTATAAGAACGTACTAAGAGAACAGGTGCAAAATTAGCAATTAAAGGCGTGCATCATCCTAATTGATGATCCAGTAAAACGTGGTAATATTAAATTTGACCACTCAGGTGAAAAGTTGTGGCGCCACCATTGCTTCAAATTAACAGCAAATTTTGATTTCTCAATATATTAAGCAATAAGAGCAAAAGTATTGTTTTATCTTCAATAAAAGTTACTCTAGTTTAATTCGGGTGGAGCCGATGCTGTCTACACCTATAATTATTACCTCTATTTGATAAAAACGCGCAAAAGTAATCTTATATAAGACTAACTTTCTGAAATAGTATAGAGAAGCTCAGTATCAAATTTTAATGATCAAAAAGAGATTCAATTTTAAGCTAATTGTAATTAAAACAATGATTGATGAGAGTTTATCATGAAAATTGATTTGAAGCTAAGTTTGATTTGTTTTCTAATTGTGTTGTATCGCCAGCGATAGGAGTTAGCAGTTGTGACGTTGTGTTACAACGATGTAGTTATAGGTAGGAAAGGTAAACCATTAACTACTTTTACAGGGATCCGCTCACTCTTCAGTCTAATAAGACATGCTGTTTAAACTTGGTTTCTTTTGCTCAATTACTTTAATAACCATTTATGTCATATGAATTATTACAACAGTTAATATAATGATAAGTATTCGCAGACAACCATTATATATATGGTGACGTTGTAGGCGGTGTTCCACAAATTTGATGCTAACAAATTAGTTTTCGATTATTGAACCAGACATGAAATAATGAAGCAATTTAGTTTGGTTTAACAACGTAAAACTCATTTATTAATGATGGCACTTCTCGAACACCCTATAAATTAGACAGCAATTCAAATTTAGCCTCAGTTGGGTTTCGTTTAATTAGTTATGTGCGTACGCGCTCATTAAGACCATTGTTCTCTAACGCAACAATGTTTCACACAATTTAGAACTTACAACAAAACTTGAAGTCAAAATTTGATTTTGCATTTGAAACAAGACTCAGTTCAAATCAATTTTTCGTTTCATTTTATATAATTTGAAATACAAGAAAAAGTAACGCA
This sequence comes from Archegozetes longisetosus, assembly GCA_018873245.2. Lineage (NCBI taxonomy): Eukaryota > Metazoa > Arthropoda > Arachnida > Sarcoptiformes > Trhypochthoniidae > Archegozetes > Archegozetes longisetosus. The sequence continues at coordinate 12,349,499 of JAEMBT020000007.1, forward strand.
ACTGCAAATCATTGAAAATGCAAGTTTCAATCAAATACGTCTAATTATATTTGTTAAAAACCCTATGACCTTAAATTAGATTGAATCATATAATCAGCAAGTCTTTGTACAATTTGTCTCAATTATTAAGGATCTCATATAAATGACTGATTCCTCAAAGACTAATCTAATTGTTCTCGAGTCCGTTGAAGAAGTTCTCTATTTTTGATAAGCACTTGAATTGGAAAAGTTTGTTTATTATTTTGATCATCAAATTGTTTGCCTAATAGTGTGAAATTTTGTTTTGTTTAGATGAAAAAATTGTATTATATCGTTATTCTCATGAATGGCATAGCTCGAATTGTTATATCCATTGACTTGAAATATTTTGCCCCCCAATTGATTAATGGGATTGCGGTGTCTAACAGTTGTTTATGAGTATTTCACTCATCACTACTCTCTGATGATGAGTACCACTAAAGCATTATTATTGTTACTGTACGTGCAATTTTCAATGCTTTTCAAACACTTTAGAGAATGTTTGAAAAATAGTTTTCAATAATTCATTTCTAAAGCAAGTTTTATGTAGTACTCTATGTCAGTATTGATACTATGAAATTGCTTTACAAAAGTTTACTGCTCTCAAACACATTTCTGTAGAAAACTTTTCTCTCGCGTGGAAATAAAATGTGTTTTGAATCCCATTTATGGTCAAATGGATGTGATTTTCAACTACTTGTCACATGTTTCGTAATAATGGTTGCAAAACGATGTCCAAAATGTAGTTACTATTAGTTTTTATATACTTAACACTAATGCTGATCATTAAGAACGTCCGCTTAAATACAGGAGAATCAGTTTTTAGTCACTGAGACCCGAGTATTTTACATTTAAAACAATTTGAACATTTGGACAAACTTTTGTTAGTATAAGGCTTAAGTTTAATTTCATACAAATTATTTCGATCCAAGACAAATGACTAAAACAATAAGTCTTGATTTTGTCGGTTATTTCAAGTGGATTTTAGACAAGTAGACCGAAAATTTGGATGACTTCAACTGAAATTCGATCACAATAAGGACGTGATATTATTGCTTTTCTTAACTTATAAATATGTATGCTCTGTATGTGTGTTCTCGCGCGACCAAATCAACAGTTATTATGAAACAAGGTTTATCCAATTACTTATTCCAATGAAAGACACATTAAAAGACTGACATTTTTAGATTTGATTCCAAATCTTATTTTTAACGACTAATAGATTTGACTAAAAACTAATTTGAATAACAATTTTTGTAACATCCGTTGAGTTAATAAAAAATAAAACGATAAAAAGAAATATCAAAAACATTAATGTTTTCTTGCACTGCTTGTATTCAAATATTTTTGACGATTTGTTTGTAATTAAATTTCGAGAACTCTGTCATCATTTCATTATTACTATTTTTTTTATCATTTCCTCAAAACGAAATAAATATAAATTGAATTTTGTCTAATAATTGAATGGAAACCACTCCCAAACTGAGTGAAAATATGAAATAAAATTTTTGAATATCACATTTTTATCCATCATTTGGACTGAAAAGTTTTGTTGGAGTATATTTGTGTGTATAGGTATATAAACCTTAAACATAAAAGTTTATGTGAATAGAATTGAATGGTTTGGTTCAGTGTATAACTTATACATTGATGTATAGATACTCTGGCATAACAACCGTACAGTTATATTCATTCGTATTGACGCATTTGTATATAAAATAGTTTTGGTTCACTGTAAACTTGTGATACCGATGATTAATACATAAAAATATAAAACTTTTATTATTATAAGCCATCAAACGGTTTAGTTAAGTGTGGACAACAAATCCCAAAACGAACTGTTATGCCATAATAAATAATGGATTATTATTATTATTATTATTATTATCAAATTATATTATTATATAATGAATATTACGAAAATATATATTATGATAGGAAAACCTATTGTTTTGTCAAATCTGTGCTCTCATTGGACGCTTTGTTGATGAACTTTCGCGGAGCCCTTTTGTAATGAAATGACGATAAACAATAGTCTAATAGAAGGCAAATATATGTGTGTGAATAGCATTAACTTTTGCTGCTTTTTAAAATAAATTCAAAATTTGATTGGCCTCTATCTCTCATTCTCTCATCTTTACGTCTGTATAAATGACTTCTCGAGCGAGCGTTCATTTCAATGAAATATTCAATCTTTTTATGACTTGTGTTCGCAAAATAATTGTAAAAACCAACAGTCGTACGAGTAATACTTGTTTGTTTCATTTCATTTAAGCCAAATCTTTTTCAAAAGTAATACTAATATTTGAGAATAAGTTCATTTTAAGACTTGATCGCACGCGATGTTTAATACTCTTTGGTGGAATTTGTTGCAATCCAATGCACTCAACAATTTGTACACTATTCAAGGTATGAGACCATCAAAATGATCACAATTTCAACAATATTTCTTATATTGAAATGATACTCCGTTCCAATATAGATGTGTAATGCAGTGAAGCTTTGTTTCACTTTTGTTTGACTCGATTGTTCGCACATTAACTAATTAAATGTTATCCGACAGAATTGGTCTCAACTCAAACAATTGTCTGCCGTAATTTGACTTTCAAATCGTTAATCGAATTTTTGTCTAGTTTTTAATGTGTTATTTTTTCAATTTACTATTTTGTCAATTAGTAAAATTATATTTGTCGAAAGCACAAACTCTTATTACGTTCAACTGATTAATAACTTTAATTGATTTGAATAATTAGTACGAAATACTTTGAGTAATTACTGTACTTTTTGTCGAATGCAATGCCTTCAATGCCTTCAGTTACTTAATGCATTCATCACTATAATGAACACTTATGTTAATGGCTTCAGTCTATTATAGTTTTAATTATTAATAGCTTTTAAGATATTTTAATGTTCTTTCTATAAACTTGTACTCAAAAAATGGCAAAATATAATATGATATTTTGATTCAAAATTTTCACTGCTTTGTCTCGTACATTTTGTTCTAATAGTACTGAACATTAGCCAAACTTTTTCATATTCGTTAAATACCAGTAACAGCTACAGCTCAATGCAGTACAATTTGGCCATCGATCCAAAATACTTTTAAAGTTTATGAATGAAAACCAAATCAAATTTTGTTCATCCTCGATATAAGTTTCAAAAATTAGGTTTTAATTTGACTCGACTGCATGTACTTTTTTCTAAGAAATGCAATCTCAAAGTCGACGCTACATACATTCGTACTGTTATTTATTTGTATAATAAAGCTTATGATAAATGCTTATTCAGACTTTGAGTCGACTTAAGATCTGTTTAGTTTTATCGTCTTTGCTGCGCAACAGTTTAAGAGTTTTTGTTTGGTTTTGAACATTTGATCCCCATTTGTAAACTTTTCCAGACAATGATAAATTGGTGAAACTGAAAAATATTAATATTTGAACGAAAAAATAGTTTCTTAATGAAAATAGAATAAACTCTCGTAAGATGAAGTGTAACATTTATCGAAATTGATGGTTGAATGCAAAATTTCAATAGAAAAAGTTAGTTTATTTTATTGGCAAATAATTAGTGCATGAATTTAATGGAAACAATTTTATTGGATATATTTTACTAAAAATTAGCTAATTTTGCATCACATCCCACGCTTTGAACGAGAAACTTTTTGCTTTCTATTAGCAGTTAATCTATTTTCACAATTTTGTTATCAAAAATATGTGCAAACATTCATTTATGGGAGCATTAATGAGTTTTGAGTCAATTTTCGCTTAACTCTTCAGTTCAATTCATTTTGATGATGAAAATTATCAGTTTCTACAATCATTTCATCCTTTAATAAAACATTAATTTCCTACTTTGAGTCTCACTATTTTATCACTACTACAGCGCTATTATTAAGCCGCTTTTATTACGCGCGAGTATTATCAACAGCAAAAGTATTTAATTCTTTAATCACAAAATTGCTTTTTAAAACTTGAAAATTTTCAAACAAGTGCCGCAATAATATGATTTGAAAAGAATGCGAGTCACGTTTGATCATTCATAAAATAGGAACAATTGAGAATATATTTACTAATTTAGACTAATCATTTTTCAGGCGAATCCAAATGTCCGACCCCTGGATGTACAGGTATCAAATTTAAAACATGTTTTAACTTATTCTTAGTAATAGATAAGAATCTATTGAAGTAGGGGTGAACAAAATGATTCATTTTTAGAATGTTAATTTGAGCGTATATTCCTATCTGTTATTACGAGTGAGTTCAAACATGCTTTAAATGTCACGTCTGTGCAGGAATTGGACACTCAACAGGACTCTATTCTCATCATCGAAGTCTATCTGGTTGTCCGCGTAAGAGTCAAATTACTCCTGAAAGTAAGTCTTTTTAGTTAGTCAATGAAAACATGATTTGTATTAACTCTAAATTCTGAAAATTTTGAAGTTTTGGCATTACACGAAACGATTCTCAAGTAAGTATATGCGTCAACACTTTTTCTTACTTGTTAGATAATAGTTGCTAGAAGTTTATTTCATAATTATTACTGATTGTTGATCCTGTTGTGGCATGGTTCAAATTGTTAAATTTACTAAGTTCTCTCTCAGGCAACCCATTCAGTTTTCACATTGAATTTAATTTGCACTTCGAAAAGACCAGTATCAATTCGAGCTCATATTCAAAATCAATTAGAATGTTTTTACTTATTTTTATAATAATTGAATGTAGAAAAGTTGCAACTGATAAACTATGTTGTTCAAATGTTTGTGCGAATAATCTGTGTTGAAAACTAGTCCTTTTGCATTAGAGCTTCGAGTTAACGTTTCACTTTAATGATAAGACATTTTTAGTTTTTGATTAATAATTTTCAAGATAACTATACAATATTACTGCAATTTTATTAAAATAACTTAAAATGATGTGAAAAACTAAATTTTATAATCTTTTTAAGATGTCCAACCGTAGGGTGTAATGGAAGAGGTCACGTAAACTCATCGCGTAATTCTCATAGAAGGTAACTATAGTCCAATAGAGCACACATTAACCCGATAATGCAATCGAAACAACTTGTCAATTACTTATGATTTGAATTGAAATTTGAATCTGTTTTCTATTGGATATAGTCTTTCTGGTTGCCCACTGGCGGCAATGGAAAAGATAAGCCAAAAGGACAAATTGTCGACAATCTGTCCAAAACTACCTGTTTCAAGTCCATGTGTATCATCTGCAGCGTCCGTGTCACAATCGTCAACAGTATGTTCGCAATCGATGGCATCGGATCGTGTTTTGAGGCCAATGTGTTTTGTTAAGCAATTAGACCTTCCGGGACAGTACACATCAGGACAATCTGCCAGTTATGCGACCCCGCGCACAAATTTGTCCAAAGAGTTAGAAAAATATAGTAAACCACAAATTACTATAGATTACCAGTTCTCTGCATCTGGCGGCCCATCCAATCCATCGAATTATTGCAGGCCATTAGTCCCTAAAAGCAGCAAAATTTTGAATAACGATAATTTAAGCTCACTTAGAGATAAACAAAGTGAATCGCCACCAATAATCGAACATAAATTTCAACACGATTACAAGTAAATTGCATTTCTTTTTTCTATTTGTTAACTATTCAATTAGAAAGCAACGTTTTAATGTTTACTACTATTCACATTTTTCGATTTTCACGTTTTCCCCCCAAACTCGAGTCAATTCAATTGAAAAACTTAGATTAAATTCTTAGGGACTGTTATTTTTAACTTTATTTCTGATGTCGAGTACCTTTTTGTTAAGTGAAAATATTTAAAGGTTTGTAAATCATTCCCTAAACCATTTTCTAAAAGAGCTTTTCATTTGTTTGACTCTTGACTTAAACTTTGATCATTGTATTTATGACTTGTAAACTATACAAAAAATGTACTCATTGAAGATCTGAACACCAATTTGAGTCATGTTCAATGGTCACATCTTCTGCCATCAAGTCTAGTTCTGCCATTGATTTGTCGACTAAAAGCGAAGATTCAGACTCATCGTCAGCAGATCTCTCAGTTGGCAACAATAAAGTCCGCGATTCTTGGTATGTTACGCTTTCAAATTTGTTCATCAGCTTTACGTCAAGTATTTATTATTAGTGAAAGTTCATAATAAATAAATCAGTTTCAGTTGAGATTTCATTTGAATATTAGTAATAGCTCACGGCATAGCGTACGACATGTGCGTCAAGTCACATATCTTATGAGTGAAATTGCAGTTCAATGTTTTTCTCAAACTGTTGCACACCAATTGCCCCAAACATTAATAACTGCCCGTAATTTGACTCTCATTTGAATGATTGTGAACATTTTGTTCCTGTTTTCATCTTACCTCTTTAACAATCTCTTTGAGCTTAAAAGATAGCAGTGGAGTTGGGTTCCCAAGCTAAACCCGACATTTTATCAACAAAGCATTATATTGGAGTATTCACATTAATCCGGTGTGGCGTCAAAACATCGGCGTCATAAATACCGTTTCATTACAAAAAAATAATACGCAGCGGAGAATATGATTTTTCAGATGATGAGATATTGAGCCCAAATTCAATTGAAAACTACATTTAATATATGAACGAAACTTTTGAAGAACTGCTTCAGCACTGTTCACCTCAGACTATGTCTAAAGTATTAGAAATTGAGTGCGTCATCGTTTCAAACAAATGAAAAATCAATTTAAAACCCTTTAGTAATAGGAGATAAGAAATTATCATATTTTGTATGACTAAACTATGACAAAACTTGTTTCTCTTTCAAATATCTCTTAATGAAAACTATTTATCCATTGACGGCAAATAATACTTTTAGTGTAGTTCAAAACGGGTAAAAGTATTGTGATCCATTAATACTTGTTACCAAACTCCAAGAGTTTATTTTAATAAACAAATTGAAACTAATGAATAACTGCGTTCTATTGTTTCTAAATGAAACTTGTTTTCAATGTGCAGCTTTAAGTCTTATTCGCTAAGGCAGTTGTTCAAAAGTTTCGTTGATATTGTTCAATTTAACACTTATATCCTGTTTCAATTTTATACTCCATTATTATGGAGAACCTAAAGTCGAGTTCATTAATGGAGTCATAACTGGATTAATTATGAGATGATTTTAAAGTAATTTTCGCAGTGATATATTAACGATTTAGGCCATATTTTGTTGTTTAGCTAGCTAGTTCATGTCTGATTTGATTTACTGCACAACTTTAGACTACTTGTCGTGATATGTGGATCATTGCAAAGTTAGAGCTATGCCAATATTCTCAAGTTCACAAGTAACCACAATTTCGGATTAAAATGAATGAATTGCAAAATTTTTGAGGCAACGCTGTCAAGTTTTGAGGCGTGCGGTACTTCTCAAACGTAGTAACACTTTTGAACAGATTATTGGCAGGGATTTGTCACAACATAACTAATATGCTATTTGTCACGTATTTTGCTCACATTTTCTCGAAATTGTCATATAATGTGTTCTATAAATTGAACTGATTTTGTGTGCTTCTCTTACCATTTTTATATCGGACCTACAATTGTATAGTGATTCTGATTTAAGATTTGTGGCGCTAATTGTTTTCTCGCGCTTAAAAAGTGTGCCTCATAACTGCCTTTCTATGACCGGACGTGATTTCAGTTCAATTTTGGTGACTAGATCGCAGACATTATTATTCCTATTCCTATGACGATTATTATGACGTAATGTTGTCACGTCGAGATCGTAAATAAATTTGCATGTTTGCATAGTTTGCATAGTTTGCATGGAGTGTCGCGCTAAATATTGATAAAACTTTGAACACTTTGAATTGAATTTAGGCAATTTAAATTGTAACGAATAAAAACAGTGATTCTTAGCATTGATGTAAATTGGTGCACCTAAAGTTGGTGCAGCAGTTATACTTAACGCTTTTTGCTAGCTTCGAATACTTGATGAAAGACCACCTATGTTTGAAGTTGATTTTGAAAAAGCAATACAATCTAACAAGACTTGAAACATTTTTATAACCTGTTCATTTTTTGCAAACACTACACTAAACGGTTCGCTACCAATCAAAATTTGAAGTTCTAGAATAAAAAAGCACTTAAACGAAGTGTTTTCATTAGTACCGGACCGATACTTTAGTCACTTGTGTAATACTTCACTCAATATAGTCCTGAGGTGTAAATAATTGAATGACGTTTGTTTTAAGCTTATTTTTTCTTTTGATTAGTTAGTCAGTTAAATTCAGTTATATATAACTAAAACGTTACAATATGTTGTTTGGCCAACAGTTTGTACTCAAAGTCGTCGAATTCAGCGATTAGTTACCACGAATCAAGTCCTTTAGCTGAGCCGCTAGACTTTTCAGCAGCAACTTCACAGTCACACCATTCGTTGTGTGTCAAAAGTGAATCGATCGGAGGCTCGCCTTCCGCTCAAATGACACAGCATTCGCCACCCATGTCATCATTGACACCACTCTCACCAAACGGTAACAATAATGCATCGATTGGTCACCAAAACTATCCTCTTATTCGAAGTCCGACATCAGACGCAGCTTCGAGTGTGCGATCATTCAATTGTAATGATGATTACAGTGATTGCGAAAGAAGCGGTCCGCCATCTAAACTCATGCGCCAATCATTGACCAGCACTAGGATTAGAGATGGAAGAGAGCTGTTGCAGTGCCCGACCATAGGATGTGATGGAATGGGACACGTATCTGGCAATTACGCTACACATAGGAGGTATGAATAAAAAAATAATACTTAATAGTACTTAGATAATGGGTTTGAGCTCAGTTCAAACATTTGAAACCATTCGATAAAACAGTAATTTAATGTTTTCTTATTTAAATTAATTTAATTCCAATGAAAACCATGAAGTCTATCGGGATGTCCTCACGCCGATCGATCTCAAGTTCAAGCGCAACATCAAGAGCTGAAATGTCCGACACTAGGTCTGCACGAATCAACTATTAACCTAATTGAAAAGTCAATTAGACTACTCGGCACAATGGGTTACATTGTTGTTGCAAATCTCGCTCTGGTTTAAATTATGTTTGAGTTAAGGTTATGTCTGTCTCAATAATGATTACCTAAGCTTAAGAATGAGCGTCATTTACAGCAATACTGCGACTCATTGTGCCGAGAAGCTTTTAATTAATCTCTTAATATCGAATTGGTTTCTTTTACTGAAGGATGTGATGGAAGCGGACATATCACCGGTAATTATACCAGTCATCGAAGCTTATCTGGTTGTCCGCGAGCTAAACAGGGAAAGAAAGTTACTGTTCTCCGAGAAATTGAAAAACCGGACGCGGAACCGTTGCGGTGAGAAATATTTAATTTTGATTGAATAGCTTTGCGTTCGTGTCTATTATTTGTGTGCCATTTATCCATTCGATCATCACTTTTATATTTGTGAACCACATTTCTGTTTGGATGACTAATCAAATGAATAGCTTATAATTTGGTTTCTTAAGTTTTCTTATCTAGCTAAATACTGCTATTAAACAAATTATAAAATGAAATCTATTCGAACATGTTTGATTTGAACAATAGAAACTCAATTCAATTGAATTATTTATTGCGTAGAACACTTCAAACCCTATTAGATGGAAAGTTTGATTTAAATTCGGAGTTCAGTCCAACATTATTTGAATATTTAAAAATGTGTCACTCTCTCATAAATATCTTTCTGATCTCTTTTGCTTCATGTTTGCTCTTGAAGGTCTTGTACGACCTTTGGATGTGACGGTTCGGGCCACATAACTGGCAAATTTCAGTCTCATCGAAGGTAGTAATTGTAACGAACAAATAATTAGCAAAACTGTAACATCTATTTGATAAATATCATCCTAGATCTGTGTTCATCTCTCTTTCATTAAATTCGGGTTTTATTGTGTTATTTTAAGTTATCTGTTCATTTTTTACGTACGCTTTAATCTTGTGATTGCATTGTGCTTACTTTAGTCCTATTACTTGGTTCACATTTTTTCAAACTGATCTTTCTCAATGATAGCGCTTCGGGTTGTCCTCGCGGAGGCAAAATAAGGCACGATTCCATGTCTGCTGATCTGTCACCACATCATAGTGACGACGAATTAACTCAAGAAAAAATTAATAGAAATATCTCAAAAACCGATGGACAAACATGTCCGACACCAGGTCTGAAAAATTGAAGACAATTTCTTATTTATGATCTGAAATAAACTGATTTAATAACTGAATAAAATTCAAATAACATAAACGATTAATTTGATAAATAGGATGTGATGGTAGCGGACACGCGACTGGCAGTTTTCTCACTCACCGAAGTTTGTCCGGTTGTCCACGCGCTAACCCGTCAAATGTTTTGAAATCGAAGTCACCGATAAGCAAATTGGACGACTTGACGAATACTATTAATATGAATCAGATGTCAGCTCACAATCAAATGGGTTTTAATCAATTCGGACATTCTGGCACTGACTTAGACCATACCCATCAGGATATTAGGATATTAGACGACGAAATTTTGGAACTACAAGAATATAACGCTAAAGTAGAATCAGAAATGTTGAGACTCAAGCTAGACATCAATCAAATGGAGGAACAAGTGAAGAGCTCTGAACGAGTAAATTATATAAATTAGATTCATATTTGATTTGCTTATTTTGAAGCATTAAGTTATTGGACATTCAGAACTAGTTATATACTTACATCAAAGTTATTAAACTATTTTAAAATGGTATTTCAATTTTTAACTGAGTTTAAAATAAGTTTATTTTAAAAATAGGAAAACCAATCATTGGCACAAAGAACAGCACAGCTCAACGATTATTATGAATCATTGCGCAACAATTTTATATCGTTTTTAGATCAGTGCAGAGTACCTAACTTTAACGAAGAGAAACCTAATATCGACAATTTCGACTCATATCTAAATAAATTACAGCAATTATGTGTCGAAAGCTATAAAGAAGAGAATCGGTCCATATTTTCTTCTGTTCGGCAGGCTCTGCAAGACTTTCCGATTTCAATGTGAGAACTTAAACAATAGTCTAACTTGTATTCAATTTGAATTTGAATATGGTCTCTGTTTTCTAGGCCACAACCTTCGGGATGGGTTCGTTCTTAAATACTTGGTATCGCGCTCATATCTCAGTTTGAGTCTCAATTTTGAAGTCTTATCAATTATATTATATATGCATTTATTGTTGAATGAAAAGATCAAAACGAAAATTTGTTGTCAATCTTAGGTCCAATCGTTGTGTTAGGCATACGAACCCCATTGAAAACCTAATAATAATCATTACGTCGAACATGATAACAATAATAATCATTTGTTTACACCAAAATTGTGATAAAAAATCAATTGTCAAATATTTTACTGTAATAATAGTTCTTAATGATTGCATTTCATCAGAACTTTCATCTCATGTTTGTATGTTATCAGGCAAAAAAGGTGATCAAATGCCTTTTTTCAAGATACACATAACATTTGTTCAATTGAGGCAACTTTAAAAATGGTCTTTAAAGTGGTTTGTCTATTACTTAATAATTATAGTTTATAAACTTTATTATGAGCACAAACGAAAAATCTAGTCTTCAACTAATCTTATAATTTAAATGTTTAATCGCGTAGACTTACTTTTAGTTCAATAATACCTAGTTTACACTTCAAACTTATGTCAAATCAATATTTATTTATTAATTATAGTTTATTTGAAAAAAATGATGTAAATCATGTAAATTACGTAATTGGGTCCTAAATCCACGAATTGCTCTAACTCAAAGGTCAATTAGTTATAAACTTTGTGTTTAGCCATACCGACAACTTAGTTGACAATGGGTTCTGCTAGAAACTTATGTCCCTCTCCTCTCCCTCCCCACCAACAGAACATTTGGGTTCATTTTATAGGACAATTTAGTTTTACTGTTCAAACATTTGACAAAATGATTTTAAAATATGAGTAAAGCTCAAAATATTGCTCTTTGTTCAAACCTATTGGACCAAAATCTCAGCTTAAACTTTGATTAAGTTTGAATTGCAATACAGGTTTATTTAATTGTATTATTCTAGTCACTAATTGTGTGATTGATTGCAACTACGGTTCAGTTTATTTCAATTAAATAAGACCAAATTAGTTATCGAAATTCTTAATTTATTATTCTATTACTTATAACAAATAACTGATGAGATGAGGCAAAAATAGATTTGTTGACCAGAAATGTATTGGATTATTATTTGGATTAAATGAATTAAAAGAAGAACAGGGTATTAATGAACTATAACAAAATATAAATTGTAATTAAACTGAAAACTTTTCAAATAAATGTATTACAAAGTTGTTCAATGTATTGTACTCCGTATTGCATGCGATCAGAGTTATATTGTATTAATTGTAATGATTTCAATTGAGCTAAAAGTGTTATAAATATCATATATGACAATAGTTACGATATAAATAATTCTCAAATTATTCGCAAAAATGTCACGTTTTGTGTTAACCTTTAAAATAATTGATTAGTAATAAGTAATTATGACTACAATGTTCTCGACTATTATTGGTTTGCAAAATTGTAATTTACTCAATAATAATCTAAAACAATTGCACATAAAATAGTAACCATTTCTTTCAATTTTTCAATAAATGTTGTCATTAGTTATTCAAACAAATCATTATAAAGCTATGTGTTATTCTTAATAAACTAGCGGCAAATAATGTAGTGCACAGTCTTTTGTCCAAAACATACAACTGTTCGTTCAATCGACGATCAACGAGCTCAACGAGCCCTTCAACTAAAATAACTTTCGAAAGATCGAAACCTCATTCTCTTGTTCGTTTGTTTCATTAAATTTAATTGAAACCCGCAACAAAGTTCAGTTTTGTATTGTTTAGACAAGCAGTCGACATAAGACGTCAAATCACACACTTTTCTGGCTTCAAAATGAACAGCCCTTATGGAGTATCGCTTCAATCGAGTTCACTTGTGGGCGAAAGTTATCGCGTTTTGGTTACCTCTGAATAGCCGCTTGCTACTCCGGTAATTAAAATCTCGTTTTTCACTCATTTTGTCACTCTTGCTCCTCATCCTGTCTCAATTTTAATCTGCCCCTTAAAATAAATTTAAGCATCATATTTGATCAAAACAATCTTTGAACGAAGAGATATTGTTATCAAAATATAAGTACTAAAAGAACTTTTGAAATGGCAATAGATTGATTCAAATGATTCTACTTTGATAAACTTCTTGAAATTTGATAAAGATTTCTGACTTTAGTCTGCAGTTACCGAAAATACTGAGACTAACCGAATGAATCGATTACATTAAGGTATTGGTTAAGATGCTCATTTAGTATAGCTTAAGTTACGCTAAAATGAAACCAATTTAAAGTGAGTATGATCTACAAAAAATGAATAGTGAGTTCTTTATTTAGGTCTAATTTAGTATGTTTGATTCTTCGAAATGTTTTTAGTGCACGGAATGTGGCGATGAGGGTGAGATTGCGACCACTACTCATAAATTACATGAGAACAAAATTTGCATTGAAGTGATTCAATTTGAGTAATTTATTTGAAAATGTAAGTTTTGCAATAGCTGTTGCATCTAAGTTTGGAGATTACTAATTATTTTTATGAATGACGCCATGCTTTATCAAGTAACATGTGCTTAAAGTCACAAAACACGCGTCTCATTGTTTTAAAAGATCATTAATTAAGGAAGACTAGAAATCAGGAGTTGAATGCAATTCAATGTTCAAAAAATACTAAAACACAAGTACTATAATGAAGTATTTAGTTGTGCTTTGTTTAATTTTAGTCATTATGGGTTACACTGACGCCTGCAACAGCGACAAAGATTGCGTAAAAAATGGTGTAGTATTGAAATGCATTAATGGTCATTGCAACATTGGTATTGAATGCCTCAATGATGTCGATTGCCTCATATATGGTGTCAATTATGTTTGCTTCGCAAATAAATGTGCTCAACAACACTAAAATCGAATAAAAATATAAAAATATGTTTATTTTGAATTGATTAGTTTTGTTATAAGCAAAGCTGACCATTCATTTAATAATTTAAATAAAATTGTTGCGTTCATCTTATTAACTAAACGTAGCACTGTCTTTATATTTCTATATACAGTACAGACCCCACAGAAAACATTAGCAATTCAACTTAATAGTAAGTTTGATTGGATATAACCTTTGAAAATATTTTTATCAAAACTTCAATTTCAATTAAGACTTATTGTTCACGAACAAGTGGTTCAAACGGTCTATAATGGACCCATTTTTCATACTGAAAGCATATTTTTATTAATTTAGTTGTTAATTTACTCTATTTATAGCTGCGCAGCATTAAGTAACCGATTCAAGAAGCCCGATAATGAACGAACTGATCATTTTTTAATTAATAAAAATGATGCTTTCAGTAGCAAAACAAATGACTCCATTATAGACCATAAGTAAGCCTAATTGAAATTGAAGTTTTCACTTTTTCAAAGATTATAAGTCTTATCAAATTTACTGTTGCGTTCAATTGTAAGCCTTTTCTGTAGGACCTGTACCATATCAGTAGCATTTTGTGTAATTATTTTAAAAAAAGCTTAAATTCTTTGAAATCTGAATAAGAAATTTATTACTTTTTAAGATCTTTAGTATAAACGCCAAGATATGAAGATTTGAGAATTGCGATATTCAAACTGAAGCTTTGATAAATGAGATTAGAGCCCAAGCCTAGTCATACTCTCAATAATACCGATGTTGAGTGTGTACAGCAGATTAAACTTAGAGCATTTTGTTAACAGATAGATTTGAGTTTTTCATTCGGGTATTCCTAAAAGGGATCGCAGTTCGAAGTTGTAGTATGACTAAACAACTCAGTCAATGCATTCAAAGTTTCACAAAAGCTGGAAAAAGTATCAGTTAGAAGTTAATTATTTTGTTTTGCCTCAAACATAAGAAATACAGTGTCAGAAATTCATTTTTAAGTTATCTATGAAAGCCATTATTTATTGGAGTCGTCTAATCAAAAGCTACATTAATCACAATAATAATAAACTACTTATTTTTGTGCAGCAAATTAAAGTGACGAGTGTTTCACACCTGAAACTAGCAGTCATTATAAAATATTGTAAGTCATAAACATATCAAAATGAATATTAGACACAAAACAATTTGACAGCGAAAATAGTGTGCGCTTCTAAAGAGTGAAATGTGCGTTATTTGCTTAGTAGGGGTGCAGTAAATCAATTGATAAATGCATCACAACTGCATTTATAGTATTTGTGGGTTTCGTAACTAAATGCTTGTTCTAGCATTTGAAGGTCTCCCTGCAACACTTTTCACGACTAAATGTTTGCCTGAGTATCACTCGAATCAATTCAAAATGGTTTCAGTTACTCAAAGGACTTCGACTGAAAATAAGAACGAAGTGGATTACAGAGGTATGCCCAAACTACATTTGTATTATAGTTGAAAAATCAATGTTCACAAATCAATTCGTATAACTATGTTTTAATTGAATCAAATGTGAGACTGGAATATTATTGAGTCACTATTAAATAAGCTCGATTTGGTTCAATTCACTCGTTTGCAAATCTGATCAAAATCAATTCTATAGCAAAAAGTTGACGAACTCGTGTGAACAATTAGCTAATTATATAATGACATATAAGAAGATGTTTAGATGTTTGTTTGCTTGAGACTTGCGTAATTGACGATGCGCTAATCGCAGTTAAGTGCCATACTGTTTCATTCAGTGTGACCAGATACACTGACCATTGCGGCAATTACAAATCCAATTGGAAACTATTTTCAACCGTAAGCTTAGTATCTAATTATAAATAGACATGACGTTGAGGCTCACGTTTGCCATCCTTAAGAATAAGTAAAGCTGTAGTAAAAAGTATACACTTTATTCGAATTACATGAATGCAATGCTTTACCTGTACACCAGTCGTCTATATCAATTATATACTAACATATTTCGTAGGATAATTAGATAAGCATTAATTGCACTAAAAGTCAAAGTCAAATACATTTTCACTTTTTATCAAATCAAGTTATTTAGCCTCAAAAATTGATTATCTATATTTGACCAATTGAAGCGCAATAATTGTAAATACCTGTTGATTGAGGTTGCGCTCAACTCATTTGAGTAGCGATCAACAAAGGCATTCTCTTATCATCAATATACAATTAGACACATTTTTAATGTCTAACAATTTCAATTAGTTTTATATTTAATAGAAAATATTTGTCAGAAATGGACGAACTTTTTTTTGATACGATTTATCAATCTGTTCATATATAGTTGTAATTGGGTCAGGTACAATTGAATAATACAAATCAATTAATTAGCTAAATAAGTGATGTTCCTTAAACTTTAAAACTCTTTTCAATACCTGTAGTCCTCTCTATAATTATTAAAAATTGCTTAAATAAATCTTTCTCTAGAGATACAGGTGTGCGATCGCACACATGCCGACTACTAAATAAAACACACTCTAGATTAACAACAAATTGTGTTGCATATTAATTAATCATAAAGAATGGATCAGCTCCAAAATCCCTTCCGAACCAAATCTAGACTTCTCATTGAGATAAAAAGACACCAATTTTCAAAAATCAACATCCATAATAACATATTTAAACCCTAGATAATCATTTAAAAGTTACCTAATATACTGTGTATTTCAAATAACTCATAAGCATTTTTTTAAATTTCAAAACTTTTAAACTCTGTTGAGTTCAGTTATATTGATGTCATACTAAGATTTATAAAAAAAAAATTTGATCAGAATATGATGACTTAAGTTATTGGTGCAATGTGAATGAGTTATTATGAATTTATTAGTCACTTAAATAAATCAATTATTAGTTTATTTTCTTTACGTTGAGTTTTTTTCGAAACTGACTATTTTAAACTAGTTCAAACTTTTAGATATTTGAAATTCAGTTTGACTCGCGCCTTTTTACAGTTTCAATAATTTTGTTCAATCAAAAAGAGAAACAAGTTTTTGCAATTATCTATTTGATTTGGACTGCATAAAGTTATTAATTTTTTGAGAAAAATAAGTGTAGCTTGAGTACAATGATGGTGCCGGTAGTGAAAAGCAGATGTTAGTAGTTGAACAGATGCTGGTTTACAATGAATACAATTGTAAAAACAAGCATTATACATACATATTTATATATACAAGTTTAATTTATTGCACAATCATATATAATGCATTGACATTAAGCTAGTATAGTTTGATACATGATCTGAAGGCTTCAATCTAATTAACATTGAATAGTCCTAATACTCCTCAGACTCGAACACTTTATTTATTGAATTTTTGAAATATATATCTGAAACGAAATATCTGCATATCATTAAACTTGAGTTGTTTTCGTACAAATAACTAAAAATAGGTTCTTATATGCAAATCACTTTGGTTGGCTTTTCACTTTTTGTTTTGGTTGTATTAGTATTAATTATGATTTTATACGGATCGAAGTCCTACAAAAATAAGAAGAAGAACAGTTGCTGTCGTATCGATAAGACTGGTTTATCTATTAATTCGGGCGCTTTATCATCGAGTATAACACATATGAAAATGTAAATCAAATGTTTTGTCACCTTTAATCATAATTTGATAGCATTCACTTAACCTTAAAATTGAAATATTTTCACGAATAGAAGCAATTCGTTTGCGACTAATACAGATTCCGATAGCAGTGAAGACGTGTTGTATGAGAGCAATCCGCGATTCTGCGCTAACAATTATGTTATCGATAGAGTCCAACCAAAACGATGTCCATTAAGACAACAATCAGTCTCATCAATAGAATCAGACGGGGAATCAGCTCCTTCTATTGTATTATCAGTTGTTAACGATGGCGACAAATCTTTATTGTCATTAATAAAAGCGAAAAATTTGCGAAGAAGTGGCAACGGACAAAATGATAAACTCGTACCTGAAGGAGTGTTCGCACGAATATACCCATCAAATGCAACCTCATCTGAAGAGAGTGAACACAAAAAGAGTGAACCATTTTACGAGACAAGTTTTATAAAGTCGAAAAAGTCAAAGCTTATCAAATTTGGTCAAAATGATTCGTTCGTAATAAATAGCTCACAGTTTCCGATACGCATATCATTGTATGAAATGGATAAAAACAAAACTCGTTTCAGTATTGGTCACTCTTTTCTCTATTTAAATACTCGAGACAATTATCAAACAAATCAAATGATTGAATTGAATTTGTTCGCAACAATACACAAAGCACAAAACGCTAATAAGTTCAAATAAAACTTTTGATCAAGTTTTCAATTAAAGTAAACATTTCACTGTTCAAGTCATTTGATTAACTTTGAACAAATTTTTAGCAATTTGAGTAATTTTGCTGTGCCCTGTTTCATATTCGAGACTCCAACAATTGACCGTGGTAGGAGTCAGTTTCGCAGAAGTCAGTTTAGCCGACAAGTTTTATTTTTGTTTTCCTATTCTCAGTTTAGAGTTTAGAAAATGCCCTCTCTTTTTCAAAGTTATCACGAAGAGTTCGAGTTTCAAGAATATAAGTTTCGAGTACACACTTCATGTTCTGTGTAAAAAATATTTCATTATCGATGTAACAAATTCTGAATGTTCCTGAAACAATGTACTGCAAATAGTAGTTGTTAAGCCAAATTAGTGAGTAAAAAAACTAAAAATCTTATTTAGCTATTCAAAAAGTATAATTAAATACTTTTCATAACCCTACTGATAAGTTAAAGTTATATTTTTTAAAATTTCAAAACTGAGCTCAAATATTAACGGAAATGTGTCTAGTTTTTAATTAGATGTTTTTAGTCCTGTTATTTTCTATTGACTGTTGTGTCTAAGCTTTTGTCTAAATCTGTTGATTACTATCAAATTTGATACGTAGCTAAGTATGAATGAACTGACAAACCCTAAGGTTTAGGGATGAGAAAATCAGTTGTACGATTGATTTTAACCTGTCTTGGCTAAATTCACTCCCGCAAAAGTGACACTAATGACTGACCGCTAATAAACTTAATATAAATAATTGATTGAATTTTTTTGTCCTCGTAAATTATCTGTAACTTGACTTAAATTTTAGTCTAAAGTTGAGCTATAGGAAAGTTAATAACAAGCCAATGATTAGCGAATAAGATAATAGAATCTCATGAAATCTAACATGTGTCAAACGACTATCAGATTTGTTCTGTTTTCAACAAATATGAAATTAAGTGAACATATTTGAAAATTGAATTGCAGTCTAATTAAGAAATGGAATGACACGTGCAAAACTTCGCACGAAATTTTAGTATAAATATTCGAACTGAGTTTTCACTAAATTATAGCCATCAACACTTTGTTACACTTTAACTACAGTTGACAAATTTCAAATTAATAAAAATGAACCGAAAAATATTGATTCTACTGGTTATTGTATCTGTAGCTCAGTTTATATCCTGTTGTTCGTACGACGCTGAATGCGTTGTGAACGGTGTGGTTAATCATTGCGTTAACGGTCAATGCGTGGTAACTGCAGAATGCGTCAAAGACGTGGACTGTGTAAGTCGTGGTATCTATTTTCAATGCGTTAACGCTAAGTGCGTTCAAAGCGATCATAAGATATGTCAAACTAACGACGACTGTAAGAAAAATCTGTTGCATAAAAAATGCGTTGACAATCACTGCACTTTTTAAATGTAAGTCAATTATTCGCATTTTCAGAAGTGATTGTTTAATCAATTTTTAACTTATTGTAATCGTAGAACAGTATTGGCCCCAAAGCGAAACATCGATTAGACAATAACGACCGCAACACGTGCACGCAAATTACTCAAACGCACTCCAAATGAACTTTTGTATTTTCTGTCATTCACTTAAAAACGTTTACCAGTTTAGTCCAGAAGTTTCTCCAGAATGAACATAAGCAAATACTTTGCTTTATTAAATTAACAATTTATTCAAAAATCACATTAGAACCTATTGAACTATTTGAAGTTGTTGTCAGTCCTTTATCGCGGCCATTGTATTGATAAGTATTATGTATTATGTATTATGTACCTAATCATTTTTCAATTTTTCTCAAATAAAAAGTCAATTCACAAAACACTAGTGCTAGTAATGCGAAAAAACAACTTTAAATCCATATATAATTCTCAATATTTAAAGTAATTTAAGATTATTTTCAAAGTTGAAGTCGCAAAACATCGTATGTAAATATTGATTTTGAAAATATTTATTTTGAAGTGGACAGTAAAAGTTGAAATATTGTTAAATATTATTAATGTTTAAGAAAAGCAGATATCAAAATACAAGCTCTCAAGTCTTATGTTTGAACGAGTGTTTTCACTAGATTTTGTTTGTTTGGGCAAATAGTATTCTGCTATTATTGAAATTGAGAGCTGATAATCAAACTTTTTTCGTACTTTTATCCCTCAGGCCGAACGTTGGATTTGTGAAAGTAGTGTTGACTTCCTTATATAAAGGGTTTTCACTCTATCAAATTTATCAAAATTATATTAGTAATAAACATGAATCAATTGATTCGCTCAATACCTGATCCCAATTGGCTTTATTCAACTCCTTTTGAAATCTAGCGAATTCTTTTCTGTCCAGGATTTCTGTGATTAATTTCCAAATTAGCAATAGGGCCAAACCGACCAATATAACGCCCGCAATAACACTGATAGAGCTTACGAACAGATTAGCCTTTTGTGCACATATTCTATTGGGTTTTGTGATCTTAAACCACAATTGCTCATCATTTTCGCTATCGGTTCTCTCGTATGTGAATATAATATCACAGTCATTTAGACGAGTGCGTGCTTGACATTGGTGTCTGAATACAGATTCTCCGGGCAAACTGCTGTTCAAATTTTCATCTAATTGTTCGACAACAGTGTAGTTCAATTGAGTACATTTTTCAGTGCAATTTTCTTTACTGTTAAGCTCTATACATATTTCTGGCACACAGGATATTATTTTATTGCAAAACAATTCACTTTCACAACTTGGACACTTTTGACAATATGTGCCTCTTGAGGAGCTTTTTCTGCAATCGCATTTACCACAGTCACAGTAACCGACATCAGAACATACCTAAAATTCAAATTTTAGTGACAATTTTTTAAAGGCTAGAATTACTCATAGAACTAAAAGATTATGAATATGATTATTCACTAACTTATTTTTGCATCTACAAATTATGCTCTGTTCCCGCGTTTGTACACCAAGCAATAATTATTACAAAATTACTTAATTTATAACAGAGTATTAACGTTCAGACTCATAAATTGTTTATATATGAGCCAAAGCAGAAACAGAATATGATTTACAGATAAGATTATCATTAATCAAAATTCAGGATTTATATGTAATTATTATAATAACCGAAGTAGTGTTGGGCGCAATGCACGTATGATTTGACTTCGGACATTCACAAAAGGTTCCATTATATTTTTCACTGCACACACATTTACCACGAACACATTCACCATTATTACCATTACATTTGAGTTGTTGATCTCTTTGATAGCAATTGGAGTCATCGAATTCACAATAATCTCCAGAATAATCTTTGTAGCACTGACATTTAGCACAAACACAATTGCCTCGATTAGAGCACGGTCGCGCATCACCTATCAATTAATTTGATTCAGAATTGACTTATTTTTTGGTGACTCTTTACTCTTGCAACTGCCAGACCAAAATTGCTATGAATTCTGGATACGATTAAAAATACTTAGCAGTTGCACGATTAAAGAGTCATTCACTTATTTTCACACTATTTAGCTTAAACACTCGACAAGTTTATGAAAATGAATGACATTCAACGCAATAGTATTCCTATCAAACGTCGAATTAAACAAAAGCAAAACAAAAATAAATCTAATTTCACTGGATATTTAAGTATTTTGGGAAAATGTTTGAATAGTTTTGTCGCATTCAACTCTAGCTTTGATCACTTCGTCAATATGATTGACTTAAAAACTCTTCTGTCGGTCTTTCAGCTAAATATGAAAATTTAAAAAGTGACTTTGAAACTGAGTCAAAAGCACCATAAGTAATGTGTAAAGAATACCTTGTTTTTTACAGTGAGATTCTGGGTCACTCGCATTAATGGGCTTTTCGGGATCGCATTCACATCTATCACCACTTCTCATTCCATTACAAGACGAACATACACCACAAGCAAAAGTTCCAGCATATGAACAATCTCTGGAATTAGTAGTAGCTTTTTCGGGGTTTTCACAATCACATTGACACAGCATTTGTAAATCGATTTGAACGCTTTCATTAATGTTCGCTAAACCTTTTTGAAAATACATTTGAAAAATATAAATTTAAACAATCAATTGAATACCTATTTTAATGACTTGATTCCACATCGATTTATCGTCAGGACAGGATTTCATTCTAATTTTTGCATCGAAAGTGATCTCTGGTCTTTCAGTAAACTGACATTTGTCTCTTTTCATATAATGACCGGTGTTACACCTGGAGTATAACTCAATTTCTATATTGTCAGGAATTTTTTCGATTCTCATTTCGACAGAAGATCGAATACTTTTATAGACGTTTTCAATCAGTTTGATAACAGTGTCGTCGCCTTCTATCAACTCTGCTGTTCGAGCAGTTGATCCAATTATTTTGGCTAAAGTCTGGTAGGTTGAATTAACTCCTTTGTCAACGGAAAAAACAATATTAAACTTGTTTTCTCGTACTTTTTCTGCGATGTGATGCATTGACGGATAGTCTAATAAATACCAATGCGTGTAATTATTATGAGACATATGACATTTTCCATCGTTCGGTACAGTAATGCCGCCCAACTGTAGGTTTAGTATTTATTTATTTATTACAATTATTTTGAATAGCAATCTGATTTGTCAATTATTGTAAATTGTACGTTAAATAATTCTATCTTATTCTTCTTACTAGTACGCAAACTAATTGATGACTCGAGCTGACTAATGCTATTTTAAATACAAATGAGGTACTCAATCTATATATCTACCCTTTACTAACATGATCAAAAAAGATATTCTGACAACTTTTTAAAAGCTTTAGACTAGTTTAATCAATTTATTGCTAATTAACTTATTTAAATGAAATAAACTGCAGCTAATTGCGTAAATTGAAGGAATAATTGTTGATGATTGATTTGGGTATGATTTCAGTGGAATAAAACTTAATCGAACAGCATTTTAAGAATGCAAAAAATCTCTATTTTTATAATGTTCCGAATTAAAACTTTGATGTTAAAATTTGATTTTTAATACTTTTGTCGAATACGAGTACGAATAAGGAGTTGACTTACTTTGCCGTCTCCTGCGTAATGAAATTCTCCATCAGTGGCTACAACTATAATCTTGTCTGATTGGTCTCTCCATCCAATTTCATTTTTGCAGACCAACACTTGCATGAGAGCATCAAGTGTTCCCTCGGGTGCATCCGTGTTGCCAGAAGTATCGGCTTCCTTGACTCTCTGTACGAACTCAGACTCATTAGAATTGAGTGTCATTCTATGAGTGAAACTATAAGGCGGTTCACTAGTTTTCCCTTCACAACGTAATGACCTGAAATTAGTTATTTTTTGGTTCAAATCAACTTTTCATGGTCTTGTTTAACGCTAAAGTTGTTAATATATAATGTTGCAAAAGTAAACTAACTCTATTTTATAGGCGCAATATGGCATCACTGTTTTGTCGACGAATGAACCGAAACCAATTTGAAAGTTACTTGTGGTATTTTTCATTGTTTCGGCCAATCTTATTCCTACGTTTTGTAAATTTGTTTTATGTTTTTTCATAGTACACGATAAGTCCATTAAATAGTATAAATCCATAGGATAGTCATTTGCTTGTTTGAAACTTATAGGAATTGTGATCTCGGAGTGAGCCCTTAGTGACAACTTGTATTTTTGTGGCCTCAATTGTACCGTTGCTCCTACTGTTTCGGCAAAATCATCATCTTGTTCAATAGTCAGGTTATTTTTTACTCGAATTATCTTATTTTGAGCACATTTCATTCCAATTAAACGACGTTCATTATTACATCGGTTTGAATTTAGTCCATTGCTAAATTGTTCATCTGCGCACCAAGAACAATTAGTCCGAGAAGAAATACATTGACTGCATGTCTTTGCGCTCAAACATTCTTCATTTTGTCCTTAATTTTCAAAGGAATACTTTTGAGAGTATAGTTTAAAATGCTAAACTTGAAAACAGATACTACCTGAGTATATATTAATAAATTGAGACAAACTTATCAAAAAGAGAATTGCATTTAAAGTAAACATTTTATCAGAATATTTTCATCGAAGCGATTAATCGATAAAAATATTGGTTTTTAAAACAACAAATTTTCAGAATATAAGTTCGAGTATGAATCGTAAAATTAAGACAAGGATATGTAAGTGTCACGTCCGGGAAGTAGGTTCAGGCATATTGTCATGTTTTAGTGTATTTTCCCTCAAACAAACAAAAGCCATTTTGGCTTCTTTCGTTATTACTTTTGCTTTCAATTAAAAATGATTTGTTTGAGATATCAATATCTTCTAAAAGATAAATGTAAGCTATTTAGATTTGTTAGACAGCAATCGCTATCTTTGCCACTAATTTCTATCAAAATTTGGGCATCTCCTCAAATAAAGGCCTAAACAAACTTCGTCCATAAATCAAGTAAACGCCTGCTTCTTATACTCAAACACGAGTTTGATTACAGTATGACAATCAAAATGAATTATTTTGAAAATTGATTGCACAAATTTTCAATCACAACATATGTAGCCTGTTTTTGAATAATTGCTTTAGCGAATAGACCTTTGATATGCATCAAGAATACTTTCTACATTCAATTCAATATAAAGAATAATTTTAATGAGTAGTAAAAGGCCTATTCGCTAAGGTAATTCTTCAAAAACAGGCTAAGTATATCGATTTTTAAAACATATTTAGAACTTGATTTAATCTGATAGAATCAAGTATTATGTTGGTTGAAGAGCAAGGTGCGTTAGACCCTCGTTTCAGACACTGCCACAATTCTGATGCAATATTAGAAAAGACCTAGTGCTGACCTTTAAACAAAACAAACGACTCAATGACCGATTGATACTAAGTTAGTGCACAGTTTGAAAAACACCTTACATTATTTAGCATATTCTTTGGTTGAAGGCTTCTTATCGTCCACAGGTTAGTCATGAACTTACTTTAAATACTAAAATTGGAAAATATTGCAAGTCAATTTTTAACAGATTTTAATGGTTATATGATCACACGATTTGTTTTTTTCGGCAGAATTCGAATGAATTGATGAACGAGTGTTTAGCTGAAATTTTGAGAAATACAATCTTATTTGACCACTTCAAATCAATCCAATAAGAAGTGAAACATCACTACAGAACAAAGTATTGGTTAAGCTCAGTTTGAATTCTATGTCAAGTTTAGATTGTATTGAAATTTGGTTCAGATTTAGTCGAGGTTTGATTTTATTTGTCAATCGGACTGGATGGATAGGATGGACAGCGCTGTATCGTTTCAAATTGACAAATAATTTGCTCTTTTATGTGTTGGCACTTGTGTCTGTGTCGCGCGCGTTAACGGTTTACGCCGAACCCAAATAAGGATGTAATGCATCGATGTTGCCAAACTTTAAATTGATTTTTGCAACATTCAAAACTGATCTCTTCAATTATTTGATTGATCACTTCAGTAATTTTTGCTTCGATTTATTGTTATTTTAATAAACGAAATAATATAAATAGAGGCACAACAATTAGTCAAATAAAAAACAATATCTGCTAAAACATATAAACAATTATTGAATAAAGTTTAAACTAAAGTTTCTAACACATCATAGTAAAGCTAAACTGAAAGAATTGAAAAACTCTTTGGTTTATAGCCTAATAGAATGGCAGGAGATTTAATGAGTTTTCGTTTAATCATATCTATTTTTTTGCTTCTTATGTTTGTAATGATATGTAACACAAAAAATATAACTAAACTGATTTGCGTACAAAATACACATAAGTAAACGATGAGCAGTGAGTTTTCACATAATTTTGATAGAAACAGTGGAAATATGGCAGTACCGGCTCCGCCCGCAAATAAGAATACACTGCCGATCACGTTTGTGACAGGGATTTGGTGCTCCAAAAAAGTATAAATGCTGGCATAGGTCGAAGAAAATCCGAGCCCTACTAATGCATTGCCGACCCAGAGAAATGTCAGAGATTTCGATGAGAACATCAAAAGCAATATACTTCCGATATTAATGATCGCAAAATTAAAGTAAAGCATATGTTGTGGTCGTAGTCGAATTGATAAATAAATACTTATTGCTCCACCTAAGGCATATGCGAATCCAGTCAGGGCCTCGACATTTGCACTTTGGCTTCCTGAAAGTCAATTCAATCGTTTAAATAGTTCAGGTCAATTTCACAATAAATTCGGTTAATCATAGTATTTGGGTAAAGGAGGTTTCCGATACTCCATCTCCAATGGATTTGGCTACGATTGCATTCTTGTTTAGCTCACGTTATCTTTAGCTTAGGTTTACTACTTTGGTGGGCGGCAGCAGCAAAGGCATCAGTAATTGTCGTGTGTAGTATAAGATTAGGATATGTCCCTGTCTGTACCCACCTGTATGTTGAAATCTCTCTCCATCAAACCTAAGGTAAAGTTGCGTTCCAATTGCTACATTAGAGCTGCCTTTGCCATGTAAAATGAATCCATACTTAGCCTTTGAGCGCTTGCCAGCTTTTCACAAAGTGTCCATTCTTTGTATCCTTTAACTAGAGATATTATTATATTGAAGGAAGGAATTGTGTGTCCCTACTCTGCCTCGAGTTTGTCTTCCTTTACTAGAAGAAAGGACTTCTTGAAACTCCGAGGAGTCTTGCAGTTTGAAGAAAGGAAGATGACGTTATGTATCTCTACTCTGATTTGCTACGGGCTTCAACGGACTGGTGGGGATATTTTACAGTAGCTCGATTCAGCACAGAGTCGAACGATATATCACAGTAGGGGATTAGGTATCATGGAATCCTCTTTTCCCAAATACTTATGAGTATTAACTAAAAACAATTGTTTCATACCTGAAATGGGAAGTGGTGTTGAGGTGACAAATTGTGCCATAAATTGAAAGTAAGTCACTTCAAGTCCATAATAAACACATAAGAGTATTGAACCTAATGCTATGAGCCCTATGATATAATATGACGGAATACTTTTTGTCCATATCTCCAATTTTTCTTTACGAGACAATTGTTTTGGCATTCGTTCATTGAATGCCTGAGGAATTTTTGGTTCCTTTGGAGGAACATATTTTTTATAGCAATACAATGACAGTAATGCGATCGCACCCAAACATACAATGGCAGCACTGATTGTGTATGGAATATAAAGTCGTGAAGTATTGGATGAGTTTGTTGCATTCTATAATCAAAAGTTTAATTTGACGGTCATATCGTTTCATTATTGTCTACATTCTAAACAATCTAATTGCAAACGTTCGCAATATATAAAGTATTTTTTCCAAACTGTAATAACTCGTAGTAATGTGTTTTTGACAAAATCTCGAAAAAATCAACGCAGACTTGATTATATATATTTATGATAATAAAGTCAAACTTTCAGTGCAGTTTTCTATGGCAATTAAGCCTTTTTCAGTTCAAATAACGCTCCCGTTGAATCCCTGACCCGAAAACACGTCGGGTTTATCGTAATTTTCAAAATTTTGTCACCTATCTCAGTTTGAAAAAACACTTCATTTATATACAGTATATTTACCTTTGAATAAACAGATCTACTTGTGTGATAATCATCTTGATTCAATTTGAGACATTCTGAATCGCCGCCTGATAAAAATGATGAAGTGATTAGTGGCGCGATTGTGATTCCAATGCCAAAAGCAAAGTGAAGAGCCTGTAGAAGTGGTCCACCGCCATCTTCAAACATCTCAATAATCCATACGTGAAATCCTACATCACAAGCGCCAGCAGCAAATCCATTGACAGCACCAATTATCATAAACATTAGATAACTTGAATATGGAGTAACTATTAGTGTGAGCCCAGAAACAATCAATAAGCATACTAAAGCCAACTGTCGATTGACAAAGTTGAACGCGAATCCGCCTAAAATCAATGAAACGGCAATTACTACGACAAGTTTTCACAATTCATCAGTATTTCGTTCTGATATATACCCAGAGCTCCGAGAGTATAAGACACTTGTCTAATAATCGTGAAGTAAGAAATCAACTCGAATGAAACGCCTAATATTTTAGTTAAATCATCAAACGTTGGACCGAATATGTAGTCATTCAATGCCTGGTTCAATTTAATTCAATTTGAATAAGTCATTATTATATTACAATTTAACTAATAAACTATTTTAACTAATCTGAGCAAAATCTTAATTGCATTCATTTGATTTGAATGATTACTGGGTTTCAATGCACTTAAATCTTATCTAATTTGTTGGTTAATTACGATAAATTATTTCACTACACTATAATTGATATGATAAACTTTTAAGTTCATCATAACCTAAATTAGTAACGGGTTATAAAATAAATGTTGCGGTGCATTTATTCACCTTTTATGGATGATGCATAAACGAGGATCACACAGAACTACACGTGCACATAATACTTATTATCTCCTTTCACCCGAAAATATGATCTAAACAACAACTACATATTTTATACAGATCAGGCTGAGGCCGATTACGACAAAATGACTCTGAACTTACTTAGACTCTATGTTGCAAACTTTAGAGAAGCATGAAAAATCACTGAATGTCTCTCAAAATCGCCCTATTGAACATGTTCGGTTACCTAAGTTTGCTTGTTTATGCTAGAGATGGACAGCAGAAGACACGCAACAACTAATTCGAACAATAAATTGTTGTACTTAAAAAAGCGGATTTAAATTTCGTGCACAAATTGACGTCTAATGTTGAGAATCTACTTAGAACTTCTGATTTATAAAGGAGTTGTTGGAACAATTGATTAAAATGAAATTAAAATACTAACTCAATGCTTCACATTGAATTACGTATTTTTGCTATTTACAGGTAAGTCAGTTTCTAGTTTTGTGTTAAATGTATGGTCAATTTTATTTTATAACCCCATTATTAGTAACGATTTATACATTTGAAATAAAGTAAAAATTTGTTAGTTGATGGCACACAGGAATGCAATTAGTTTTAGCCCACAATAAACAAAATGATAATAAAACTATTACTTACTAAAGAAAAGTAGCAAAACCAAAGTACAGATGCTGTTATATATTTATACTTTTTTGACATAATTTCGTCGTCTTCAGTGCCTGATAAGTAGGACACCATAGAAGTAGTTCTCTCGTAGTTATCTCTGCCATATTCCACTTCTGCCTTGTGATGGTTTTGAATGTTGTGCAGCTCTACTTCTGCATGATGCTTAGCCAACATCTGCACTAAAACCAATTCAGAGTTTTCATTACTATTGATTTGTTCTTGCTTTTTGTTCATCCTGTCGGACATCTCTTTGGTTGTTGCAGTCTTCTCAATAATTTCCGGTGAATTTGGATTTATATTCATTATTCTCAATAATAAGTTAAATAAAGAAATTTTTGGTCTTATTTTAATTTAGTTTACAAACAATTTTCACTAAATCAATAAAACTTCAGTCTTTCCGTTAAGATTTGATTAAACAAAAACCTTTTGATCTATTATTTTTTCTAGAATAAGTTACTAAACTTGAACACAATGTCGAGTAACTTTATGAAAACTACTGTTAAAGTAATGATCAAATTGTCTGTCACCTCCTTATTTATAGTATACAGTAGACATTGGCTCAAATGTCTTATCAAAATTAATTGTTCTTCAAACGCAAAAAAGAAATAAAAATTGAAATAATAAAATAATTATGAAAAAATTGCATTCAATAATTGTTACTTTCCGCTGATAAAATTTTCCTAATCTTTAATCAAAGATAAGGCCATAAGTTGAAGACCATTCAGAGGACAGTATTCCTATTTCTAACTGTATTTAATGGCTCTTTTTTATTGAACTATAGACAACAAATTTGTTTCTATCACATGAAAACAGATTTTATCACTTTAAGCAATTAGATTGAATGTCAAAAAGGAAATAACATTGCAATAAAATATTTAAGAATTTTTCTTAAGCAAAAAAAACATGACTCAGTTTATGACTGATAAGTAAATCGGTTTTCAACAATAATAGGATATAAAACTTCATTTCGTTCAAATCGATCGATGCTTTCAAAATGACTCAATCGAAGTATCCATCATTTGAAACAAGTAATAAATCAAAAAATAAGTTTCACTAATAAAGTATAAAATTGGAAATATGTATTGAACAGGTTACGCAAAAGTTTGGAGCATAATTTTGACGATCATTATCTCACGAACGCATTGCTATTAAATCTCATACATATGCGTCAAATTCAATATAACTGATTGGTCATCAAAATACGTGTAAGTTTATTAACAAAAGTGTAAATTAAAATAATGAATAATTTGAAGCAAAAATAAACCGCAGTAATTGAATTGGTAGAATTGGATAAAAATCCAAATCAATTTTTTGAGCACTTGAAAAATAACCGTACAAAGAGAGAATTAATTTATTATACTATTAAGCGACACTATGAGACCAAATCAATTAATGATCGTCGCCGAAGTGGTACATTGACTGAAAAAAGTAATTGAGTAAGACAAGAAACTCTTATAGCTCCCCAAATCGTTAAGACTATCCCAAAGTTGTTCTTTGGGGTAAACCAAACATTCCAATCACTTGTGAGACACCATAAGCTAATAACGACCGTACATTTTGAATAATATTGAAATCTGTCCCTTTTGATGGCCAGAGCAATATTTGATTATTTATTTCCAAATATTCGTGCTGGACAATTCCTTATCAGGTTAGAAGACTGTCTTGTATAAAGTAGAACTTGTTTCCGAACAACTCGACTTAAACGACCGAAAATACTGCCGCCTCTAACAGTTCAAAGTAATTTTCTGTGTTCAAGCCCTCAACAGTTGACAGTAAACCTATATCTCGATTATCCGAACACTAACCATGCAAATTGATTGAGATCCTACTACTCTTTTCGTCCTTCCATATATAAAGGGTTTTCGAGTTTACTATTCAATCTAAAAAGGAACACTCATCCGTTCTGGGAGCTCTGAGCAGATTTTTCGTCTAAAGAAGACTGAATTAATATTTGCAAAGCTCTGGTTAATGAATATCAATACCGATGAAGATGACTCAAGACCAGTTTTCGACACCCCAGTTCTCATATTGAATTACGAACTGTTTTCCTCTTCCCGATGTCTTGCGGCTAATATGTGAACCTGTTTCGTGACCTGTCGGCACATACCTAATTATTTAAGAGTTTGGGAGGTCGTGCGAACGAACACTTGCAATTTATATCGAGGTTCAGGCTCGACCAGATTCGCAGAAGGTATCTCAATACGGTTAACAATAGTTACGTCTTTTGGTCAGAATATGGGCGACTACATGCCCGACCCTAGCAAATATCTGGTCAACCTATTCGTCAATCATTGATCAAAATCTGTCAACTCATAGTTGTCAATGTTTAAGTGAACTTTATTAAGTAAAATCTGAATAAAACCAATTGTACCTTTCTGACCAGTCCGAGTATAATTGATTAAGATTGAATTTTTCATTGAATGCCATTTTATTTTACAATTGACTCGCATCTCAAATTTAAATATAAATAATCAAATAGATAACTAGAAAATAACAGCAAATAAACAACATTCTTACACATTTTCAACTGATTTTTTTAATTGAGATTAGTTTACAATTTTTGCATTGAGATTTAAGCCTTCAAGAAATTTAAGCAATGTTTACCTTTTTAATCTTTATTCTATTGTGAGTTACAGTAAGATTTGGAACATTTTGTCTGTGTGTTGACCACACTATTACTGAAGGTCCGCATATCGTACAGACTAAAGAATGGTATTGTTCGAGTCACGATGGTCCATGGACAAGGGCATATTTCGGTTACCGAAAAGTGGCTACTGATCACCTCAATAATTTAAAATCAAATTTAAAATCTACAATTATTTTAAAAGATAATATCTTATTCTGTAATACAATTTTGAGTTATCAAATTTGACAGATAGCAGTTTGTAACCTTTTCGGCTAGCATTGAATACTGTTGAAGATAAAGCACATTTAAACATTATATAAAATGAACTAGTCTCAATTTTGTGCTCCCTATTACCTATAGTCTTTTATTACTTTTAGTTTTCAATCCAATAGATTTGTGGAAATAACTCATTGTTCACATTTGAAAATCTATGAACCTGTAAACGTTTATACATTCTATACACTGATTAAAGCGCATGACTGGATAAGAAAATCAATGAAACTAAAATTCCAATGAATCGCTTGCAAAATGTCTTCACTGGCAAAGAGATGAGACAATAGAATAAAAACTAGAACTGAATTAAGAAATGAGTTTCAACAACCCAGCGAACAATTCAAATCTATCTTTTGAACATTCGTATGGAGACCATTTGGGTAGACCCCTGAGAAAAATATTTTCATCGAGTGAAGAATTTAGTGAACTATATGTTTGTCTGACTATATTCGCGGCTTTCGCGATCGTGACATTCATTCTGTTTATGCTCTTCCTTTCGATAAGTTATTTGACCCGAAAATCTTGTGGTATTGCGTTAGAAGTTGAAAATGGTGTCAATGATAAGAATCGATTCGATACTATTATACCGCCGATAACTCTTAGCTAATCATATCTATTAAATACTGATATATTGTTTCTTATTTATAATCTGGCAAAACCATTTTCATGTTTAACTATCCATTTTATTTATTCAAATGTTAAATTTGAATTGTTTGGTTCTGTATATAGCATTTTATTTGTTAAAAAAATAAAAAATTTCATATATATTGAGCATTTTTTAAAATTGAATTTACTCAATGCTTCAATCGACTGCTAAAACTTCAGTGGCAAGCGATTTAATACATTTTTTATGGAAATATATTATCATCAAGAAGTGTGAGTTATGTCTGATGTGTATAGCTTAATTTTATGCGAATAATGTGGTGTTAATTACAGTTATATAATGCTTGTAATGTGTGATCAAACTTGAGATTTAATTCCAATTTAAAAGAGTGAGCTCTAGCTTCAATTTAATTGGTTGACCCGAGCTTGAGAACACCTCAAGATTTACTATAAATAAGGAAGTCTAAAGTCAGTTTTTGACCGATACTTATACCGATACTTGTGAGTTCTCCGTTTATTCATATTTTCAGGATTTTATATTCAACTTTTGTGCGAAAATCATTAATATATGAAAATAATTGATATTTCCAATTTTTAAGTATATAGACTCGAATTAATAATAGCTTATAATTAGATTGTCGACTCTTTGGGGAGGGGGGTTAAAGATTAAAATTTGTTGAAAATCGGCACAAATTTCAGATTAAATTCCTGAACTTATCAAGAACTAAGAGTTCGTCTGTTTGATGAGAACTTTTTCGCAAGTTTTTGAAATTTTCTAAATATAAAAATCAACCAGAATTCAAAATAGTAAAACTTTTACCATGTTTAAAATGTGTTATTTGCTCATTTGATTTAAAAATAGACTTTCTTAATTTGATTCCATTTTTGTAGAAATAGCAAATGTTCGCTTAATACTTATACGTGGGTCATTCAAAAGCTTTCTCCCTAAATATATAAGCGATCGAACTATAAACAAAGAGCTACCTTACATTTAAACCATAACGTTAAATAAATTTATAGGCCAAAGCAATTACAGCATTCATACAGACATTTATATTAATAGTTGATTAGATGATATGATCTCAGTTGAGAATTCGCTCATATTAATCTACCACTGAGTTCAAAAATTTTCGCTGCTTTTAGCTTTAAGATTCGAAATGGTTAATATCTTAAAGACACTGTGTTCAACAACATTTTCCTCAAAACAAATATCGTTTAAAATCTTAAAACTAAAAGCGGCGAAAATTTCTGAATTTGATGATAGATTAACATGAGTGGATTCTCAACTGAGATCATACCAACTAATCAACTATAAATGTCTGCGTGAATGCTGCAATTGATCTATACTTTAGCTTGCAGATTTATGTAGCGTTATGGTTTAAATGTAAGATAACTGTTTATAGTTCGGTCGCTTATATATCAGGGAGAAAACTTTTTGAATGACCCAAGTATTTATCTATGACAATACTTTTTATTATTGTGAATACTCGAACACTTGAGCTTTGAAGCGTTTTGCGCTCAATGCTAAACTTTTTGGCTAAATTATTAGAACTTTTCATGCAATTATTGCACAACGAGCTCTTCAGTAATATTTGACTAGTTAAGTTGAAGCAAGTACTTTGCGCGGTGTGCATTCGATAAATCAATTAATTGACAATCAAGTAAGAATTCATAAGTATTAAAAGTTATCACAATTTAAATTCTAATCATGACTAAGCAAAAATATGAGCCTCATTTGCAGCAGCATACGGGAAATTCCACAGTAAAGCCGATTTTTGGTAAGCTAGATTTAAAAATTTCTATTCGAAAATCAGTTGTTGCGCACAATTTTGACTTAAAATTCTTTTGCAACTACAGATATATCAGTACATCTGATCAACATAAATATAGTTAAACAAACAATTAATAGAATAATTAATAATCTCGTCATTTTAATTAACAAATATATTCATCCAAAAGTTAGTTTGAGATTAGTTTACTGACAAGTTTTAAAGTAATAGTAGTAGTAATAGTAATGAAGTTAGGGTCTATTTTCCAACCAAAACCGCGAAAATTTGAATTTAGATGATAAAAACGTGATGTATTGCGTGCAAGAGTGACTGTTGAGCAGAAATTAAAATGATTTGCCGAGAAACTAAATAACACCCTCAATCACACTCAAACATTTACGATAAGAATTGATGAGACATTTACGAATGCATCTTACAAAGTAAGTGATTAGCAAAGGTTAAGTTATTTAACTTTTTAGTTGACTTAAAAATGTTCACCACTAATGAAGCAAAAAATCTATCTCTATCTTCGTTTTCCAAGAATAACATCATCTCCAAATAGCCCAAAAATGCTGGCCAGACCGAGTGCACCACCAAAACCACCGAAACCACCATGTCCACCTCCGAATCCGTCACCCACAATTATGATATCACCGCCTTGTCACAAGATAAACCGATAAAGAAAAATATTTATTTGTTCATTTAGAAAAATCAATGATCATATGAGCCCTACCTCTTCGGGCATCAATTGTGTTTATAGTCAAACAAATGATAGCCAACAACACAAACAAGCGCTTGGAATTCATTTAAATATCTTGTTCGCAAAATCACCTGAATTTGAATGGCAACTAAAAGTTTGATGTATCTTATAACTATTAAGTCTCAGCTCAATTTAAATGCTTTATAAACTCTTATATAGAAATAATAACTTCCGCATCAAATTCTATTGGACTGTATTTTATTAAATTTTTTTCATTTAATAGATAGTTAAATGAATATTCAGTTCAAGTTTTTTCAAGAGGCGTAACCTTTTATAGATATTTATAGCTTTGTGTCAAATTTTTATTCCCAGATATTCGCTTAATTTGACGTGATGTGAAATTTGGTCAAAATAATTATTATTTACAGTTAATGGTCACTTTTAGATTGAGTCAGTGTTGGGCTTCTCAGAAATGGATTCATGTGACTCGCATAGATATTAAACACTCATAACTTTTTCACAATCGTCTTGCTTAGAAACGACAAATTCAAATTTTTGATTTAATAGATGAGTTATCCTTAATTTGTCATATTATTTATCAAAATTAGGAGAATAGAGACAAAATATTAAATTAGTATTGCAGCGGCTGTAGGTTTGTGGGAGATCTACGATCATAAAAAATTGTTGAAATTCATTTTTATTTGAGTGACTTTCACTTTACGCTTGGGTTCATATCGCGTACACTGAGTCATGTTTAACAATTAATAAGACGATTGACTAACCAATCGTATTGAAAATGCAAGCTCAGTGCAAATCATAGATTTGTGCTTTGACTAGTTGCGTTTAAATACTCATTAAACGATTCAATTATAATGTTTTAAAACTATTTAAGAAATACGAAAGCGGAAAGAGTTTCGTTGAAGGCATTAAGGAAGTTCAAATTTTAAGAAAATAGATTGTACTTTGCTTTTGTGGTCCACTACCTTTTAAAGTCAAACATCAATATTGGCAGCAGATTATTATGCACTTCAAATCATTTATTAATTTGAAGTCACAAGTCATCACTTTAAGTATAGCTTTGAAAATCAAAGTTTCAAATATGAAACCATGAACAATTTCAGATCAATATTCTTAATAAAATAGTCGTCAAATTCTTAAAAAAAATATTTTAATATATTTTTTCAAATGAATCGAGATGGATAGGAAAACGGAAAGTAATTGTGGCCTCATTATAAGGCACTATTACTGTGAAATATTTGGCCAGCTTTCATAAAAATATTATTCAATAGGAATCAAAGTTACTCTATTCTGAAACACTTTTTCAACTCATTATTGATTTAAATACGAATAACTAAATTAATCGTTAATTTATCTTAATTTATTATTAAATTAGGATAAATTTAGAACAAGATTATAATAATATAGGATAAGATTGACAAAACTGTAATTTATTAAATTTAATAATATAGTAAATGTGAACGACTTCTCGTGTAGGTTTCGAAATCATATAAAAATATAAATGAATTTAAATTATAATAAACGTACGAAAGCAACTCAAATTTTAAAACTTAATCAAATTGATAAATCGATGAGTATATGACTGAAACAGTTCAATTAAAAGAAACGTTTATTGAGATTTCGTTTATCTTCTTCTTCTTCTGCCAAATATGAAACCGCCACGAGTGAGAGCATAGAGGCCGAGAGCACCCCCAAGACCTCCGAACCCTATTTCGTCAATAAGAACCATATTTTGACCGCCGTAATAATTTGCAGTGACTCCATTCATTGCACTTAATGCAATCAATACAACAAACATAAGGATTAAAAGCTTTGAATTCATTTTTGTTTTGTCTAAAACATTTACAATTTCAAAATTATTTTCAATCATTTTGAACAGCTTTATATAGCACGACAGACGATCGATAATGCTATCCGTTCCTTATTTTTTATGCTCAATCGAATATTACAATTAATACTTAATTTGGGCGAAACTGATCGTTTTTATGTTATTTATTACTTTTTTTGGTCATAATTTCAAATAATAAGTTTGGTTAATTCCCTTAACAAATTAACGGCTCGTTTAATAAATCAAATAATTAAAACAACAATTATGTGTACTTTAAACAAATAACTTATTACTTCCTAATATGATTTTCAAATGGATTGTATCAGGTTTTCATGATCTAATATAATTTTTTTACTTTAGCAGGTTAATATGGCAACAGAATAGCATTAGAAATCAAGCTTCGATTACCGAAGTAGCTAACGGTGGCTTTTCAGTAACCAAAATAGTCGTCTCAATCACAGATCGTACTGATTCTAACGACACCACTCTTAAAGCCGTCCCATTTGTTGATAAACACTTATAAAGTGGCCAACAGATACGCGCACACACGGACAAGTAGTGCTCTCATTACAAATTTGATTACAGATACTCATTGAACAAATTTTCTCTGAACTAACTTCATAGTGACTGGTCCTTCGAGCACGAACAACGTCAGTCTTGAGAGAACAAAATTTTTATTTTCATGTCTCAAAGCCTATAAGGATTGACAAAAGATTTAACTCATAATAATAATTATTTGAACACAACAAATCTCAGACTGATTGCAAAATTTCTAGTCATCACTATATCTGCTTTAAGACTGATTTGGGCATTTTCTTTAAAAATTCAATTCAATCAAAGTTTAGGCCATTTTGGCTATTCTTCAGTCTGTTCGTGAGGATAAGCAATAATTTGTTATTAGATCATATTTTTTAATGGAACGTTCACTTTTTAGTGATTAATACTTTTTATTGATCAATTGTTTCAATTATGATGGCTTCAAGAGTGAGGTTCTATCAGTGCTTCATTTAATGGTCAAATATCGAAGTGTTTGAAACTATAAAACTAAGTCTATCTGTGCTTCCATTTGTTCTTCTCTGCCAATTGATGTATGGCTTCTCTGTCTTTTAGTTTATGTTTTGAATGTTGAATCAATTGATTTCTATAAACACAATCTTAATAACTGCGAAGTTATTACTAGAAATTTGCAAAAAATTCAAAATTCAATAACATTTTTATTACTGAACATGATTGAAGTAATATATATATATACATTAAAAGTAGAGAAGAGAATTCTCAAAATTTTCGCTTCCATTGCCATCCCATTCCCACTTGCACTACCATCACATCTGTATACTATTATTATCGTTTATCTATAATTATTATTTGTCAGAAGTCAAATGAAAGAAAATATCTGTAAACAAATTTTGTTACCTTTGGATAAAGAATGTTTAAATTTTTAGAAATGCCATTCCACTTCCATCTAATTAAAAATCTATTCCATTCCCATAAAAGATGGGATTGGGATTCAGATTCTCATCTCTAATTGACAGAGCATTAAATAAGCTTTAGTTCAACGTAAATTCTGGTTTACTGTCTGCCGTTTTCGAACACTAGTCTTCACTTTCTTGAACTACATTAGATCAATAAAAGAATCATGCATTGATGAACAATAGTATATGAGTTACTTGAAATTCTCAGAGTACATCTCAATCAGGATTATGGTTTCAAACTTTTAATTGTATTTTTCTAACCATACACTTGTACTTAAAAATAAGTTGATTTCTATAAGTGCATGGCTAGAAAAAACAATTAAAAGCTTGAAACTGTAATACTAATTGAGATGTACTTTAATAATTGAAATATAACAGAGATTTGAGAATTTCATGTAACTATCCTATCGTTCATACATATGTGCATGATTCATCACTCTAACTTGTATCTATTTTGTCTTAGGTTACTCAAAATTTTTCTAACCATATAGTAAATGCTATTGAGTTTTGCATTGATTAACAAATTTTGAAAGTTAATAGATTGTGCTCTTGTGCAAGTCAGCCGATCTGAATAGCATTTATGAGCATCTCATCTCATGACTAGTTCACAGTGAAAATATTTTCAAAATTTGTCACTTTGTGATCAGATACTCTCCTTGTTAGTAATATCTTATTATGTGTGCAGCAAGTATAACAGTACAGATCGTCCAAAATAAAACTAAACTCAGATAAAGCAGTTAAAGGCTTTTACAATTTGACATTTTAATCGCAAGTAATATCAATTACTCATATACTGAAAACTTGATCTATCAAAATGAACTTTTATTGATCTAATGTAGTTCATAGAAAGTGAAGACTAGTGTTCGAAAAACGGCAGACAGTAAACCAGAATTTACGTTGAACTAAAGCTTATTTAATGCTCTTTCAATTAGAGATGAGAATCTGAATCCCAATCCCATCTTTTATGGGAATGGAATAGATTTTTAATTAGATGGAAGTGGAATGGCATTTCTAAAAATTTAAACATTCTTTATCCAAAGGTAACAAAATTTGTTTACAGATATTTTCTTTCATTTGACTTCTGACAAATAATAATTATAGATAAACGATAATAATAGTATACAGATGTGATGGTAGTGCAAGTGGGAATGGGATGGCAATGGAAATAAATTTTAAGCTTTGTAAGTTACAGTTCTTACCAAAACTTAGTCATTCATAAGAAAACAACTATTTATTGAACACAATTCATACAGAGCTGAGATAATACATTTCGAACTCTTTAATTTAACTTATGATTAGTTTTGCTTGAGTTTGTCTTCTCTTATTTGAGGTATTTTTCTTGAAATTGCAGCTTTATATCTACTAAACTTTTATGCATACGTGATAGTATTTTAACTTCTTAACTTTTCATATATACTATTTGGTTTCCTATACCATACATCTTTAGGTAAAGTTTCATATGAAAAGTTAAAGTTAAGGAAACTACCTAATTATTATTAAAAGAGTTGTAATTTCAAGCAAAATATCTCAAATTAGAGAGAGACGAATTCAAGCAAAACTAATCATAAGTTAAATTAAAGAGTTCAAAGTGTATTTTCTCAGCTCTGTATGAACTTTGATAAGAACTAAACTTAGTAATATCTTATGCGCGCAGTTACATTGTATTTCAGTTTTGACTTTATATATTGTTTTATTTTCTCTATCGTGCATTTTTGAAGTAGAGTTTCAATTATATTATTAATCGATCGTCATTTAAGTCCCACTTCAATAAAGTGTCTAACGGTGAATAACTTTCCTTTTTGTCTGTTTTTTCCATAAAATTATTCGGCATGATTTTCGTATCCGTGGCAAAATAGGGCGACCTCAAACCATGTATACCTTTGGATTCAATTCGATGAGCTGATAAGATTCACACCAAACTTGACTCGGCCACGTGATCTTTGACTGAGCAAAGTATTCGTCTTTGTTTGGTTTAGTACTTCTTAATGGATGAACATGGATTTCTCTGGTTGTAACCCAAACAACCCTCGCCTCGCGACCTAACCTATTCTCTCTTCGTTCGTATCAGGTTTGATTCGGGCTACGACATTATAAAGCCAGGTTTATCTATTCTCGAGGGGGTTAGGTTAGAATAGGATAGGATAAGTTGGGTTGGGTTGGGTTAGGTTAGGTTAGGTTAGGTTTCGTTGGGTTGGGTTGTTGTGCTTGTTTATTCTAAACGTTTTTTTTTTGTTAGTTATTTTGCTATGTCTTACTAAAATTTTTCATTTATAGGATGTTTTCTTCTCAATTTGAGTAAACAATTCAATGGTGCACCTCTTTATGTCTTCCCTATTTAAACTTCTTGTTTATTCAAATCTGTTCCGACAACTTGCTTTCCATCTTAATGTACTAACCCTTCAAATTTTCGCACATTTTTGCAACTTTTCAAATTTTTTTAAAATGATTCATAAAATCTTTTAAATAGCTTTAAAGAGTTCAATCTAGCAGTCTTGTAAAACTAAATTGTCTCATCTAATGTTAAACCAGAAATTTTCTTTTAAAAGTTTATTAAATTGCTTAATTTATTATTACTTTATTGTCCTCTTAGTTTATTAGGATCATTTTTTGGCCGATTTGTTGTCAAATTTATATATTGCTGCATATTTCGATTATTTCTAAATTATTCACTACGATCTCAAATTACTTTCTGAATCCATAAATTAAAATAAGAAAAATATGCTTAATCATCTTTAAAGTATTCATAAATTGAGGTTATTCGTTTTTACATAATCAAATACTTATTTATTTTGAGATCAAAAATATTACATGTTCTAAGCTGATCCCTTGGAATAGATTACGTCACAAAGTATTTGGTATTAAGCTAGCACGACATTACAGCGCAAACAAACACCGCATAAGACATTACCGCGCAAGCGACACTACCGCGCACGACATTACCGCGCAAGCGACACTATCGCGGAAACGACATTACCGCGCATGACATTACCGCGGAAACTCCATTAACACGTAAAATAAATACCTCGCAAATTATACTACCGTGCGGTATTGTCGTTTGCGCGTTAGTGTCGTTCGCGCGGTAGTCTTATTTGCGCGGTAGTATCGTTGCGCGGTAGTCTTATTTGCGCGGTAGTATCGTTGCGCGGTAGTCTTATTTGCACGGTAGTGTCGTGCGCGGTAGTGTCGCTTGCGCGGTAATGTCATGTAATCGGTATTAACCCATTCAACTTCTACTAAAATAATGCATGGTCCGCATATGATTTTCATATTAAGCAGTCATTGTTTGTCAAACTGCTACGCTTTTCAACCCACATTCTGTTTAACCCTTTAAAGACCGATGTTACCAATTGGTAACAATAGTTCGTCATCAATATAAATCGTTATAAATTTGAATGTTTTAACTGACAAGACTTG
Source organism: Archegozetes longisetosus (assembly GCA_018873245.2). NCBI lineage: Eukaryota > Metazoa > Arthropoda > Arachnida > Sarcoptiformes > Trhypochthoniidae > Archegozetes > Archegozetes longisetosus. The sequence goes on from JAEMBT020000007.1 coordinate 12,391,479, forward strand.
TAATAAAGACATGAAAATCTACGAAATTAATTACTTACTTTAAAAATGTCTCATTATTATAAGTCTTGCAATAATTATGGCCTCAAACGTATTTTGAACTTAAATTGTACATAACTATTGTTTTCTTTTGTTTACAAAATAATTGTTGACGACATTCTCGAACAGGCAACACTTTGGCCAGATCTAGATCTGAGGCTTTTAATACCAAATCTAATACAAGCTTTTATGCTAACACTTTCAATAAACAGATAGCTATCGGATTATATCTGAATCAATACAAGTTTGAGTCAAATGTTGAAAACAGAAATCGGTGATAGGTCAAAATGACAGGCAATCAATAGATTTTATTGGTTCGAGACATTTAATGCAATTGTTTCTAACTTGGCTTAAACAGACAAAAAGTTTTGTTGCGTCCAGTATACTGCTGTTTTGCTATTATAATCAATCATTGTTTAAGTGTGTTTTCAGTCAAAAGTTTAGAGAAGTCAATCGACATTAGGTCTCATAATGATTATTGTAAAAACATTAGTTAATGCATAAATGTAATACTTATATTAGTTACGGTTCGTGTCAAAATAGTGGTGGTTAAAAAACTTTGTATTTAATTGTAAACAAATTTTCACTTATTGAAATCCTCAAAAACTTTGGATTATAACTCAGACTAAATAACTACAAAGTTTCAGTGCTTAATATGCGTTCCTTTGGCAGTAAGACACAAATTAGTGCAAGTTATTATGCCTTCAATCAGATACTTCATAACTTATAGTCATAACTGCTAACTGATACACTCGATGCCTATCATTCGCGGAAAGTTTTCAGAGGTCTAATCGATCCTGCATTCTATTGTAGCTCCTCTCATTCTCAAAACTTGCAATTTTACCCAATTGCTCTCAACTATATTTTTGTGATTTTGTGGACTTTTGAGGACTTCTGAAGCCATCTCAGTAAATGTGAAGTCTCTTTTAGTAATGTTTTAGATATATTTGAAAGAAATTGAACTAAAATTTTTAAAATGAAATCTTAAAATGAAAAACATAAATGAAATCTTAAAATGAAAAACATAAATGAAATTATAAAATGAAATGAAATTTTTTTGTGTTATCTTAAAGTTTTAATCGTTGTGTAAATATTTTGTAAATTTGGTTAATCTCTTGATTCTGTTCCAAAAAATATTTGAGTGAATCTTTTCAATCAACCGCCACTTTATGATGCGAGCTATATATGTTCAGCAATAATGCAAGTCCTTTTTTAATCTTTTAAAGACCGATGTCAACTATTGCTATCAAAACGTTATAAATTAAAGTGCTTTAACTGATAAGATTTATAATAAAAACACAAAGATCCACGAAATCGATTACTTATTTTTAAAAATGGGGATACTATAGATTAGGCCCGGTACAGAATCGCTATAAAATAGGTTTTCTAGGGGTTTTGGAGGGCGAGAAATCGATTGGAAGTGGTCCCAGGTGTCGGAAATAAGTGGGTACCGAGATATGGCCAACAATGTCGCAGCGTTCCGACGGTTACCCGGACACACCTCGATCTTAAGGTCTCCTGTGTAGACATCAATGATGCCGAGCACCCAGGTTCCCCGGACAAGGCGCCCAAGGTTGTATTTTCGGCAGCCGGTCATGGCCTCATCGACCTCGACTACCGAACACGCGCCACCCATACCAGTGGGCGACGGTATTTTGTGACGATTGTCCACCACCCATACTGGCCTCATGAATCGCATCCCCGTAAGAGAAGCGATTTACAGAGCAGTATATGAGAAGCACTTGCTCAAGGGGTAGACGAGACTCCTCAAATACCGTTCCGCTCGTAAGAGAGATCTCCTTTGAGCATTTATGACATCGCCAGCGCAAACCTACAGCAGTGTCACCCCGCTTGTTCGAAAGTATCATATTTCTACGACACTTCGAACAAGCTCGAGTTTGAGGCAAAAGCCCGACTCGCTGAAACCACTGGAGGCATCGCTCTGGCTCGTCAACAGCGCATTCTCGAACTAATCGGAGAATATTATATGAGCCGTCCATCATTCGCGAAATGAAGAAAAAATTATGAAAAATAAACCTTAGTTGCCGTAACCCTCAAGTCTAACCGGCTACAATAGGAGAAATAAAATCTATCTAAACCTAACCGGTCTACCCCTGATTGACCCAAGTTTGATTTGATCCAATCACTAATAGACCCAATTTGACTTGACCCAAGGGATTTTAACCCAAAGAAGATAAGACCCTATATTTATTTGACCCAATGTTTTAATAGAAGAGTACAGATTGATGCTCTTGTCAAATGCTATTACATAACAAATCGATTAAATAGAAAAATTATATAAATCGTAAAAACAGAAAATTATTAAATGACTAGATCTACAATAATAGTAAAACACTCTCAATTCATAATTAAGCCATGAAAAACTTTGATCGCAAACGTATTTGATAACTACATGCGTCCGTAAAGACGATTTGATTATCAAAAGTTTATATCAAAGTACTAAATTTTGAATTGATGAGTAATTTATTTGACATCTGATTAGAATATGAAAATATAGAAAGCTTTAATTGCTTTGTCTTAGTTTGTAAGTTAAAAGGACAGACTGTATACGTTTCTTCACGCATAATCAGTCAATGAAAAATTATTCATAGTGTGATATTAGGTCAAAATGAACTTTTATTTTTGTCATTTTGGGTGAAATGACTATTGGGCTAAAATACAAAAAAGTTTGAGTCAAAAGCGTCTTGGGTCAAATTGGAATCGGGTCTATGTGGAGGACACCAAAAAGTTGTATTTATCCTTAAGACGGAATAGAAGCTGTGTCGTTCATTTAACAGACGAATTAAGAACAACAAAGTTATGTTCAAATCGCCATCAACAATGTAATGCATCTCAATCACCACATCGTCTATAATTTTGCCTAAATTGCAAAAAAAAGTGTGGAATCGCGGTGTAAATGCAGCAACAAACATTTTATATAAAACCAAATATTTTGTACAAAACTTGTCTAACCCAAAGTGTTTCTCAAGGGAAAGTCAACATTTTTGTTGATTGCTCCCCCATTGGAAGGCTATCAAATTTGGTGCCTTTTGTAATCTTTATTGATTACTTTATCGGTCTTTAAAAGGTTAATCCAATTTTGACATACTCTGTTTCTACTGTATTTCATTCATCGTTTGAAAGTTTAACTTATGAACAGTTTCGCGTTCAGATTAATAATTGAATGTGAGCTAATTGAATAACTGAAAAAGAAAATTATTGCAGCAAATCAAAACTTAAAAAGTTCATATTTCTTGTTAATATGACTAATCGATCAATCAAATTATTTAACATAAATTTACTTCAATTTAATTGAGATAAATATTAAATGTTGCATTAGATTAAAAAATTTCAGCAAAATAATTGTCAAGTTGAAGGCACTGATCTATTATCATTTTTTAAAAATATAAACAAATTACTATGATTAAAAACTACACTATATGCATGTCATTATCACAAACTAGTAAAATATCTCTTAATTAAGGCCTCAAGCGAGAAATTCAAGTTTTCTGTTTTGAACAATTTGATAGTTGGACACAACTGCAATCTCTCAACATTGCTATGACTAAGGGCCCAAAAAGAGTCGGACAGGCAAACAGATTGTCTGATTCTCATAAATTATATAAAAAATATAAATTTAGATAACTTCATAATCACCTTACATACATTACTTCTGAACCGATCGTATGTTCGCACTTAATAGTCAGTTCTGATAAGACTTCAATTTTTCTTAATCTTTTAGTGTGACATTTTGAGTCTTCAAATAACTAATTAGTAATCCAAATAACTTATAAGTCATACTCAAAATCACTAACGTCAGTCATTCTCTGTTCAGCTAAAACATGTTTCTGCTTTTAATGTTATCAAACGTTTTAATAACAATATGGGCTAATTATAAATATTGTGTAAAGACATTCAAATGTTATTACATTTGATTGGATGTCAATTAAGAACGTGGTTTAGGTCATTTGATTCATGATATTAATAAAACAGAAGCATGTTTTTAATTGAATAGAAGATGACTTGTTTTTAGCCATCTTGGTTGATTTATAAGTCGTTTAAATCATTAACTGGTTTTTGAAGATTTTAAATGTCACATTAAAAGATTGAAGTCTTACCAGAACTGACTACTGAGTGCAAACTAACGCTCGGCTGACAAATATTGTACTTATGTTTCAAAAATTTTCAAATATATCGATTGAAAAACTAGAAACTAAAGATTCCTCTTGACTTAAAGAATCCCATATTTGTTATGTTATGGAAAGCAGAGACCAGATTCACGTAGTTCTCAATAACAATGGGTTCATTCACAATTTGACAAAAATTATTATTATTATTATTCGTCATATGATTGATATTTTGTTGAATAGCCTGAGTGACAATCTGATTGAAGTGATTGATATCATAATAAGTTCTGTTTGGATGTGAACTAAGAGCCGTAACCAGTGGATGTGAAGTTAATGTAAGCCATGGAACTGATTTGGACCATGGATTCCATTTCTGCGCGAATTGTATTTGTTGGCCTCTATTCCACATAAAACGGATTCCCATTTGATTACGAGACCTTATCGGACAAAATATCAATAAATTAAATGACTTTTTTTTAACATATCGTGACTAACGGAATGAGCGATTCTTCAGGATATTGCAACGGTCCCCTTGACATCCGATCGAATTGAGACAATAAATATCTTTTATATTCAAGTAATTTAAGTGTTATTAAATCGTATTTCATCACTATTAAGGAACGATCGCAAACAAATATTAATCTCTCTTTTTCATTATCCCAGTGATCGATCCTATGATATAAGAAACATGTATTAACGTATGACCATTAGTATGAATATCGTTAAGTCTTATGAATCTTATAAGATGTTTCACAACTGCTATTATGTGAGTTACATTTTTTCAATAATAAATCATACGAAGTACAGTGTTTGGGTAAATTCATTTTTAGCATATATTCACTTCAGACTACATTTGATAACTCATTCATAAATACAAAGTATCTGTTATGAGTGCCATCACTTCAAACTATTTCATCCATTTTTGACTTAAATTTAATAAATCTAATCAACAATTACTCAGTTAAGAGCCATTGGCCACGAAGAGAGCCATCGATTGTCTCTAAGATAACAGGTTTGCACTCCTTAAACGCTCTCTCTATCAGTTCTTCGCGTAATCCAAAAAAATGATTGCTGTCGTCAAAAATTAGTGATTCTTGTGTTTGGTTTTGGTCCACATCTGATGGACTGCTGTTCAATGAATGGATCGAATCATTCGAATCAATTGAATTAATGTTCGATAGAGTTAGAGTTGCAGAAGAAAAGCATTCGACTTGATCTTCATTTTGGTCATCGATAGATATGTCTGTCGACGAAGACAATACTGAAGACATTTTGGTAGCAAACGATTGAATCCCAATTATAAACTTATTTAAACTTAAGACAAATATAGCTAATCAAAGAAATGGCCACAAATTTAATTAATGTCAACAATAATAATAGTCATCACTAATTACGTAATGCTGAAGGAGGAGGAAGAAGAAGGGGCGGTCATCAAAGTGTAAGACGGGTGGAGGGAGTGGTGGCCTTAGGGGCACATTTGAGCCAAACGTAACTCATGTAAATACATTATATAACAATAACTATTTCGTAATTTATTTTTATGGCATTTCGTACTTTTATATCTTTGAAAGCACTGAAAGAGGGCAACACTTGTATTGAGTTTATCCAATACACTATTAGCGATATATATGTGGGTAAGCTTTAAGAAGTTTTCAAAAGCTTATTGAGTTGAACTAAAAACCTAATAATTATTACTCTTCAGTTATTGATCATAATAATTTGCAACTAAGATTCAACGACGAGTCAATCACAAGTTATTTACATTGTACAGCACAATACATCTTATTAGTGTGAGTTTGCGCCAAATAGTTCTGATAAAACTTGAATTATTCTTAATGTTTTAATATGATAACGTCATATTAAAACATTAAGAAAAATTCAAGTCTTATCAGAAATAACTATTCAATACAAACTAGCACTCGGTTAACAAGTGTTGTATAGTTGCCAATTATACTTATAATAAACCTTACTTAGAATGAGACTCAAAATAGATATTTTTCAGTTAATTGAGCAATTTTTTGTGAAAAAAGTCTATTCAGTTTTTAGAAGAAATTAAAAATTGACTTCCTTTGGCTTTGATAGAACGTCAATACCTTTTTTAAAGTGACGTTTTATTAAATAATAGATTTATGATAAAGCGGATTTTAATATTTTGCGGAAATTTTGCATTAGAAAAAATTGTCATATCCATTTGATATTTCAAGTGTTTTCGAAAATTAGCTCACATACTGTATTGTGTAGTGCGTACAGATAACTAAGATTAAACATGAAGTCTTTAACGATAAGCCAAATAATTTTGACTTTGTTTTTGATATTAAAACATGTCAAAGCAAATTCATCTGTACAAGTAACAGGTTTTTGCGGTGATCCTGGAAGACCAGTCAAATCGCAATTGTCTCCAACTCAGAACGTTTATAGTGAAGACGAGACTATCGTTTATAAATGTGATGATTACATATCTTTAAAACAATACCGAAAATGTATTAAAGGAAAATGGATTGGACCTAACGCGGTTTGCGGTTAGAATTAAATTAAATTGAAAATTATAGTTAATTATAGTTGTACGAGCCTATATTAGCAATCAGAGCCTTAGCTGTTATGAGGCCGAGAGGGAGCACGTGTACCACAACCCAGTACAGCATATAAAAGTTTAAAAGTTTGTTCAACAATTAAATTGATTTAGTAACATGTTTATAAATTGTGTTCATAACGAAAGCACCTTATTTCAAGCTTAGATTATGTTATTTCCGTCAAAATCTGAATTCAGGTCCACCTACGGCCTAATTTCTGGCTACGGCACTGATTATTGTACCTGCGTTGCTCTCTACGTAATTAATATAAACCTGGAATGCCTTAATAAAAGTTTGATTGGCTTTTTAAATTGAAAACAATTAATCAACAACTATATAAGAAGCTTATCCGAAACTGATTTAAATGAATACTTAAATTAAATTATAGGAAGCTCATTTCGGAATAATGACTTGAGGTTGGCACGGATTTTCAATAAAGAAAATGGAGATTTCATACAAGAATATAACACAACGAATTTAGATGCGTTTGCCAAATTCGGAAATTCATTTATAGCTGAACGATATAGTAAACCGCTTCGAGCGCATGGATCTAAAAGCTATAAAATTGAACTATTCCTTGACACTAAAGGAATGTTCCAATTGGTGCGAATCAGTTTATCAGTTGTTAATCATCTGATTGACCAAAGAATAGGAAAAGCAAAATTCAATATAACGCGGGTGACAGTCAGTCCTTATCGGCAATGTATTCTCAGTAGTAACAGTTCGGTGTCTCCGTGGCTTCACAACTCAACTCGCTTTGACTATTGGTTCTCATGCCAATCAAAAGATGATCACCAATTTGAAGAAGAACTTAAAAATAAGTCAAATTTGGTTACAATTGAAACAGAATCTGATAAGGTATTGGACTTAGATTTGGCCACTTTTATTCTGGCCGAGCAGTACACCAATGATGGCAACCCCAGAGAACCCATTTGCGGTACCCCAGAAATTCCAGTTGGTTTAGACAACCATGTGATAAACCATCATACCAGATATGCATTCAAATGTGCCAAAGGATTCAGAAGATTAGATGACTTTGGTGGTGATACTCATGAATTGGCTTGTGGAATAGACATGAAATGGAAGGGAAGTCTTCCTAAATGTTTTCCTCAGAAAATTTGCACCAAATTTCAATTAAGCGACAGGCATTTGACTGAAATTTATTTATATGAAAAAGTTTATTATCTGAACAGTTCGCACTGGTTTGCCATCGAAGGAACAAAAGCATATTTTCGCTGCAAAAGTGAGACTCAGATATTCGTTGGAAAGGAGGTTAGAATTTGTGGTCCAGATGGACAATGGAGTGACAGTTTGCCTAATTGTTTGAGCACTGAAAATGGTATTGTTTTGTAGTATATTAAATTTATCACTTACATACTATAACTGGTACTAAAACTTTCAAATTATCGAATCTTTCAGATTCAAAATTGAATATGACTACAATTATAATGATAGTTATGATAACTCTGATCCTGTCGTTCAGTTTGACTGCAATTTTGATATATTGTTATATGAGAATGAAGAAGGTTCGCTCAAACAAATTAAGTCCTCGTCAATCAAATATTTACGACGACTATCATTTTGATCAGCCCAAGCAATTTGATGCACAAGTCTATGAATCAGTCGATGATGACCGATATGCAGACAATAGGATCCAAAATTCTTCTTATACTCAAATGAGTGGGATGTTAAATAGAAGACAAGATATGAATGACAAAAATGTTTATGACGATTGTTTCGAATATAATTCCAGACATGGAAATGGGAGGACGGATTTCGACGATTCTTATGTTGTTATGAAAATTTATTAAAATAATTGATTGCTCAAACTCGTAAACAGGTACTATTACATTAGTCATTGCAAACATTATTTCAGTATTGAACAAATCTTGATTCGTATTTCCATTAAAATTGATATTTACCAATCAACATTTCAAACAATTGTTTGTAACTGTACAGCAGTTAAGTTATAATTTTGATTATTATTTTATCTATTTATAATATTTGAAGGATTAGAAAACTGATTGTGTGCCAGCGTTTGGATTAGGAAACGCAAAAAAGTACTTGAAAAAGGTTTAATTATAGAGAATTGAATGATCGATTGAGAAAATCTCTCTCGAGAAGATAAAACAATTTTAATGACTTTTGATATTAAAGCCAAGAGCTATCTCGTCAAACGTATCTATTGTGTTGACAGAAAAATTATCTTCCATTTTAATTGGGTTGCGATAAAACCTTGTGTGTGTCCTCTTTCTATTTTTGTTTATCAATTTTGCACAATTGGTCAAAATGTGATTTTACTGTTAATCGACAAAAAAGTGCGTCATTAGAAATACAGAAACTCTATGAGCCATTTATATAAATACATATATGTTTGTTTCGTTCGAAAGCAGTCAAAACGCGATGTCATATGTTGTTTAATTTGAGCTTATTTTATAGCAAAGTTGATTTGTAAACTTGCGAAAAATTGCAGTTATCTGTATTATTCATGAATAAAACACTGTTTGCGATTATTGTGACACTATTTTCTCTAAAGTTTGTTTCGACGAGTGATTCCATTTTAAATGACTCAATTTATGGACCATATCAAAATGAATCGATAAATTGTAAAATTCTTGAACATCATTTCACAAGTCTCTTTAATAATATAAGCGAAACGTTTATATCAGCACACGACAAATGCTGCTATTTTTGGTCAGTAATCGATGATATCAAAGGGCTTATTAAAGGAAAATGTACTGAAGATGAAGCCAATCAAATTGATAACCATATAAGTAAATTCACTGACCGTTTACATCAGAATCAATGCAAAGATTATGGATACCATACACTTGAATGCGGCAAAAAGTTAGAGAGTTGGATAATTGTAGTTATTATTGTCTGTGGAATTATTATTATAGCACTAGTCGTCTCTGTTATAGTTTTAGGATTAAAAGTTATAACTAAAAAAGTTTAACACAGATTCTTTATTAAATGTTCACCTTTTATTATTTTTTCAATTGTACATTTGATCATTCAAATTGACGAACTGTTTTTATCGATTATCTTTTTTTAGTATCTCTTATTTAATTATTTGATCTTAAATATGAAAATCATTGTTTAAGAACTATATAATGCGTGCGAAAGTTAATTGCTCTCAATTCAAGTGAGAGACGGACTAAGGAGTTGATGGCAACTGAATGGGCTCTTCAATTGTAAACCTTATGATAGAAAAAATAGTTTTTTGGTGTCATCTCCAAAATGGACATGGTTAAATTGTGCCCCAATCTTTAGCAGTATTTAATTGAAATTTTCGACAATCACTTTAATAAGTTTGGAAACACGTCTAAATTAGGGAAAACGTGAACGACATAAGAGAAAAGTGCGAAAAACTCAATATAAATATGCGTAATGTACAAGATAAACGAATGATTTAACTAGTTTTAATTGCATTACTTAGAGTTTGTTCATATGTCATATTTTCTTATTTCATTGTTTTGGACTTTATTTCGAACTGGTTAACAGAAAAATCAGAGAACACAAGTCTAGTAGTGTGTCAATTATTTGTTCAAATTTTGCACTTTCTGTGTGTTGCGCCAAACGGTAACCGTATTTTTGATTTGGTTATGAGCTCAATAGGTTTAGTGCATTGAACACTTGGGGCGCTTCACACGTTGACACAGGGCCTAATAAAAATGCGATCGAATGGCTCTGGCGTTGTGTGCTATAAGATATAGACAGCATTGAAATCGCTGTGTATTGAGTCATTGAAAACCTGATCGTTTCGCTTGAATGTTGCAATTGGCAGACCTTTTGCTTTGCCTTCGCTTATGGCAGATATTAAATAAGATTCATATGAATCCATATTAATCATATAAATATTAAATCACTTAAACGACAACAATAATAATGATATCTAAGATTTATTTTTTGATTAAAGTTTCTAAATAAATATAAATACATTGAATAACAATTGAATTTTGTGCTTATTTTTATCAAATTCAATTTGGTTTCAATTGAGTTTTCATTTAATTAAAAGTATTTATTTAAATAAAATAAACCACAAAAACAGGTGAGTTTGGCGTCAAGTGTACTAACTATTTAAATAAGATTGAAATTGTATGATTTATAATTGGCATATTTTTATTTGATTTGGTTTGCTTCGCGAAACTTTTATTCTAGTTTTCATAACTAAATCAATCCAATTAAATTTACATTAAAATTGTTGATTTCACAAATGATTTATTATATTATGTAGTGTTTTGTAATGCATTCATTTAATAGAAGCTGAGACGGCTTCTCAAAAATAATATTTCGATCGTTTATATGAATGATTGCACTATAAATTAATAATAAATCAATTATTGAGAAATGCGTTCAGGTTTAAGAAAATTATTTTTAAAAAATTGACTGTTCAAGCAAGTAGTTGTAAATACTTTTACTTTTTACTAGATTAAATTAGAGTTAGAGTTAAAGTTAAAGTTAAAGTTAAAGTTAAAGTTAAAGTTAATTGGTGTTTAGACAAAAATCAAATAATAAGAGATGACTAAAATAATGAATGAATGTTTTTATTTCAATTAGATTTGATAAGACAATGAAAATGATGGCACCGACCACTACACTCGAAACTGTAACAATCGTCAGACCATTAAAGGTAGACTTTATTTTGAATTACTTATAACGTATGCTCACAAACTATTTCAATCATATTAATTAGATGAAGTGAACACTGCATCGCAGTCACTGCTGTAGTATTGAGTGAAAAGTTTCTGTAAACTTAATTTTACACTAATTCGAATCTAATTGTGACAAAATCTAAATTAATCAAAATTGAGTGTAAGCTCAATTAGTCTGAATATGAAGCGTTTGATAAACTCGGTTCATGTAATCCATATATTTTTGATAAACGCAGTTTGTCCAACTAAATAACTGGTACTGCATTATTTCTAATCCTCTATATAATACTGAGTATTATTTGATTGTTTATTTGTTGTCATACAGTAGTGACAGCAATATTCATTTATGATAACAAAATGAAACTAAGATCAATCGACAGTTTTTCGCCAAAATGATCGATTCAATGATAATTGATTGATGGACACGAGTGAATAAGGCATTTACTAATTATAAAACTGTTAACGTTAAAAATATAAGTTAAACGTGAGTAAACTTACGAATAACAAAAGTTGAACACTATTAACGGAAGATTGGTATTCAACGTTGGAGTGTATATGATTTGCACTGAAGACTCATTCGAATTTAGGCTTTTATAAGGTTCTACGATTAACAGTGTATCATCATAAATATCTTATCTGTTGAGCTTTATTCTCGGCTCGATAAGCTAAGATATGCAACTTCTGGAGCAAACATTTTTTATTCAGCTTATAACATATGATGGCTAGCATATTCTGTTGAGCTCATTCATATAATGCAACCTCTAATAGACTGAAAGAATGCATCAAATCTACCATTGAGATTATCAAATAGTTATTATAAGCTAAAAATGAATTTTTTGCGCAAATATCTAATGCTTGCATTCAATCAAATTAATAGCAAACTATTTGAACTTGTTTTCCTTAAATTGGATCGCTTGTGATCATTTTTAAAATGATGTATAACGCTTAAAAGCAGTTTTCAATGCAGACAAATGCGGGTCAGATGAAAAGGCTTATTTTTGATCTTTTACGCATCGAGTGATTCTTGTATTTTTGTGCTCGCAGTTTTTATCTTATTGTTTGTACCATTTTTCTACTCTACTGATCGATTACTTAATTTTTCAGACATTAAGTTTATTATTATGTTCGCAAATTACAATATCTCATTATCTGATGACGTATTTCAAGTTTTGTGTATATTTTCATATAAATGAGCCATTCTTTACAAATAACGTCAATTACGATCAACATTGTTAACCGCAGTCCAACATTTTTCTCTTTCAATAACAAACGAGTTTTTCGTGACTCACTTTTGTTTTAAAAGAATGCGAAACAGCACTTGTGATCATTTCAGTATTGGTTCGGTTTTTTTGGCCTTCAGACCAGATGCTGCGCTTCTTTCATTTTCATGTCAATTATCTTTTTCTTAATATTGTCGTATTTCTGTTTTTTTCTGCACAATTGTCTCAAATAATACAAAATGATAAAACTTTTGACTCATTCCATTCCAGCACTGCTTCTCATAGGTTTTGTGCAATCGGCCCAGATTTTTGTCTAAGTCACAGTCAAAGGACAAAAATAGATTTGAAACAATTCTAAAATAACTTTTCATAGCGTTTAACATGACATTAGGTTTTAAGTAGTGATAGTTCAGCTCTTCAAAGCAAAGGTCAAAGTCAAACGAGAAGTCAAAACTAGAGAATCAGAAAAAGCTTAACCAAAGAATTTGATCAAAAGTCAAAGTCAAGCGAATTTTTTACCAAAATCTAAAGGCAAACGAAAGTTTTGACGAGAAGCTAAAGAAAGTCGAACGAAAAACTTAGAAAAACAACACTAGTTTTAGGTAGACGTACAAATTGAGCGATCATAGATCAGATTGCTGTAAAGAAACTGCTTTTTAGAATTAGTTCGATCGCCAAAATCTGACTTATTATTGCTATGCTAAAAATTATTAATTTCCGCTTAATGGAAAAATGATGGCTCAAAACCCTATAAATTGGCAAGGGTTTATGTCTTCAAAAGCATTTTTAAAAATTTTGGCTTTTTATTGAGCAGACGTTAGAATTAGTACTGCATTAGTACTGAAAGTCGTGCTACAATTTTCAACTGAATAGGTCAAAATTTGAAAAATCAAACCCTAAACATTTAATGATCAAGTTTAAGGCACATTTTATAAAAAAATCTAAATTGGATTGAGTCACTTATTTTCTTACAGATTACATGAAACAACTGCAAACTGAAAATATGTTACAATTTCACTTTTACTCAAATATTTTTGTTTGATCAAAATTTTTGTTAATTTAACATAAATATGTTAATGTTGAAATAGATATTTTGTAGATGGTAGTTTGTTCAGAAGCAAAGTGAAACCAAATATTTTTTTTTCTGTATTTTAGCGGAAAATAGGCCTTCAGTGTTGATATGCTCTCGCTGTTGAATTGTGCCAATTTTGTTGATGTGAGGGAGAGTCTAATGTAATTGTTCTACATTAGTACTACGAGTATATAATCCAGTAGATAGTAGTAATGATTAATGGTACGCAACATTCAAAATGCCAAATAATACCCGATTATCAATTAAAATATAATTAAGTATTATTTTTGTTAAACATAATATTTGAAGTGCCATCAAATTATGAAAATTGATGTTATTTTTACTTTGGATGTCTGAAGATGTTAGTTGCCCTGTATTATTATATTGCAGTGAAGCGCTATTCAGGGCGTCATAGCATTAGTTCAATTTTCTGAGTTGTCTCAATAGTATTTTAGTTGTATTTCTCTATTCTCACTCTTCATGGCGTTTGTCAAATAGACTGATAATAAGTACACTGGTATCGCTAAAAATTTCCAATATTACAAGTTTGAATATTTCTGAAGACTATTTGAAAAAAGTAAATTAATCGAAATGTACAACTTGTAAAAGTTATTATTAAATTACAATTAAATAATGTTTGATTGAAGTGATGCTCGATTATTGACCATTTTTGTCTACTGTTCTGATCACTGATAATATCAATTTTTAATATGATTTTGTATAAGATTACTCAAATTTAGCAGAAATAACATTTTCTAATGTAATCGTTTTGATATACTTGTCAAACATATCATTCATTTTTAGCTTAAAACTATTGATTTTTAAAATAAATTGAAATAATGAACGGTTTTGTTTCACCAAATCTACAAATTTCTGGAAATCATAGGAATGATAATTATGAACAAAGTAATCCTTATTATAATCATCAGAATCAGTATAGAATAGAAGAAGGCATTGAAGTGATTGAAGAAAGAGTTGCCGGTTGTTGTTTTCTTTCTACTCTTTGGACAAAAGATTGCAATATTTACAGGGTTTGACTCTTTCTATTCTATTAATTGATTTGATTGTTAACGTTTGTTCTCTTTATTATCTTATTTAGTGTTGTATTGTGACCATTTTTTACTCAGTATTTGTGACTTTTAACTTGTTGAAAAAATTGCAATTTTTAACCGATAAACAAGTATCGAATGAGTTTGAACTATGAGAAAACATACGACAACAGACATTCGTTATTGTCATAGTCGCTAATAGTTGCAGTAATGAGTTAACTCTAAATATAAACGACGCTCAATATTTACAGATGACTACAAACAAGTTTACTCAAATAATTAATTGAATATCTTTAACAGCAATTTTATTATAAAATTGATGAGAAAACTGATAATGACTTGATAGAGCAATAATTTGCAGAATTACTCTATTTTGTATGTTGACGAACAAATAGAATAATCAATTAGAGTCTGCAATTTCAATTTTGACGCAAGCTAATCAATAGTTTGTGTTTTTCATGTTTCATGTTTTCTGGCAATCATTATGAATAAACGATTAGTTATTTTTCAATAGTTGAATAATAATGAAATAATCTATAATATTAGATTTACCTGCAACTATATTTTGATGCCATAAAAATAAATGTGATCATTTATAAAAAAAAGCCATAAATTTGATTTCTATTGTATTCCGATTCACTATAACTATGCTTCAGTTGTTTTTATCAGTTTAATGTTGAGCAACACGAAAAGTGTAGTCTATTTTGCAATAAATGGTGTGTAACAGTCAAATCTAATCAATCATAATTTTAAGCTAACATTGATTCTGCATTAATCCATTCTGAAAATTGTTGCAGGTAATTGCAAATAGTGCTAACTGACAAAACTTTCTAGAATTTATATAAATTGCTTAGAGAATACAAGTTTTTCGAGTTAGTCAATCGGTTTTTTAGAAAATTATAGTCCAAATAGTTTAGTTAGCGAATTATTAACTTAATTTTTTAAAATGAATTCAATTAATATTTTATTATACTCTATTCGGCCATGTTTTTAAGAATATTTAAGTGATTCTATACTAACTAGTACCAAAAATAGATTCTGAAACGATTTTAATTCAATGAGTTAGTTCGTTAAAACTTGGTTCTGGTTAGAGATTCCGTTAAATTGATTTTTTAACTAAACAAATTGAACAGAATCTATCCCTCGGTTGTTGTATTTAAATGATTTGAAGGTGAATGGTTTAAGGGAAAAAGTGGTCACTTGCTTTTCTATCGATCACTTTTACGCACAATTTATAATAAGAAAACACAGCAAAATATATAATTGTATCTTATTTTTGATCATTAGATCTAATTTAGATATTTCGCTGTTCGAACTGATATTATTCAGTGTTTACTAAAATATATTTGATGTTATTTGACTATTTAATGTAAGTGAAGCTCTACTTTGAGAGCATCGATCACTTAGTGTGTTCACTTTACATTTGATGTTCGTTTTTACGTCAATTTTCAACTATTTAAGCAGATTTTAACTGATGCTTCAATAATTTTAGGATGGCCCCGAAGCGCTTTAATATTAGTCTCATGTAGATTATATTCAACAGAGACTTCATATGATCATTTAAATGTTTATCTTTCAAATAGTGATATATTTAGGAAAAAATAGAAAATCGTGGGCGATCTAATTATTTACTTTTAAAAATGATAAAACATTTGAAATTAATGCATTATCAGCAAAATGTTTTGAGTTTTGGTTAAAACTGCATTCCTGTTAATCGAGAAACCGTTTCAGATCAACATTAAAACAACGTTGGCATCAGTAATGCTTTAATTTATTTACTCTACGTGTTAGTTATGACCTCTTATTTTCGATAAAAATGATTCAAAAAATGAAAACATGCGTATTCAATTCAAATTGAAATTGACTGTTTCACTGGTTCAAATGCACAGCACATCAATTATTACGAACTTGAAACTAGATATAGATATTAAATAAATAGGTATATAAGCAAGAATCGGATTATCTCTACTGATAACACATTAAGTTATATTCAGACTGATTGGAGGCTAATTCGAGTTGATTTTCGAATTTGAATCATTCTAACCAGAAATGACTTGGTTTGTGAACACTATTTTAACTTTATAATTGGCTATAAACATAATTTGACGCAATGACACGGCATGAAAATCGATATTGATTTGCACGATGCATAACACGAAGTGAAGTGTCATAACTTGAATATAGAAAAACTTTGCGCATTAACCTATGTTTATTGAAACATGAGTTATAAGTAAACGATTTGCTATTGTCTGAAAATGCTCTCGCACCTAATAACTAAAAGCAATAACATATTTGTTAAATGTTTTTGTATTTGTGACTAAAGTTTTGTGACACTCAATATTTATATAATATTAACTTGAATTTTTTGTGTTACATTATTAAATAAATTTGTGGCATGAATTTTTTACTCAACTATTAAAACGATCATTTTTAAGAATATTTCGATTACTTTCAGGTCATCGCTTTCATATGCAGTATTTTCGTCGATCTTTTGATGCTATTATGTTTATTATCAACCAATTGGTTAACGACAAACAAATACAGACAGGGACTGTGGCAGTACTGCATTGAAACTGACTCTCCCAGACCTTTGCCTTTTGGATTAACAGATCCTGATGGATGTCATTGGGGTAGAGATGCAGGTACAAATATGTTAATTTATAGCATGCTTCCAAATCTCACTATTTTTACAATTGATGTTGTTTTTTAGTTTTAATTTTCGATTCGACAAATTTCAATATTGAATTGGTCTGTCAATTGACAAATCTACGTATTTTCAATAATACTTGAATTGTCGCAAATATTTGCTGACACATTTTTATGTCTTACGCTGCAAGTATCTCAAGTGATTATCGTGTTTGAATTTCAGACTAAAACTTTATTAAAATACTTAACTTGACATACCTAATGAGCAAAACCTTAACTGTGAATGTACTTCGAGTTACCAAATATAAAGGTCGGAAATCGATTATTCAAGTACTGTACTATATTAGTTGATGAATATTACAATACTTTGATAACTTTTAAACAAAAATCTATAGAAATTTCGTTTTAATTGTACATAGCGGACATGATATGAGTGAGAGAAAGGAGATTTAAACATGAATTTTTTATCACAATGAGAACAGCAAATAAAACAATCGTCTCGATCATTCGAGTCACTTTGAAGCATAGTCAGTAATTAGAATTTTTGTCCAATAAAAGTTTGCAATAAATTTTGTGTATTACAGCATGTTCTTATGCAAAACTAATTTATTTCGGGCACTTATTTCTGGTCACTCGAGGTATATTCGTAGGTAAGATTATATTTGTTAGGTATGTCAAGACAAGTACTTGAATCAAATTTTATTTTGCAATTGAACCCGATAATCACTTAAGATACTTGCAATGTTACTATGAATTGAAATGATAAACTAAATTTTGCTGCTTGTTTCATAGCTTTAGAACAAATATCTCTTCTGTAACATTTTAATTGTTTTAGAGTACGACGTGTGACGCACATTTCATGTAATCATATCTCGCTTATCAGTTCAGTTAGACAAGACGTACGAGTCAATAGTGCATAACTGGTTGTTCAAATATTTTAGCATTCAATTTATTCTTATATATTGATTTTTGACTGATCGTTCGACAGTTTTTTGATTTACTGGATTTATATGCATGCATTAATTGGCTCAATTGATTTACCTAACAATTACACGACTAAGACTTGCACTTATTCTCAAGCAATTGTTAAGATAACAATTAGAATCTTTTAATCATTTAATTACAGCTTATATACGTTTATCGGCTTTTTTTTCTGTGGCATGCTTTGTGTTGGCCTTGACCGCAACAATCCTGACTGGTTTCGGTCTGTCGAGTAGAGATCCAAACAGAAAATATACTTTCTATCGATTTGCGCTTTACATCAATTTAGCTGCGCGTAAGTGTTTACTTAATAATGTTATAAGCATTTAATTACTAGACCCGAACTAATTAAATATGACGACAAATGTTTGACAGTATTGGCGATAATCGTATCGTTAACTTTATATCCGGCCTTTTTCTACAATGAATTGCATCACTCCAATTCAGTTCCGGCCAATCGTCCCCTTTGGTATTTCGGTTGGGCCTATGGAGTCGGATGGGGTTCTGCCATATTTCTCGTCGGAGCTGTACTTCTTTTGGTCTGTGACAAAGAAACTGAGGAAATCTACTATAAGGAGAGAACAATTCTTCACAACAATCATAACTCTTCTAAAGCATAACAAGTCTTTTGGGGAATTTTGGCCCAAATATTTTAGTCATTTAAACATTGGTTGTATCATAAGAAAAATGTATTATAATCTCAATTGAAGACAATGATAACTAACTATTGTATACAAATCAAAAGTTTAACCGTTTGAAGCAAATGTTTTTTTAATGACTTACGATTCAATTTTATCGAAATTAGTTTCTAACTTATTTTAGTTCAAATATTTCGATGAAAATAATCTGTTATTTATAATATCTCTGACTCTGTCGATGAATCTCGAGGATTACTTAATCTGATCGATTGACTAATATGATAAATATAAGAGTTGTGACCATTTCTACGAGTAATCTCTATTCTCTATTTATTATCTATTCCTAAAATTTCATTCGAATCTCAACAAAACTACAGCCTCTTAATAGCAAGTTTTTCCTTCAATTTGCAATGCATATAAGGAAAAGTTGTTTCAAACCTTGAATTTTATTTTGTCTGTTTGAAGATTTTCGTTTTTTCAATATGTCAAATGATCAATAAAAATAAATATATTGTGAATAAACGAGAAATTTGCGGTCAAAGTTTTTATTCTTACAGATGAACCATTGTCGTTCATTGGGTTATATTCATACGATACTCTTAGCGAGAATTTTTTCGATTTTGCAAATTTTTACCATAATCTTTTTAATTGAACAAGGTTTTCCAAAACTCTCAAATAGTGTAAGTTGTTAAAAAATCCTCAAATTTCCAGTTTAGTTCATTTCTTTAATTATAAAATGTGATTGTGTGTAAATTTAACCCAAACCTTGAGAATTGATGATCAAATCTCGAAATATTGGAATTTTTTGAGGTACCTTTAGACCCAAAATTGGAAGGATGCCTAGTTTTTGCAACATTTCTAAGAGAAATCTCCGTACATACATGATCTACAACTGCCCCTCGGATAGAATTGCAGTTATGATTTTGAAGAAGTCAGTAGGTATTTCTGTTAATAAGAAGTGGTTACTTTTCACCTGCATAAGTAAAAGCATAAATTTGATTGAAAACCTTCAAAAAAAGCTATCACACTACTGTAGGTAACAGGGTAATTCATCTATTTATAAACGAATGGGTTCACTACTAAGATAACGATCCTAATTAAGATAACGATCCTAATTAAGACAGCGATCCTAATTAAGACAAAGATCTAAACAGAGTCAACTCACTGATTGCACATTTTTTATTGATACAGGTTTGCCAAAAATTTACAAAATTTTCATTTATTTATAATTATTATGGTCTGATATTTAACATCTCTTATAAGAAAAGTTTAATAGATTTTTATAAACGTTCGTTTGGATTAGTTTAGAAATTTTGATTTCGTCTTATAATATCTATAAAATATTAAAATACCTCAACTTTATTAATATCTTTATTGGGTAATTACAACAAAACTTATTTGACAAATTGTTTCAGAACTGATCCATTGATCGCAATAATAAATTAGACACGTTTCGTGAATCAATGTTTATTAAGATTATAGTATTAGAATAGAATATAAAAGCTAAAGCTAACGATATTTGATCAAAATATTGGTTTGATAAGAAAAATCATTTGAACCTACAACACAATCACCAAACTATGGGATATGCCTTTCATCAAATTAAGGTATTTAAAGGTAAAGCAATTCCATAGAAATAAGAATACAAACTTCATGTAATGGTCGAATGTTCTTAAATAGAAAATCAAAAAAATTTGAAATCAATTTTATTCACTGTAATAGCTTTAAACATATTGAAGACTTGGTTTTGAGCGTCAAATTTTGATGACTTTCAATTTTATAACTAACTCAAAATGACGGAACTTTTAAATTAACCAAATTTGGCTAATTCAAAGAGAAAAACACTTCTAACAATTGACATTTACAGAGCAATAACAAGTTATATCTTATATTGTGAACGCACTGACTTACAGACATAAGATTTCAAAGACATTTCCCATTAGTACAAAATGTATTTAAAAATCAAGCGTAAACACCATTAATTTGATGGCACTTTAATTAATGCAAACAAGTGGTAAAAATATGTTTGAAAACTCAATTTATCTAATAATGGGGTTAAGTCCAGGTAATTGGCCGGGACTCGACATATAGCATGCTATCAAATAGAATATACCGAAATACAGATTCAATTTAGCCATCCGTTTAGGTAATTGCTTCAAATTTCCGATTCGAAATTGTTTTTCGAGTTGGAAGGCTTTCGGTAGTGTGATTAATGGTAAAAGAAACCATAATGAGTAGTGAAAACTTGTCACTGAAAATAGTATATATGGAATAAATAATAATAAAGCGAACAATACGTGAGACGCCGATTGACCAATAAGTATAGCGATTGTCACACAACCAGCTCTACGGTCGCAATCTATGTCACGCGTATTATTTGAATGCAGTATAGCTTCAGTGTTAAGCGCCAGAGGAATCGCGTATATAAGTGTTATCAGATCTATTGTTCCTATTTATCAACATAGTAATCAAAATTAGAGTAATTTAATTACTATAAACAAAACAGTTTAGAAACCTGTTTGTGCAATGAAAGAGTAGAGCACACTAACGGGTCCAAATGTAAGCAATATTATTACATCTCCCAATGCTATATATTTAAGTCCAATTCCTCCTGTATAGAGAAATGATGAGGAAATACCCCCGAAGTAAACCAACGCCAAAAGTTCCATTCGAGCCGGTGATTGAAACACAACTATCACGAAACCGATGCAACCAATTATATAAAATATTACGCCTGAAATATATTCATTTATTTTATTATTTTAATGATTTATCAGATTTACACATTAGAGCTGTGCATAATCTTTGCCATCATCTAGACTAAAAACAACAAACTATAGAAAACATCAAATTTTGTCTTTTTAATAATTTATTCAGAGTCAGATCGATAATTGACTTGATCAATCATTGCAGTCAGTCAATTGATCGTGAGAGATATTCGTTTCAAACTTCAACAACATGTGTAATTAGAGTCATACTTAATCGCTGCAATTTTTGTGTTAACAAAATAGCACTCATTTTTCCAAATTAACACAAAATTGACTCAATTTGATCCTTATTAATTAAAATCAGAGATTAAGGAAGTTTTATAAAGATGCCATGTTGCAAGCATTCGATTAGTATTTTAATTAAACATTTGATCGACAAATCATTCAAATATTATAAGTTGCAATTTTCCTTTAAAATCTCATTTACAAAATTTTTAACTGAAATTTTCAACTAAAATAAACGCATTTAACCAAAATTTAGCATTAAATTTAATGTTAAATCGGATGAAAAATGAAAATCTGTCATCGGCATTAAGCTAAATAGGCTTATTGAACTTAATCATTTGCATTAGTTCAAATGAATGCTCGTGTAAGTTACTCCGAAGGTTTAAAACCGTAGGCTATCAATTATTTCAAGTCTTTATCAATAATAGTCGATCGATTCCATTTGGAATAATATATTTAAAAAACGAGTGTTTCTATAATTAGTAGTCTCAGTTCAAATGACGCAACAAAGATGTTCATAATCCGTGGACTAGATATCACAATTGAACAAGTTGCTCAAACACAAATGTATTTAAGAGACAAAAATGTTTAGTTACTATTTCAAAGTATTGAATATTTCTTACCTAAATTGACCACTTCTTCTGGCGTTAATATGCTATCAACTAAAGTTCTGTCATCTGAACGTCGTTTTGAATCAATACCTTTAATGAAATCGCAATAAGTATTGACAAGATTTCCGGCTGCGTGTACTGAGACTACAGTCAACAGAGTTGCCAAAAGTATGAGAAATGAGAACTGCTCTGTTGTCTTGTGGGCCAAAACAGAACCGATCAGTACGGGGGTCAACGAAGCCGAGAAAGACCAGGGCCTCAAACTTGACAAATAGTGACGAAAACGATTGAACAACAATGAGGAACGCATTGATTGACATTTAGTGTCACTTCGTTTCAAATTTATTATATTATTGGACTCATCATCTATACTGTTGGCCGATTCTTCAATAGAAGACATTCTATTGATTCCGTTCGATGAATGACTCATTTTTGATAATTAATAAATTATAATTTCATAAAAAATATTTCTTGTTCGATAGATGTGTCGACATAACAGACTTCAAACCAGATCCACATTCATATGAATATTGATTCCTGTATTAACAATACAATTAATTATTAATATTTAAACTATATCAATTATCATATATCTTTAGATATATTGATTTTTGTACTCAACAAATATATTTATCGGTAACAAGTAATTAAATCATTCGTATGCGAGTCAACACGAAATGATAAACAGTTTGATATTTATTTTATGCTATCTTTAAAATTGAAAACTCTATAATTGAAGCTCAATAATTTATAAGTATTACTAACCATAAGTTGAAATCATGTTCAGATTTTTCTAGTCTAGGAATTAATAAAAGTTTATTAAATATTATTACGAATACTTTATCGTAAGTAATACTGTGGGTAAATAGCTGTAATGCAAACGTATAGATGATCATTTGAATTACGTTACGCTAAAAGTCAGCAAAGGGTCTGAAGATTAGTTGCAAAAATGTCGTGTGGCTTCGTTGAAACAGAGTGAAAGGGCGTATAATTGTGTGATTTGAGCAGGACGTTATTTTTGTGCTATTTCTGTTTTGTAAGTTTTGGGCATGTTTTGGGGCATGTTTTGGGGCATGTTTGGGGCACGTTCGGGGCATAGTCAAAGTTATATAAATAATCAAAAACAATAACACACATATGCGAAGCAATTATAATGTTTAAGATATTTTCAAATTGAAATTAAAATGTCTAAAAGTGTTGTGTCGGGCGTGAGACTGACTCACGAGAAAGAGTCCATTCATTCGAACGATTCTGCCTTTGAATCAATTATTGGCAACGCTTTGACTGAATTGCGATCAAGAGATGACTTCAGAAGAAAGAAAGCGATTCACTGTTTGCAACAATACATAAATCAAGACATGTCCGAAGTGAATGACGAAGAAATCAAATCCTTCTATGATTTATCGATAACCAAAATATTTGATTTGATGCTGGGTTCGGGCGCTAACAATATTAATGACATAAAGGCAGGAATTATGTTGATGTGTATACTATTAGATGCGTCAACAGTCGACAAAATAAAACCAGTCATATGCGCCCCGTTTGCCAATCATTTGCGTAATTTGAATCATAACTTCTCTGATCTGGAACTATTAGATCTGTCAGCGTGTGCCGTTGGAAAAATTGCTATTAATTCTGGTTCAGTGACTCCCAATTTCGTTGATTTCGAAATAAGACGTGCCATTGAACTGATTTCTGCCGATAAGAATGAATTTAAGAGGCATTCAGCGGTTTGTATTTTTACCTATTATTATTGATATACAGTATTAATGTTTAGCAATAAAAATACGATTAATAACTGAATTGATAGGTGCTTAATTTACGCGAATTGGCAAATGTGACTCCGACTCACTTCTTCAGTCATGTCAACTTATTTTTTGACAATATATTTATTGCTATTAATGATCCAAAAATTCGTGAATCAGCAGTCTCTGCTCTGCGTTCCGCTCTTTATGTAGTTTCCGAACGAGAAAGAGTTTCTCATGACCTGAAGGACAATAAATCAAGAATAGACCAACAGATTCCAACTTGTTTTAAGACTTGTTTTGAAGAAGTGATCAAAGGATTCGATGATCGCGAGAAAACAAAAGGAGAAAAGGATGATAAAATTCATGCATCGCTTCTGATACTGAACGAATTATTGCGCTGTTCTAATGATTCCGGTATTATTCTAAGCAATTTAGTATTCGGTTCATTTTTAATTTTTCAATAGTTATTCATGATACTCAATTTCGTTATCAAGTTGAACTAGCTGTATTATGTCTATTTGTAATTTTGTCTATCTTAATTGTCAATTTCGATCCATTTTTACCGAGGAAATAGCTTTTAATGTTTAATAAATTCACGATGAGTCCGGCTCTGTTCACTGACAGTCTCTTCACCGACAACCTGTTCGCCGACAAAATTTTTTTATAAAATTCGTAAAATTTTTCATTTATCTCTATTTCAATCGTTTTATGTTATGTTAGGTTAGGTTAGGTTAGGTTATATTCTTTATGTAAGGTTATGTTAGATTTTAGTATTTTTATGTATATTAGGCAAGCTTATTTGATTGCATATAAAAATCCTCATTTTTGTTTTTAAATATCGGTGAATTGGTCGTCGGTGAATGCCTTCTCGGTGAACAGGTTGTCGGTGAACAGAGCCGGACTCATTCACCATATCTTTATATTGTTTTCCTTCAAAATAATTTTGTATAAAAATATTTGAAAACTTTATAGGAGATAATATCGGAAGAGAGTTTGAATTGAAGTACAATCAAATGAATGAGAACCAAAGTAATTCGCGGACAAGTCAACTATCTAGAATTTTCCGCAGTCATAGCAGTACTCAAAATCAACCAACTGTTCCTTCTTATGGGCTGAGAGACTTAAACTCTGTTGTCAAATATCATAAAGAAATGGGAATCGCTCCCATTCTCTCATCACAACTCAAGTATTTGTCTGTCGCCAACTTTTTGGCTACGTTCGATTTTAGTTCGATTCTAAATTTAATCTTACTTTGACAGGTACAGACCTCCAAAGCAGAGCTCAACGTGTCGCCAATTGATTTTAGAGAACTTTGATCCAATATGCACTCAAGTTATGCATCAGCTTCGGGCTAAAAACACTCAAAATATAAACAATGTTTTATTGACTATTATTCCAAGTCTTGCGGCTCTGAATCCTGAGAAATTTGCTGAAAAAAAATATATTAATGATTCTATTAATTATTTATTGAATAGCCTTCGTGTAACACCTGCGCGATCGTTAGCATTCTTCTCGTTAGGTATTCAAATTTATTAATTGATGATTTGATTCTATTTTATAAATAATGCGATTGAATTCTTATTTAAATTTGATCGTGTTGTTTGAATTTAAAAAAGGTAAAAAAGCTCTAATCAACTTATTACATAATCAGGTCTTCTGGCAATTGCTATCAGAAACGTGAGAAATGATGCTCTAAAACAACATTTACCACATATAATGTCAACAATTCGTCAAACATTGCCAGCAAAAGATCATCAGACAGCTAAAAAGCGCCCACAACCAGATCCTGCAGTTTTCACGTGTCTGGCTCTTCTGTCTCAAGCTGCCACTGACATAATTCGCGATGAAATCAAAGAACTGTTAGATTCTATGTTTGCCACCGGATTATCTGAGGCATTAGCCGCTGCCTTGCATGATATTTGTAAATATATTCCTTCACTCAAAAAAGACATTCAGGACGGGTTGCTCAGAATGTTGAGCCAAATACTCATGAAAAGACCATATACAATGCCAGGTGTTCCAAAACATTTGCAGCTCAACACAATGTCATTTGTTTCAGAGCCTTCAGACATGCAGGTCAACTATCCATTGGATTTAAAATTGAAAGATTTATGTCTAACTGAAAGCTTAATTTATCACTTCTAGACAACAATTCTGGCTCTAAAAGTTTTGGGTCAATTTGATTTCCAGTCTCGTCCACTGATTCAGTTTGTTCGTCATTGCGCTGATACCTATTTAACTGACGAAAATCGAGAAGTCAGACTCGAAGCAGTCCATACGTGCTGTCAATTACTAACACCAGCTCTTTTGAAAATGCAATCCAAACACTCACAAACCCTTGTCAATACTATTCAAGTATCTAATCCTGAAACTGTTTACAATTTGACTTAAGTTATTTAATCTATATGAATATAATTTTTAGGATGTTTTGAGCAAATTGCTGACAGTAGGCATCACTGATGTTGATATTCACGTGCGTTATTCAGTCTTATCGAGTTTAGACGAACGTTTTGATGTACATTTGGCTCAAGCTGAAAATTTAAAAAATTTATTCGACTGTCTCAATGATGAAGTGTTCGAAATTAGAGAATTGGGTTTGTGTACAATCGGCCGACTAAGTAGTCTTAATCCCGCATATGTCATGCCTTCCCTGAGAAAAGTAAGTGTTCTTCATCGATCCTAGAATTTGATATATGTAGTCCACGTTTGTTAATATGATAAATATTCATTAATGCTTATATCGCCAGGTTTTGCTACAGCTTTTGACTGAATTGGAGTACTCTGGAATTTGTAGAAATAAAGAGCAAAGCGCTAAAATGTTAGGCCATTTATTGGCCACAACTCCTCGCCTGATTCGACCCTATACTGAACCAATCCTTAAAGTATTTCTTCCAAAACTGAAAGATCCGTCTCAAGCAGTGGTCACTGCAGTATTGAGTGCTATCGGTAAATTAGAATTTTTAGATTATTATTATTGTTTATTTTAAATGGTACAAATAGTATAAGTTTATTCACAATTAAAGGCGAACAGGCGATAGTAAGCGGAACTGAAATGAGGAAATGGATCGATGAATTATTTCCAATTATTTTGGACGCAATACAGGATTCGTCTTCACACCAAAAGCGCGAAGTCGCTCTCTGGACTTTGGGTCGATTAGTAGAAAACTCTGGCTATGTAGTGGAACCCTATTGGAAATATCCTAATTTGTTAGACGTGTTGTTCAATTTGCTCAAATCAGAGTCGACTCAAAATTCACAATTAGTTCGTCGTGAAACCATACGAGTTCTTGGACTGATCGGTGCGGTTGACCCTTATCGTCATAAAGTCAATCTCGGAGTGATTGATCAGTCCGGCGACCCATTGATAGCTCATGATCCTATTGTTGATCAAGGTTTGAATTTTTTCAGACTTAATGGTTCATCTGTTGTCAACTCTAAGTTGCTTTTGAATATTTGACCATAGAATTCAACGCTCACGAGATGCTATCGAATTTTTCCTCGACTTTCGATGACTTCTACTCTGCACAAGCCATCTCAACATTGATGAGAGTTATGAGAGAGCCTGCACTCAATAATCACCACACAATGGCTGTACAAGCAGTCGCTTTTATATTTAATGTATTGGGAGTCCGTTCAGTACCGTATATCCAACACGTTCTACCGCCTTTCATTAATGTCATTCGAACGGGTGAACCGCATATCAGAGAAGTAATAATATTTTGACTATTATCTCGCTATTCCTTAAATTCATTATTATTATTGGCAGTTTCTCCTTCAACAATTGGGGCAAATGATAGCTATTGTGAAAATTCATATTAGAAATTATTTGGAAGATATATTTCGTGTTGTCCGCGAATTTTGGACAACAAATTCTCCGATGCAAACCACTCTTATCAATGTTGTCGAACAGATTGCTATAGCTCTTGGAGGAGAGTTCAAGATTTATGTACCATATCTTATTCCTCATATTCTGCGCGTATTCGCTCACGACAACAGTATAAGAAGAAGTGTTACCGTGAAACTATTAGGTAGTTATGTCAGAATTGGCTAATTCTTATTCACTAGATTATTAGTTGTGATCCATTTTTTTGAGAGCTTCATCATTCGATCGAGAGTCTCGACTCAAAATCTAAGATTGATATTAGAATTATTGAAATAATGTTTTTTAATAGAAGTTTGTATGGGGAATGTTATGAAGCTATGAAAAATATTAGATGATGTGTTATTTTTTAAAACTACTGGCAAATGTAAAGGGAGTTGTTTTTGAAATAATTTTTTTCTGAAGAAACGATACAAAGACGACATAATAATAAGTCTATAATTAGAGTAAAAGTTTTCGAAAGTTCCTATTTTGATAGTATTTTGAGATCTGTCTGATGCAATAGCTTTTTTTATCGAAATTTGACTATTTGATTTTTTAAAAAATAATTGATCAAGCTGACCAAATTTAAAATTCGATTTTTATAATTAATGCTATCTGGACCGTACTCGACCGTGCTCTAGACTTGAAACTTTAGATCTAGAACGACTCTAATTATTGATCATTAAGTTGCATTTGCATGTTAAAACTTTATTTAATACTGACAATATGACCAGTACTAAAAATTAGTTGAATATTCAATTGAAGGTGCTCTTCAAAATTTTGGTACAAATCTTGACGATTATTTACATCTTTTAATACCTCCAATTGTGAGGCTGTTTGAGTCAAATGATATCAAAGACAATGAAGCCAAAATCGCTGCTTTAAAAACAATAGATGTCTTATCAGGCGATTTGCAAATCACTGAATTTTCTTCGAGAATAATTCATGCCATTGTTAGGACTATTGACTCAAATGCTGCTGATAGGGTGAGTGGAAGTCAATTTTTAATAGTTTGGTTCTATTTATATTCGTTAAGATTAGGTTTGAACTTTAAATCACTTGATAATCAATTTAGGATCTGGTAAACCAAGCGATGGATACGTTGACTGCAGTTGTTTTTCAATTGGGTCGTCGCTATCAAATCTTTATTCCTATGGTAAACAAAGTATTGCACAAACATAAAATAAGTCATCAACACTACGACGTATTGGTCACTAAAATAACAGACGGATCGACAATAGCTGAAGCGGAAGACGATCCAATTATGGCTTCGAAACGACATGTCAAGAAAGGAAGAAATCAACTTAAGGACAATCAGTCATCTGTTCCGGATCCCAAGAGAAATCCCGTTTCATTGACTGATCTTCAGCGGGCGTGGACTCAGTGCCCGCGAAGAGTATCCAAAGAAGACTGGTTAGAATGGCTCAAAATATTAAATATCGATTTGATCAGAGAATCACCAGCACTTGCCTTGAGATCTTGTTTTCCATTGGCACAGGCTTGCAATTCAGTGGCCAGAGATATGTTTAATCCGGCATTTTTGAGCTGTTGGAACGAATTGAATGATGAACACCAACAGGTTTTATAGCATTGCAGCTATTTCTTAATTTTAAAAGTTGCAATAATTTTTGTTAAAAGTTGGTTTTTTTTTATTTGAAGGAATTAATTCAGTCCATACAAGATGCACTTATGCAACAAGACATACCTGAGGTGACTGGAATTCTATTAAATTTGGCCGAATTCATGGAGCATGTAGATCGGGGACCGCTTCCATTAGATGCCAAAATATTAGCTGAAAGAGCAATAAAATGTCGTGCATTCGCAAAAGCACTTCATTACAAAGAAGAAGAATTTCATAAGGGACCGACCACTGAAGTGTTAGGCGCTTTGATTTCGATTAATAATAAGCTGCAACAGTCAGAAGCATCTTTCGGTGTCTTGGAATATGCTAACAAAAATCAGCTGAATGATATTGAAGTAAGAAGTTGATTTGAATCTTGATTTTATTGGAGCAGAATTTAGTTTTGTTTCCTCAGTCGAACGAAATAGAGTTTAACACTTTTGTCACTTTGAGAAAAAGCTTATGCTATAGATCAAAAGATTCAGTTGATTCATTACAATTGGATTAATCATAGGTGAAAGAGCGCTGGTACGAAAAGCTTCATGACTGGGAGAACGCATTAAAAGCTTATAAATTGAAATATGACAAAGACAACAAAGATTTTGATTCAATAGTGGGCCAAATGCGTTGCCTCGAAGTGCTATCAGAATGGACAAAGTTATACAACTTGGCTCAGGCAACCTTTCCTGAAGTGAGTCACGAACAAAAACAGAAAATGGCGCGAATGGCGGCAACTGCTGCTTGGGGTCTGGGCCATTGGCAACAAATGGATGAATACACCAAAAACATTTCACCAGATTCTTCAGATTCGGCTTTCTATCAAGCAATCATTCAGGTCTGTTATGATTGGCAAACATGAACGATATTCTGACCAGATTGAAACTTGATTTTATTCAAGTATTGAAAATTGTTCTGACGTAATTTGAAAATATTGCTTAGGTTCATAACGCTAATTACAGTCGGGCTCAGACTCTGATAGACAAATCAAGAAAGTTAATCGATACAGAGTTAACAACAATGGCTGGCGAGTCGTACAATCGGGCTTATACTGCTATGTTTCAGGTGCAGATGATGTCAGAATTAGAAGAAGTTATTCAGTACAAGTTAGTGCCAGAAAGAAGAGAAATGATTAAACAGAAGTGGTGGCAAAGACTTCAGGGCTGTCAAAGAGTAGTGGAAGACTGGCAGAAAATACTACAGCTTCATTCACTCGTACTTCAGCCTCATGAAGATATGCGATCATGGCTTAAATTTGCTAAGCTATGTCAACGTAACGGTCGATTACAATTATCCTATCGAACACTTGTCAATCTATTAGATACCGATCCGTCAAATCTAGGTATTAAGTTAGCTGTTTGTTAACCAATAATAACTTGCTATTTTGTCAATATTTAAATTTAACAAATTGAATAATTATAGCGACTGGTGTTCCACTTCCGACCACTTATCCAATGGTTACCTTCAGGTATATTGAGCACTTATGGATTTCTGGCCAAAAAGAAGAAGCGTTTCAACAATTGGCGCATTTCACTCAAGCGGCGCTCATTCCACAAAATATTCACTTTTTAGCCAATGATGAATCACAACAGTTGCAGCAGAGAAACGAGTTGAATAAATTATTATCTCGTTGTTACCTAAAGTTAGGCCAATGGCACGAAAATCTTCAGGGAATCAATGAAAACTCTATACCTTTGATTTTGCAATACTATGCGGCAGCAACTGATAGAGACAACAATTGGTACAAAGCATGGCATTCGTGGGCTTATATGAACTTTGAAGCAGTCCACTTTTATAAGGTTTTGTTATATTGGCTTTTCTACAATATACTAGTTTCACTTGATTTATAACCAAACTTTCATTTGACAAAAGGGTTTGCATTCGGCAACTGATGGACAATCACCTATAGACCAGGCATCGTCTCCAATGAATACTTTAAGGCCACTTAAGACAAAATATGTTCGCGAATATTGCGTTCCAGCTGTTCGTGGATTTTTCAGGTCAGTGTCTTTAGCTCATGGATCTAGTCTTCAGGACACGCTCAGGATACTTACACTTTGGTTCGAAGAAGGCCAGCATCAAGAAGTTTATGAAGCGTTAGCTGAAGGAATTAAAACAGTTCCGATCGAGACTTGGCTTCAAGTACTATCATTTAATTACTTTATTTTGATTGAGACTATTTTATAATTAAAATTAATAACCAGGTAATTCCTCAACTGATCGCACGGATCGATACGACTCGTCAATTGATTGCACGTCTAATCCATCAATTATTGATAGATATTGGTAAACATCATCCACAATCGCTTATATATCCATTAACTGTTGCATCAAAGGCTTCGGCACCTGGACGTCAGGCATCAGCCAAAAAGATTCTTGACATAATGCAAGTCCATTCGCCTAACTTAGTACAACAGGCAATGCTTGTTAGCGAAGAATTAATCAGAATAGCAATACTTTGGCATGAATTATGGCACGAAGGATTAGAAGAAGCGTCGCGTCTTTATTTCGGAGAGAGAAATGTGAGGGGAATGTTCGAAATTTTGGATCCATTGCATCAAATGTGCGATAGAGGACCACAAACATTGAAGGAAATGAGCTTCAATCAGGCTTACGGCCGAGATCTCAGTGAAGCACAAGAGTGGTGCAGGTCTCATATCATTATGTCATTTTTGTAGAATTTAAGTCGAATGTTTTTAATAATTTTGATAATTGAACTCGAATTATTTGTGAATTAGTTACTACTTGAATTTTAAGAAATGTTAATGACAAATAATCCAATTATTACAGAACATATCAACGAACTGGTAATGTGAAAGACTTGACACAAGCCTGGGATCTCTATTACCACGTGTTTCGGCGCATTTCAAAACAATTACCTCAATTAACTTCATTAGAGCTGCAATACGTGTCACCAAAGCTAATGACATGTCGTGATCTTGAGTTGGCTGTTCCCGGTTCGTATAATCCTAACCAAGCACTGATACGAATCGCAAAAGTCGAATCACAATTGCATGTGATCACGAGTAAACAAAGGCCAAGAAAATTATCGATTAAGGGAAGCGATGGACGCGATTACATGTTTCTACTTAAGGGTCACGAAGACCTGCGACAAGACGAAAGGGTTATGCAGCTGTTTGGCTTAGTCAATACTCTTCTGATCGGAGATCCAGAAACATCACAAAGAAATTTAGGTAAATACTTCGAATTAGAATAGCCAAGATTGATTACTACTTCAAAACTAAATATATATGATAAAAGTCGATAAGATTGATATTAATTGTAAATGAAACAAACTGAAATAACATTAACTATTGTACAAATTATAGCCATACAAAGATATGCAGTGATTCCACTTTCACCCAATTCTGGTCTAATTGGTTGGGTTCCCCACTGTGATACTCTTCACACTCTAATCAGAGACTATCGAGAAAAAAAGAAGATTTTATTAAACATTGAACATCGGGTCATGCTTCGTATGGCTCCCGATTACGATCACTTGACTTTACTTCAAAAAGTGGAAGTGTTTGAACACGCATTAGAACACACTAATGGTGATGATTTGGCCAAATTGTTATGGCTTAAGAGCCCTTCATCTGAAGTCTGGTTCGACAGACGAACTAATTATACAAGAAGCTTATCAGTCATGTCGATAGTTGGCTATGTCTTAGGTTTAGGAGATAGACATCCATCCAATTTGATGCTGGATCGAATGTCTGGCAAAATATTGCATATCGATTTTGGTGACTGTTTCGAAGTTGCAATGACTAGAGAAAAGTTTCCCGAAAAAATACCTTTTAGGTGATTATTGTTTAGTTTAAATCAATAGTAATATGGTAATAGAAAAATTGAATTGTAATGTAGGTTGACACGTATGCTAATTAATGCTATGGAAGTGACCGGAATCGAAGGCACGTATAGAATCACTTGCGAGAAGGTAATGC
This sequence comes from Archegozetes longisetosus, assembly GCA_018873245.2. Classification (NCBI taxonomy): domain Eukaryota; kingdom Metazoa; phylum Arthropoda; class Arachnida; order Sarcoptiformes; family Trhypochthoniidae; genus Archegozetes; species Archegozetes longisetosus. The sequence continues at coordinate 12,425,249 of JAEMBT020000007.1, forward strand.
GAGTTTTGAGGAATAACAAGGACTCGCTAATGGCAGTACTCGAAGCTTTTATACACGACCCCATATTCTCGTGGAAACTGGTTGAAGGTTTGAATTACCCTAGTTATTCCATATTCATTATTATGCCAATTATTTTGACGAACTAGACTTTAAAAAACGTTGTTTCTATTTAATTATTAGCTCAACCAAAAGTTAAGCACTCGATTGAACTATTAGATGAAGACGAGGGTGCAGTCGGAGGTGTTATACCGAATACATCAAATGCTACGAAAAAACCAGCGCTTGAATCGGGATCCAATCCTGCTGGTGTGATCGGTGACAGCCAAGGGTTACCACATGAAGGACTTAATAAGAAAGCTTTAGCAGTTATAAATCGTGTGCGCGATAAGTTAACCGGTCGTGACTTTGAAGCACACCTCACACTAGATGTTGCCGAACAAGTCGACCTTCTCATAAAACAGGCCACTTCTCATGAAAATCTGTGCCAATGTTATATCGGTTGGTGTCCATTTTGGTGAGACTTTTAGGTCTTTTGGTGAGACTTATTAGCAAATAGACAGTTTTGTTTGAAACGGTATCGTTACGGTCTATAGAAATAGTGTATTTTGTTATTATAGAACTTGTTCTATCATTGTAACTGTTAGTTAAATCAAAGATTATAAATTTATAGCAATTTTCTTGATTGCTTAATAGTCAAACTCTGAATAATTAATGATCGAAATTTATTGAATTTTCGCTCTTATTAATCGATCAATTATTATAAGCTTTCTTACGATCCACTATTTTTACTCGAAAACCATTTATTGTCATAAGTTATTTGTATCGGAAACAAAATAATTGTATTAATGCATTAATTAACATAATTTATTTTCCAATAGTGTGGAGTTCAATTTCTATGAAATTCTAGAATTTCTTCTTAATTGTTAGTTGTACTGAATAAGAATATTATGTTACACAACATTAGTTATAGTACACTATTGGGGTTAGATTAACGAAATTGTTTAATTACTTTAACAATAATTGATCAACTTTTTTATTGTTTATTTATTATTAATGACTCTTTCGTATGAAAGTTCTTGTGGTCCGAAAGCCATTGGCAGCAGTTGGGTCAATGAAGTCGTATGATATGTAAGATCAGGTTTAACCAAATAGACGGTCAAATCGGTGCCAAACTAATGATTGGACAAACATTTAAATGTAATTTTGATTTCAAATTTGAAACTTACTTCAACCATGAATTGTCTACAATTACCACATGGTGTACAGAAGTGATCCTTCATATTCGAAGTCACTGCAATGGCTTTGAATTTTCGATGTCCTTCGGAAATAGCTTTGACCATTGCTGTCCTTTCGGCACATATAGAGCCCGAATGCGCTGCATTTTCAACATTGCAGCCTTAGGAGAATGAGATTTACTAAATATTAATATAGGATCAATTTTGGAAGAGTGAGATCGGAAAAACCTGTAAATATAGTTCCATTTGAGCACAACAAAGCAGCTCCGACTGGAAATTTACTGTAAGGACAGTAAGAGTTGTTTAATGCTTCGCGAGATTCTATCAACAATTGCTTAAGACTCTGTTCAGACATTGTTCAGCTAAAACAAAGCTATTAAATAGAACATTTCAGTAATATTAATGTCAAGTACTTTTCACTTTATTGTACTTCATCATAAGCGATGTTTGCATTACTTCAAGGCTATCAATAATTATATCAAAGCTTACAATTTTGTGTGAGGATTGAGATAAATTTGACGACAATCAAAGTTAAGAATGCATTGGATAGATGTTTTTACACAATACTATTCTTGAAACAGGTCTCAATTCTGATTTGTTTGTTTGAAGTTCAAGTGGTAATCTGATTCGTGCGGAAGATCAACTCATAAAAGTGAAACTAATGCAGTAACAGATTAGACATTGCATTGGACCAGTTAGTACAGCAAATACTCTAATGGTGTGGTGCAGGCAATAAACTGTTAGACTTGTTCAGTGCACTCACACAATCCAATGTCGGATAACATTATTGTTGTAATCATAATTATGTCTAATCATTTAGTTCTTTTACTACAGTTCTAAACAACGTTAGTTATGCTTATTTTCTGCAATTTCCTAATAGTTTCATAAATGTTTAATAAACTTTCACTTCAATTTATCAAAAGGACAGACAGACAGACAGGCAGACAGTGAAGTGCAGCAACAAATTCAATACAATTTGAATGTGGTTAAGTTGATTGCAAATGAAACGCCGAATTTGCGCCAAACTCACTTATTGACACAAATTGATTAAGCCCTAATTGAGTTAACACATTTGTATTAACAATATATGCGATAATAATAATTGATACAAAGGTTCAAATTTGGGTTGACATAAGGTTGAAATAGGGTCCTCACACTTGTATGTGTGCTGCATATAATTAAACATTATTTATGTTTCAATATTAAATTTGATAAACTAATGAAAAACGCCTTAAACTGAGTTGCAATTAGTACCAAATAAATTGTGTTATTTTCAAAAAAGATTATTAGATGAGTTTACTTTAATTATTCAATAATGACTGACATTAACTTTGAATCCCTCTTATTGTTGTCAAACGTAAGTTTGAGTCTAATATTATTTTACTGACTTCATGAAAACATGAAAAAATCTATAATAGTATTTGGCCAGTGTTTCAGTTTAAAATAATAAAAAATGAAATAATTATTTCATCTTTAGGTTAAATGTGAATCAGACGTTGAACTAATAATGACTAATTTAATTGATTTGAATTACATTACTATAAGTTATCCTGAATTTGTTGTTATCAATACTAAACAATTAGTGAACTGCGACAACGACTTAACTGTAATAAAGGTTTGTACGATTAATGAGAAGTTATGGCTTAATCTATATTAATAAATAATAATTGACCGAACAGCTAATGAGAAGTTTATCAAAGTTGGTTTATTTATGCCTAAAATCAGATGAAACAACATTCTCATCACTGTCACAACTATTTCCGAATGGATTTGACGAACGACTCAAAACACTTTTGATCAAAATAATTATGAAAATTTCAAATAACCGGTTAACCAATGTGAACAAACCTATTTGTAAGTGATTATTGACGATAGCTGCTTCATTTGTAATTAAGCGTAATCCAATGTTTAGGTTCGATGCCTCAACTCAATCACTTAAAATGTTGCACCAAATCGTCTAAATGTTTACTAGATTTGAATCTCAGCACAAACACAAACACAAACACAAACACAACTCAAGCTTTCGAGCAGAAGATCCAAATTGCTATTAGTAAAGAAGACTTGAAAGATATGACGCAAGGAATGGCAGCTATTAGACGACAACTATTTGAAGCGACTAATAGATCGAAGTCTAGTTAAATATATATTAATACAGCTAAATTGAGTTACTTTATGCATGTATGCATAGCTATTTGCAGTGGGCAGTGCTCAAGTCGTTCTATCAGCTATGAACACTTATTGCATTGCTATTTTCATTTTTTAAGTCTACTTTGACATGCATTATAAATATTTTGTTTGTATTAGATACTCAATCATACTGTGTTCGATTTAATTCTATGATCAAAACGGAAGACGTAACTGAATTGATGTCTGACTATAATGTCGCAGCAAATCATAAGTAACCAAAATTAGAAAAATAGTCGTATATCAGATGAATTTTTCAAAAATATGAAAAAATACTTATGGCCATGTCTCACAAAACGAATAATAGATAATTAACATGACCTGATTTATATTAAACTCATAATTATTGTTTTTAGATTTTGTACTCTTTCAATAAACGCTTAAATTGGAAACAGCAATGCAATAACTGTTGATGGCTTTTCTGATAGTACTACTTGCGTACTGCCCCTTGAAGTAGCAATGCATACATTAGAAATGTAATTCAATTTGGCTGTAACTTTATTAATTTTCACTTATTAACAGATTCTGTTATCGAAGTTTAGCTATTGTTTTGTAAACCTATTTTTAATACAAATAATAATCTGTTGATTAAGGAGTTTGTTTGAAATACTGTTAATAATTTTCTAGGTCTATAGAAGTGCTGTCTTATACCAACATTTATCAAAGTTTGGTACTCCTAGGTTTACGATGAACTAGATTAATTAGACATGAATTTAGTACAATTTTATATCACATATAATCGTAGTTAATATTTAATGTAAATTCACATATTTTCACATGAAATCAATGTTATTTTTGCAGAGATTACAAATTTAGGCTCAGTCTCTTTAAGCTTTGACTGAACTTTAGCCAGGTTCTCAGGGCGGTATAGGCAGCCCGCGGGTGAGGTTCTAGCGTTTGAAAATTTTGCTATAGTTGTGGTGACATAAGTTCCTTACTAGAAAAAGTTAAAATTGTTAAATCAGTAGCTAAGGATGAGTAAGATTTTTGGAGACATGTTGGATAATGAGCTCAATTGAGAAAAATGGAACTTCACAAAATGAAAGTGCATCAAATGCTTAATTAAACTGTTGTATCAATTGAGAAATCAATGTTCAATGATTGATGAGTCCATAGTTGCATAAATAGAAATGCAAATAATCCTATCTTTTATCTTACGAGGGAAGTTCGGGACTATATAATAACCGATTTCAAAAATATTTTTATGACATAAATAACATGTCATATGATGTTCGAAAAGGCATATAAAAAAGGCTGACAGCTAGACACTTACGAGTTATGACCACTCAAAAAGTGATTTCCTATGGCTTATTACTATTGAGTCTTATCAAAATGTACTCTAATTCAGTCAAATTACTCAATGGGTGGCAATAATATTGTTAACAATGAAAAACCTCAAATCAATTTGAACAAAAAAGATAATCTCAAATTTCATATCAAAAAGTTTCTATACATCAATAGATCTAAATTTTCGTATTTATCTAATCTCTTAAATTTCTTTAGAAATCATTGAATTTAATATACAGGGTGGGCACTAATGAGGAGAATATTTCATTTGATCACCTTTTATAATAGTTCATAGAAATATTTGACTTTGTTTTGATAAACAAAGGTATAAAGTTTTTTGCAAAAGTGACCAAAATTTTTTTAATGGCTTCTGCTCGGACTACTTACCCTATCAACCAAAGGATTGCTATCATTCAGGCCTATTATGAGAGAGAGGGCATGTGCTCAGTTCGAAACTCGGCTTCGCCATATCATTGTGAATGACAGAAAGCATTTCGAAAACATTATACATTAAACTTTATAATTTCCTGAATAAAATGCAATTTATTTGATTTGAATATCTCTCTTAGGTTTTTTACAATTAAAAGTTAAAATCTACTCCTCATTAGTGGCCACTCTGTATGATAGATACGAAAAATGAGAACTATCGACATATAGAAACTTACTTTTAGATATGAAATTTGAGATATCTTTTTTGTTCAAATTGATTTGAAGTTTTTCATTGTTAACAATATTATTGCCATGTTATTTATGCCATAAAAATATTTTTGAAATCGGTTATTATATAGTCATATAGTCCCGAACTTCCCTCGTTAGATTTGAGTTTAGTAAGAGTTCAAATTAGGTCTTTTCTAATATAAGTTGCACTTTACTAATAAAAGTTTCTTCAAAAAAGTATTCGTGACAAAAGTTTAGATGTTTAATTGGGTTCAGTTTACAATTTTTGACCCCGTATGCCTGCATATCAAAACTTAAGTTTTTTAAGTACAGTTATGTCAGAATAAATTGTTTCAGTGAAAAAAGTTAACATTTTAGGGGTTAAATTTCAACTTAAAACATGAATTAACTCGAGCCAAATAAAACTTCTCTCCTATCAATGATTAACGTCTATTTGATTGCAAAAGATGTTTACAGATCGCTGACTATGAAGTGATTAGATGCTTGTTTTGTTAGTCATTTCGTAATATTAGTCATAATATATTTATTTTCATTCAAATTTTTAGTGTTGATTGAACTTGAAAAACTTGCTCTTTGCTAATTATTTCTTAAATATTAGTGATTGTTGGCTTTATATTGACTCTAAGTTGCAAAGTTTTGGCTTTGATTGAACTTTAAAAAAACTGACATTTCTCCGATATTACGCATTGAGTGTTTGTAACGAAATAAGCATTTTTAACTACCTATCAGTAATTGACTGCAATCATTTATTCTGACACAACTGTACATTTTCGGCTAACAGGTTTGCAATTTGTTTATTTTTCGAATTTGATGAGCAAGTTTCAGACCTTAGAAAAAATGGGCATCAAATCCAATCAGTTTTAAGTATATGTTCGCATTTTGACTTAGGCATCATTTCTTAAGCAATGCTTTAGCAAATACTGTTTGCTCTAGAAATATAGAAGCACTTTCTTTAAATTTTGAATTACAATTTGATACCCGATAATATAGATGAGAACTATTATAGCGATCAAAATTATCAAATTTGTTGATGAACTTTCCAGAATTTGATTTGAATTGTATTTTTATTTGATTTTTACTGCGCATTACTGTTCGCATTATTGGTTTGACAAGTCAGCAGCTTAATAACGGTTATTTGACTGGCTTGCTTAAGTCAAGCTGGGCCTCTTACAATGGAACGTGCGATATTGATAAGTGAATCTCTATGTTCCGATAGTTTGTATAAAATGTTAGGCTCATAAATAACACATCTATTCTATAATTGCATTCAAATGGCCATTCCGTCATAATTAAATTAACTAATTAAAATTAAGGATAATCCATATCAAAACAAGTATCAATCTTTAACATGTTCCTTACGGTGGCGCATTGCAATATTACAGGAGTCTAATACTTGAGACCCTGGTTTCGAGTCCAAGGATTACCTATTTTTTTGTCAACTTTTTTGTAATAAAGTGTAAAGTTTTATGCATTTTTCCACAGTTTCAAAACTTGAATTTTAAATTTACTAGTTTCAGAATTAAACTGAAATTATGGTAAAAAGTTCCATATGAATTCTCAGGTTGTAGTATTTTAAGACATAATTATTATACTACCGAATCGAAGTTTATATTTTGAAACTGCAAAAAATGCATAAAACTTTACACTTTATTACAAAAAAGTTGACAAAAAAATAGGTAATCCTTGGACTCGAAACCAGGGTCTCAAGTATTAGACTCCTGTAATATTGCAATGCGCCACCGTAAGGAACATGTTAAAGATTGATACTCGTTTTGATATGGATTATCCTTAATTTTAATTAGTTAATTTAATTATGATGGAATGGCCATTTGAATGCAATTATAGAATAAACGTGTTACTTATGAGCCTAACACTTTATAAAAGCTATCGGAACACAGAGATTCACTTATCAATATCGCACGTTCCATTGTTAGTGTTCGTACTTAAGCTTGATTGTTGCTTAAGTGAGCCAACTTGAGCAAAAGTGCTAACCATTAAAAGATTTAGAAATGCGATATCAAATTTTGAACCTGCAGTCATATCTCATAGTTTGCTCATACTCTTTGAGACTATACTCCCATTCCTTGCCTTACTCTATTTTAGTTTAATTTTTGTCCATTTTTAATGTTACGATCAGGCATTTTCTCGGATTCATCTGTAGACCCGTCCAGCCCTCTAAAAGCGTGAACGTAGTAAAGTGTCAGTTTTTATTATTTGCAATACAAGTGGAATAGAGTTAAATGCGAACACCTCTATCTTGACGTTTGGTTATGTAAACCTAGTCCTTGCAAAGTGTATATTTAGCTGAATATAGTTAGCTTTACTTCCTTTTCCGCCCAACACTTTGAAGCGTTCACTTTCGGTGAGGGAAGCATTGGCTGGCATTTAATCCACTCATAAGTGACTTTAGATTAAATTTTGTTCCTTAAATTTCAATCAAATTTGAACTTCTTCTCAATTTATTTTTAACAAAGTATTTAATAATAAAAATCAGGTAATATTTGATTGGATTACTTTTTAAAAATTAGTTAATTACTGAGAATAATTAGAAATAAAGATTTGCCGTCATTTTTTTTGCGTTTGTCTCGTTTGCGACAAATTAGTCCTATTAATCAGTTTTTAAATTCTCGTATGTTTAAAATTTTGAAACCTGTACTGTTATTTAAGTTAAATATATGCAACATTTGTTTTTTTTCTAATTTAAATTGTATTTGAATATTGTATTATATAATATTGTATTAGTATTTTAATAATTATTTGATTGATAGTTATAGGAATAAAACCAAACGAATGACCCATTTTTTTGTTAAATGTTAAAAATATGAAAAGTACTTTGTTTGCTTAAAACAATTTCAATTGAATAGTCGAAGATATTACGGTGTTGAAACACATTCGTTGCAAGTGTTGGGGCCGTATTGCATAGTACTTTTATAAGAAAGCGATAGTAATTTGTGATAGTTTAATCAAATTGAACTCTAATTTGTATAGCAGTAAGTAATTTGGTTGCATTTTGTTTAGAGATGCCGATCGATGCCGTTTCCTTCGCTAAAGATTTCATAGCCGGAGGTGTTTCTGCAGCCATATCGAAGACAGCGGTGGCGCCCATTGAAAGAGTGAAACTACTTCTTCAGGTACAGCATGCATCCAAACAGATCGCCGAAAGTCAACGCTATAAAGGTATCTACGATTGAGTCGATAGTTTAATAACTATAAATTAGAGCGAGTTTGTAATGTTTTAATTTCTAACTGCACTACTTCTAGTCATTTTATCTCAGTTTGCCAAATAGTTTAACAAAATTTGTTTGATATTTCATTTTGATATCAATTCGAAAGAATTTGATTCGATGATTGACTGATTGAATTGAATTTAAAGGTATTGTGGACGCATTCGTTCGCATACCTAAAGAACAGGGAGCCCTATCGTTTTGGAGGGGGAATTTGGCGAATGTGATCCGATATTTTCCAACTCAAGCCTTAAATTTTGCGTTTAAGGACAAATATAAGCAAATATTTTTGGGAGGAGTTGACAAAAATACTCAGTTCTGGCGTTATTTTGCTGGAAATCTGGCCTCTGGTGGTGCGGCCGGCGCCACATCGCTTTGCTTTGTCTATCCATTAGATTTTGCCAGAACTCGATTGGCCGCTGATATCGGCAAAAGTGGAGCCGACCGACAGTTCAAGGGATTAGGCGATTGTTTAGTTAAAGTATTCAAATCTGACGGAGCCATTGGACTCTACCGAGGATTCAATGTCTCGGTTCAAGGTTTGTCTGTGAATAGAATTAATTATTGAATTACTGCTATTAATTGTTGTTATTGTATGAAAAGGTATAATAATATATAGAGCGGCATATTTTGGTTTCTTCGATACGGCCAAAGGCATGTTACCCGACCCTAAGAACACACCGATTGTAATCTCGTGGCTGATCGCTCAAACTGTGACCACAGTGTCGGGTATCATATCCTATCCCTTCGATACAGTGAGGAGAAGAATGATGATGCAGTCGGGATTGCCGGCCAACGAACGAATGTACAAATCGACGATTCACTGTTGGGGTAAAATTGGCAGAACTGAAGGATCAAAAGCTTTCTTTAAGGGGGCACTTTCGAACGTATTCAGAGGCACCGGAGGAGCTCTTGTTCTTGTTCTCTACGATGAAATTAAAGCACTTCTAGTTTAAATGAACTGAAATTTAGCAGTAATTAGAAAAGTACGAAATTCATTTAAAACAAATGATGTACTCTTTGAACTCAGTTTAGTGCTATTTTAGGAATAGAAGTAATCAATTTCTGAATTTCAACCATTTAATATAAAGCGGGGAATAAATTGATTTTTAATCTTGATTTAAATTAATACTTTAATTTTATCAACACTTGGAATTAACTAAAATTTGAGTTTATATTTAAATGTCTAAGTTAAAGCTCCCAAAATGTTTAATAAAATGTCTTTATTTTCCGATTTGTTACTGTCAAATTTACAAATGTAAGTGGTCAACAAATGAACTTATTTAATCACTTGACGAATCGAGTATGAAAAGCGAAAATTGTTGCCAATGTTCTTCAAATTGACTTATCGTTTAAGTTTTGTCTCGCGGTAGTTTTAATTAACACATCAAATATTAGCGATCGGCTACAAATCAATCTTGAAAAATATTTCATTTAAAAATGACTTCAATTTTGATCAGAGTCAATAAAATGATCAAATAATTTGATAGATTTGCGCTTAGGTTGACATGATTTAGCTGCTTTTAAATTATCAAACAATATAAGCCATTATATTGAATGATAGTTATTCATATGTGATCTTGAGCTGGAGATATGTTGCTGTGCAGATATAAGTTAAGGCTTAGATAAGGGAATCATATGAGAGGTAGTTATGAAATAGTTACAGCACTGACGATAGAGTGACGTAAGATTTGCATCATTCCAATGGATGGCTGTGGAGTAATCTGAACTTGAATTTGGCTTTGTTAAATGTGTGAGAATGTCTCAGGCATTTGTGGTACACCCAATGTGCCCATTCTAAAAGAGCTGATTGTTCACTATTCTAGTGTTTCTCGGCTGGTGTTACGCTTATCAACGTCTTGCGGATCTGTATCTGTAAGCCAGAAGGCATCGATTGGTCCGCATAGGTTTTTGGAAGAGTTGAATAGTTGCGAACCAAACTTTAATTGCAGTATGATTTATCGGAAAAGTTATGACATAAAATAATAAAATAAAATGAACTTGTTTAGCTTGCCTAAAAATTGATACTTTTGCTATCAATTATTTTGAAACAATGTGTGAAAGTTAGTCAAATTGCCTCACATGTCCAAAATTAAGGTGATTTAAGGTCTGATCCATAGCCACAATATTATCTGTTAAATCGACAGGCAAAATACTCAAACTGATTTGTAATGAGTTGAATGGTAGAAGTGATCACTTGAAAAATGAATTCAGACACTGCTCGATAATCGGATGTTGAATTGAGTGTCCATTCATTTTAGTCTATGTTTGATTGGTTTACACGAGGAATAGCTGCTTAAATTGCATAGTTAACATGATGTGCTCATAATGACAAGGTATGATCTCTAGACCAAATTAAACTAAAAAAATTGTCAAAAGAAAACCAGATCACTGATGTCTCTGTGACAGCTGTAGGGGCTATATAAGAATGAATTTTATGAAATGTTTCAAATATAATATCTGATTAACGGTAATAAGTAGAAGTTACGTCGTTTCACTAAAATTATCGCTTTGTTCAGCACTAAAGCAAGTTTTCAAAAATATTTAGATCTTAAATTACATTCAATTGTTAGAAATGCCACAAAGTTCATCAAATTAAACACTATCGTAGGCACGAATCAAACCTTATGTGATGCTCACGTTAAGTTGAATCGTGAGACAATTCGACTAATTTTGATGTACTGTCTTCAAATGAAATTGAAAACAGACTTATATTATAGCATAAGCCGATCAGGAAAGTTGACAATTTTTGATTATTTACATATTTAAATAGTAAATCAATCAATTAGTTTATAATTCGGATAAATATCTGTTTGGCATAAGTGGTTGGGTGCGCGTATGAAAGCACTCGTAGTCATACTGGACACTGAGAGTGTGGCAATTATTACCACAGCCGGTTCAGGTCAGTCACATAGCTTCAATTTGCTTTTTTAACGTTTTGTCTCATTATCTGACTGACTGTCTGACTGTCCGACTCAGTTACTTTTTAACTGTTCAAAATACTACCAAAAATGAATCAAATTTTGGTCTCTAGACGTAAAATCAATGGTAAAATAGATCTTACGATTGTTCAGTAAGCTTTTGAGGAAGTTGGCAAAACTTGAAATGTTAGGATTGAGCTCAATGTTCAACTAGAATAGTCTGGTTAGGAAATGATTAGGAAATGGTTTGACGAATAAAAATAACTCATTCGTTGCATTTGCGCAACGATTGCATTTGCGCAATCGTCACATTTGGACGCAATGACTAAATGTTAAATATGGGACAAAGTATTTGCCCTTCAAATTATATAAAACCATAGTTCTCGCGGTAGAAGACACAGTTACATCTGATTTAGTTGCAAGTGCATCGTAAATCAAGGAAGAAACGAAATAATTGTTTGATTTGTACCAACTTAAAACAAAAGGTATTGAGGACTTAATATTACTAAATAGTATTTGCCTTAATAGCATCAAACTGTTTGTTTGCCTCTTTTTCAGATCATTATAATTTAACTGTACTTTTGAACATTTAGTTAATCTAAAATGATAATCCTAAAATCTATTACTTGATATTTGAGTACAGTTTTAATTGAAAATGTATTGAAAAACTCGTATTCAGGTATTGAGTGTGAAGTGAAAATAGTTTTAGACTAAAATTGAATGGCCGATGGCTTTAGTGGCTTTTAAATTGACGTTCAGTGAAAATCGTTGTTAGGGTTAATTAATTCGAATAATAGGGTAGTAACTGGAAACTTAGTTTAATCATTTACTTAAATAAGAACTAATCTTTTGATTTAGTGAAAGTTTGTACTCTTACTCGTGCATTGGGCACAAATCTCATGAACTTTGGTCGACCACAAGATATGCTTATCAAAGTGCTAGTTGTCTACTTCTAATCAATTGTAGAGCTGATTAAATTAGTTTTAATGTAATATTGAAATTTAGAATTAGTTGAATACTGCATGCTTTTAAATACGCAAAAATAGACAAACGGTTTACTCGAAAATGATTAATGTAAATAAATGCACTTAAGTAAAGTAATTGTATTTAAGGTAACAGACCTGCTTATAAAGTATAATTGAAAACTTTGAAAGTTATAAGCTTATCTTAAATACAGAACCATTTTTCAAATCTGAACCTGTCTTAGTGCTTGCCTTCACAATAGATTAACACGACAATAAGCCACTATTGTAACAGTAACATGATTATCATGACTATCTAGCATGATAATGGAATGAGCGCAAATGTTTCCTGACTATTTGAACTGATTTGAAAATTGGCCAAATTGATGAAAAAGTCTCAGGTTAATTTATATAACAAAAAGTAATTTTGATCATGTATCTTGTTTAGAGATGCCGATCGACGCCGTTTCCTTTGCTAAAGATTTCATAGCCGGAGGCGTTTCTGCAGCCATATCGAAGACAGCAGTGGCGCCCATTGAAAGAGTGAAACTACTCCTTCAGGTACAGCATGCGTCAAAGCAGATCGCTGAAAGCCAACGCTATAAAGGTATTATTGAATTATTTGTTGGAATTTGTTTCCTAGTCATAAATAGAAAGTAATTAATTGTTAAACACTATAGAAACATGAATATTGATAGCAATTGTGCGCTATAATCAGTTTTGTTGCAATCACTCTATTATTGCTTTAACAAGTTTTAAACTAGTAACAGACGAATTTGGCTCAAAGCCATAACCTTTCAATGACTTTCTTTATGATAATAATAAAAGTTAGTACTAATTCATATTAATGTCAAGTCCAATTGAGTATAAACGTATAAGATATATTGTTTTTACAGACTAAATATGTCATAATTATAAACTGTGTATGATATGAATTATTTAAATTTGAAGCAAGTCAATTATTTTCGAACCAATTCACTGAATAGAACAGATAGGGATTAAATGCATTTTGATTGATCAGACCATCAAAATTGAATATGAAATTTATTTTAGAAAAAGTTTCAACCATGATTTTCCGCGGATAAATTTTTGCGCATCAATTATACGATACGAGATATAAACTTACAATCAAAAAGCTTAGTACGTTTTGTATTGCATTGAAAATTTTCTTAATTTTTACTACCATTGGAAAAATCATATTTAACCAATCGTTAGTGCTTTAAATGTATGAATCAAACAAAATAGATTTTAATCGTAAATTGCAGAAAATTATGCAAATTACTAATCTGATCAGATTCGAGTTGTCATTCAAACGACTTCGTTTTGACCAATCGGTGCGTTGATTAACAACTTAGCTTAAACAAAAACTGAATGATCCACCGAACTAGTTTTGATATTTGTTGAATTAACGTTAAAATTTAGAGAAGTTTAAGATATGATGATTGACTGATTGAATTGAATTTAAAGGTATTGTGGACGCATTCGTTCGCATACCTAAAGAACAGGGAGCCCTATCGTTTTGGAGGGGGAATTTGGCGAATGTGATCCGATATTTTCCAACTCAAGCCTTAAATTTTGCGTTTAAGGACAAATATAAGCAAATATTTTTGGGAGGAGTTGACAAAAATACTCAGTTCTGGCGTTATTTTGCTGGAAATCTGGCCTCTGGTGGTGCGGCCGGCGCCACATCGCTTTGCTTTGTCTATCCATTAGATTTTGCCAGAACTCGATTGGCCGCTGATATCGGCAAAAGTGGAGCCGACCGACAGTTCAAGGGATTAGGCGATTGTTTAGTTAAAGTATTCAAATCTGACGGAGCCATTGGACTCTACCGAGGATTCAATGTCTCGGTTCAAGGTTTGTCTGTGAATAGAATTAATTATTGAATTACTGCTATTAATTGTTGTTATTGTATGAAAAGGTATAATAATATATAGAGCGGCATATTTTGGTTTCTTCGATACGGCCAAAGGCATGTTACCCGACCCTAAGAACACACCGATTGTAATCTCGTGGCTGATCGCTCAAACTGTGACCACAGTGTCGGGTATCATATCCTATCCCTTCGATACAGTGAGGAGAAGAATGATGATGCAGTCGGGATTGCCGGCCAACGAACGAATGTACAAATCGACGATTCACTGTTGGGGTAAAATTGGCAGAACTGAAGGATCAAAAGCTTTCTTTAAGGGGGCACTTTCGAACGTATTCAGAGGCACCGGAGGAGCTCTTGTTCTTGTTCTCTACGATGAAATTAAAGCACTTCTAGTTTAAATTAAATTAATTTATAGTAAATTATTCGAAATTAGAATGTTATCCATCATCAAAACCATGTTTAAATCACGTTCTTATCTGCTGTGAATACATATTATTGCCATCAATCAATAGAAAATATAAAATAATTTAGATTTATTCAAAATGTCTCTGAATGTAATAATCGAACGTTTGTAAATTAGTAATTTCAGATTAAAATGTTTTTAGTTAAGACAAGATAACACACTGGCTAAAAATTATTAAGAAACAAAGGCCGATATGCACAAGTCGAGACTTAACTGAAACTGTTTTAAACATTCGTTGTGTAATCAGTTCAAAAATTCGTTTCACGTTTTAAGTCGGTCTAAAGACTTGGAACCGTTTTAAATATAGTTGTGCATAAGGGCCTGGGAGCTCTTGACTGAGTTAGCGATGCAGTAAAGTCAAGGATAAATAGTACGTATGGACACTTGTTTACTTCGTTTCAATGAGAATGCTCAGCAATTTGAAAACTGTTTTCCATGATTTCGACTTAGATCAAAGTATTCTAGAACCGCAACTTTTCTTACGTGATTAATAAAATCTTATTTAATATTAAATATTACTTGAATTAGTTACAAAAAATTATAGAATCTTTTATATATAAAGCTTTTCCAAGCTGAAAACCAATTTTTATGATCATCTCATTAGAATTTAAAAGCTCACACTCGAAACTTTTATTTTTGGCTTTAATAAAAGAAGTAAAGGTCGGCTCCTTCACGCCAATTACAAGCCTTACAATTCTGCCATCAGGTTTACATTTATGGCAGATTCATCTTCTCTTATTTCTCACCACAACTGAAAATTATTATTTATTAAACTAAAAGTCCATTATCATAAAAATTACAAAAAATGGTGAAGATAAGGTTCATAAAATTAGAATAAGAAAGTAAAATAATTGTTCATGAAATTCTGTTTACATAATTTATAGTTTGATTAATTTTCTATCTTTAGTAATCGATATATAGTTTTATTAGTAATCTAATATTTTGAATACATCTTTATGTCACTAATTGTGTAGAATATTTGCCCAGAATAAGTGATCAAATTTAAAAAGTTAAAAAATAACTTAACGATTCGGAAATCGGTTAACAATTGAGAACATTGATCGAGTATTTGAATGCATCTGTAATAATCATTACTAATTGTAGTGATTTTATGCGATTAGAGTAGACTTCCAAATATTTGAGATTAGACTTGAAATCAGATCAATTTTCGATCCTTTTCACCTTACGATTCATAATATTCGCAGAATAAAAGCTTCGAATGTGGACTTATTTGAATCAAAGATTGAATCAATTTTAATTTATTTGCAACAAATATGTTAATAAAATTTAATGAATCACAAGTTACCAACTTTTAAAACAAATTTCTAGCGTAAATGTTTTAAAATGAACAAATGAACATCATAACTAAAATGAGGAGTCAACAATTATAGAGCATTTGTCAAAATATCAGATCAATGTAACAGATAATATACAACACTAAATCTTATTGTAGATTCGTAATTAAAACATTATTTAAGAATTTTTGGTATACAAAAAGTCAAATAATAATTTTAAAAAATCAAATAAATTGGATAGAGATTGAAAAACAAGAGGACTAAACTTTATGTACATTAAAAAGGATGAATAATTAAGATTAACTGATTAAATCTTGGGCACTAAGAATTAAGCGAAAATTTTTGACTTTAATTTGACAAAAGCCATAAATTTGAGTATCACTACCAGTAATTCACTATTTAGCTGACCTGACCTGACCTGACCTGACCTGACCTGACCTGACCTGACCTGACCTGACGTGCATCTAAGATGCAGACAATCGGAGTATTACTGCGAAGCATTTGGTTATATTATATACTTGAAATTGAGTCATTCGAAAAACAACTGCAAAAATAAGTTGTTTTCAATTTCATCAACAAATACTGATAGGTTCGAAAACAATTAATTCAAGAAGAGGGTAAGACTTTGTCAGACGTTCTAATAATAGCCATAAGACATATAGTGTGTAAATAAGTGATAAATCATTTGAAGTAAAAATATTAAAAAATAATTGAAAATTTCAAACCCAACTAAATGTAAGGAGTACTCGGAGTGGGATACGAATGTTGCGTTTGACTTCCAGCTAGTCCAGTGTTTGGCGACTCATTGCGAGCATTTGAGGGATTCAATGAATTGACGTTTGGCACCGGACAAAATCCAGAACTTGTACTGTTCGCCGATTGAACATATGGGTTGTACACAGGGTTAGAAGTTTGTGCGAAAGCTGGACTAGTTTGAAATGACTGACCAACAATTGGCTGTGAGGAGGCAGTTGGATTCGTATATGGATAAGGTAACGGATGAGACATCAAATCATTGGTTGATGTCTGGTCATTGGGCTCTGCAAATGTTGTTCTGTTTAAGTCTGAGATTTGAGGTTTGAAACCATGACTGTTCATAAATTGAATGAATTGCGTTGGAATTTCTGCCAAAACATCGCGACCCAATTCGAACTGATGCTGAACCCAATTGCCTTTAATGTAATTGCGAATTGGTACGAACTAAACAGTATTGAAAATACAATTTATTTAATTTCAAAGCAAACAGTTTTGGTAACTTGATTATTACTTGAACGATATCTCTTGTGGCACGTCTTCCTCTAGACATCAAAGTCCTTTGATCGCCATCCAAAAACTCCATTGAACTGAAATCAGCATTTCCCACACCAACTATTATAATAGACAATGGAAGTGATGACGCGTTGACTATAGCTTCAAGAGTCTCATTCATGTCAGTTATGACACCATCAGTTATAATAAGCAAAACGAAATAATGTTTGCCGTCTTGTAAGCCTTTAGAATTAATAATTGTTTCAATTGGATAACATTAGATTTAGAAAAGTTTTCAGACAAATAAAAACATACCGCTTGCAGTATTTGCAACAAAATTAATAGTTGGAGAGAAATTAGTGGGTCCGTGAAGTGTCACTGATTCCAGAGTTGTACGGTAATGAGTCAAAACCTCATCTATTCCTGTACAATAAGGATAAGAAGGATTCATATTCAGAGGGAAGTGATGTGATAGTTGTCCGTATGGCCCAATTTTGGCACCGAATCCGAAGGCAGCCATTAAGCCTTGAGTGTCGTACGGCTGTAGTATTTCTCCAACTGCTTTAAGAGCAATTTCATATGAGTTAGGATTTTCACCAGTCGGATCGAGTCTATGTAATGATCGCCAATCATTTGGTGGACCATTGGATGCTGTGAAATCTACCGATACGACTAAATGCATTTGAGTTCCAGATTTAATGTAATCCAAAAATGTCGTCTCTGTTACGATATTTATTGAATCAACTTTTATTGTGCCTAAAATTATAGGTTATATTAAACATTAGATATAGCTATTAGCACAAGTTTTGAAGAGACCAAAAAACTGTTATCTATACCAGAATTTTTGTAGCCCTTCTTCTTGAGTTTTTTCTTTTCGTTAACGCATTCATAAACAGAGCCAGAAGTTAATTGTCTGAGTGATGTTATGAAAGAACCGATCAATTGGTCATTAGTTCCGTCATCCCAATCATAACAATCTATTTTAAGATTACGATCATATAAACCGTTGCATAAAGTTTGAACGCGAATATTGAACGGACGCCAAATAGGATTTAAACTATGTTTGACTACTTCTGTTCGATGAACAGCACTCCACGAACCGTCAGGATTACTACGAGATATGACTAAATAAGGGTCGGATTTGCCGAAAAAGTCTTTCTTGTCTGAAATGAAAGAAGTATTTAGAAATTAACTAGTTTAAACATGGTATTGAAAGATTAACATGAATAATTTGACAAATAATAACCTAAATTATGCGCTGAGAACTGAATGCTCGCCACTTGTTTGTTAGAACTGACTTCTTCTGACTGTAACCATATCTGGCCACCTACTCTATTAAAATTTGCTGAACCAGTTTTCAATGTTTGCCGATAAATGCCCTGATTCGCAGCTACAATAGCGGCCAGAGTGACGTCTGCGCGACCCAAGAATTCATTACTTTTATAGGGGTCGTAGTCGAAGATCTCGAATCTGAGCTGTTGCTTTACATTGAACTGATAGGGAATCACAAGTTTTTTTATCCAATTTGGATTCAAATTATCTTTAATTACTTCTGTTCTACAAATTTCTTGGTATTGACTGCCATTGAATTGATATACAATGCATTGCGGATCAGATTTGGTAACTAAGTCGCGGTTCAATAGATTTCTAGCGCTAATACTTATTTCGAGCTCAGAACTACAAAACTGTTTTCCTGTCCCATCAGATGAAGAACCGATTGAAGATTGAGCTGAACCGATGTCTTGTTGATATAATAAATCGTTCTTATGATACATTTTTCTCTAAATAAACATTATTTATTTTTAGTTATTAGTAGTTTTATAAATAGATTTGAAAATAAATAAAGGTTAGAAATGGTTAGAATTGAGTTTTCGCATAAACTATTGCTCAATAATTAGTTGAACGAACAACTCATACAAGTATTAAACTATTATAAAAAATATATTAGTTTGTTGACAATTTAGAATCTGTTGACAGCCCAAAATATCGGTCTGTGCAAAACAACTGAGACTGTCGTCACTCAAAACAATAGGTGCGCCGAATGAATCCAATACGATCGATAATCGTTTTCATACTTACAAATCGAGAAAATACTGCTGCAGTTCTACTCACTCCAATATATAAGAAATTGATAAGTGCTTCTTCATAAACAATTTGTTATTATTTTCGGTAGGAGTCAGTTTGGCAGAAGTCAGTTTAGCCGAAAAGTTGAATTTGTCCGTTTTGCTATTCTGAGTTTGCAAATCCCTTTATTTTTGAAAACCATATGAAGAGCTCGAGTTTTAAGAATACAAGTTCGAGTACACACTTCATGCTTCACGTAAAACACATTTCATAATCCATGTAATAAGTTGTGAAAGTTTACGTAGCAACCACATGCTATAAATGGCAGTTGCTAAAGCAAATTAGTAAATATAAAAACTAATAATTTGGTTCAACTATTCGAAGGGAATTGAGCTCAAATATTGATGGAAATAAATCCAGAAAATCTAGCATTTAATCAAATGATTTTAGTTTGATTATTTTCTGTTGACTATTGGTACTTAAGCTTTTACCCAAATCTGTCTACCAAATTTTGAATTTTGTGCAGGTAAATATGAATCAGCGAACAAAATCTGAGGTTTAAGGGTGAGAAAACCAGTTGCAAAATTGATTTTAACCTGTTTCGGCTAAACCGACACCAATCTGTTGCCAATACTAAGCTAGAATTGGCACAACTCTTTGTCAGTTGCCAAAAGAAACCCTATTTAAAAAAATTTAGAATTCAGACCATATGATTGGTCAATTATAAGGGGTTTAGATATGAGTTTTTCACTATTATAAGAGATTAATTTTGTGTATTAATGCATATAAGCCACTAAAAACGTTACACTCGTGTGAGGTGGACCAGTGGACAGGGTATCAGATCAACTTAAAAAGACGTAACCATTCGCGATAAATGATAAGAGAAGGAGCGAAAATACAGTCTAAACAATTGACCACTAAAATTCGATTTCACCGTTTATTGACGAGTCATGTCTTTTGGGAAAAGAGTTGTCAATCCTGCGACTTGGATGTGGTTGAGGTTTTCTAATACTAAAAGTTGAATGTCATACGAAATTACGTTGAAGGTGAATCCCAAAACTAAAGTTAAAACATTTGTTAGGGCCTGGAGTGGTAGAACCTAGAAACTTAGGTCACAGTTTCTGCTATAAAAGTTCAATGGTTTAGACTAGAGGTAGAACTTGAAACCCTAAACCCGTCGAGAACCCGAACCCGTACGGGTTTGGGTAGGGTTTGAAAAATTTTTCTCGAAAACCCGTACATAAACAAAATTATTTTGTTTTTTAAAAATGAAATGCTAACTATGTAGGTAAATTCATTGAAGTCAACTGCAGAAAGTAGTAATATCTAAAATACGCAAACTTCTGATAAAAGTATTACTACTAATGTTAAAGTTGACTCTTCAGTCTCAAAGACTTTACTAATATTGCAGAGAGAACAGTCTCAATCAATGGAAGATATGTTGAAGTACAAAATTACTTGGATTTAATGCACAATTTTATACTAAACTCTCCAATAGTGCAATTTTGGGTACAAAATAAACTCAAATATCCGCGTCTTTTCATAACTTTAAGGCGTTTGCTATCGATTCTTGCTACAAATTTATCTAGTGAGAGAAACCCTAGCTACACTTGTATTGCATTGTCTGATAAATGATCATCTCTTGTCCAAGTAATGTGGGTAAATTACTATTTACCAGATCAAACTTTGATTTCTATAAAAAAAAGTAACTGACAGAATAAAATAATTTTATAGTAATGAAATACGATTTAATAAAATATTGAATTATGAGCATTTGTCATTTTTACGGGCTGTACGAGCTTTTTACGGGTAACCCGCTTACAAACCCTTGCGGGTAAGGGTTGGGTTTGAAAGTTTAGCTTATGTTCGAACTCAGTATAGACTACTCCTTAAATCGCTAAACTTTCATTCTCTTTCATTCAACTCTGAATCGTTCAATTATCGACATCAGTCAACACACAGAGATTGAAAAATGGTCAAAATACCAGTTAGATCAGATTAAGACAAAGTTAAGCTTTCATACGTACTGTATTGCAAATAATAAATCGATCATAACCCTACAATAGCACTCATTTACATATGTAAATGAGTGCTATTGTAGTGGTTGATCGATTTATTATTTGCAATACAGCCAATTATACACTAATTGTCCTGGACGCATACTTGATAATTAAATCATATTTCTTCCAAAGCTATTATTAAGTGCTCATGTTGGTTTTGTTCATTTTGACAATCAAGATAGTCTTGTATGACTTGAACTTTTTAAAATGTCGCATGTGACAGTAAAATTAGACTCACAACAACTAGTGTTGTAAAGAGCAAATTTGCAGCACTAACACAACTCCTTTCCATTTAGAAAAAGAAATGAATCAATGAAAAAGACTGCATTTCCGTATGCCATTTGACGATGTACTGAAAAAATCGAATAAAATCATGAATTGACAAATTTTTTTCCAAGTATGAATATTAGCTCATTTTTGTTGACTTAATGCTGGCTTATTTGTTGGTTCGGATAATTGTGTGCAGTAGAAAAATAGTGATTTGGTCTGTTCATTTCACATAAATAATATTTGATTCGTTTAGTATGATTACTGATTAATCGAAGTGATTTATGCGGCAATTTGTTAATTTTAATAAACTTTCAGCTGATCCAATGCTGTCAAGTAAAAAATATTAACAATTAGGGTGACCAAGTCAAAAACTTTTAAATGCTGGACAAAAAAATTTTGGCCCCCTTACAAAATTTTTTAAAGAGTTTTAACCTGATTGAAGTTACAAGTCACAGTTTAAAATAACAATTACTTGAAATATAAACTAAAGACTTGATTGAGAACTGCACTTTATAAGAGTCACACACGATGTGAATGAAAACAAGGTATCAGATAAATGGATTAAAACTCTCTATCTAAAGACTTCTGCATATTTTAAGATAAGAAACGTGTTGACAATAAAATTACGTTATTTGCATTAAATAAAAACATACAGTGGAAATCTGTTAAGATAAATCTTAAAATGTGTGATATTTTCCGTCCCGCAAAGGGTGCATACGGCATGCGGGACACAACTCTTAAATGTGGGACAACCCCGCACAATGCGGGACACTTGGTCACCCTATTAACAATAGTTACTGAGAATGAATCAATTCAGATTTTGTGGTTTTAGCATAAATTATATGACTTTCACGAGTTATTTCAATGAAAATGATACGACGTAAACAAGATATCATTTACTAAATCTCAACCCTATTAATAGGTTATTGTTTCAAAACGTGATTTATGTTACATTATTATAGATCACTATAAGTGTTGAAAGATTCACATTAATTGACTTTTTCAAATATTCAGATTTAAACTCGTGCTTCAATTTGGGGCAAATCATTTTCAAGTCTTAGTTATTGTTCTTGTTATAGGTTAGAAATTACAGCATTAATTAAGATAATGTTTGTATTATAACGTCCTGATAGAGAAATCCGAACGAAAGTTTAGTTATTGATTCTTAAGATATTATAATGAATAGTATTCTAATACTTTGATATAATTTTAATGATAGTTTAATGAATATTATAAGACTAGTTGTGAGATGATAGGACTTCTCATTTAGTTACGGTGGAACTTTGTCCTCAAACTGAACAATTTGGTTTTGGCAGTACGAAAGTCGAATATTTCTTAATTATTTTTAAATTAAAATGATATTTTCAATTTAATTTAATAAAATCGTATTAAAATACACGAATACATTAATAATCAACTAAATTGAACTGATAAAATGCATTTATAAAATGTCTGCAGCAGTAAAATAATTTTTTAAAATGTAATATTTAGCGTTTTGCTTCACATGTGCTGAAAGACCATAGACATTAATATTATATGCCAAAGCGCTTTTACGGGACTCATTTTTGGTCAGCGATATTTTTGTTTTCAATGCACTAATAAATTATTTCGATATTATAACGTGAATGTTCATATGTTAACCTTTAAAACGACACGTTATTTAAATATAAAACAGTTAAATTTATTTGTGATTTTTGTGAAAATATTTTGTTCGGATTTCTCTATCAGGACGATAGTATTGAATGTTATTCTTAAATAATTGTGACCTTTGTGCGAAAAAATTAAAAAAATGAGTAAAAGAGGAAGAAAAAGATCAGAAGTTGTTAGTTATGTAGTAGATAATAGCTGCATGTTTTGTAGGCAAAAATTAACAGAAAATACAACTGTCATTAAAAGATATTTCAATGATTGTCAGTCATGTCCTGAAACTGTTAGACGAAAATTGATTGTTTAAATTGGAAGCAAATTTTGGCAAAATCAAATAGCAGACAATCAGATTGCATGTGATTGAAGTTCAACAATTGAATTTAAGTGTAAACGGAGTCGTCAAATGTTTTTGTCTTTCAAGACTTAATTCAATCGATAGAAAGTAACAGAAATGATGTTTGTGTGGATGCATTTTGACCATTGATTGTCCGTAAATTTGGTGGTCTGCCAATTTTTTGACAGATCATTTGGTTTTTGGAGATTATTGACAATTGAAAATAGATATTTGGTTAGCATAAGAAAAGCATTGATCAAATTGAACAGAAAAGTTGCGTTTCTATAATGAGAATGCAATTATTCTAATTATTAGGCAATTACTGTATTTAAGATGACAACAAATAACTGGTAATTTGAAAATTATTTAGAAAAAATGTCGTATCTCACAATTTAATTGGTTGTGCTGGACATTTCATATGGCTGTTGATTTAGTTGTTGTTTGTGGTGCAAAATGTCGAGTTTAGGCCAATTACTACAATTACTGCAATTAAACTTGAAGTACAATTAAACGAGTTTCATGTTTAAAACGACAAAATTATTGCAGTTCAGAAAGTACGTTGTTTTCAGACCCGTATGTAAGACGTTGGTCGGGGCGCGAATAAGTCATAATGCAATCGATTACTTTAATAAATGTAGCTAATACTGGATTTAGATTGAGTTGAATATTAAGTTAAATCGATTGACAGTGAGTTGCGCTGTAAGGGGTGGTCGAGCAAGAGATAAACGTTGACGTTAGTAATGAATGAAGTGTTAGATAAATATTGAATTGAACTGATACTAAAATTGACACTAATGACAAGCGTGAATTAAAAATAAATTAAATAAAACCTATTAATTTTGCGTCAAAATCAAGTTTAAAAATGCAGCTCTTTTTAAAACATGTTTCATATGATTGCTGTTAAGGAAGTGAATTAGAACCAATTGCAATTAAATGTTTGTTTGATTAATGTTGTATTACTGTTATATTAATAAGAAATAAAAGAATGTCTGATTTAGTAAATGATATGATGAATAATATTCCTCGACTTTACAAACCAAAGAGTATTGTCTGGAAGTACTATAGAAGTGATTTAGACCAAAACGCAAAATCAATTATGAGATGTTGTTTTTGTGACATTTCATTCAGTCACTACACGTCTAAGAATGCGACTAAATTGAGACAACATCTGATCAAAAGATGTCAAACCATTCCTCTAGACATCAAACAATCGATTGTTAATGAAATCTCGAAACATAGACTCGTATGTGATCGTACGCGATACAACGTTCATTTAGGCATTGATTATTTGCTAACTCTATTTATAGGTTAAACGAGACACAGATTCCAGTGATTGCAGTGATGAGCAAAAGAATCCAATTGGTGCCAAAAAACAGACAACTCATATCTCATCTGTTGAAGCAGTTATGAAACAAGTTAGAGTTCCAGTTGTGCCACAAGTTTCTAAATATAAGAAATTAGAAGAAGAAAACGCAAAATTGAGTTCTCGTCTTAGAATCAGTTTGAAACAAAATCAAGCACTCGTTCATATAACACAACATTTAACTAAAAGCTTAGAATTAATGAAAAAATTGGATCGCTTAAAGTCAAACGATAAGCAAATAGATCAGTCAGAGATCGATAACTTGAACTCACAAATTCAAGACTCGGATCAATTGGTCAATCAGTGGAGGCTTAAGTATGAAACTATTGAAGATCAACAAAATGATGAAAACCATATCTTTGGAACAACGGGTACATTAGGAATATATTGGTTTTAATTCTCTGTTTGATTAGTTTATCATAA
Source organism: Archegozetes longisetosus (assembly GCA_018873245.2). Lineage (NCBI taxonomy): Eukaryota > Metazoa > Arthropoda > Arachnida > Sarcoptiformes > Trhypochthoniidae > Archegozetes > Archegozetes longisetosus. Next base: position 12,450,783 of record JAEMBT020000007.1, read on the forward strand.
TGGCCAAATTTATTTGTTTAACTACTGACTCAGACTTTGTGTGGTCACCTCGGAGAATAGACCCGTATAATTAGAATAACATGACCCGAACATGAGATTAAATATATTTTTTTGCGGAAAAGTGATCACTAGTCTGATTTAGCAATTTGAAGAAAAAATGGCGTTTTCAAATAAAGAGATTCAATGTTTATTGAATTGACAGATTTATGTTTAATTTAGATCTTTTTGTTAGCTAGTAGTGACTTAAGTGTTATACTGTATTAAGTTATAAAACAACTTAGTAGTAATGAATTATTTATTATATTATATTATAAAATATTTAAGATGAATGTTATACTTGAACAATTTAACCGCTTTGCTACCAATTGATAGGTCACAAGCCTCAGTCTTCTATTTGGAAATATTACAAACTTGTAGAAAAGAACGATTCAAACGGATATAAAACAATTAAGTGCATTTTTTGCGATAAAGTATTCCGACAGAAAGTACTGAACGCATATAAGTGTAGAACACATATTGTCGACAAATGTGACAAATGTCCCGAACATATACGTGAAGTGGAAGACATAATGGTTGTACCACACGCCAAGTCCAAAGTTGACATTTGGCAACATTTTGTTGTAAATGAAGAAGAGGGCAAGTCATCCACTGAATGCTCTTATTGTGGTATTACTTATTCGGGCAGAAACGCGACAAAATGCAGAGAACATTTAGTCGCCAAATGTGAAAAAATACCTGATGAAGTAAAGCAAACCATTTGTAGTCAATGCGATCAAGACTTTTTGCGTAATTTACAGCAACCAATCAGATCAAAAGTTTCAATTTGGGAACACTACGATATCACCGAAGAAGAAGGTCTGCATAAGAACAATCTATCGACTGATTAAAAGTTTCTATTTGACAAACTGCTATGATTTTGTTTGTGATTTTAGGCAAAATCAGTTGTCGATGTATTTATTGCAATACTATATATGCGCACAAGAACGCAACCAAATGTAGAGAACATTTAGTTGAAAGATGTGACAAAATTTCGCCTGAAATTCGTTCTGATATTTCAAATCAATGCGAAGAAACTCCTTCTCGAACATGGACTCAGACAAGAGCACCAGTTTGGGAACACTATATCATCAGTGAAGAAGATGGTAATGATATTACTCTGTCGAATTCTATTCAGTTTTCAATTGACCCAATTCTCAACCAATTAATCGATAAATAATTAGGTAGAATGACGTGTGAATGCAGCTATTGTGGGGTGACTTATGCCACCAAAAATGCTACTAAATGTGAGTGAATGCCAACTGTATGAAAGATAAATTAATATTTATAAGCGAATTGATAATTTAAGGTCGATTGCATTTAATATTAAAATGCAATAAAATACCATTCGATATAAAGGAAAAAGTTCGGAACGAAAGCGGAGACGCATATCTCAATGTGTTGCAGGGAAAGAGCCACAAAAAATTGAATTATGTGGTACTCATTAATTTCATTTGATGTTTGAGATATTTATGTTATTTATTTGATAAATAATTTATTAATTAAAAATGTTGTCAATCTTCGAGGTGAGAAAACGAAAATTGTACGAAAGGTCGGCATTAGGGAAAGCGGGTCGACCTAAATGTCAAATATGGCAATACTTTAGCGATGAATTGGATTCTGAGGGAAAAACGATTCGTCGCTGCATTTATTGCGAGACAGCATTTGGGTTTCGAACGTCTCGTAATGCAACCAAATTAAGAGATCATTTAGTATTGAACTGCAAGACAGCGCCTGAAGATATCAGAAATAATGTTGACATTGAAGACGGCTTTGTTCGTAGTGTTAGGGACTATCGCGATCGAGAAGGAGAACGGCGTTATCAATGCTGTTGGCCTGGATGTGACCTGGCATTTCCTAAAAGGTCTGAATTTAAGCATTTATCAAATTCGTTTGATCTGTGATAGTTAAGGCGTCTACAATTCGGGACATATAACCCTCTGATTCGGGAGGGAAAAGGAGTTGAAAAAGACACAATTGGGGGCTTATTCGGGAAATTCAAATTACTATTTTATTACAGAAAAATTTTAGTTATAATCTAAAAATTAATTGAATTGTATTACATTTAAGTATTCAATAGTTTGTAAACTTTCATTTCTCTCTGACTTATCTACAAATAACTTTCAAACTATAAGTAAGACCTTTTATGTTATTCGTAGATAAGTTAGCGCGAAGTTGAAGTTTGAAAAGTATTAATTTTTTTCCATATTACATGCTATATGTTGTTATTTCAATTAGAAAATTGCAAAAAATCTAATGTAATGTCATAGTATAGAAAGTTTTTTGTGCTGTGAAAACTTAAATTTTAGAAAACTCAGGTAATTTTTCTCTTTTCTCAATTCGGGACTTATTCGGGAAATCGGGACTTTCTCCTTGATTCAGGGAATTCAGCAAAATAAGGATGTCACCATATGACTTCATATTACTTGATACGCAGTCATAAATTGATTTCCCGCTGATTAAGTTTCAGGAGATGATTTGGGATTCCCCGAAATATAGACGCTCTAGTAGTAGTCTATTATTTTTCAGATCAAGACTATTAAAACATCAATTGGTCCACACGGGTTCTATTGAAAGAATTAAATGCGATTGGCCCGGATGTGACTGGACTGGAAGAGATAGGTTTAGTGTGAAAATACACAAATACAGACATACAGGTTACTAATACTATATATCTATTTTACTGTTTGATCATTTCTTGTAAAAAGCTAGAAATACATGCTTACTCTAAATATAAGGTGAGAAGCCATGGACTTGCGACTGGCCCGGTTGTGACTTCAAGACAGCTAAACCTTCGAGTCTCTATATTCATAAGGTATACCCAAAAAAGCTGAGAATGTGTGAGAAGCAAAGCTTAATTATCAGTAAAAGATATTTGAATAATAATTAACTCGACCATTGTTTTAATATTTGTGCTACCAATCGTTTGTTTATAAGTGCTTTCGATTCTATTAGCTATTTATTAAAATTAATCTTTTTGATGACTAAACTAGTTGCGACACAATAATTTACGACGGTTTAAGTGTGAATGGCCCGGATGTGAGAGAGCCTTTTTGACCAATTCGCAAAGAAAGGTTGCATTTATTTGTCTTTATATAGACGATTTAATTGTCTAATAGTTATACTATTTTGAAATCTTAATTAATCAAAGGTTCATAAAATGGTTCATTTGGGTGTAAAGCCGTACGCCTGTCAATTGTGTGACAAACGTTTTCCTGCTCCCAACAAATTGAAATTACATCACAACAAACACCATTCGAATGATGAATTGAAATTTTAGCATCGGTTCGAACATTATACTTAATTAGCTAATCATCAAATGGACGATTGTCTCATTATATGTTTATTACTCATAACTTATTATTCATGAGCATTATGTAGATTTATCTAACTTATTTCAATGACTTTTCTAGTACTGAATTCAATATTGAAAACTTGTCAAATAAAAGTGTTTTGCTAGAAAAGTGTGCAATTATTTGGCCTGAATAGAAAAATAATCTAAAGCAGTTGAAGAGTTTAAGTAACCAAAGCTTTCAGCTATTTATATACGATTAAAAGTAGATGATTGCTCAGATGACTTGTGCTCAGATTAGATTAAACCATTATCACAATTTGAAAAACTTCGCAATAATCAACTGAATTGAGAGTAATTTTTGGCGTTGAACACATTGATCTTACAAATATTGGTATCTATCATTGATTAAGCCTCGTTGCGGTGGCAAATTTTGACGAGAGAACAAACTTGAAACAAAAAAACAATTCTAAAGTAATCATTGAAAACCGATTAAATAGTAAATGCAAGATTTTATTGAATATAATTCTCTAGCAGGGATCAATAAAAGGAATCGAAAGTGTTCCCTAAATCCGCGATTGTTAACTTAAATAAATTTTGACCATCAATGAGAAAAATGTTTTTGGTATTTCTTCGGATGAATCATTTTTAACAGTACTATAGTCTGTAATCTGATGGCAAGTTTTGCCATTATGACTATATTGGTCGCAAACATAGTTAATAGCATCGCCTGAATATCCTTCAATCATGTTCTCTATCGTCTTAATTGCATTCTTGTTGCATGAGTTGCCGTTTGCTGCGAGATAATCTGAAGCACATGTCCGATACTTATGGTAGTTACTGATAATTGGATAATTATGCGACCAATTAATATAATAATAGAGAAATTTTTGTTAGTTATATGAATACTTACCAGCAGATTATTGGTATTTTGTCGCTTTGTCCCAATTGATGAATGCCTTGAATCTGATTAATGAACACTTGTAAGCATTGTTCCGGTCTAGAGTCTAATAGCGGCCTATTATAGCATCTTGCTAAATTGATCACTCGTTTTTTATATCTCCAATCAGTGCATATTTTATGATTTTGTGCTTCAATACTATTTATCAGAATAGTAACAGTTTGATGTGCTGATGGAGACAGACATTTGATCGAATGATTTCTCAGACAATTCTCTTGTATACTGTAATCTCTTTAATCAAGTTTAAAAACAATCATTAAGTTTCTATCTATAGATAAGATTCCGATATGACTATAGGAACAATAGGAGTTTGATCTATATAGACATTGCAATATTGTAAAGGAAGCATAAGATCAGCTGAACTGATGTACTCTTAGAAAATAGTATAGATTTGGTTTGTTCAGATAGGGTTAGAATTAGTAAAACAATAGCCATTGTTAATAGGTATTAAAAGTATGTTAAATAAATATAGTGGTTGCTTAAAAAATGTAAATATTGAGCCATTCTGATGGACAAGTGGCTCAGGGTATTTATAATATTGTCCACAAGCTAAGGCTGAGCCTAGGCTTCAAGTTCGGCTCCAGGAACCTTTTAGAACCTCTTAGACTCAGGTTCAGGCTCGGAGTTCTCGAGCCTATGGACAAAATTAGGTATTTACAAATAGGATAAATGAGCTTCAGTTCAGAATTTTTTAAGCAGACTTGCATGATTATGTAAATGTGTACTAGTGTTATAAATAACTTACTTGCAAAAGATGTCAATTTCAGTCTTAGTTTGTGGCATTCTTTGTCTACCAATTAGTAAGAATTGTCGAGCGCAGTCTTCGACTTGCGATTCTTCATTATCACAGTCTAAGTTTTGATTGAGTCCATTCACTAATTATTTGTATAGAGTGAAAAAATATCAATTGAATAATGATTGATAGGATTAATTCTACTAGAAGTTAACAAATATTGATCGAGATATAAGTATTAGTATTAGTTTACCATATATTTGCAAAATACAAAGCAAAAGAAATAACTTGAACATAGCTAAATACGAATACAATGATAATATTGATCTAAAATAAAAGAAACGGCAAATGATAGTCTAAATTGAAGAGTTTGTGAATAATTGTGAGAGAATTATTCGAACTTTAGTGTGATTAATGTTGTAGTTGTATTTGAGAGCTTATGAAGTTTAGCTCAACTGAACGATTAGATCATAAAAGAATCTAAATTTAATATTTCTATTTCAAGCGATTTTGCAATAATTATTCAAATAAATATATTCATAATTCATTTCAAATTGATATTAGCGCTAACAAAGGTACTGATTACTAGTTCTTAGTTCTAGGAAAAATATTTCAAGTTCTTAAAGCTGTGATGATTTAATATGACATTGAAAGCTATTAAAGTCAAGGATTTGATATGACTGTGAATCTTACTGTTTTAAGCATTTTAATAAAATAATTAAAATATGATTTGTATTTTTTAAAATTTGAAATATTACTGGTCAAATTTACTGAATAAATAACATCTAGCCTTCAGTACAAGCGAAATATGCACAATGTTAGTGAATGAATCACACTTTTTCCAAGAATAGTTTTCAAACTCTAGTCCAATTGAATATCAGTGACTTACCAGATCGGGTCAATGAAATTGAACAGATTTTCAGACTGAAAATTGAATCTTAACAATTTGAATGTTTATCCATTGAACGAATTGAGCAAAGCTTACCTAATTAGTGCTTGTTTATAGCTTGTAAAGGATGACTATTTTAGAATAATGAACGAAGACTTGGGCGTTGGTCCAAAGTTTAATGATTTGAAAGAAAACACGTTTTGTACATGGTTTATCATTAACTTGTTACTGTAGAACTGATTTTATGAAGAACTTGGAGAATCTAGAAATCTGTTGACAGCTTGTTGGAAAAGTTGCAAATCTATCTGTGTAAAGTTGATTAGTCTAAAGTTAATAAATAAAAGGATTGTAAACCTACATCGAGATGGAGATCTCGAAAACGTGATAAACCTTGACTTGGGATTAAATCAAAAGATTATTAATTGAATATTAAGAGTCTTAAACTCTGCTATCAGAATTATTTTTAGAATTTCGAGGACTTGCTGGATAAGTTAAGATAAGGGTTAAGTTTAGCTTGATAAACTTATAAGAATTTAATCGAACGATTCAAATGAAACTGAATTTATACATAGAGATTGAAAATAATTTGATTAGCAATATTTTGTTAAATAATCCAATACTATGACCAGTATTAGAAAATAATGAACATAACTTGGATGAATGGCTGCAACATCTAGTTATATAATTTAGGCGATAAGTGATCTAATGGGTATTTTTGGTCTAGAATTTGATCAACTGTTAAATTTTCGAGGAGAGTGTCGTTATCGTCATAATCTAAATCAATGAATTTATAGCCCAATTTGTTCATTACTTCATGACAGTATTCTTGGATTTCTATGACTTGGGCTATGTCTAAGCGTGATATCCATGAAAGAGCAGCACTCTTCGAATGACGAATTGTTGAGTGAGGATTAGACAAAAGGTCGCGAACGGTAGTATGATCTTTAATCCATTGCTCAATTGAGGTGGTAAACTGGAGATTCAGTTTTGTAAACAGTTGTTTAGCATAATCGATTGTGTTTAGAGCTAGGTCTTCATAACGAACCAATGTTAAATGACCTAAAGTTGAAACTAATTTTTGAATCATGTCATTTAATCATATTTTCAAATACTATAGGATTGGTTAAGAAAAGTAGACTTCAGACTGACTTCAACTAATTATCTAGTAATGGATGGCAAATAATTAATGGTTAATAATAGTTTAACACTGATACCAGGTGACCATTTGTTAAGTTCAATTATTATATTGATATCAGATTTGATTCTTTGACAGAGAACACTGGCATCAGTACAATTGGGAGCATTGATGCACCACTGCATCCTATTCCTAGAGCTCATTACTCCTCTCGGATCGCGTACAAGAAACACGAGTTGGATTGGACCAAAATTTTGATCTATTGATGAGTTAATGAAATTTCACACGTCACAATTGATTGAAAATAATTTTAAACAAATAGGAAAGAAAGCGAGAAATACCTATCTTTTCTTTGAAAAGTACGAAGTCTTCGACACCAAATCGAATGGATTTGATTAAATGATGCTTAGATCTTTGACAAACATGACGATTAAGTGATGCGTTGAAAAACTGAATTTTATTTTGATCGACAGTTTTTTTCATAACCAAATTCCAGTTAAAGTATGGAACTTTCCAAAATATTGGTGCTAAATATCTGTGAGTTAAGTTGAAAAAATCGCAATCAAAGATTTTGAACAATAGGTCGATGGCTTCGTCTACTGTTGTCCTATCGTTCCTCGGATTTCTGCTTTTCATATGAATGAGAGGCTCAAAACTGTAAAACGTGGGCCAACTTTGTTGCAGTAAGTCACCTGTAAATTGGATTATTCTAAATAGTTATTAATTGAAACTGTTTCACTTGTGAATGACTAACCGAGAAATGTTGAACCGCTTCTTGCTTGGGTTACTATCAAAATACGATTAATTTGTTTTGATGAAATAATCGGGTATTCATTCCAATCTGGTATTTGTTTCAATGGCTTGTCTGGTATTCTGGTTTTTATATAACTTTCTGAAAGAAAGCTTGAATTTAAATTTCTAAAAATCAATGTCGAAATAAGTGTTAAGATCGTCAGTAAGATTAACACAAACATAATAATCTTAGATATTTTATAAAACATTTTTCAGTTCTCATAGTCAAAGCTGTGAACTTTTGTGTCGAAACTTTTGCAAAACTAGTAGGGATATTGTTTTAAGCCAATTATTGGAAATTCTCTCATAATGCATATGATTAGTCTTATTTGAATATTTGATTTTGATGCAGATGTTAGTTTGAAAACAGTTTGAAAACTGTTTTATTGCAAAAATATTAGTCAACTGTTGTTTCAATTGATTAAAGTTGCTAAACAGTATCTACAGTAAAATACACTTTATTATGGCTCAAACTTATATTGACTAAAAAATATGATTTGCTTCATGTTGAAAGTCTTTTCAACTGATGACATCGGTTTTTATCTATTTTAAACCCCTGATTGAACTGCTTGCTGTACTTGAATTGTTCGCAGATTAAACAGCATACTTGAAAGTTTTGTGCGGACCACTTGGATTTAGCAATAAGCTGCAAATTTTGATAAAAGCTTTCAATTCGACTAATCAAATGAATTTAAAATCCATGACTTGGCCGCTAATCAGTTATAGTCTAAGCTGAGTCATAGATTTATTGACGACAGATCATTTGTTATTCAGTCTCATATTGTAAGAGAAGGCCTGGTTTGAGCCATTTGAACAATTCATGGCATGAAAGGTTTCAGAACTTAATTTGGTTGATTGGACAGAGACTATAGTTTGATGAAGCAATGAAAAATTAAAAATAGCTATATTCCAATTTTCAGAATCAATCAAATTAGTTATTAGGAGAGAAGAAATGAAGATTATTGTGATCATGAGGTCGTGAAAAATAAATAAGTTGTTAGTATTGAGACAAACTGCAAACAGGGTTAAGCTTATTTTTGATTCCGATAGAATTGGAGAATCTTGATTATATAGAATGTTATTTGGCAGCTTTTAAAAATGTGCTATATTTTGGAAATGGTAAATTCTAGTGAAAGTTAGCAAATATTTAGAGTTCTTATCGGGAACCTGTAGTTTCAATTTGAAGTGCAATTGAAAAAAATCGTGATTACAGTGTTTATCCTGAAGATAATACTAAATTTATGCTGAATAGAGTTTTTATTTTAAAAATGATTAAAACTGAAACAAGTATTAAATTCTGAAAGTTATATGATAAAATTGATTTATTGAAAAAGATTTGAAAATTGGACCAAAAACATAATGTTATTGGAATATGACAATATTGAATTCAGTTTAATAGAGTTTAGAAGATAAATCCTATGTTCAAACAATAACATCGACGGTCCCCTCTCTCCTCCGACTTCTGGTTCTGTGATTTGTTTGGCACGACAAATCGTAGAAAGATTTCCGAAATTTTTCTCATTTAATTTGAGAAGAATTTTCAATACAAAATCATTTGACAGGCAATCACAATGGATTTGTATTGTTCGATTTGAAATTTATTTTATTGAATATTATTAACTATAACTTTTGATAATAAATTAAAGATTTTTGATTGGCAGGAAAAAAAATTAAGTTGATTTAAGAAAATTAGAGAAATAAGGCCTCAAACAATAATGTTATGCAAATAATTGTTGATAATAATGAATAAATGAAAATTAATAGGAGCATAAGTATGTGGGACAAGAAGTGTTAAAAGTCATAACTGCGGAATTTGTATCGATACTCCTTAAGACACCAGTTAATTATGGATCTTGAGTTTGTTCTCGGGTACGATCAAATTAGACTGAGACCTGTTTCATTTCAATTGATTTGATTGGGTTTGTCATATGTAAAAATAGAAGCCTTTTTAAGCAAAACAAATAATTTATTTGATATATATCGTCGCCTTGGAACTATACTGTCGCATCTGTAAATGTTATTTGAATCAGAGATACGACAATATAGTTTTAAAGCGGTCATATTTAGATTTTTGCCATTTGAAGTATTATTTATAACTAATATTGACTGAATGTAGAATGCAATATGAATATTAAGCCTTGAGATGTTAAGATCTTAGGTAAAAAGTTTGCATAAAGTATTAACTAAGCAAGTTTTGAAGGTTTTCAAAGTTTCATATGTGATTAAATTAAATGAATTATTAAGCATTGATCAGTTTTGTTTGTTTTTGAACTTGACAACTCGCAAGATGAAAGAGCTATTGATCAATTGAAAATATAATCAATCAAATTGTAAATAGTTTTAAATATAAGATTAAAATAGTTTGGAGCCTTCATATAAATAATCGATAAATCAAATCTATTCAAATTGTTTTTTGGTTTTGGGTTGCTAAAAATTGAAGAAACACTTGAGAATAAATCAATATTTATGATGTGATCGATAAAGTGGAAAAGCTTTTTGGTGATGCGACATTTAATGATTGGTAGTTTATGCCAATTTTGACAATTTTCCAAGTATATTAACTAAAATTTGGAAAATTTCTAAAATAGGCTTCAATGATAGCCATGTCAGAAAGAATTTTGGCATAATTTTTAAATGAGAAATAATTGGCAAACATATCGTTATATGAAACATTTACTAATTGCAATGAGGCAAAAATTAGTCTGAAATTGAATCTCATTTTTATATTATATACTATCTTATTAGAGTTAATTCACTGAAATAACCTGAACTTGTTGAGAAAACTTAGCTAAATCAATAGTTTTATGCACTCTGGTTTTAAGTACAATATACATATATATATATCTAAATGTAAACATAAGTAATGGAAAGATTATTATCATGGCTTGTAAATGAAGTTATTAATGGTTTGATTGTAACAGAAATTTTTTAACAATAATATTATTTCACTGGAGTGGTTAGGTTCTGAAAATGTTCATATTTCCATAAGAACTGAGGGTAATGTTGAAGAGTGACTCTATCAAATTTTGAATGTTTTCAATGCACAAGTAATTAACCAGAAATAAAGGCCTATGTTATCTGAGTTATCTGATCTTAGGTTATTTGGTGATAAAGTACTGAATTATTTGTTGAAATAGTTTTTAATTAGATGCTTGAAAACAAAAGATTTGAAAGCATTTTGTTTTATTAACGAAAACTAAATCATAGGTTTGGGCAGTTTCTATTTAATAAGATAACTTGAGATTTTTAGACGCAACCGATTCTAGCTGAATTCAGATTAAATCTGGTTTGATTCCTATTCATTCAGATTGACATAGTCGATAAATTATTGAATTTTTATTCAGGTGGTCAACGATTGAGAAGTATTGTCTTAGATAAATTTATGTTTAATAATCTAATAGATAAGCGCTTGGACTAGTATTTGGTGTGTGGTTCAGTCAGATTGAGTAAATATTGAAACAAAATTAAGTTATTAACTTTTGTTTTATTAGATGTAATTGAAACTATTCGGATTGAACTTAATTAAACTTCAGATTTGTCTAAGTCTATAATGGATGAGCTTTGGTCAAATTGTAGAAAATCAAACTGATTAATTGAATGCTGTGATTAATATGAAATTGGTATTCTCATTTATATAAGATATTTTGTGAAATACTTGGGAGACAGTTTTCAAACTAATCATATAATAGTGAAATCTGCAAAATATTTGGTGTTATTGTTTTGCACTACTTCTTAGTGGATACTTAGCCGAATGAGGTCAGTTCGAGATTTGCCAGCTTTTTCTTAGCAATAAAACCTAAACTGAGAATTGGCAAATATTCAATCACCTTGAAGTATGTATGTATGTATGTATGTATGTATGTATGTATGTATGTATGTATGTATGTATGTATGTATGTATGTATGTATGTATGTATGTATGTATGTATGTATGTATGTATGTATGTATGTATGTATGTATGTATGTATGTATGTATGTATGTATGTATGTATGTATGTATGTATGTATGTATGTATGTGTGTGTGTGTGTGTGTGTGTGTGTGTGTGTGTGTGTGTGATTTTATTTGAATTATGCTAGATAATAAACAGATGACTGCAAACCAGAAGTGATTTGGTGTGTGAGATGAGAAATCTAGAAAACAATTGTCAAAGAATGCAAGTTTTTTTAATTTAAGAAAGAAAATCATGCCTTAATTGAAAAAATTATGATCAAAGTTGTATTTTGACAAAAATAATTTGTTTGTTTTTAAATTGATGGTTTTAAAACTCGGATTTGTCTGTTTTTAAGTTGTTGAATCGGATTCCTAAAGTTGATTGAACTAGTTGTCAGTAAAGAATTTGAAAGCGAAAGTAAGCAGAAATTAGGAATAAAATTAGGTGAATGTGTTGAGCCAATTTATCTGAACAAAGTGACAATAAGAAGTAGCTAATGTGGGAGACAAGAGAAAAAAATAAAATTTAGTCTTTTTAGTTCTTCTATCAATAACCGAGTGTAGGAAAGAGATGAATTTTGATCAGATAATCACACAGTGTGCATTCAAACTAATGTTAAGGACCAAGATAAATGAATGCGACTAATTTTTGATCACTTAGAATTTTGATATGAAAATCAATTTAAGGTATTGTGATGTGCGAACATATAAATGATTGATGATCTGCAATGGTCATGATTTTCTAATATACACTTATTTTGAACATTAGTGGCATTGCGAAAGAAATTAGATAGTTTCAAATTGATTTATCTATTTTAAGTAAGTTTAGAAGTGCAGTTGTGTATGTGTAAAGATTATAAGTTATTTAACTATATGTAAACTTATGTATACTTAAAATAAGTAGTCGTATTGATGAGAATTGTTGAAAAAGCATTTAGTTATCTTAAACCAATCGATGGTTGGCAACCAATCACACTATAACATATGTCGACACTCTGTTAAGTGAGGGTCGCAGATAGGGTAGTTTTGTACAGGATAGAATATAGATTGATTCATATAAATATGAGCGCTTTAATCAATAATCTCTAAAAGAAACAGTCAATCTTTCAATAGGCTTTAAGTAGTGCCTAAAAGTGGTGAATCTTTTGGATTGTTGTTTATACTTTCAGTTTGTTTTAGTCGATCTGATTTGATTAGAATTATATAAAGTAAAAGTTTTATAAGAATGAATGATCAAAGCAAAGAGGTATTAATCTATTCATTTATTTGTATTAATCTTTTAAAACAGTCTAATACTATTATTTATTAGAGATTTTATATAAATAACTACTGATTTGATTTGATTACGATTTTTAAAATTTGAAGCCACAAAACGAAAGATTGAATAAATCAGGAATTGGTAGTTTCAATTTATTTCAAGAAATGTTTTAAAAAATGACCAAACATTCAATGAATAATGATTTTTTAATAATGAATTAGACCATAATTGATTAGTTTAAAAAGTAGTGTTTATTTTGTGATTAAATGCAATAGAATAAATTGATCTGATCGATCTGATCAATGATCTGCTAAATGTAATTGAGATGATTGATACAAACTTTGATCTGTGTTACTATTGAAAAGTATGTTTCCGGTCCTAAGTTGTGCAGTTATTTTTGATTATGTCTATTGAGAAAAAAATTAGAAACCAATATGATATTATTTGGAGAATGTTTGCATTTTTTAAACAGTTTGATAATAATAAAGTGGCCAAAACTGTATTCTATTAAAATAATAGAGTCGTCTCTTTGAAATCAGTTTTGGCTGTTCAGTCTGACTGTTAAGCAAAATTATAGTTGATTACTATTTGAATTTGAATGGGAGATAGCTGCAACTGAGCAAAATTGAAGAAAATCGTGACTACTAGGAAATAATCAAATTTATTAAAACGTTAAAATAGGCTTTTGAGCTTGATTATTAAGATAATTTGTTATTAAAGAAAACTTACTAGAATATCTGATAGTCTCACAGAGTTGACTAAGTAATCGATCAATTTTTGAATGTCAAATGTTTGATTAAATAGAGATCCAACTGAGAAGTAGGACTTTAGATATTTTTCTGTTTAATCTTGTATTTAGATTGATTCAAAGAGAAAGATTAGACTTAAACTAGTCAACGCACAGCTCAGCTTCTCTAAGGCTGGACTATCGTTAAAATACTTATGAAGATATTTTCAAAGATTTGATGTGATTTAATTTTGAATAATTATTGATGAAGAATCGATCCTGATCTAAAGCAGTAGCTTGCTTTTAATTTTTGCTCAAATGGTCCTGTTGTAAGATTAGGAGTAGATGAAGTGAATCTTGATTTATTCGATGTCATATTTGATGTGATTTAGTTTCAGATTAAATTTGTTTTTCAAATGGTTAAAGAAACTGGTATTTTTGAAAAATAGAAAATAGTACTTTATTTATGCCATGAAATATTACTAACTGTTTTAAAGTGAGCTGAATTTTCACTTTTATTTGATAAAAACATGATTTTTCCTTGACTTTAAAAATATTATCCTTGAGACTTATTTTAAACATTTTGTGATCAAAAATTCTAGCGCCAATGTGAATGATTTTATCAGAAAATAAATTGATAAAAAAAATAATTACGCAACCAATCACATGATGATTCTAGAAAATGTTTCGAAATATCCTGTACTTTGCATTAATATTTTGGTGAAGCTGATAGTCTCGTCATATAAAAGACTGTAATTGATTTGCTTTGAAGCTTTATCGCTCTGTTGAAATTGCGATTTATTTTTTACAATCATATCTATTTATTGAGTAATAAATTAGTTTAATTGAGTCAAAATTTGATCATCCAATGCTTTGAATTAGGCAACAAAACTGATTACTTAATCACTAATTTTATGATAAATACAGCCGCCTTTGATGTCGACTGGTTTGGATGCGAATAATTTGTTTTAGATCGCTACAGACCAGTGCTTCTGATACTTTTTCGACTCGTGGGTCACTTTCAATTTAGAGTAGAGGCACCAGCTCTTTCCCTAAATTTAGATTGTTTCAATGTTTCAAGTTGAACAATATTGAGGTCAGAACAACAGATGAATAGGTTTATCACAATTATTGCATAAACAATATATTTAGAAAATATTTATAATCAAATTACTGTCTAATTAAATGAAACTAATATCGGGACTAACAGTTTGTCCGTTACTTTATGACAGGAAAATTTCCAAGGCTATAATTTTGAATTTAATCCAAATAATCAAATAAAATATTAATTAGTTAAGCTGAATGTTATGCATCCACTAAAGTTATGATTGAAAAATATTCAGACTAGTTTTATTTCCGCTTAGTTTGTTAATAAAATATTTTTAAATGTTGCAATGAAAATGTTTGTTGACATAATAGCATTCGGTAGATGTGGCCCAATCCAAACAAATATAGTATACTTTATATTTGTTCAAATGATGACAACTTTTTTAAACGATTCATTAATTTAGTTAGATTTTGACAGTTTTATACCAATATGAAGGACAACTGGTGCAAAAGGTCAAGTTCGTTATGATAGAAATCGTATCTCGTGATAAGAGATGCTTGACGTTGTTTTTTATGGTAAACTTGGATCGTTTGAAATGATTTGCCTTCTGAATAGATTATTTGAATTAGATACAGTCTACCCCGTTTTTGTCAGGCCGGTTAAGGACAAATTTGGATTTTGGTAACTGATTTTGAAAGCACTGACTGCTTTTGTCAGGTCTACAATGTTTAGCAGCGTGTATTATGGCGACAAAGGTTTAGCTAAACTTCGAACTCAACAATAGATTTGAGTGCACCTATATTAATTCCCGAATTTAGCAATCCAGATTCAAAACTAAAAAGTTGAACTTAAAAAATTTACAGATAGAAACTTTTTCAATAATTTTGACCTTACTTGAAAAGCAAGAAAAGATGTTTTGAAACTTAGCTGAAATTGATTGAAAAATAACTAACATTAAGGAATAAAGGTCTTTATGACTGAGTAAGGATTTTTTCCTATATTCGAGTTTTAACAAAACTTAACTAGCACTGGCGAGATGCCAAAGTTAGGACCAGGCTGTATTTGTATAGAAGAGGAGAAATTAACCATAAATATAGTGGAATTAGAAACATTCTACAATTGTATTAAAGGCTTGATAAGAAATGATTAGTTAAGGCAGGGCTCTGACTGGGAGTGTTGACAAAATTTTGAGAAACTAGGAATTGAGTAAATAATAATAAAATAAAAAGAAATTGAACCTGTTTCAAGTTTTAGGAAAATTAAACATTTGATAAATGTTTTATAAGTAGAGCTTCTGAAAAGTAATGGAAAGAATTTGGCCAACGCTCAGCTTAAAGCTTTGGTACATAACTGGTTGACTTGAATGCCAAACGTAGAATGTAACTTGTTGAAAAATCCGAGTTTTTCATTTAGAAAGTCACGTTCGAAGGGATAAGTGACGATTTTTCATGTAAAAATCATAAGTTGAGCGCCGGTCTAGGATCCAAATAATTTGTCTAAAAATTGAAATAAAAAATCTGGAATATAATTGTTAATGATTGAATCTTATTTGATTTATAAATATTTAAAACATTTGTTATAAATTGCCTAATTGAAGGCTTGAACTTTCATTTTGTTTGGATTGATATATTAATTGTGATTGAAACTGAGCTGATTGTTGAATCGGATCTAAGAAAATGAGTTTCCAGTAGGGAAGTTGAAAAAAGATATGATTTTAGCAGTGTGTAGGTGTAGAATGGTTTTAATTGTATACTCTCAATGTTTTATCTATGGAAGTTATGCCAAAACTCGAATGGCTGAGTAGACTGAACTTGGAAAAATACTTGAAAATTTAACTGTATTGTTTTTATTGTAGGATGAATTGTTGACAGTGCCTATTCCTACTTTTGTATGAATAGAGTTGGTTAGATTTTTTAAGTTATTGTAGTTTGAACTGCTTCTGAAAAGGCAGTTGAACTAAGTTGAATTAAAGCTGTATTAAGGTTTTATCGTTAACCAAAACAAAGAACTGATTAAGTGTTTGAGTGAATTATACCTTGTGAAGATAGAATCGAATTGAAGTCGAAAAAATGAGCTAGTTGTTTAAGTTGAGCTTGACTTTAAAATGAGTTTTTGAATCATTTTTGTCGCTAAACCAACTATTTATAGATGTAACGTTTGAGTATCGTTCGAGTATAACGTGACAGTTTTGATGATGTAATATTAAATTTTGAGACAGAATTAATGCTAATAGAAGACTAGATGTTACACAATAAAAATGTGTGAACGTATGAATGACTGAACGCTATGATCGGCAGCAGTTGCGATTCTCATGAAGATGTGCCTGATATGGCTTTGGCATATCGATAGACTGAATTGCTTGAACTCTTTCCTGATACTAAGTTCAAGCTTTCGGATGGAATGTGTAGACCAGTGGTTTCGATATACTTTTGATTTGATTTGCATAAAGACTGAAAGCAATGTGAGGTCGTAACAAATAACTATTGTCGGGATGTTTTGCTCGCCTTTTTGGAGCCAAACATTTAATTATCAAGGACTTAATTGTGCAATACTCGGAATAAAGTTTTAGCATCGATTGCACTCCGAGATCGCATTGTAGACGTTGGTGAACGGATGCAACGCAATTATTGATGTTGCTTTTTGGGCACTTTTACCGCTTTTCGTGGTTGACCTTTAGCCCTTTTAATGATTATCCACTCTTTGGATAATCCAATATTGATTGAAGTGATTAACAGTAAATGATTTTTGTCCTTTTCTCTGTCTGCTTTATAGAGAGCGCCAATTATTTCTCGCCTGTTGTTTTTATTTAATAGATTCCTATTTTGTTTGAAAGACAATCTGAAAGAATAAAAATATGTAAACAACTAACAGGATCTAAGCTACAGTTTGACTGATAATCTGTTTTAGTTGGTCCATGAATAGGGGCGTTTTTGTTGATTTGCGTTAAAGTGGTGTCGAAACGCTATTATGGGTCTAAGCGTTTTTAAAGTATGATGTTTAATGTTTAAACTTATGATAAGAGTGAGTTTTTGGTCGTATGATTTTTAAAATTTGTTACGATGCCAAATTGATTTATCGGGCATATTGAGAAAATTTTGCTGGAACTGTCTGCTTTTTGGTTCCTTTTTGGCTCGTTTACATTCGATTGGGCTGTGCTTATGCTTCATCCGACAAACACTAATTATGGGATACAATCGAGACTCATTATAACTAATTATAAATCAATATGATTTCAGGTCGAACTTATCACTAGAGTACTAGTTTTGACAAACGACCAATTGGAAGAAGTTGAGTCTTTGTTAATGAATTCATTCAATGAAGGGCTTCGAAAGGAGACAAATCCGATCTCACCCGTCAAGATGTTCCCAACTTTTGTTCGTGACGTTCCCGATGGAAAAGATAAATACGGTTTGCTATTTGACATTCTATATTTTTTTCCTTATCTTAAGTTTGAGGTGATTTATGTAATATTTTCTACAATTTGACAACAAATAAAGTCGAAGGAAAATTCATGGCTTTAGATCTCGGAGGAACAAATTTTCGTGTTTTGCTCATTGAACTCAATGGAGAAGAATTTCATGTGGAATCAGAAATATATGCAGTTCCTGAAGAAATAATGCACGGGACAGGTGAACAGGTAAAAGAACGATCAGTAGAGCCATGATTTGTGTGTTTTGAATATTTTTATAAGAATTAGTGATTGAAAAGACAGAACATTTATTTAGTTGTTGATTAACTTAATAGCTGTTCGATCACATCGCCTCCTGTTTATCGACTTTTATGATTCAAAGAAATGTAATTCAATACCGAATACCGCTGGGATTTACGTTTAGTTTTCCGTGCAAACAAGAAGGACTCACTTCTGCAAAACTTGTCAATTGGACCAAAGGCTTCAAATGTAGTGGAGTTGAGGGTCAGGATGTGGTTCAACTGTTGACAAATGCGATCGATAAAAGAAATGTAAGTTAATCATTGATCAAATTTGGTTTTTTAATTGTTTCATTTTTCTTATAGGATGTTGATATTGAAGTGATGGCTGTTGTGAATGATACAACTGGAACATTGATGTCTTGTGCCCACAAGAATCGCGAATGTAGAGTAGGACTCATTATTGGTATTTATAATTAATCATAATTAGTTTGGTTTTTATTGGACTAAAGTAGAAACTAAGTTTTAAGATATTGATTATCAGGAACTGGAACTAATGCTTGTTATATGGAAACGTTAGAAAATGTTGAACTATTTCAAGAAGACTTTCCAGATATCAATCAAGTTATAGTGAATACAGAATTGGGTGCCTTTGGGGACAATAATGTTCTTGGTTTCATTCGTACTAAATGGGATGAAGACGTTGACAGCTGTTCTTTGAATAAAGGAAGACAATTGTATGAAATGTGGGCTGAAGTTTATTTGATTAAACTTAGTTTTGTTTTAAATACTTGTAATTAGGTTTGAGAAGATGATATCTGGCATGTATATGGGAGAACTGGTTCGTTGCATTTTGGTCGATCTGACAAAACGACGTCTTCTATTTAATGGACAGGGATCACAAAAATTATTTACTCCTAAATCATTTGAAACGGCATATATCTCTGCTATTGAAAGTGATAAGAAAAATGAGTATATTTTAACGCGACAGGTATTGGCAGCGATGGACTGTCGACACGCTACACTCGATGATTGTGATATCGTTAAATTAGTGAGTTTTGACTGATTTCAAGTATAAAATTTTAAAACAATAGGCTCTGCTTTTGTCTGATTGTTTATCCTAAAGTTAATCTTAGTTTGAATATAAATGAGTGAGCTTTCGATGAGTTGGTATTTACTTTAGCTGTATGTTAGATTTGTATTGGCGATTATCTGTCTCAATTAGGAAATTAAGGAGAAAGTATTTCAGTTTGTCTATTGATGCATAAAATTGTTGCTTTGTTTTAGTATTGATTAAGTTTTCTCAACGACCGCCATTAATTGAATGATAGAGTTGCAAAATCTTAATGAAACGTTGAGAAAAGTATAATCTCCTAAGAATCTGATCAGATTTAAAGTGTTTGTTTGCCTAAGTTTGTTAAGGATTTTTTAAAGTAAAAAATAACTGGTATTCAAATACTTGTATGTATTGATGATGACAGGTTTGCGCTCGAGTTTCAACAAGAGCAGCACATCTGGTATCTGCTGCTGTGGCTACTATTTTAAATAAGATGCAAAGACCACACACAACAGTAGGTGTTGACGGATCTGTATATAAATATCACCCGCATTTTCATAGCTTGATGGAGAAGAAAATTGCAGAATTGACAAAACCCGAGTACAAATTTAATCTGATGTTATCAGAAGATGGCAGTGGACGCGGAGCAGCTCTGGTGGCAGCTGTGGCGGCAAAACAAGAAATCAGAAGAAAGATTAGTATGGAACAAATGGGTTATAATGTGGGACCGATTGAGCCTGTGAACAGGAAAAACTCTAGAATGGAAATGAACCAGCTTATAGCACAGTTAAATGGAGCCAATTTAGACAATGATAAAAACAATAATTGCAAAAGTCAAGAAGATAATGTGAAACAATAACGTCTATTTTTGAAAGTTGTGACAAGATAAGAACTTTTTCATATAACATGTGCTTTGGGTGATCTTGATTTTTTCAAATTCATTATTCAACCATTATTTTTTTGCTCAACCATAAAATTTGTAGCATTTAGCAACTCTTTATATAATTCCAGGTCTTTTGGTTGGTTTCAATCTAATTAAACAAATAAGAAATTGTATTTTGTTGAATTTTATTATTATTTTTTAATAGAGTCTTGAAACTTTCTGGCGAAAACCTGAATAAAGTAGAAAATGAGAAAAAGTTGTTTTGTGTATAGGAACAAACAACTGAAAATTGATACTGAACTGAGTTGAAAAGGTTCATAATGATTTGAATGATAGCTCATAAGATATAGATCAGCGCTGTAACCAAGATTTTTGGGTTGAGGGTCCGAAAAACCTTTGTCAACAATGAATTTAATTATTTTCTATTACAATGATTTTTTGCAAATCTTTTTTGCAAATGAATTAGAAATTGATATATATATATATATATTAGAAACTCCTTTCATAACAAGTATTTATACAACCAATAGTTAGACACGCTTTTACAAATCTTAATAAGTCATACATAAAATGAGAAAAATGATTAAGTTCTTCATAAAGACTGAAAACGTGTTCGATATGTTTTTGCTGTTTGACAATTTTATTTGAAATTATGCAAATTTAAGTTATAATGAGTGGCGAATGGCGTCATCACATCAAAGTTAGTAGAAAACTTAGATTTTAGATGAATAGCGCTTATTGCTAACAAAATACCTGTTATTTTACTGCCAAGTCTCGAACTTATTTTTTACAATAGGTAGTCAGTTAATGCACAAAAAAGGATTAACTTTATAAAGTTCAGAAGTCTCAGCTGAAGAACTGTTTAAAATTGTAACGAAATATTGATCTAAGTGTCCTGAATATTCTGAAATCGATTTCTGTTTTCTTTTATTCATTTCGATTTTCTATTAAATGACTATTTTTTCATCAAATGTGTAAATAAATACCAGAGAAACAAAACTAATGCATTGTTTTGGCATTATAATACAAAGAATCTTCAATAAATTCGATCAGTGAATTGTACTTCTGATTAATTTGAGAAATTTTTATATATGTAGCTAGTTTTTGAAGAAGTGCCTTAGCTAATAGGCCTTTAATATTCATTCAAATCTTTATATATTGAATTGGATATAGGAAGTATTTTTAATGTATAATAAAAGGCCTATTCTCTAAGGCATTTCTTCAAAAACAAGCTACATATAGACAATTTTATAGTCTATTTAGGCATTCAAATGCAAATTGATTAAAAATGTATTTTCATTACTTTTTTTGTTATAGTATAAAATAAAACTATTTTTCTCATCCCTTCATACCTGCACTTCAATTTTCAAAAAATCTCTGGGAAGTGCCCGTCTTTTTGCCTATAACTGGTTGCGGCTATGAATGATTGAAAAGATGATTTGTTCCTGTAGGAGTTAGTTGTTAAATTAAGAGAGGAGACTAAATTTAGTGATCATTTTGAACCTGATCACTGTCTTGATTGAGTTGTTTGTCTATATTGTTGACTTAACAAGGGAAGTGATATTTTAGTTGAATATTATTGTCAACATATGGTTTGGTGAAGCTTTCTGTTAAGGTCTGATTGTGAAAGTTGGTGTCTATTTTGTTAATAGGCTTAGATGTATTGGAACCAGTAGTCAAATCGATAACGAAGTCATGGTGACTATTATAATCTAATTGATTGGCTTCAACTTTATTTGATGTATTTGGATCAGTTGAGCTTCTAATATATGTTTGACTTGCGTTCCTATAGTTTGGTTGAGTTTGTTCTAGTTGGTTGACCGTGAAACCTGGTTTTTGCTTAATTATAAGTAATTAATTACTATATTATTGTTGATCAGTCTATAAAGTATGGTAGTTGAGAAACTTTATCAAAAGATATAAGTGCTATTATTAGATTACCGGTATTCGAATTTCTGGTTTTACAGCAGCTTTCAATATGAGAAATGGAAAATCGGGTTTGTTTTGAGTAATTTGTTTCCACGAATGATTTTCTGGAAAGTTTTTTTTTCTGGGTGGAGATGAAGGTGGACTGAATTGAAATGAAGTGGTCGATTTGTCTGCTAATGATTAGATTGATATGTGATTGTTTTGTATTTGAAATTTGATTTAAGGAACTTACCTGTTTGCTCTAGTGGTGTAAATTGGGATGCCAGTTGAGTGAGACTTATGTATTGATTCAATGTTTTTGGCATCATTTTTAATTTAATCGGTGGTGATATTTGTTGATCTGAAGGTCTTGTTAATTGCAAATAAACAGAGATTGGTTCTGTAAGCTGTTGGTTATATTTAGGCGTTAACAATGAGATACCGATATGGCGATAGATGAATACAATGATACCCAAGTCTTGCCAAATTATATTATTTTGCTGATTAATCTGATAGAACCGAATTTGAATATCATCTGTGGCTACGGATGTTGTGAATAACATTAATTTGGATCCATCGGCTGAGATTTGATTAGTAGAGATATCAATTATGTTTAGTTGATCGCACGACTTTTTATCAAAAATGACATCTGAGACAACTGGTTGAAGAGCTATTGTGTAGTGTCCGGTTTGCATGTCTTCTATGAATACTTGAAAGCAAAGCCTAATTGAGTATAAAAATAAGTGTATGAATATACACGGTCGGAAAAACTGATTTTCCCATAGTCTAGAGCAAAAAATGTGATAGTTAGAGCAAAACCAATTGCATATTCGGGTTCTACGTTAAAAAGTATATTAATAAAGTTTGTGTGATAAACTTTAACATAACGATTATATCTATATATAAATGCAAGCTCGGTACTTTGCAAGTTTTATGCTTAGCTTAAAAGGTCTTTCATTTTGAAAGTCAAAGTAAAAGAAAGGTATCATTAATATATAATAATTTTTAATTCACACTAAGGATTTTAAATATATAAAATAATTAATTATATACGGTTTAAAGAATCTTTATTACTTTTTATTTATATGATCAAAAAGTTGAAAGTGTCGACGAGCATTTATATATAAATATGAATACTACAGGAGCGATTCATTCTTGGTATATTACAGAGCGTTATTAACTCACTTTTCAATAATGCTTTAATTTTAGTGTTTCGCCAGAGAATCCCTTATATACACTTGTTATTAAGTTACCCTCATATCTGACAGTTTTAGTTCCACTTTGTTTCTCAAAAATTCTATATTTAACAAATCAAATTTATAATCAAAATATCTTTTTATAGCCCAATAAGCTGTAAACAACAGCTTATTAACTGTGCTTTAAAAAGAGATCAGTTTTCAAGTTTATTTTTTTGGCCTGTGACGAAATAGAACCGACAGCGATTTTATATACATATAAATAGTTAATTTGTAACGAATTTTAGTGCTTACGACGCGAATTAATTCGTTAATCACCGGTAAACCAATAGTTGATTTAGCCGGTGGGATGAGGGCACAACTTATTATCTACTTTTGGTGGAAGTTTGGGGCAAAAGGGATATCTGATAGAAATTGCTTATCCAGCAATCTTCTATCAGATATGTATAGCTATTAAAAAAAGAAAAGACAAGTTTTCCCCTACAAAGTCTTTATTGATAATGATTCTAAAATGAATTTACAATAGCCTTATATATATATATAATGACTCATAAACAATGCCTTACTAGAGGCCAGTTATTTTGAAACTATGTCGTCAACGATAGAATCAACGATAGTGTTAAAGTAAGAGTCAGAGTAAGAGTCAGAGTAAGAGTCAGAGTAAGAGTCAAAGTTCGTCACATTCCCCCGTCGTTGAAGGGTTTTGTTCACGGGAAACAAAACGGCGAAGTTGGGAGATGTGAGCTCGTGAAATCGGCCCATTAGGCTCTTTTGCTACGCCATAAGTAACGGGTGAATGTTTTTCAACGATGATTAGTGGCCCTTCACTGCGTGGTGACGTCTTTATTAATGAGGGGTGGTTGTCAGCGAATTTTCTTGTGACTAAGTCGCCGACACTGAATTCGGTTCCTGGATGTTTTGCATCGTGCCGTAACTTCCGACGACGTTGAGCTAGTTCAGTGCGTTCGATGGCGAGTTTGCGAGCAGCCTCTACATTTATAGCTGTGGACGCGAACCGCGGCGAGTTGTCGACGCCGAACAGAAGGTATGAAGGCGAAAACCCGGTAATATCATGTGGGGTGTTGTTATAGTGACGCACGACGTCCCGGAGGAGAGTCGACCACTTCCTTTCGGATTGGCAATTAGGGAGGCACGGGTGAAGTCATTATGGTACCGTTAGCGCGTTCGGTAATGCCATTTGATTCAGGATGATAGCTGGACGTAAGCGAATGGCGGATACGATTGTCTTTAAGGAATTTTTCGAACTCACGACTTGTAAAATTCTTTGCATTGTCTGTGATAATTCTGCGAAATGGTCGGACAGAGCGGAAGAGATTTAAAAGTACGGTTATAATAGTTGTTGTAGTATTTTTCACTGTCGGAAATGCCCAGACATAGCGGGTGAGATGGTCCACTAAAACCTGAACATACTTGTGTTTGGTATTGTTGGCTGCGGGTCCGAGAACAATTGAATCTAGACCTACCACCTCAAATGGCTCCAGTACGGGTTCTGGAATCACATATTTACCAGCCGTAGGCTGATGCGAGTGCTTTGCGAGTTGACATGAACTACAGGATCGGACATGTCGTTTAATGTCTGTAATTACACCGGGCCACCAGTAGTGCGGTGTCACGAGTTTAATAGTCTTGTTGATACCGGGGTGGCCATGGTTTTCATGAAACGTAGTGAGCAGAGTAGAGCGGAGGGATATCGGAATGACAGCTTTGTGAAGTCCCCGATGTTTGATGGTTATAACGTTGTGACGAATGACGGGGTGCTTTACAAAAGACATGTCGGCCGATTGCTGCGCTGATGTTATCTGTTCACAGGTTAAATGAAGACAGACTGGTGCTCGAGATAATGCATCCACATGTTGTTGTGATTTTCCTGCCCGATGAACTATTTGATATGTCTTGCTTGATAATTTAACTGACCAGCGGTAAAGCCTGCCTGATGGCTTTTGATGGAGAAAAGCCATTTAAGGGCGCTGTGGTCAGTGATGACAGTGAATGGTTTGTCGAGATAGACTTCGAAATGTTCGACAGCTTCAATGACGGCGAGACACTCTAATTCAGAACTAGTGTAATTAGCTTGCGAGTCATTTAAACTACGAGAGAAGTAAGATATAACATGCTCCAGACCCTGTTCGTCCTTTTGTACAAGAATAGCAGCGATACCAACACGGGACGCGTCGGTATAAAGGATGCAGGGCTTAGACTGATCAAAAATGGTCAGTACAGGTGTTCTTGTGAGAGCAGTTCGTAGAGTCTCGAAAGCTTGTTGTTGATGGTGTCCCCAATGGAAAGGTATATTCTTTTCGTCAGCTCTGTCAGTGGTTTTGATATGAGACTGAATTTATTGATGAATCTGCGATAATATCCGGCAAGACCAAGAAAACGTCTGACTTCCCGAAGATTCGTAGGAGCTGGAAATTTTGCAACTGCTTCAGTCTTGGAAGGAGATGGCTTTATGGAGTTGTGGCTAACTAGATGCCCCAAGTACTCAACCTCTGGTTTGATGAAATAACATTTTGAAAGTTTGAGTTTTATGTTATTATCTTTAAGGCGCTTGAACACTTCATCTAGAAGGTTGATATGTTCATCAAAAGTAGATGAATATATGATGATGTCGTCGAAATAATTAATCACTCCGCGGTAAAGTAGTGATCCGAGAACCTTCTGGATAATGCGTTGAAAAGTCGCAGGTGCATTTTTGAGACCAAATGGCATAACGCACCATTCGTAATGACCCTCATTCGTGACAAATGCCGTCTTTGGAATGCTTTCCTCGGCCATTTCAATGTGCCAATACCCCATGCGATGTCAAGGGTGGTAAAATACTTGGCACCTTGAAGTCGATCAAGCACTTCTTGAATGTTCGGCATTGGCATGCGATCATCGATGGTGATTTCATTTAGACGACGATAGTCTACACAAAGACGCTTGGTGCCATCCTTTTTCGGTACTAATGTGACCGGAAAGGCCCAAGGACTGTCGCTATCCCTAATATGACCCTTCTCCTTAAGGTCGATTATCTGGCGTCGGATTTCGTCATAATCTGACTGTGGACGCCGATAAGGACGGAGAGAGATGGGTGGATGCGAGACTGTCGATATATGGTGTCTCGCGATTTGGATGCGACCGATGTCTGTTTCGTGTTGACTAAAGGTTTCTGTATGATTTTGAAGGAGCGCATTAAGAGAGTTGTTTTGCTCCACGTCTAAATGATATGCCACGAATCGATATTTCTTGGGGGCGCTGCGACGGTAGACTCTTTTATTCTTGATATCGACTTGTAAGTCGAAAGACTCAGCGATATCAAGGCCAATAAGGAGTGGGTACGCGAAGTGTTCCATGGCATGTAGCGTGACAGATTTGGTTTCATTGTTAATCGTTAAATTTGTTTGAATGCGACCAATGCTTCGTGTAATGCTGTTTATTTGGCGAACAGGAATGGAAGAACCAGGAATGACTGAAAGGTGTAGAGTTTGTGCAAGCTTATATGATATGATACTGATTGTACTACCAGTATCGATGAAAGCATGCACCGGAGATGAATTTTGTACAGTAACGGGAATATTGATGAATTTGAAGATTGGTCGCGAATTTAGTTTAAATGAAGGACTACTTCCTCTGGCAGAACCATATTCGAAGTCTGTGCGCCCGAAGTGTTATGTGTCGTTTTTGGTGAGGGTTTCAAAGACTGAGATCTCGTTTGATAGGGCTGTTGATATTTCCGGTTCGGGCACTCGTTGTTCCAGTGCCAACTGGTTATGTTTTGCTGCAAGCAGAAACGACATGGCGTTGGAGGACGAGAACATCTTGCTTCGGTGGCGGAATAAACCTTATTTGGTTTCAATTGCTTGTACCTCGGATATTCGGATTTTTGGTGTGACTCCAGCTGTAAAGCTACTTCAACCCAGGAATTGCTATCCGTAGGA
This sequence comes from Archegozetes longisetosus, assembly GCA_018873245.2. NCBI lineage: Eukaryota > Metazoa > Arthropoda > Arachnida > Sarcoptiformes > Trhypochthoniidae > Archegozetes > Archegozetes longisetosus. The sequence goes on from JAEMBT020000007.1 coordinate 12,478,220, forward strand.
CGTGCAGCTATGAGTGTCATCTTCCAACTGTGTGGGAGACCCTCAGTGAGTTGTTGTATAATTTCTTTTTCACTGAGTTGTGTTTGGCGAAGGAGACGGATCTTTTCCTGATAATATGTCTCGATGGTTTCTCCTCTGCGAAGATATCTTCTCTGAGCGTCAAGCAAAGGGGTAGCTGTCGACGTGCCGAAACGTGTTATCATTTTAGCACAAACAGTTTCCCACTGTGTGATATCATTTCCAGCAATCTCGTCGCCATACCACTCAAGTGCTACGCCAGACAGGTTGTACATGAGGAGTGAAATACGGTCAGCTTCGGATCGCCCGTTGGTATGAACTTCGAAAAGCTTGAGCCATGTCTGTACTCGAATTGACTTGTCAACTCCATCAAATTTATAAAATTTTGACTTAGTTTCCGATGTCGGAACAGGTGCCGTTGCAGTAGTTGGAACTTGAGCTGTCTTTGATCTTGTTTTAGGTGTAGTCATTTTATTATTTTATTTTAGTTTTATTTTATTTGTAGAAGTTTGTTTTATTATTTACTTTATTTTATTTTATTATTTTTATCTTATTATTTTTTTTTTATTTTATTATTTTTTTATTTATTTATTTATACAATAGCTATATGGTTTTAGTTTTTTAAATATTGGTAGGTTTGGTTTGGGGATAATGATGGCAGTGGTAATAATGAACGTTCCCCAATAGCTTCTCTTTTTGCGGCTTCCAAGAGATGAATAGAAGTGTTAGCTCTTTCAGTCCCTTTTGCAAGAAGTGTTCTTGATATGTGACGGAGAGTGGTCTCTGAACGTTCTTCGAATGATGTGCGAGATTGTTTGTCACAAATTTCTACGGATTCTTTACTTGCTTGACGAGCAAGTCGTAAGCCTTCGTCCAAACTTTGTTTGGCTCGACGCTTAGCTCGTGCTGATTGTTGTAAGAGTTGTCTCTGTTTGACTGGATCCGGAAGACCGTTAATGCTGAGACGTAGCGAGTGTTGTCTGATGTTCTTTTTTCTCAGTAGACGCTTCTTCTGGTTTCTTGTAAGCGTTGTTACTGCTTGTGATGTGGATGAAACATGGTACAAATTTGAAACAGAAGGTGAATCCGAAACTGATGTTGAAGTTTGAAGACTCTGTAGAAATTCGGTGGTAATTGATTTCCCAGGCGTTAATGGCAATTCAGTTTCGTCATCTGTGGTTTCGCGGGGAGGTGTCGTTGGAATTATGGACATGAGATGATAATTGAAGATTTCAGGCGAACTGAATTTGTCAACAATACGGGAAGTCAATTTAAATTGATGATGTGGGCGTAGACGATAATAAGTCGTGAAGATGTCTGATGGATGATATCCTACCGACTGCGCCAAGTGTAACGAATTTTAGTGCTTACGACGCGAATTAATTCGTTAATCACCGGTAAACCAATAGTTGATTTAGCCGGTGGGATGAGGGCACAACTTATTATCTACTTTTGGTGGAAGTTTGGGGCAAAAGGGATATCTGATAGAAATTGCTTATCCAGCAATCTTCTATCAGATATGTATAGCTATTAAAAAAAGAAAAGACAAGTTTTCCCTACAAAGTCTTTATTGATAATGATTCTAAAATGAATTTACAATAGCCTTATATATATATATAATGACTCATAAACAATGCCTTACTAGAGGCCAGTTATTTTGAAACTATGTCGTCAACGATAGAATCAACGATAGTGTTAAAGTAAGAGTCAGAGTAAGAGTCAGAGTAAGAGTCAGAGTAAGAGTCAAAGTTCGTCACAAATTAAAGTTTATTTAAAACTAGTTGTACATAACTTTATACTTACCCTTTAATCAAGGCAGTCATGTGTACTTCGCCAACTCAGAGCTACTTTTCAACCTATTGGTTGAAAATTAGGAGTTTTTTGACATTAGAGTCATTTTTCTCTCATTTTATGATATAAAAACGAGTGGTTTTCTACTAATCGGTCTCTCACTCTTAACAGTTGTAATTCAAATTTCACTTTAGAAAGTTTTAAAATAAATGTTTAAGAACGAGACAAGTATAAAGTGTTGAGGGATTGAGAAAAGTGAGTTATATTTTGGCTATCGAAGACAACGAAATCGTTCTTGTCTTCAATTGCAAATAACAGGCCTGTTGGATTTAAACATCGGGAACAAAGTTAATAATAAACATTAGTAAATAATTTTTAAATGTGCTTTTTAGCATAGAATTGATTTTTCTCTAGCTATCATAGTTTTTGTTCCAGACTACTACAAAATCATTTTTACTGACCCTTTGCATAAGAATCTTATATAGAAAAGAACTAGGTTTGTGACTAGTAAGCAATAGTTTGGAAAAAGATAATCACTGACCTGACAGCACTTAAATTGATTTGAAATGAAGAAGATTTGATGTGTTCGAAACCGCACTCAAACGGATCAATTTGAAGTGTTTGTCTTCGTTTAAGACGTGCTCTTATATCGTTTCTTTTGGCACATTGAATACCCATAGAAGGAAAAGTTACGATCATATCTTTATTGTCGATAATGGTTTTGCAGATACCGTTACTACAACGCTCTCCAACTAAATTATGAGGATGTTGACGGTATGGAAAGTCTTTAGTTACACACGAAACTATGACTAAAGCACTGCCAACATAATTGATTACCTTTATTTAAAGATTGAATTGAAATTTGAAAGTTTTAAATGATAGTTTTATGGCCTTCAAGTAAAGTTAAGTGAAGGTAATATGAAAAAGTTGTTCAAATTGATTGAGCTATTTGATGCTCAATATTGAATAAATTATGAATTAAAGTGAAGCTAAATTCAGTGAATGGATATGTTTGGATCTTTAGCTTTTGGTTAATGAAATGAAAGACAATTTTGGTTAAAAATAGTGTCAAACAACTAATAGAAAGAGTAAGTACAGAGTTAATAAGATTAAGACTTTGATTATTGGATAGAAATAGTGGATTTATTACCTGAATAGCAGGATATGTTGGGGTATCTGGCGTGGAATTGACACCCGGTATAGAACCAGCAGATCTTCCTTCGCATTCATATCGAAAACGGGCGCCGCCTCTGGCTGGCTGTTCAATGATTGTCACTTTCGGCATCTGAGAAACAGTATCGTTGCTGTGAGACATCGGGTTCGAATGAAGTCTAATTTAGTGGTTTGGATTTTCAACTAGAGCTTTGGACGAACTTGGCTGTTGAGAAGTTTTGTTAAATTTGAATGTTCGGTAGGACATTTGAACTGCATTTTGAGGATATTTTTTAGGGAAAAATCCAGATTTCATCTTAACTTTTATTTAAATGGAAAGCTTAAGCAATTTTTTCATGTTTCATATTAAAATTGGGAAAATAAATTTTTTTCTATGTTTTTGATATTATTTCCTTTTGTTGTTTAGATAGTTATTGTTAATAATAAAAATGAGATATATTTTTAGAGCCTCATTTAGCTGGTAAAGGAAAAATTTGCGTGAAAATTTAGATGAAGGAAATTAAGCGAGCCAATCATTAGTTATACTAACGATTCGGCTCAATTACTTTGAAAACTAGATTTATACGAACAATACTAGTGAAGACTAAGTGAATTTGAGCAGAAAAAGAAAAATGTTTAGGTTAAGAGAAGAATATTTATTAATTTTTGTTTTTGACAGTATAAGAGTTGATTATGTTATTATTGGGAAAAATCAATTCAACTTGAAGAGGCATTTGCCTGAATCACTTTACCAGAAAGTATGCGATCGTTGAAGAGGCTGTTGTTAATGACTTGTTTACCGTTAACCCAGACAGCTATCAAACCATTTGGATGTTTTTGTGGCGTCTGATAATCGGCATTATCAACAAATTGATCGTTGAATAGAACCAAATCTGCGACCATTCCCGGAATAATTAATCCACGATTGTATAATTGGAATCTATGAGCGGGTAACGAAGTCATTCGGCGAACTGCTTCTTCTAATGGAATTAATTGCTGTTGGAAAACGAGTCTTCCAATAACTCTAGCGAATGTGCCAAATAGTCTGGGATGTGGTTTTCCGGTCTTTCGAGGTATACCATCGCTTCCAACCTAAGCATGAAACTCAGTCTATACTGTTTGACTGGTCAGTTATCTTCGTTTGATAATCAGTCGACCGGAAATTGATTTGATCAACTGAAAAACTTAATTGAAACTAGACTAAATTAATCGATATTAATTTAGTCTAACCTGATAAACTAAGCTAACCCTAACTAAATCAGACTAAACTGAATCAACCGAATTAATGATTAACTTGAATCAAAATAGTTTGATTAGTGATTGTGAATGAGATGAGCTATTGTTTAAATAATAAGTCGGTAGAATAATTATGGGTGAACTTGGACTGGACTGAGTTTGACTAATACTAGATTGATAAGAGCATAACTGATAAGAAAGACGTTGCTTAAGATTGAACAATGTTTGAACTTGAATTAAGGAAATTGGATGGAAAATTAAATTTGATCAAATTAACAAACCATTTGTAGCCTGGATAAATGAACAGTTGTTTGATCTTGTTCTGACTGTTGAAACATAATTATGTTAGTGGTTCCGAAATCTGCTCGAATCATGTGAATAGTAAAATCGAAACAATTCATAGATAATTTAGCAGCAGATTCACTGATTGTTTTGCCTTCGAATTGCTTAAGCTGTGGATTAGTGACTGAAGCGATGGTCACATTATGCCAACCAATTAATCGGATTTTTGACTCCCATTCGTGTTCCTCACCACTTTGAACAATATTTCTGAGTTGTTCATAAAATAATGGGTCATTGAGTCTATCAATTAAATGATTGATTCCTCCTTTCATAGCGGATGGTGGTAGCAATTGTAATATAGAGCTTGAGCCTGCAGTGTAGGGATACATGTCTAAACTCAAATCTATGCCCGAATTTCTGGCAGATTCGATCAAATCTAAAGCTTTTTGCATTTGACCCCAATATGGTTTACCAGCAATTTGTAAATGAGATAAAAGACCTTTAATCGGATGCTGAAATATTAGAAAAATGACAAAATTTGACATGATTGACTAACCCTTAGCTCCACTGATCTTAAGAATTTGAATAAACTCTTCAACAGATTCTAAAATTTTTCGACTATAACAACGTAAATGTGCGGCTAATACGCGATCATATTTTTTGACAACTTTAGCCAGACTGACCAACTCATTGAAATCAGCGTATGCACTCGGAGGGTATACTAGACCTTAAGATTTAAAAAAAAGTTGAAGACAAAAATGCAAATGTTTTCAATATATCTTGTATAATTGATGATTGGATTATTGAAGTTGATGGAAGACTAGTTTACCCAATGAGAGTCCACTCGAGCCTTGAATTAGTTGTTCTTCGAGAATGTCACACATCTGCTGAATTTCTGACTCTGTGGCGTGTCTTTGGTCGTAACCATTCATTACGTATAGTCGAATCGGACCGTGACCTACGAGTGACACGACATTGACTGAAACTCCTTTTTGCATAATTAGACTTCTGTATGAACTAAAATCTTGACACATTTGTTCTCGTGAGATTTGTCCTAAAATGTTTTGCAAAAATCATTTAAGGAATTTGAAAATTGATCTGGACTTGAATTGAGATTGAATTTTCAAGTAAACTAGACAAATTGATGTTTTAACTTATTTTTTGCAAATGTCTAGAGAACTGCAAATTTAGTTGTAGTAATTTATCAAATGTCTAGTAGAATGATTATTAAAATTGATTCAAATTATTTAAATCGAATTTTGAATCAGTGCTGAAGTGGGTAACTTTACCTAAAAGTGAAGATAAATGTTCGAAGGCATCATTAGTATGGTCTTTTGTTGGATAGTTAGAGAAACTACAATTTCCGGTAACGATAGTAGTGACGCCCTGAAATAATTTACACAAATGGTAGTTATCATCCAATATTGATATGTCATCGTGTGTATGACTATCAATAAAACCTGAAGATCATGAAAGATGAATTGTTTAGAATAATTAGGATGTTCAATTTAGGTAGTTAATACCAGGAGTCAGATAACAGCCGCGACCATCTATTTCTACTGTGGCTTTGCAATTATCTAATGAACCGATTGCTGCGATTTGTTCTCCCGATATGGCCAAATCTGATTGGAACCATGGTGTTCCGCAACCATTAACTATCCGACAATTTCTTATTAATTGATCATAAGAAGTCATTTTCATATTTTTGGCGTTAATAAGCAAACTTAGTCAGATCTAAACTTAATGATTAATATATAAAAATCTAGCCTGTACAGTTACTAAAAAAATAACTGAGAGTTGAAGGTAATGCAGCCTGTAGAACACACCTCATTAGTCGAATATGCATCGAATTGAATCAGTTAATAAGTTCAAAGTTGACTGATAAAAATCGGTCTTATCAAGTTTTAAAGTTCAGTAAAATAGAAATCTTCACGAGCTATACGTGAAAGTTTATATTTCAAACTCTCAGTTATTTTTTCTAGTAACTGTACTTATCAGAATTTGACATTCAAGTGATATAAGATATCAATGAGTGAAACCAGATCATACAAAATCACAAGAAAACTCATTTGGATGTCTTGGGAACCATATGGAAATTCGTTAAATATTGTGAGAGCGACTTTTCGTATACTTCAATAACTCTTAGACTTTAATAATTAACTATCTTTATTAATATATACATTAATATGTATATTATTAATATTATAAATATATATATATATAATAATATTGAATATAATACACAAAATTAAAATGTGTAGCTCTGCTTCTAAGCTACCACTTATTGTTTCTTCTCTATACCCTCTCTTTTTATACTTTTGGTAAAAGGATGTTAGAAATACAGGGTGGAAACATTTGAAAACTGAACTTAGCCATTAGAGATAAAGCTTTTGTTGTTATTCCTATCAAAAAAACAGGTTAACTACTTTATACCTAAAAAGGCATTAACTCAAAATGTACTTTTTTATCAGTTCACAAACAAAATTACAAAAGGGTTTAAAAAGTACATATTATGTGAATTTATAGTAAATGCTGAAAGCGTCCGAAGTTATTCTCCAAACAGTAATTTTATAATTCCTAGCATTGGTCTTCCCATGGCTCTTTAGGCAACCAGGAGTTTATTTTCTATTACTTTAATAATTGTCCATGTCTCACAACCATACATCATGACTGGTAAAATTCATGTGTTGACCAATTTTCTATTTAAAATATTGGGATATTGTTTTTCAATATGTTGCTGTATTTGCCGAAATCGCCCCAACCCGATCTTATTCAATTGGTTCAATTCAATTCAATTGACATCTACTTTGCTTTGGTTAGCTAATAGTCAAATTTTGGCATGATCCTTGTACTTGAAATGCATTGTCACGTATTTAATATTAATAATAAATAAGAGCTATCTCAAAAAGAAATAGAAAAGCTTAGTTCTCAGTTCAAATTTTTTTCTAATTTGGCTCTTAAGCCAAAAATAAGTGTGGTCGGGACTGGTTTATATAGTGAGTTCGATCATTGACCTTCAATGACACTAATTTAATGTAAATATATACTAATTGGTATTATTTAAGGGTAATTTGCCATTTCGCTAAATTTATATATAGATGTGCCTATTTATAAAGACACTTGTTTCCTATTAGCAAAGCTAGTTGCGATAAATATTTTATGCGTATAAATTAGTCAAAAATATTTAAATCAAACAAAAAAGTAAGGTCTATTGCTTTAGGATGAGGTTTTTGCAATAAATAGAGTGAATCAATTAAAAATATGATTTTAAGGGAATGTTAGCAGCGTCCTCAGCCTATGAATGAGTTGCAGCTCATTTTTTGCTCTGCCATGGTCGACAATCAAACTGAGCGGGGACAGAATTCAATATTTCAACAAAATAACATAAAATTTTATTCCAAGTTAGAACATTTTTTGTTTATATTATTCTTATAATATAACTCATCTCTGTATAGACTTAAGAATTAGTTAAATTAAGATTTTTGTAAACACTTAGATTTTAGAATGCTCTAAAAATATGGAATGGTTCTTTCTTTCAAACTAAGTTACCGTTGCTATAGGATCAATCTTATTTCACGAAACATACAATTTATCGTACGTTTCTCTATACGAAAAAGCCTGTAGGTTTTTAGGTTCACCTGTTTGTAAAATTGGGGAATGACATTCGGCGAATTGCAATTTAGCGAAACGGCACATAATATTACTGAAAATCCACGACCGATTTCAATGTTTGGTCAATTAATTAGCTATTATGATTTGTTACTAGGTAAGTGATGAATAATCATACTATTCTAATCATTCTATTATTTTTACCTTCAGAAATATATTTTCATGGTTATATTTCTTATTCTCTTGCTTGTCAATTATTTTGTTTTAGACAAAATGTTTATTGGCATCTTAATGGTGAAGTATTTGCAAATAAATATCTGCAGATAAAAATTTGCAGATAAAAAGTGCTTTAAAAAGTTATCGAAAATGCTTATTAGCAATTTGATCAAAAACGAATATAATATGAACATTGTAAATTTTGCTAATGAAAATGCTTTGAGAAATAATTTAGAATTCAATAAGATTGGAGGTACTAAAGATGAGCGAAAGAAGTTTAAATTTGAAGGAAAATTGGTCAACTAAAGATTTAAAAAGAGGGAAGGTTTGAATTTTGTTACAACTTTTCATATCGCTTCTTAAAATCTGTAAAGTATATTAAGTGAAGATGCCCATGCTGTGTGGGAAATTATGTAACGCGTCTACATATTAGTAGATGAATGAAATATCGGTACCGAAGCAATAGGCGGGAATACTGTCAATGTGAAAATGATCAGGAAACTTTTAAACGCGGTGCACATATTATGACAGTCCTATAATAGCGCAGGGACAGCAGGTTCCACCCTAAATGTCAAATACACGTAATGTCGCTAAGTTAGCTTTTCGAGGCATATAAAAGCACAGATGAAGATTCGAAATGATTTTGTTTGTATTTACATTTATGGTATATTATATTTTGAACATTTACCTTACCTTAACTTTTGCTTATATTTAGTCGTCGCAAGCAGATTAGGATGGTACTTAAAACATGTCAATATGCCACATAAAACCAAAGTTGAAATCGAAAATCGAATATAAAGAAAGCTCTAACGCAAATCACCTATAACAAAGCTATAATTAACAATAGTAAAAACTGAGTTACGATGAACAAGATAGCTATAGAAATTTAATTTCCAGATAAAGAATTTTATATCAAGCTATTAGAGATGGAAACTTATCTCAGTTTGTTTGGATAACCAAAAGAGCAGATGGTTGTACCAAGTATATTAAAGTGAATCTGGATAATTTGACCTACCAAGATTTGGACATTATGCCGAATGATGTATTCGGGAATTATTATTTATTATCATTAACAAAATAAATGTTTGCTATGTTCTTGTTCGAACGACTAATTCGAGTTCCTACGTGGGATTCGAAGCTCCTATGAGGATCAAGCTAGGTGGTTTCATCTTCAGGTGATTCATCAGTAGAGACAAACATCTGCAGACAACCCTTAATCTGGGTGGCGGACTAATACTTAGATTATTATTGAAGGCCAACCAGGTTAAGAGTGGTCTACAGATGGCGAGTGCCGCATTTCTCCCACAGTTTCCAATTCATCACAGAGTGTAAGTGATGACCATTTCAAGTTCAATTGACCTATGGAACGCGACTGATGGCCATTTCCATATCAGATAATCTACGGAAGGTAACCGATTAGTATTTTAAATTCAGTTGACCTACAGGAAGTAACCTAAACCCCTATGTTCAGAGTAGAAATTCAAAGTATCTTGAAGCTCAAGTCTCCACGTGAGTATCGCACACACCCATTAGAAACTTGAAGTATCCGAAGAGATATCAATGAATTCGAAATAGCCATCGATTACCTCACATAAGTCATTTGAAGTGAAAACGTTCGTCAATTGCTTCGCGAAGGTCATCTGAGATGGAAATGGTCATCGATTGCCTTCAGTAAGTTATCTTATATAGAAATAGCCATCGGTTATTTGCCGTAGGCGATCTGAAGTTAAAACGGTCATCGGTTACTCCCCGTAGGTCATCAAAAGTTAAAATGGCCACCGGTAAATTCTCGTTCGTAAACTGAATTTAAAATAGCCATGCGCTACATTCCATTACTCAATTGGACTTGAAATGGTCATCACTTTTATTCTATGATCAATCGGAAAGCATAGAGCAATTGTGCTTGTAAAATTGGTGCGCTCCCGTGACGGCGAGCTCTTTATGGAAGACGCTCTGTCTAGAGTGAGTGGCCGCTGAGTGCTTTTCTATCAGGCAGAAACTATGAAAATAGCCACTCGACAGCATCCAACCAACCGGCGGCAGTGTTCTCCATCCAACTAGCGTTAGCCTTCTTTTGTATAGCATTTTATCTGGCGTTTAGAATGAAGGTCATATTTGCGTCAAATCTGTAGACCCAATGAGTGACAGATCAGTCGGTGTAGTGCAGTTGAGCATTAAGGAGAGAGGCAAATTTTGTGTTAGGTTGCATTGGCGACGTAACTTCAAAATAAATGAAATTCTTACACGCAAAAATCAATTCACTCAATAAAATTCTCTCCTTGTAAAACGGCGAATCTGCGCATGAAACGACGGATCTCCGTTTAAAACGGCAAGTCTCTCTGTGAAACGTCAGATCAGTTGGGGTGGCCAAATGTGGCACAACATACAAGGTAGTCAACCCCTATGGGCGTGACCAGTATGACGAGTAGAGTTGATTGGGGCAGTCCCACGAGACTCCGCCCACTTTTGAAAAATCAAAATGGCGTCCTAGGGGCGTGGACACCGGCGGATTTTAATCTTTGACTCATATAGGTTCCACCCACAAGGTTTTGTCCTCCTACCACTAGTATTGCCTTGGTTACACCCACTTTTCTATTTTAAATTGGTAGATAAATTATGAGTTGCGATATATATTGTTATACTTATATTCGATCCGTAAGCCACCTATGCTGCTGTCCCTCCCTCATGTGCTTAATTTCTTAAAATGTCTGTATAAGAACCAGTTCGGTGCGAGTCAACTCACTCTATAAAGGCGGTAGGGTATGCAGAACAAGCTGACCTGCGGTATAAACGCGGTAGAGCATAACTTGTACATATTTATAAAAATAAGGAACAACCAACCCTGGAAACCAATCTGGGTACTCCTCCATGGATTGACCTCCACGTGGTGGGAAGGGGACAATAGCACACTTGGCTAATGGATCCTATATAAGCATAACATTATATACTCGCAACTCTTGTGTCTATAAAGTAGAATATAATAGAATATGTACATGTAAAATAGAAAAGTGGGCGTAACTAAGGTAATATTAATGTTAGGAGGGTAAGATCTTGTGGGTATAACCTAAATGAGTTAAAGATTAAAACGCGCTCATAGCCATACCCTAAAGGTGCATTTACACGAGGCGATATCCATCGCACATTGCATGCGATATTCGTCGCTGCAATTTATTGCATCGTGTAAATGGAAAATTGAAGCGATGGACATCGCATGGAACACATCGCGTGGGCGTTGCTACTGTTTCTACTTTTGCAACAAAATTGCAGCAATTTCGTATATGATTGGATGTTAAAATTACGTTTAATTTTGTTGTCAGAGCACTCACTGAGTCAGCGTTCAATGCTTTAAAGTGATCCGTTATTGTAGAGCAAAATTTCATTCAATCAATTGTATCGTCTAAATAGAAAATTGCGGCGACTAATCCTCAATGCAACTGATTGAAATAAAAATTGCAGGCGATGTGCGATAAATATCGCCTCGTGTAAATGCACCTTAAGACGCTATTTTGAAATTTTCAAAAAAGTGGGCGGAGCCTCATGGGACCGCCCTCAATCAACTCTTCTCATCATACCGATCACGCCCATATAGGGGTTGACCACCTTATATGTCGCGCTACATTTGGCCACCCCAACCCGTCAAACCCCTTTGAAACGCCTGATCTCAGTGTGAAACGACAGATTACGGTCTGAAATGGAAGTTCTCCATGTAAACGGCAAGTCTCCGTGTAAACGGCAGGTCTCCGCCTGAAACTTAAGATCTCTTTGTGTAACGGTAGATGTTCGTATGAAATGTCGGATTCCCTGTGAACGGCAGGTCTCCGTGTAAACGGCAGGTCTCCGCCTGAAACGTAAGATCTCTTTGTGAAACGGTAGATGTTCGTATGAAATGTCGGATTCCCTGTGAACGGCAGGTCTCCGTGTAAACGGCAGGTCTCCGCCTGAAACGTAAGATCTCTTTGTGAAACGGTAGATGTTCGTATGAAATGTCGGATTCCCTGTGAACGGCAAGTCTCCGTGTAAACGGCAGGTCTCCGCCTGAAACGTAAGATCTCTTTGTGAAACGGTAGATGTTCGTATGAAATGTCGGATTCCCTGTGAACGGCAAGTCTCCGTGTAAACGGCAGGTCTCCGCCTGAAACGTAAGATCTCTTTGTGTAACGGTAGATGTTCGTATGAAATGTCGGATTCCCTGTGAACGGCAAGTCTCCGTGTAAACGGCAGGTCTCCGCCTGAAACGTAAGATCTCTTTGTGAAACGGTAGATGTTCGTATGAAATGTCAGATTTCGGTAGACGTCAGTCTTAAATGGCAGACATCGCACTACCTCAGTCGATCTGCCTACAGTTTCGAAGCGACTATGTCAAACGACAGAGTCCGAACAAATAAGAGAGAACAGTTGTTCAGTAACGCTCCACAACAGCTGTACAGCAATGCACTCCTGCATAAAAACTCAATCGAGACCGAACTGATTACTTGCAACACTTTAGAGCCTTCACAGCCCTCAGAGCTCTCAGAGCCTTCTCAGCCTTCACAGCCTTCACAGCCGTCACAGCCGTCACAGCCGTCACAGCCCTCAGAGCCCTCAGAGCCTTCTCAGCCTTCACAGCCTTCACAGCCTTCACAGCTTTCACAGCCGTCACAGCCTTCACAGCCTTCACAGCCGTCACAGCCCTCAGAGCCTTCACAGCCTTCACAGCCGTCACAGCCCTCAGAGCCTTCACAGCCTTCACAGCTTTCAGAGCCTTCAGAGCCCTCACAGCCTTCAGAGCCCTCACAGCCTTCACAGCCTTCACAGCCTTCACAGCCTTCACAGCCTTCACAGCCCTCACAGCCCTCACAGCCCTCAGAGCCTTCACAGCCTTTAGCGCCGACTAAATACAATCGCTCTTCCCACTCTTAAATTACTCTTCATTCGCTATCAGTGCGAACATCAGTATTTGTGCAACCACTTCAAACCGTTTAGAGTAATCAGTCTCGCCTCGACTGAGTTTTTTTACAGTAATACACTGATATACTATTACTATAAAGCACTCTTGAACACCTCTCCTCTCTTATATATACTTTTTTGACAATTCCGAGCAAACTTTTCACATCGAAAGTTTGTCTTAGCTCACATGAGTGGGGCCCAGAGCGAGCCTTTTAGGGCGAAGTGAATGGACCAAGATGGTCTCAAAACTGAATACGAATTGTCAAATGACCAAATCAAGGCAGTGCAGATTGAGAGGGGGATGGCAGGGGGTCACAACTGGAGCCGATATAGGAAAAAATTTCCTAGAAGATCAGTAGTGGTCGCTTGATTTTTGTTAATATTTTTCTATTTGACCACCTGTTGAGACGGACATTCTGACCAAGTTTCGGGTTGCCAACGAGTCCCGCTTTGTTGCTATGAATTTTTCAAATTTTGCTAATTTCGGTCAGAGCGGTCAAAGTGGTCTAAGTTGAACGAGTTAGGTTTGCAGAAAAATTTATGTTTCTGAGGCTGCCTAGACCCACAAGTGTGCAAAGTTTCAGATCTCTGGTCGGTCGGCAAGTATTTTTTAGGAAAGCGCAAAATCAGTCCATTGAAATAATATTATGGAATCGGTGGCCGACCATAAATCCAAATACGAGTTGTAATTATACTGCATTTATTCTCGATGTTATTAAATGATAATGAATTATTTAGAAAATATTGTTGGTTGCACATCTTTACTCCGCTCTCAATATCTTCAATAAAACTTTATAATCTTAAAATTATGATAATTTACCTTAAGAAAAGCTTGAATTGTAGAATTCCATAAACTATTTTTATTATAGATTACATTCGTTTTAAGATTATAAAGTTTTATTGAAA